>OX596275.1:3630591-4373091 GCA_951394225.1 Harpalus rufipes
TAAATATTTCAGGGGAACAGGTATCTAAAACTAATAAAACGTTGAAATATTCTATTGTGACGGCTGGCTATTATTGGCCCAGAGTTATCCTAAAAAGGTTACTGACAAAATGAAACCTATGTAAAATCATTGCTGGATTAATAAGCAATACAAGAAATATCATTTCGTTAAATATTTCAAGGGAACAGGTATCTAAAACTAACAAAACGTTGAAATATTCTATCGTGACGGCTGGCTATTATTAGCCCAGAGTTATCCTAAAAAGGTTACTGACAAAATGAAACCTATGTAAAATCATTGCTGGATTAATAAGCAATACAAGAAATATCATTTCGTTAAATATTTCAGGGGTACAGGTATCTAAAACTAATAAAACGTTGAAATATTCTATCGTGACGGCTGGCTATTATTGGCCCAGAGTTATCCTAAAAAGGTTACTGACAAAATGAAACCTATGTAAAATCATTGCTGGATTAATAAGCAATACAAGAAATATCATTTCGTTAAATATTTCAGGGGAACAGGTATCTAAAACTAATAAAACGTTGAAATATTCTATCGTGACGGCTGGCTATTATTGGCCCAGAGTTATCCTAAAAAGGTTACTGACAAAATGAAACCTATGTAAAATCATTGCTGGATTAATAAGCAATACAAGAAATATCATTTCGTTAAATATTTCAGGGGAACAGGTATCTAAAACTAATAAAACGTTGAAATATTCTATCGTGACGGCTGGCTATTATTGGCCCAGAGTTATCCTAAAAAGGTTACTGACAAAATGAAACCTATGTAAAATCATTGCTGGATTAATAAGCAATACAAGAAATATCATTTCGTTAAATATTTCAGGGGAACAGGTATCTAAAACTAATAAAACGTTGAAATATTCTATCGTGACGGCTGGCTATTATTGGCCCAGAGTTATCCTAAAAAGGTTACTGACAAAATGAAACCTATGTAAAATCATTGCTGGATTAATAAGCAATACAAGAAATATCATTTCGTTAAATATTTCAGGGGAACAGGTATCTAAAACTAATAAAACGTTGAAATATTCTATCGTGACGGCTGGCTATTATTGGCCCAGAGTTATCCTAAAAAGGTTACTGACAAAATGAAACCTATGTAAAATCATTGCTGGATTAATAAGCAATACAAGAAATATCATTTCGTTAAATATTTCAGGGGAACAGGTATCTAAAACTAATAAAACGTTGAAATATTCTATCGTGACGGCTGGCTATTATTGGCCCAGAGTTATCCTAAAAAGGTTACTGACAAAATGAAACCTATGTAAAATCATTGCTGGATTAATAAGCAATACAAGAAATATCATTTCGTTAAATATTTCAGGGGAACAGGTATCTAAAACTAATAAAACGTTGAAATATTCTATCGTGACGGCTGGCTATTATTGGCCCAGAGTTATCCTAAAAAGGTTACTGACAAAATGAAACCTATGTAAAATCATTGCTGGATTAATAAGCAATACAAGAAATATCATTTCGTTAAATATTTCAGGGGAACAGGTATCTAAAACTAATAAAACGTTGAAATATTCTATCGTGACGGCTGGCTATTATTGGCCCAGAGTTATCCTAAAAAGGTTACTGACAAAATGAAACCTATGTAAAATCATTGCTGGATTAATAAGCAATACAAGAAATATCATTTCGTTAAATATTTCAGGGGAACAGGTATCTAAAACTAATAAAACGTTGAAATATTCTATCGTGACGGCTGGCTATTATTGGCCCAGAGTTATCCTAAAAAGGTTACTGACAAAATGAAACCTATGTAAAATCATTGCTGGATTAATAAGCAATACAAGAAATATCATTTCGTTAAATATTTCAGGGGAACAGGTATCTAAAACTAATAAAACGTTGAAATATTCTATCGTGACGGCTGGCTATTATTGGCCCAGAGTTATCCTAAAAAGGTTACTGACAAAATGAAACCTATGTAAAATCATTGCTGGATTAATAAGCAATACAAGAAATATCATTTCGTTAAATATTTCAGGGGAACAGGTATCTAAAACTAATAAAACGTTGAAATATTCTATCGTGACGGCTGGCTATTATTGGCCCAGAGTTATCCTAAAAAGGTTACTGACAAAATGAAACCTATGTAAAATCATTGCTGGATTAATAAGCAATACAAGAAATATCATTTCGTTAAATATTTCAGGGGAACAGGTATCTAAAACTAATAAAACGTTGAAATATTCTATCGTGACGGCTGGCTATTATTGGCCCAGAGTTATCCTAAAAAGGTTACTGACAAAATGAAACCTATGTAAAATCATTGCTGGATTAATAAGCAATACAAGAAATATCATTTCGTTAAATATTTCAGGGGAACAGGTATCTAAAACTAATAAAACGTTGAAATATTCTATCGTGACGGCTGGCTATTATTGGCCCAGAGTTATCCTAAAAAGGTTACTGACAAAATGAAACCTATGTAAAATCATTGCTGGATTAATAAGCAATACAAGAAATATCATTTCGTTAAATATTTCAGGGGAACAGGTATCTAAAACTAATAAAACGTTGAAATATTCTATCGTGACGGCTGGCTATTATTGGCCCAGAGTTATCCTAAAAAGGTTACTGACAAAATGAAACCTATGTAAAATCATTGCTGGATTAATAAGCAATACAAGAAATATCATTTCGTTAAATATTTCAGGGGAACAGGTATCTAAAACTAATAAAACGTTGAAATATTCTATCGTGACGGCTGGCTATTATTGGCCCAGAGTTATCCTAAAAAGGTTACTGACAAAATGAAACCTATGTAAAATCATTGCTGGATTAATAAGCAATACAAGAAATATCATTTCGTTAAATATTTCAGGGGAACAGGTATCTAAAACTAATAAAACGTTGAAATATTCTATCGTGACGGCTGGCTATTATTGGCCCAGAGTTATCCTAAAAAGGTTACTGACAAAATGAAACCTATGTAAAATCATTGCTGGATTAATAAGCAATACAAGAAATATCATTTCGTTAAATATTTCAGGGGAACAGGTATCTAAAACTAATAAAACGTTGAAATATTCTATCGTGACGGCTGGCTATTATTGGCCCAGAGTTATCCTAAAAAGGTTACTGACAAAATGAAACCTATGTAAAATCATTGCTGGATTAATAAGCAATACAAGAAATATCATTTCGTTAAATATTTCAGGGGAACAGGTATCTAAAACTAATAAAACGTTGAAATATTCTATCGTGACGGCTGGCTATTATTGGCCCAGAGTTATCCTAAAAAGGTTACTGACAAAATGAAACCTATGTAAAATCATTGCTGGATTAATAAGCAATACAAGAAATATCATTTCGTTAAATATTTCAGGGGAACAGGTATCTAAAACTAATAAAACGTTGAAATATTCTATCGTGACGGCTGGCTATTATTGGCCCAGAGTTATCCTAAAAAGGTTACTGACAAAATGAAACCTATGTAAAATCATTGCTGGATTAATAAGCAATACAAGAAATATCATTTCGTTAAATATTTCAGGGGAACAGGTATCTAAAACTAATAAAACGTTGAAATATTCTATCGTGACGGCTGGCTATTATTGGCCCAGAGTTATCCTAAAAAGGTTACTGACAAAATGAAACCTATGTAAAATCATTGCTGGATTAATAAGCAATACAAGAAATATCATTTCGTTAAATATTTCAGGGGAACAGGTATCTAAAACTAATAAAACGTTGAAATATTCTATCGTGACGGCTGGCTATTATTGGCCCAGAGTTATCCTAAAAAGGTTACTGACAAAATGAAACCTATGTAAAATCATTGCTGGATTAATAAGCAATACAAGAAATATCATTTCGTTAAATATTTCAGGGGAACAGGTATCTAAAACTAATAAAACGTTGAAATATTCTATCGTGACGGCTGGCTATTATTGGCCCAGAGTTATCCTAAAAAGGTTACTGACAAAATGAAACCTATGTAAAATCATTGCTGGATTAATAAGCAATACAAGAAATATCATTTCGTTAAATATTTCAGGGGAACAGGTATCTAAAACTAATAAAACGTTGAAATATTCTATCGTGACGGCTGGCTATTATTGGCCCAGAGTTATCCTAAAAAGGTTACTGACAAAATGAAACCTATGTAAAATCATTGCTGGATTAATAAGCAATACAAGAAATATCATTTCGTTAAATATTTCAGGGGAACAGGTATCTAAAACTAATAAAACGTTGAAATATTCTATCGTGACGGCTGGCTATTATTGGCCCAGAGTTATCCTAAAAAGGTTACTGACAAAATGAAACCTATGTAAAATCATTGCTGGATTAATAAGCAATACAAGAAATATCATTTCGTTAAATATTTCAGGGGAACAGGTATCTAAAACTAATAAAACGTTGAAATATTCTATCGTGACGGCTGGCTATTATTGGCCCAGAGTTATCCTAAAAAGGTTACTGACAAAATGAAACCTATGTAAAATCATTGCTGGATTAATAAGCAATACAAGAAATATCATTTCGTTAAATATTTCAGGGGAACAGGTATCTAAAACTAATAAAACGTTGAAATATTCTATCGTGACGGCTGGCTATTATTGGCCCAGAGTTATCCTAAAAAGGTTACTGACAAAATGAAACCTATGTAAAATCATTGCTGGATTAATAAGCAATACAAGAAATATCATTTCGTTAAATATTTCAGGGGAACAGGTATCTAAAACTAATAAAACGTTGAAATATTCTATCGTGACGGCTGGCTATTATTGGCCCAGAGTTATCCTAAAAAGGTTACTGACAAAATGAAACCTATGTAAAATCATTGCTGGATTAATAAGCAATACAAGAAATATCATTTCGTTAAATATTTCAGGGGAACAGGTATCTAAAACTAATAAAACGTTGAAATATTCTATCGTGACGGCTGGCTATTATTGGCCCAGAGTTATCCTAAAAAGGTTACTGACAAAATGAAACCTATGTAAAATCATTGCTGGATTAATAAGCAATACAAGAAATATCATTTCGTTAAATATTTCAGGGGAACAGGTATCTAAAACTAATAAAACGTTGAAATATTCTATTGTGACGGCTGGCTATTATTGGCCCAGAGTTATCCTAAAAAGGTTACTGACAAAATGAAACCTATGTAAAATCATTGCTGGATTAATAAGCAATACAAGAAATATCATTTCGTTAAATATTTCAGGGGAACAGGTATCTAAAACTAATAAAACGTTGAAATATTCTATCGTGACGGCTGGCTATTATTGGCCCAGAGTTATCCTAAAAAGGTTACTGACAAAATGAAACCTATGTAAAATCATTGCTGGATTAATAAGCAATACAAGAAATATCATTTCGTTAAATATTTCAGGGGAACAGGTATCTAAAACTAATAAAACGTTGAAATATTCCATTGTGACGGCTGGCTATTATTGGCCCAGAGTTATCCTAAAAAGGTTACTGACAAAATGAAACCTATGTAAAATCATTGCTGGATTAATAAGCAATACAAGAAATATCATTTCGTTAAATATTTCAGGGGAACAGGTATCTAAAACTAATAAAACGTTGAAATATTCTATTGTGACGGCTGGCTATTATTGGCCCAGAGTTATCCTAAAAAGGTTACTGACAAAATGAAACCTATGTAAAATCATTGCTGGATTAATAAGCAATACAAGAAATATCATTTCGTTAAATATTTCAGGGGAACAGGTATCTAAAACTAATAAAACGTTGAAATATTCTATCGTGACGGCTGGCTATTATTGGCCCAGAGTTATCCTAAAAAGGTTACGGACAAAATGAAACCTATGTAAAATCATTGCTGGATTAATAAGCAATACAAGAAATATCATTTCGTTAAATATTTCAGGGGAACAGGTATCTAAAACTAATAAAACGTTGAAATATTCTATCGTGACGGCTGGCTATTATTGGCCCAGAGTTATCCTAAAAAGGTTACGGACAAAATGAAACCTATGTAAAATCATTGCTGGATTAATAACTAATACAAGAAATATCATTTCGTTAAATATTTCAGGGGAACAGGTATCTAAAACTAATAAAACGTTGAAATATTCTATCGTGACGGCTGGCTATTATTGGCCCAGAGTTATCCTAAAAAGGTTACTGACAAAATGAAACCTATGTAAAATCATTGCTGGATTAATAAGCAATACAAGAAATATCATTTCGTTAAATATTTCAGGGGAACAGGTATCTAAAACTAATAAAACGTTGAAATATTCTATTGTGACGGCTGGCTATTATTGGCCCAGAGTTATCCTAAAAAGGTTACTGACAAAATGAAACCTATGTAAAATCATTGCTGGATTAATAAGCAATACAAGAAATATCATTTCGTTAAATATTTCAGGGGAACAGGTATCTAAAACTAATAAAACGTTGAAATATTCTATCGTGACGGCTGGCTATTATTGGCCCAGAGTTATCCTAAAAAGGTTACTGACAAAATGAAACCTATGTAAAATCATTGCTGGATTAATAAGCAATACAAGAAATATCATTTCGTTAAATATTTCAGGGGAACAGGTATCTAAAACTAATAAAACGTTGAAATATTCTATCGTGACGGCTGGCTATTATTGGCCCAGAGTTATCCTAAAAAGGTTACTGACAAAATGAAACCTATGTAAAATCATTGCTGGATTAATAAGCAATACAAGAAATATCATTTCGTTAAATATTTCAGGGGAACAGGTATCTAAAACTAATAAAACGTTGAAATATTCTATCGTGACGGCTGGCTATTATTGGCCCAGAGTTATCCTAAAAAGGTTACTGACAAAATGAAACCTATGTAAAATCATTGCTGGATTAATAAGCAATACAAGAAATATCATTTCGTTAAATATTTCAGGGGAACAGGTATCTAAAACTAATAAAACGTTGAAATATTCTATCGTGACGGCTGGCTATTATTGGCCCAGAGTTATCCTAAAAAGGTTACTGACAAAATGAAACCTATGTAAAATCATTGCTGGATTAATAAGCAATACAAGAAATATCATTTCGTTAAATATTTCAGGGGAACAGGTATCTAAAACTAATAAAACGTTGAAATATTGTATCGTGACGGCTGGCTATTATTGGCCCAGAGTTATCCTAAAAAGGTTACTGACAAAATGAAACCTATGTAAAATCATTGCTGGATTAATAAGCAATACAAGAAATATCATTTCGTTAAATATTTCAGGGGAACAGGTATCTAAAACTAATAAAAGGTTGAAATATTCTATCGTGACGGCTGGCTATTATTGGCCCAGAGTTATCCTAAAAAGGTTACTGACAAAATGAAACCTATGCAAAATCATTGCTGGATTAATAAGCAATACAAGAAATATCATTTCGTTAAATATTTCAGGGGAACAGGTATCTAAAACTAATAAAACGTTGAAATATTCTATTGTGACGGCTGGCTATTATTGGCCCAGAGTTATCCTAAAAAGGTTACTGACAAAATGAAACCTATGTAAAATCATTGCTGGATTAATAAGCAATACAATAAATATCATTTCGTTAAATATTTCAGGGGAACAGGTATCTAAAACTAATAAAACGTTGAAATATTCTATCGTGACGGCTGGCTATTATTGGCCCAGAGTTATCCTAAAAAGGTTACTGACAAAATGAAACCTATGTAAAATCATTGCTGGATTAATAAGCAATACAAGAAATATCATTTCGTTAAATATTTCAGGGGAACAGGTATCTAAAACTAATAAAACGTTGAAATATTCTATCGTGACGGCTGGCTATTATTGGCCCAGAGTTATCCTAAAAAGGTTACTGACAAAATGAAACCTATGTAAAATCATTGCTGGATTAATAAGCAATACAAGAAATATCATTTCGTTAAATATTTCAGGGGAACAGGTATCTAAAACTAATAAAACGTTGAAATATTCTATCGTGACGGCTGGCTATTATTGGCCCAGAGTTATCCTAAAAAGGTTACTGACAAAATGAAACCTATGTAAAATCATTGCTGGATTAATAAGCAATACAAGAAATATCATTTCGTTAAATATTTCAGGGGAACAGGTATCTAAAACTAATAAAACGTTGAAATATTCTATCGTGACGGCTGGCTATTATTGGCCCAGAGTTATCCTAAAAAGGTTACTGACAAAATGAAACCTATGTAAAATCATTGCTGGATTAATAAGCAATACAAGAAATATCATTTCGTTAAATATTTCAGGGGAACAGGTATCTAAAACTAATAAAACGTTGAAATATTCTATCGTGACGGCTGGCTATTATTGGCCCAGAGTTATCCTAAAAAGGTTACTGACAAAATGAAACCTATGTAAAATCATTGCTGGATTAATAAGCAATACAAGAAATATCATTTCGTTAAATATTTCAGGGGAACAGGTATCTAAAACTAATAAAACGTTGAAATATTCTATCGTGACGGCTGGCTATTATTGGCCCAGAGTTATCCTAAAAAGGTTACTGACAAAATGAAACCTATGTAAAATCATTGCTGGATTAATAAGCAATACAAGAAATATCATTTCGTTAAATATTTCAGGGGAACAGGTATCTAAAACTAATAAAACGTTGAAATATTCTATTGTGACGGCTGGCTATTATTGGCCCAGAGTTATCCTAAAAAGGTTACTGACAAAATGAAACCTATGTAAAATCATTGCTGGATTAACAAGCAATACAAGAAATATCATTTCGTTAAATATTTCAGGGGAACAGGTATCTAAAACTAATAAAACGTTGAAATATTCTATCGTGACGGCTGGCTATTATTGGCCCAGAGTTATCCTAAAAAGGTTACTGACAAAATGAAACCTATGTAAAATCATTGCTGGATTAATAAGCAATACAATAAATATCATTTCGTTAAATATTTCAGGGGAACAGGTATCTAAAACTAATAAAACGTTGAAATATTCTATCGTGACGGCTGGCTATTATTGGCCCAGAGTTATCCTAAAAAGGTTACTGACAAAATGAAACCTATGTAAAATCATTGCTGGATTAATAAGCAATACAAGAAATATCATTTCGTTAAATATTTCAGGTGAACAGGTATCTAAAACTAATAAAACGTTGAAATATTCTATCGTGACGGCTGGCTATTATTGGCCCAGAGTTATCCTAAAAAGGTTACTGACAAAATGAAACCTATGTAAAATCATTGCTGGATTAATAAGCAATACAAGAAATATCATTTCGTTAAATATTTCAGGGGAACAGGTATCTAAAACTAATAAAACGTTGAAATATTCTATCGTGACGGCTGGCTATTATTGGCCCAGAGTTATCCTAAAAAGGTTACTGACAAAATGAAACCTATGTAAAATCATTGCTGGATTAATAAGCAATACAAGAAATATCATTTCGTTAAATATTTCAGGGGAACAGGTATCTAAAACTAATAAAACGTTGAAATATTCTATCGTGACGGCTGGCTATTATTGGCCCAGAGTTATCCTAAAAAGGTTACTGACAAAATGAAACCTATGTAAAATCATTGCTGGATTAATAAGCAATACAAGAAATATCATTTCGTTAAATATTTCAGGGGAACAGGTATCTAAAACTAATAAAACGTTGAAATATTCTATTGCGACGGCTGGGTATTATTGGCCCAGAGTTATCCTAAAAAGGTTACTGACAAAATGAAACCTATGTAAAATCATTGCTGGATTAATAAGCAATACAAGAAATATCATTTCGTTAAATATTTCAGGGGAACAGGTATCTAAAACTAATAAAACGTTGAAATATTCTATCGTGACGGCTGGCTATTATTGGCCCAGAGTTATCCTAAAAAGGTTACTGACAAAATGAAACCTATGTAAAATCATTGCTGTATTAATAAGCAATACAAGAAATATCATTTCGTTAAATATTTCAGGGGAACAGGTATCTAAAACTAATAAAACGTTGAAATATTCTATCGTGACGGCTGGCTATTATTGGGCCCAGAGTTATCCTAAAAAGGTTACTGACAAAATGAAACCTATGTAAAATCATTGCTGGATTAATAAGCAATACAAGAAATATCATTTCGTTAAATATTTCAGGGGAACAGGTATCTAAAACTAATAAAACGTTGAAATATTCTATCGTGACGGCTGGCTATTATTGGCCCAGAGTTATCCTAAAAAGGTTACTGACAAAATGAAACCTATGTAAAATCATTGCTGGATTAATAAGCAATACAAGAAATATCAATTAGTTAAATATTTCAGGGGAACAGGTATCTAAAACTAATAAAACGTTGAAATATTCTATCGTGACGGCTGGCTATTATTGGCCCAGAGTTATCCTAAAAAGGTTACTGACAAAATGAAACCTATGTAAAATCATTGCTGGATTAATAAGCAATACAAGAAATATCATTTCGTTAAATATTTCAGGGGAACAGGTATCTAAAACTAATAAAACGTTGAAATATTCTATCGTGACGGCTGGCTATTACTGGCCCAGAGTTATCCTAAAAAGGTTACTGACAAAATGAAACCTATGTAAAATCATTGCTGGATTAATAAGCAATACAAGAAATATCATTTCGTTAAATATTTCAGGGGAACAGGTATCTAAAACTAATAAAACGTTGAAATATTCTATCGTGACGGCTGGCTATTATTGGCCCAGAGTTATCCTAAAAAGGTTACTGACAAAATGAAACCTATGTAAAATCATTGCTGGATTAATAAGCAATACAAGAAATATCATTTCGTTAAATATTTCAGGTGAACAGGTATCTAAAACTAATAAAACGTTGAAATATTCTATCGTGACGGCTGGCTATTATTGGCCCAGAGTTATCCTAAAAAAGTTACTGACAAAATGAAACCTATGTAAAATCATTGCTGGATTAATAAGCAATACAAGAAATATCATTTCGTTAAATATTTCAGGGGAACAGGTATCTAAAACTAATAAAACGTTGAAATATTCTATCGTGACGGCTGGCTATTATTGGCCCAGAGTTATCCTAAAAAGGTTACTGACAAAATGAAACCTATGTAAAATCATTGCTGGATTAATAAGCAATACAAGAAATATCATTTCGTTAAATATTTCAGGGGAACAGGTATCTAAAACTAATAAAACGTTGAAATATTCTATCGTGACGGCTGGCTATTATTGGCCCAGAGTTATCCTAAAAAGGTTACTGACAAAATGAAACCTATGTAAAATCATTGCTGGATTAATAAGCAATACAAGAAATATCATTTCGTTAAATATTTCAGGGGAACAGGTATCTAAAACTAATAAAACGTTGAAATATTCTATTGTGACGGCTGGGTATTATTGGCCCAGAGTTATCCTAAAAAGGTTACTGACAAAATGAAACCTATGTAAAATCATTGCTGGATTAATAAGCAATACAAGAAATATCATTTCGTTAAATATTTCAGGGGAACAGGTATCTAAAACTAATAAAACGTTGAAATATTCTATCGTGACGGCTGGCTATTATTGGCCCAGAGTTATCCTAAAAAGGTTACTGACAAAATGAAACCTATGTAAAATCATTGCTGGATTAATAAGAAATACAAGAAATATCATTTCGTTAAATATTTCAGGGGAACAGGTATCTAAAACTAATAAAACGTTGAAATATTCTATTGCGACGGCTGGGTATTATTGGCCCAGAGTTATCCTAAAAAGGTTACTGACAAAATGAAACCTATGTAAAATCATTGCTGGATTAATAAGCAATACAAGAAATATCATTTCGTTAAATATTTCAGGGGAACAGGTATCTAAAACTAATAAAACGTTGAAATATTCTATCGTGACGGCTGGCTATTATTGGCCCAGAGTTATCCTAAAAAGGTTACTGACAAAATGAAACCTATGTAAAATCATTGCTGGATTAATAAGCAATACAAGAAATATCATTTCGTTAAATATTTCAGGGGAACAGGTATCTAAAACTAATAAAACGTTGAAATATTCTATCGTGACGGCTGGCTATTATTGGCCCAGAGTTATCCTAAAAAGGTTACTGACAAAATGAAACCTATGTAAAATCATTGCTGGATTAATAAGCAATACAAGAAATATCATTTCGTTAAATATTTCAGGGGAACAGGTATCTAAAACTAATAAAACGTTGAAATATTCTATCGTGACGGCTGGCTATTATTGGCCCAGAGTTATCCTAAAAAGGTTACTGACAAAATGAAACCTATGTAAAATCATTGCTGGATTAATAAGCAATACAAGAAATATCAATTAGTTAAATATTTCAGGGGAACAGGTATCTAAAACTAATAAAACGTTGAAATATTCTATCGTGACGGCTGGCTATTATTGGCCCAGAGTTATCCTAAAAAGGTTACTGACAAAATGAAACCTATGTAAAATCATTGCTGGATTAATAAGCAATACAAGAAATATCATTTCGTTAAATATTTCAGGGGAACAGGTATCTAAAACTAATAAAACGTTGAAATATTCTATCGTGACGGCTGGCTATTATTGGCCCAGAGTTATCCTAAAAAGGTTACGGACAAAATGAAACCTATGTAAAATCATTGCTGGATTAATAAGCAATACAAGAAATATCATTTCGTTAAATATTTCAGGGGAACAGGTATCTAAAACTAATAAAACGTTGAAATATTCTATCGTGACGGCTGGCTATTATTGGCCCAGAGTTATCCTAAAAAGGTTACTGACAAAATGAAACCTATGTAAAATCATTGCTGGATTAATAAGCAATACAAGAAATATCATTTCGTTAAATATTTCAGGGGAACATGTATCTAAAACTAATAAAACGTTGAAATATTCTATTGTGACGGCTGGCTATTATTGGCCCAGAGTTATCCTAAAAAGGTTACTGACAAAATGAAACCTATGTAAAATCATTGCTGGATTAATAAGCAATACAAGAAATATCATTTCGTTAAATATTTCAGGGGAACAGGTATCTAAAACTAATAAAACGTTGAAATATTCTATCGTGACGGCTGGCTATTATTGGCCCAGAGTTATCCTAAAAAGGTTACTGACAAAATGAAACCTATGTAAAATCATTGCTGGATTAATAAGCAATACAAGAAATATCATTTCGTTAAATATTTCAGGGGAACAGGTATCTAAAACTAATAAAACGTTGAAATATTCTATCGTGACGGCTGGCTATTATTGGCCCAGAGTTATCCTAAAAAGGTTACTGACAAAATGAAACCTATGTAAAATCATTGCTGGATTAATAAGCAATACAAGAAATATCATTTCGTTAAATATTTCAGGGGAACAGGTATCTAAAACTAATAAAACGTTGAAATATTCTATCGTGACGGCTGGCTATTATTGGCCCAGAGTTATCCTAAAAAGGTTACTGACAAAATGAAACCTATGTAAAATCATTGCTGGATTAATAAGCAATACAAGAAATATCATTTCGTTAAATATTTCAGGGGAACAGGTATCTAAAACTAATAAAACGTTGAAATATTCTATCGTGACGGCTGGCTATTATTGGCCCAGAGTTATCCTAAAAAGGTTACTGACAAAATGAAACCTATGTAAAATCATTGCTGGATTAATAAGCAATACAAGAAATATCATTTCGTTAAATATTTCAGGGGAACAGGTATCTAAAACTAATAAAACGTTGAAATATTCTATCGTGACGGCTGGCTATTATTGGCCCAGAGTTATCCTAAAAAGGTTACTGACAAAATGAAACCTATGTAAAATCATTGCTGGATTAATAAGCAATACAAGAAATATCATTTCGTTAAATATTTCAGGGGAACAGGTATCTAAAACTAATAAAACGTTGAAATATTCTATCGTGACGGCTGGCTATTATTGGCCCAGAGTTATCCTAAAAAGGTTACTGACAAAATGAAACCTATGTAAAATCATTGCTGGATTAATAAGCAATACAAGAAATATCATTTCGTTAAATATTTCAGGGGAACAGGTATCTAAAACTAATAAAACGTTGAAATACTCTATCGTGACGGCTGGCTATTATTGGCCCAGAGTTATCCTAAAAAGGTTACGGACAAAATGAAACCTATGTAAAATCATTGCTGGATTAATAAGCAATACAAGAAATATCATTTCGTTAAATATTTCAGGGGAACAGGTATCTAAAACTAATAAAACGTTGAAATATTCTATCGTGACGGCTGGCTATTATTGGCCCAGAGTTATCCTAAAAAGGTTACTGACAAAATGAAACCTATGTAAAATCATTGCTGGATTAATAAGCAATACAAGAAATATCATTTCGTTAAATATTTCAGGGGAACAGGTATCTAAAACTAATAAAACGTTGAAATATTCTATTGTGACGGCTGGCTATTATTGGCCCAGAGTTATCCTAAAAAGGTTACTGACAAAATGAAACCTATGTAAAATCATTGCTGGATTAATAAGCAATACAAGAAATATTATTTCGTTAAATATTTCAGGGGAACAGGTATCTAAAACTAATAAAACGTTGAAATATTCTATCGTGACGGCTGGCTATTATTGGCCCAGAGTTATCCTAAAAAGGTTACTGACAAAATGAAACCTATGTAAAATCATTGCTGGATTAATAAGCAATACAAGAAATATCATTTCGTTAAATATTTCAGGGGAACAGGTATCTAAAACTAATAAAACGTTGAAATATTCTATCGTGACGGCTGGCTATTATTGGCCCAGAGTTATCCTAAAAAGGTTACTGACAAAATGAAACCTATGTAAAATCATTGCTGGATTAATAAGCAATACAAGAAATATCATTTCGTTAAATATTTCAGGGGAACAGGTATCTAAAACTAATAAAACGTTGAAATATTCTATCGTGACGGCTGGCTATTATTGGCCCAGAGTTATCCTAAAAAGGTTACTGACAAAATGAAACCTATGTAAAATCATTGCTGGATTAATAAGCAATACAAGAAATATCATTTCGTTAAATATTTCAGGGGAACAGGTATCTAAAACTAATAAAACGTTGAAATATTCTATCGTGACGGCTGGCTATTATTGGCCCAGAGTTATCCTAAAAAGGTTACTGACAAAATGAAACCTATGTAAAATCATTGCTGGATTAATAAGCAATACAAGAAATATCATTTCGTTAAATATTTCAGGGGAACAGGTATCTAAAACTAATAAAACGTTGAAATATTCTATCGTGACGGCTGGCTATTATTGGCCCAGAGTTATCCTAAAAAGGTTACTGACAAAATGAAACCTATGTAAAATCATTGCTGGATTAATAAGCAATACAAGAAATATCATTTCGTTAAATATTTCAGGGGAACAGGTATCTAAAACTAATAAAACGTTGAAATATTCTATCGTGACGGCTGGCTATTATTGGCCCAGAGTTATCCTAAAAAGGTTACTGACAAAATGAAACCTATGTAAAATCATTGCTGGATTAATAAGCAATACAAGAAATATCATTTCGTTAAATATTTCAGGGGAACAGGTATCTAAAACTAATAAAACGTTGAAATATTCTATTGTGACGGCTGGCTATTATTGGCCCAGAGTTATCCTAAAAAGGTTACTGACAAAATGAAACCTATGTAAAATCATTGCTGGATTAATAAGCAATACAAGAAATATCATTTCGTTAAATATTTCAGGGGAACAGGTATCTAACACTAATAAAACGTTGAAATATTCTATCGTGACGGCTGGCTATTATTGGCCCAGAGTTATCCTAAAAAGGTTACTGACAAAATGAAACCTATGTAAAATCATTGCTGGATTAATAAGCAATACAAGAATTATCATTTCGTTAAATATTTCAGGGGAACAGGTATCTAAAACTAATAAAACGTTGAAATATTCTATCGTGACGGCTGGCTATTATTGGCCCAGAGTTATCCTAAAAAGGTTACTGACAAAATAAAACCTATGTAAAATCATTGCTGGATTAATAAGCAATACAAGAAATATCATTTCGTTAAATATTTCAGGGGAACAGGTATCTAAAACTAATAAAACGTTGAAATATTCTATCGTGACGGCTGGCTATTATTGGCCCAGAGTTATCCTAAAAAGGTTACTGACAAAATGAAACCTATGTAAAATCATTGCTGGATTAATAAGCAATACAAGAAATATCATTTCGTTAAATATTTCAGGGGAACAGGTATCTAAAACTAATAAAACGTTGAAATATTCTATCGTGACGGCTGGCTATTATTGGCCCAGAGTTATCCTAAAAAGGTTACTGACAAAATGAAACCTATGTAAAATCATTGCTGGATTAATAAGCAATACAAGAAATATCATTTCGTTAAATATTTCAGGGGAACAGGTATCTAAAACTAATAAAACGTTGAAATATTCTATCGTGACGGCTGGCTATTATTGGCCCAGAGTTATCCTAAAAAGGTTACTGACAAAATGAAACCTATGTAAAATCATTGCTGGATTAATAAGCAATACAAGAAATATCATTTCGTTAAATATTTCAGGGGAACAGGTATCTAAAACTAATAAAACGTTGAAATATTCTATCGTGACGGCTGGCTATTATTGGCCCAGAGTTATCCTAAAAAGGTTACGGACAAAATGAAACCTATGTAAAATCATTGCTGGATTAATAAGCAATACAAGAAATATCATTTCGTTAAATATTTCAGGGGAACAGGTATCTAAAACTAATAAAACGTTGAAATATTCTATCGTGACGGCTGGCTATTATTGGCCCAGAGTTATCCTAAAAAGGTTACTGACAAAATGAAACCTATGTAAAATCATTGCTGGATTAATAAGCAATACAAGAAATATCATTTCGTTAAATATTTCAGGGGAACAGGTATCTAAAACTAATAAAACGTTGAAATATTCTATCGTGACGGCTGGCTATTATTGGCCCAGAGTTATCCTAAAAAGGTTACTGACAAAATGAAACCTATGTAAAATCATTGCTGGATTAATAAGCAATACAAGAAATATCATTTCGTTAAATATTTCAGGGGAACAGGTATCTAAAACTAATAAAACGTTGAAATATTCTATCGTGACGGCTGGCTATTATTGGCCCAGAGTTATCCTAAAAAGGTTACTGACAAAATGAAACCTATGTAAAATCATTGCTGGATTAATAAGCAATACAAGAAATATCATTACGTTAAATATTTCAGGGGAACAGGTATCTAAAACTAATAAAACGTTGAAATATTCTATTGTGACGGCTGGCTATTATTGGCCCAGAGTTATCCTAAAAAGGTTACTGACAAAATGAAACCTATGTAAAATCATTGCTGGATTAATAAGCAATACAAGAAATATCATTTCGTTAAATATTTCAGGGGAACAGGTATCTAAAACTAATAAAACGTTGAAATATTCTATCGTGACGGCTGGCTATTATTGGCCCAGAGTTATCCTAAAAACGTTACTGACAAAATGAAACCTATGTAAAATCATTGCTGGATTAATAAGCAATACAAGAAATATCATTTCGTTAAATATTTCAGGGGAACAGGTATCTAAAACTAATAAAACGTTGAAATATTCTATTGTGACGGCTGGCTATTATTGGCCCAGAGTTATCCTAAAAAGGTTACTGACAAAATGAAACCTATGTAAAATCATTGCTGGATTAATAAGCAATACAAGAAATATCATTTCGTTAAATATTTCAGGGGAACAGGTATCTAAAACTAATAAAACGTTGAAATATTCTATCGTGACGGCTGGCTATTATTGGCCCAGAGTTATCCTAAAAAGGTTACTGACAAAATGAAACCTATGTAAAATCATTGCTGGATTAATAAGCAATACAAGAAATATCATTTCGTTAAATATTTCAGGGGAACAGGTATCTAAAACTAATAAAACGTTGAAATATTCTATCGTGACGGCTGGCTATTATTGGCCCAGAGTTATCCTAAAAAGGTTACTGACAAAATGAAACCTATGTAAAATCATTGCTGGATTAATAAGCAATACAAGAAATATCATTTCGTTAAATATTTCAGGGGAACAGGTATCTAAAACTAATAAAACGTTGAAATATTGTATCGTGACGGCTGGCTATTATTGGCCCAGAGTTATCCTAAAAAGGTTACTGACAAAATGAAACCCATGTAAAATCATTGCTGGATTAATAAGCAATACAAGAAATATCATTTCGTTAAATATTTCAGGGGAACAGGTATCTAAAACTAATAAAACGTTGAAATATTCTATCGTGACGGCTGGCTATTATTGGCCCAGAGTTATCCTAAAAAGGTTACTGACAAAATGAAACCTATGTAAAATCATTGCTGGATTAATAAGCAATACAAGAAATATCATTTCGTTAAATATTTCAGGGGAACAGGTATCTAAAACTAATAAAACGTTGAAATATTCTATCGTGACGGCTGGCTATTATTGGCCCAGAGTTATCCTAAAAAGGTTACGGACAAAATGAAACCTATGTAAAATCATTGCTGGATTAATAAGCAATACAAGAAATATCATTTCGTTAAATATTTCAGGGGAACAGGTATCTAAAACTAATAAAACGTTGAAATATTCTATCGTGACGGCTGGCTATTATTGGCCCAGAGTTATCCTAAAAAGGTTACTGACAAAATGAAACCTATGTAAAATCATTGCTGGATTAATAAGCAATACAAGAAATATCATTTCGTTAAATATTTCAGGGGAACAGGTATCTAAAACTAATAAAACGTTGAAATATTCTATCGTGACGTTATTCTGAAAAGTTTACGGACAAAATGAATCATATGCAAAATTATTGTTAGATTAATAAACATTAGAAAAAATATCATTTGGTTAAATAATTCAAGGGAACAGGGTACCTAATAACAGTAAAACGTTGAAAATTTATATCTTGGCGGCTATTATTAGCCCAAAGTTATTCTGAAAAGGTTACGGACAAAATGAATCATATGCAAAATTATTGTTAGATTAATAAACATTAGAAAAAATATCATTTGGTTAAATAATTCAGGGGAACAGGGTACCTAATAACAGTAAAACGTTGAAAATTTATATCTTGGCGGCTATTATTGGCCCAAAGTTATTCTGAAAAGGTTACGGACAAAATGAATCATATGCAAAATTATTGTCAGATTAATAAACATTAGAAAAAATATCATTTGGTTACATAATTCTGGGGAACAGGGTACCTAATAACAGTAAAACATTGAAAATTTATATCTTGGCGGCTATTATTGGCCCAAAGTTATTCTGAAAAGGTTACGGACAAAATGAATCATATGCAAAATTATTGTTAGATTAATAAACATTAGAAAAAATATCATTTGGTTAAATAATTCAGGGGAACAGGGTACCTAATAACAGTAAAACGTTGAAAATTTATATCTTGGCGGCTATTATTGGCCCAAAGTTATTCTGAAAAGATTACGGACAAAATGAATCATATGCAAAATTATTGTTAGATTAATAAACATTAGAAAAAATATCATTTGGTTAAATAATTCAGGGGAACAGGGTACCTAATAACAGTAAAACGTTGAAAATTTATATCTTGGCGGCTATTATTGGCCCAAAGTTATTCTGAAAAGGTTACGGACAAAATGAATCATATGCAAAATTATTGTCAGATTAATAAACATTAGAAAAAATATCATTTGGTTACATAATTCTGGGGAACAGGGTACCTAATAACAGTAAAACATTGAAAATTTATATCTTGGCGGCTATTATTGGCCCAAAGTTATTCTGAAAAGGTTACGGACAAAATGAATCATATGCAAAATTATTGTTAGATTAATAAACATTAGAAAAAATATCATTTGGTTAAATAATTCAGGGGAACAGGGTACCTAATAACAGTAAAACGTTGAAAATTTATATCTTGGCGGCTATTATTGGCCCAATGTTATTCTGAAAAGGTTACGGACAAAATAAATCATATGCAAAATTATTGTTAGATTAATAAACATTAGAAAAAATATCATTTGGTTAAATAATTCAGGGGAACAGGGTACCTAATAACAGTAAAATTTGAAAATTTATATCTTGGCGGCTATTATTGGCCCAAAGTTATTCTGAAAAGGTTACGGACAAAATGAATCATATGCAAAATTATTGTTAGATTAATAAACATTAGAAAAAATATCATTTGGTTAAATAATTCAGGGGAACAGGGTACCTAATAACAGTAAAATTTGAAAATTTATATCTTGGCGGCTATTATTGGCCCAAAGTTATTCTGAAAAGGTTACGGACAAAATAAATCATATGCAAAATTATTGTTAGATTAATAAACATTAGAAAAAATATCATTTGGTTAAATAATTCAGGGGAACAGGGTACCTAATAACAGTAAAATTTGAAAATTTATATCTTGGCGGCTATTATTGGCCCAAAGTTATTCTGAAAAGGTTACGGACAAAATGAATCATATGCAAAATTATTGTTAGATTAATAAACATTAGAAAAAATATCATTTGGTTAAATAATTCAGGGGAACAGGGTACCTAATAACAGTAAAACCTTGAAAATTTATATCTTGGCGGCTATTATTGGCCCAAAGTTATTCTGAAAAGGTTACGGACAAAATGAATCATATGCAAAATTATTGATAGATTAATAAACATTAGAAAAAATATCATTTGGTTAAATAATTCAGGGGAACAGGGTACCTAATAACAGTAAAACGTTGAAAATTTATATCTTGGCGGCTATTATTGGCCCAATGTTATTCTGAAAAGGTTACGGACAAAATGAATCATATGCAAAATTATTGTTAGATTAATAAACGGGGAACAGGGTACCTAATAACAGTAAAATTTATTGATCCGACTAAAATATTTGTAATTGTTAAATTATAATATATATATTTAACTTTGATAAATGAACCGTCAAACATTTGTTTATTTTAATTCCATGGCTATCACTATTTTTGGGGTGATTTTTGATATTTTCATCATTTCTGTCGGAACAAACGATGTAAAATTATTTTTTTATTGATCCAAATGCAGAATTTTATACGGTACAACTTTTATTTGAAGTTTTTTTTACCTAAAATAATTAGGGAAGCAATAGATTATATGTCAAAAGTTTAAGTTATATGTTTTGACGTGCCGGTCATCATTCTGTATATGATTTTGTGTTTCACATAATGATGATATATTTTATCTGTGATGGTGTATGGAGTGAATAAATGATGATATATGTATTTGCTTTTAGGTATGTATTAAATAAAAATATGCTTATTTAATTTTTATTGCGGTATTATTTTAAAATATAGTTTTATATATTAATAATTACAATAAACATAAAATCATAGAATTATTAATTAATGTTGGATTTATTTACATGTTGAAATTAAGTTCAGCTGCTCAAATATTTCATGATAATTATTATAGTTTGGTAAAAACTATTTAAATGCATATTAATATAAAAAATTATTATCCAATACTGTTGTTCACAAAATTAAGTGTATTTCCATTTACATCAAAACAAAAATCTTGATTATACAACGTTCTACGCTGTCCTCTCGCTCTTAAATTTACACAAAATCGCCGCGAGTTTCTATTTCTAGAATTTCTTTGTCTTAGAGAAAAATTTGTGTTTGGTAAACAAGGAATTGTAAAACTGAACCCATTGGGAACACCGGGACTTCCCAATCGTGAGGAAAACCCACCAAGTTCAGCATCGTTATATATAAAGGATACACGTATATTGTTATTTCGTATTGCGACTCGAATACATCCTAAAAAAAATAACAGACAGAATTAATGAATAGTAATTGTGTTTTTTA
This sequence comes from Harpalus rufipes, assembly GCA_951394225.1. Lineage (NCBI taxonomy): Eukaryota > Metazoa > Arthropoda > Insecta > Coleoptera > Carabidae > Harpalus > Harpalus rufipes. The sequence goes on from OX596275.1 coordinate 3,652,345, forward strand.
TATATGTGTTTACCTTCTTGTGCAATAATAAATACATTTAAACAACATTCACAATGTGAACCTTTGCAGCTACATGGAGGCTCAAGATTACTTAAAAACTCAAAAATAGTATCAAAATCAAATTGTGCTTCATTTAATATTATTGTATTTAGTAATATGAATAAAAAAAACCACATTGTAAGCCTCGATATTTCACTTTCACTATTGAATGCAAAATATTATAAAGTAAAGTTAAATACCGGATGTATAAATTGTATTTTAGATAAATCATCGAAATGTAGAACAGATTTTTAATAGAGATAAAATGAACTATATTATTATATTATTGGTATTGTTGTTTCGAAATTTGTAACATTATAGTTATAATTAATGTCTAATTTATTGCATTATTTATAATTAATTATTTTTTTTAGAAAAACTTTTAAATAATATATTAAAAATTAAATTTTAGTGTTTCGCGCTAAAAATTTGTATGTATAGCCAATACAACAGATAAAATTCAAAGGTAGGGATTTTTTCTTTTCTAATTTAACTTTCTGGTAAGTGACAGCTCGTGCTGTTGAAAGTTCAAAATCATTGTTGCTTCGTAATTTTCTAGAAGTTTTCTACAATAATGGATTCAATAAGCTCTGCACAAAATATTCTTTTAGTTCATGATCAAAATAATTCGATCAGTTCAATTCTAGATGATTTAAAACAGAAAACTAGTGGTGTAATTACTACAAAACTTATCTCTGAAATATCAGGTAGGTTACAACTTTTTTAAAGAAATGCGTAAATATAATATTGATTAAAATTTAGATGAAGAATCAGCCAAATATGATTTTTTAATATCCAACAACGGATTTAGTGTTGACGATAAATTATTGTCAACGTATTTAAAAGTATTAAAACCTAATGGTATTCTTATCGTACGTCAAGGTTCAGCACAAAATCAAATAGTATCATTGTTAAAATTGAGTGGTTTCACAAAAGTTGTTGAAAGTGAGGTAAGTTTATATTGATTTCATCATTCATTTGTGAAATATGTAGCTTTAAATCATCCAATATTTCGGCTTTTTCTTTCAATTTCAAATGTTTTCTTTGAGATGGCATGAATTACATAATTTGTATTATATAAAACACACAACAAAACTTTATACGTGTAATACACAGAATATTACTTCTCTTTAAGGGAGAAATTAGCTGTTCCAAACCAAATTTTGAAATAGGTTCATCAGCTAAGCTATCTTTTGCTTCTGCTGTTTGGAAAATTGACAACGATGATGATGATGATATGATTGATCCTGACACTTTATTAGATGAAGATGATCTTAAAAAGCCCGATCCTTCTTCTCTCAGAGGTATAAAATGTTATAGTATTTATTATATTGTAATGAGCTAATTTTTTGTTTAGTGTGTGGGACTACTGGAAAACGCAAGGCTTGCAGAGATTGTTCCTGTGGCTTGGCGGAAGAATTAGCAGGAGAACAGAAAACTGTTGCCGCGGATGCTCCGAAATCGTCCTGCGGAAGTGTGAGTTTTTGTTGTTATTTATCAAAAAATAGTATAAATTCAGTTCCTAAAATTGAACGTTCATTAATAAAACCGGCCGAAGTATAAAATAATATGGAATTTTGGTTTGTAATTTTTTTATGTTCTTTCAAAAAGCGATGTTCAGAATCTTTTAATACTTGAAGGAATAGGACCTATGTTCATATGACATTTTTGGCTCAAAATGACCTCAGGAATAAGCTGTAAAAGTTTGTTACACTAGTCCTGAAACATCCTGTATCTATATTCATTTGTTTTAAACAGCAAAAATTTATTTTACGTATAGGTATGTATACTTGCCTCCTAAATTAACTTGTAATATTTTTATTTGGTAGTGCTACCTTGGAGACGCGTTCCGTTGTGCTACTTGCCCATATTTGGGAATGCCTGCCTTCAAACCTGGAGAGAAAATACAATTAGCTGGAAACCAACTACAAGCTGATATTTAATACTTATGTTGTATAATAACCATAGTATAGTTAAATATGTTTAATAAAATATTTTTTATCGAGTACACAGCTTTATTTCATAAAACTAAACACAAATTATATAATATAAAAACACAAAACAAAAAATATATTCGTAAAAAATAATATAAAAATTAAGCAAAGAAGGAACAAAACTCAAAAAAACGTTCCATGCGATTTCTTTCCTCATCATCATCATTATCACCATCATCATCGCTCTCATCTAGCGGCAGTATTTTACCAGTGTTAATGAGTTCATTAATTTTTTGGACAAACACGTCGATATCTCTCGGATTCATGTAATACTGTAAGCATTCAATTGTTTTTTGTAAAAATTCTTGAGTTCCAGCAGCAAATTTCCTAAAAGACAAATATTACAGTACTTTTAAATAAATAAAAGTACTTGAAACCTACTCATAAGACCCAGAGTTTTGTTTTTTCAAAATGTTGCTGTAAAGAACGAGCATAAAAGTACTTTGTATTACAGTAACAATGTAATGATTGCTCGTATTTCCAAAAATATTTGCTGTTGTTTCTACCATCGATTTAATAGGTTCGAAGCATTTATGAATTTCCCCTAAAAGTAAAATAAAATTATATCGAAGATGGTGACTGGAACGGCCAAATATAGGACTTTAATTTGAATTACTAAGCAAAATTATGAAAATTACCCCAAAAATAGATATAATCATGGAATTGAAACAAATAAATAGATCAGTATATAACAAATGTTATTTAAAAAAAATCGCGATTATAAAATGTCAAATAACTCGGTAATTATAATAGATAATAGATCAAGAAAAAAAGAGTGCCATGAATGGATTAAATGAATATTTTACATACAACAATAAAATATGATTAATTAAGGAACAAAATGGCATTCTCTCTATTTTTTACCTTCCGTCACCTTTAGGTAAGGAAGGTATTGTCTTTGGTCAAAAAATTCGGTGGTGAGTTTTCATTGAATAAGCACGTTTTAGGGTCTTTACAATACGATTTAACTATTTTTACGATGATGTCTGTATGTGTGTGTGTGTGTGTGTTAGTGTGTGTGTATGTGACCGCCGGGTCGTTAACGATATCTCCAATACTAGAATTCCAAAAATTACAATTCTTGCGTATTCCCCTTCCTTACAACCATATGCAGATTTGATTAGATTTTGGTTATAATTGGTCAACCGGAAGTACCCTCATTTGAAGATTTTAACAGTTTTTCTTGAAAAACTCAGTTAAATATTATTATAACTTAAAGAATATATTATTGTCTATACGATTTGATTGCATTTTATATTTCATATTCAACAGATATAGAGTTAAAGAATAATAAAGATAAAAAAATTCATGTAAATTTCATAATTCAGCCAGCTATGCTAACATAACCATGGAAACTGCTAATATATTCAGGTAATTCAAATTGACAGATGTCAGTATCAATAAAATGTAAATCAATGAAAGAATAAGGGAAGTAACACTAGTGTTAGAAGTTTCTAGATATAAGAGAGACGATTACATTGGTTTGAACATGTCATGAGGAGAGATGAATATATTAATTGCAGGTGGAAGAAACATAGGAAGACCAAATATAAGATGAAAAGACTGTATTGCAGAAGACTTGAGAGAAAAGGAACTGAATGAGGACGACACGCAAAACAAAAATGAGTGGAAGAAGAAAATAAAAAATAGCGACCCCTAACGAATGGGAAAAACTAAAGAAGATGTCAGTGTCAAGTGCAATTTGCATAGTTTGTTTATGAAATAACTTTACTGGAAATATAGGATCTTTTGCAAAAAAAAAAAATATGTATAGGGCGCGTACAGTGACATGACTTTGCTGACTTTGGCAAACAGATATGGGGACTCGTGTCAAATTATGTCCATAACTGACAAGTGTTATAATTTTTCATTCAAAATTTCATAATTTTCTTATTTCATGTGGTTTGTTTGTTATCATGAGTATGGAATTCAGTTGCCGAGAAGGGAATCATAAAATACCAAAAATTTAGAATCTTTTGCAAGAAAATTTATGTATGGAATTTGTACATAATACACAGGATTGACGGAAGGTATTGTGCTGGCCACATAAAATTTTTTATTGTTAAGGTTCGGTGCTTCTGAATTATTCTCATTCTTACCATTTTTCTCATATTGTTTTCGGCAAAGCTGGTAATAAAGAATATAAAACGGATTATCCTTATGATACGTTTTCTTTAGTAAGCTGTGAAGAGTATTCTTCTCATTAAAATTTTGAATCATTGGGAAAAAAACCATCAATTGCGCTATTTTTTGTTCATTTCTAACGAGAGCTTTGGTTCTATTAAATACCAAATTGCAGTGTGAACATTTGAAAGCTTGTTTTCCTCTAAAGGGGTATGCTTTTCCACGACATCGATTACACAAATACGGACTGTGAATATCATCGTAATCAGGATTGGTACACATTAAGCATGTACATTTAAACATGTATTTTTCTAAATTAGACTGGCGTTCTTTGGTGTCCTCGCTCTGAAGAAATACTGGTAAGTAATTTACAGTAATTTCTGTGCCTTGTTTTATATCCTTTAATGCTTTAATTACTTTCACCCTGCCGTAGAAACTGAAAAAGTATATATTTTTACTAAAACAGAATCTTCCCGTGTAATATAAGGACAATTAAAATTTTGTTATAAAATAATGCTAATAATTGTTAATTTTCTGATTTTTATTGCTCTAATATCAAAACTTTAATATTATTGGAATTACCTTTTACTTTTTTCTATTTATTAAATAAAGAAAAATACTTACAGGCTTGAAGCATTATTTAAGCAAGAATGATTTAACAAGGCAGTGGATATATACATGCCAAGCCCAACTCCTAGAAGTCCCATAGAAGTATCATTATTAAATCTGGGATCATATTTTATATATCCTTCTTGAATAACATCCATGTTACATCCAATTTGCAGTAGATATTTAATAATATATCCACCTACTATATTAAAAAGATCTTCTTTAGAACCTGCTGGACGGTTTGGGTGAACATAAAGCCAATCGAAATAATCGGTGAATTTTTGTAGATACAATACAATCCAGACGGCAGACTACAATAAAAAAAAATCTGATGTGACCAACACAGTACCTCCCGCCATTTACCTATGTATGTAATTTTTATATTTATAAATTTATCCATACAATATACAGGATGTTTCCTTTAAAACAACCAGCGCTTTTTTGGGCGAACTAATGACTTTAGAGAAAAATGTTATATACAAAAAATTACCAGAAAAATGGGCTTAATTTATGAGGAATAATAAATAAAAAATTAAACCAGTGGTTCTCAAACGGTAGAATAAAATTATATTTTTTTAAATGGCAACCTATATAATTTTTTGTCCATTAGATAGAGATTTTTTTTCTGATTTCAACGATATAAATATGATATGGGGTTGTATAACAATTATTTCGAGAAAAATGATATTAAAAATCAGAAATAATTCTACAATATTGAAGTAGGCTATGCAATAAACAAATGTAAACAAATGATACAGGTAGTAGTAGTTCATTTGTTATTTTGAATTTCTTGGTAAAACAAGTTATTTTAGATATAAGAAAATAATATACTATCGTAACCTAGGCAATAGTCGTATTAATAGTTGTTTATTGCATAGCCTACTTCAATATTGTAAAATTATTTGATTTTTAATATCATTTTTCTCGAAATAATTGTTATACAACCCCATATCATATTTATATCGTTGAAATCAGAAAAAAACTCTCTATCTAATAAACAAAAAATTTATATAGGTTGCCCTTTAAAAAAATATAATTTTATTCTACCGTTTGAGAACCACTGGTTGAATTTTTTATTTATTATTCCTCATAAATTAAGCCCTTTTTCCTGGTAATTTTTTGTATATAACATTTTTCTCTAAAGTCATTAGTTCGCGCAAAAAAGCGCTGGTTGTTTTAAAGGAAACACCCTGTATAGAAAAAGTATTAAAGCAAACTTGTACAAAATGAAATAATCTTAAATTTTTATAGTAACAAATTGAGAAAAAAATACATTTAAAGGTATTTTTTGAAGAAAAACTATCTTGAGCTTAAAGTAAACTGCTATTTCCGGTTGCCACCAAAATCTAATCAGATATTTCCATATTAGAATAAGGTAGAAATACATGGTTTCAAAACTTTCTGAATGATAGTATTTGAGTTAGAGTGTAAACAGGATCCACACACACATACATACACACAGACATCATCGTGAAAATGTTAAAAATGGATTCTAGGGACCTTAAAACGTGGTCATTTACCAAAATCTCGATATGCGATTTTTAGCACGATCCCTATACCTCCCTCACCAAGGGTAGCGGGAGGTAAAAATTACAACAAAACATAACAACTGACAGGTGATATTTTTTTCGTTTTTGTTAACTAGGTTTGCGTTATTTTCTTACGTGAAATGAAGTATAGCCGACGAGTCTACACGCATAGTGAAATAAATAGTTAGATATAGTGAAATAAACACCGTATAAATAAGTAGTACGTTGTGTTAATTGTTTAAATAAATAATCTAAGTGTTTAATAATAATCTTAATCTTTAATTAATGTTTATTGTTTTGCTTATTTATTTACCGTTCAATAAACTTTTATTTTAATTATTACATTATGTTAAAAATTACCGTATATACAATACATACTTTGGTATTATAATCTAGGACTTCATCAGGTATTTTTTTCTTGTGTGTTAACAATTTATCCATAAACGGATGATTGTTGTCTTTATTTCCGTACACGGATTTGTCTTCAATCGTATCTGTTTTAAAACCATCATGCGATGCTTTTAATAATACAGATAAAGCAAGTTCTTGTCGCACATCTGTTATTATTTTATGTCTTTCATTAAAGCATTCCCATTTGTGGATCATTTCCCAAGAATCAATCTGACATTTAGTGGAGCAGTAGAAATGTGTGGTACAGGTTCCACATCTGTAGAAAATGATAGTAAAAAAAAAAATAAAGATACAATTTGAAATGAATACTTACGGCACACAAGTTAGAGATGTCTCGAAACAAAAAGAACAAATGGAAAATCTTTTATATTCCATTCTGTTCAAAGCACAAAAAGCATATGGGTCTTCAACGAACAATATATCTCCTTTCTTAATGTCATTGGCGGCTATCACACATCTTTCAATATCGCTATTATATCTTAAATAAAATATCAATATATATGCAAATAATAAAAGTTTAAAAAGGTGTTAACAATTGAGTACTCCAGACCAAAACTCCTTAAATTAATTTCAGATTTTTTTACTTCCTTGTACGTAAGTAAAGGAAGTATTGTAATCGCGAAAAATTTCGGTTTTCAGATTTCAGCGGAAATATCCATTTTGATCATCCCTGAATCCATTTTGACTAATTTCGTCGTGACGTCTGTACGTACGTATCTCGCATAACTCAAAAACGATAAGCCGTAGAAAGTTGAAATTTTGTATTTACGACTCCTATAACATCTAGTTGTGCACCTCACTTTCTGGTTATTACACAATTTCCAGAAGTGGCACTTTACATGAAGCCTATAATAGATTTTAATGAAAAACTGTTTTAAAATATAATCCAAAACTTTTCAAATTTAGTATACAAGACTTTTATGTCAATCGAAATAACATAATAGATTTTGGTTAAAATAGGCTAACCGGAAGTGGTACATTATTTGAAGTTGTTAACAGTTTTTCTTGAATAAAATGATTTTATTTTGATTTTAGAAATAAATGCTTCAAATAAAAGTTTTAGAGAATTAATTACTGCGTCTAGCACATCAAGTATTATTAAATTAGCCCTATGTATAAGCGAGATATGTAAATTTAAAAATTATATACTTTTTTGTTTTTGTAATAAAGCTTGCTATAGATTAGGACAAAAACATAAAAAAATGTTCATGTCAAATTACGTTAAATACGTGCAATTTTATGATTCGTACAATAGCAAATATTATATTTTTATTGTGAAATTAGTCATATTCATTATTGTAATCAAATATTTCTTTGTTGCTATATAAATATTTTGTAATTTAGTTATTAAAAAAATATGTATAGTTTAATAATCGTACAAGGAAGTCATGTGGTGTACACAACAGATTTTTTTAAATCGTAGAACTGTCTAACGCGTCCTGATTTTGTGGATTTTTAACAGTGGATGCGTAAAGCCGTTCCGCAGTACAGTACACAGCGGACAATGTTCTGGAGCGTTCAGGACTTTGACGGAGGTGGTTTCTCATTAACAAATTTTGAGAAAAAATTCATGCTCCAAATTTTATTTTAAGATCAGGGCATCGAACCTGAACCATAACATTTTAGCGAACCCAAAACCGAACCTCAAATATATTTTTCAATTGAAGCCGAGTGGGACCGAACCGAGTGTTAAAATTCGGGTTCAGCTATTTTACATTATTAAAAATTACAACAAAACATGTTTAAACATCAATTAATTTTGTAGATATTTGATAAATACAAATCTATTGTTATTGGTGCATTTTCTCTGAATGTTATGCTACTTTGGATCACTTAGAATTATTTCATTCTATTAGAAAATACAAATTTTAAATATAGAATTATCCGCTACATCCCTACTTAATACCATGATGACGATATAATTGTAAAGTAAAACGTCGATTTTGGAAGAATAAATGCTGTATGATTCAAGATTTTCAATAATTGTTAACACCTTATCTATACCACAATAGAGCAATTTATCCGTATTTAAAACTAGAAATTTACCTAAAATTAACAGCAGTTGAAGCATATAAAAATTTTGGATTTTCTTCATCCCTCACTTTTGGAATAACATATAAATTATTATTAATATCTTCAGAAGTAGTAGGATTCTCCTTTTTAATTTTTATATCAGAAATGACATTTTTGATGTTATCATCCATTATTGCTAAATAAAATACACATCAGTTAAGAAAAATAAGTAAATTATTGTTATCTTACCAATCTGAACACTTCCTAAACTCTTCTTTTCTTTATTAAAACTTTCTTGGGTCTTTTTCAAAGACACACTTGCTTTTTCCATTTGATTTAGTTCCACAAAGCATTTACTTTGACGCAGAAAGACTTTATACATTAAATTTTTGGGATATTCTGATCTTAAAACCGTATCTATATCAACTAAACATTCCTAAAATATAATTATTTTAAATATGAAACATACATGAAAGTAATTTATATTTACTTTATATTTTTTCATATCGAAAAGAACAGCAGATCTATTTGCAATAGCTAAACCAAATTCAGTACTGTCCCTTGGTGCTCGAGAAATACTTATATTGTACATTTCTAAAGCAGGTTTGTAGTCTAAACGTTTGAAATAATTATTGCCTTTATTCCGGAAAATAGTTGATACATTTTTAGATTTTGGTTCTTCTTCATTGAAATGATTCGTCATATGATGGATTATTTCATTTCTAATGATACACAAACAATACTTATTAGGTATCATATAATCATATAGGATTTATTTTCTTGGCTGTGGCTAGCCCTCCAGTCGAGAAATATTCCACATTTGCACCACATTTTAACAGTAATAATATTGTTTAATTATAAACTTACTTGTTAATAAAGTTGTAGTATTTGGAAAATATTTCACTTTCTGCGTCATTTCTATTTACTTTCGCCCTGGGCCACATTTTAAACATTATCAAATTCTGCAGAGGTATCTCCATTTTTACCGAATTGCGTCTTAAAATTCAAGGTTATTGCAGACTGGCAAAGGAGTGTTAATCTTCAGTACGTCCTGAGTAGACTGATTTCAAGCACTTATCGTAGCACACAAACAAAATGTTTTGCTGAATATGCAAAAAGGAACAGGATTGTACGAGAACTGGCCAAACAAGTTACAACCCTCCGACTGTTACAAAGATGATGATTGTAGGTTAGTATCTACGCGGTAAATACCACAATTGACTGTTGCTGTTGATGAATGAATAGAATTTGCGACGTAGGGACATCCCCTCTCTTTATTGCGAAATTTTCCGGGAAATTTATTTATCATTTAACGTTTTTCTTTATACACGTTCTGTACATATATTATTTTTGATTTAAAATATTATCAAATGTGATTTTTGATATTTTTTGATATACAGGCTGCGGCAGAACCATTTGAGCAGTTTTGAAGAGTTATAAAAAAAAAACCAGGGAATATATGAAAAAAATGTTTTTATTTTTGAAATCAGTAGGACATACCATTTTATACTCATTAATTTTTAAAAATAATGTCTTTAAGATGGCGGCCGTTAGCTGCAATACATTGCTGGAGCCGATTTCTGAAGGTTTGAACAGCCCGTTGACACATGTTGCGGGGTATCGCGTTTACTTCTTCAACAATCTGCTCCCTTAGCTCTAGCAGGTTTTGGGTCGACGTTTAAACACTTTCCTTAAGATATCCCCAAAGAAAGAAATCGCATATGCTTAAATCAGGCGACCGCGCAGGCCACCCCACTTCACCTCTCAAAGACACTAGACGTCCAGGAAACATTTCTCTTAAACTCTTTTGCATTAAGTATCAAATAAATATTGAAGTAGAAGTGCTGATTGTGCTTTTCTCAGACTGTTTTAAAAGAAAGACAAATATTGCGTACTATATTTCATTTTACATAAGAAAATAGCTTTGGTTTAGATAGGGATATGAAAACTTCCTTCTCACAAAATAAAATGACACTTAAGGCTAGGTATGAAGCATATATCTATTAACTAATATATTGCGGATCCCTTGCTTTCCTTGAGGCTTAGAAAGAGAGATGGGAATATCATTTCTGCATAAGTCTATCTGTCTCTAATTCTGGTTCCCTAATTATGCGCATTTGAATTCTATTGGCTAACGCTGATAGCGATTGCTAAGTTGATCCGGCGGGTGCGTTCCAAAATCATGCCATGGAGTACGGAGCAGAGTATTAGAGTAAGAGTATTTAACTATAAATCTGAGAAATTAAGTAATGTACAGCATTGTTATTTATTATTACTAATATTTATGTTCAAGAATTTACACACAAAATAAATAGTACGTACATTACTTAATTTCTTAGCTTTATAGTTATATACTCTTACTCTAATACTCTACTGCGTACTCCATTGCATAATTTTGGAACGCACCCGCCGGATAAATTTATTTATGAAAAATCCTTATTCTGTAAGAGTGACTTAATTTTTTTTGCCGTCGACCGTTTATTAATAGGCTATCTTAATGTATATAAAATCATTCATTAATAACCCCTATTAATGCATGATTTTTTTATTAATAAACGATTTATTGGGTGCGTTCACCAAATGGAACACAGCATGTATTTTGCTAACGCTAAGTTGTAGCAAAAAGGTAGACAGAATTAAAAGTCATGCTTTTGACACTTACTAGCTAGGTATATTCACGTAGCATACCTTTAAATTTGAAAGAATAAAATTCCTCAAATAACATAAAAAACCGCTTGTGTTGTCTAGCATTAAGTAAACTGAAAACAATTGATGACAAAACTTATTGATTTTCTGACGTAAAATTTGACGGTCAACCATTACTAACCTAAAAAATTTGTCATGGAATAAAATTAGATTTTCCATTTAAGTAAGATACGGTCAACGAAAAAATATTGTAACTAACACGTGTGTTAATTGGCGATTAATGATTTCAACAATTAATGCGTTCGCTACGCTCACGCGTTAAAATGTCTCGATCATTAATCGCCCTCATTAACACACTTGATAGTTAAATAACTATTACTATTAATTCACTACCAAATAAACAGCTACTTATAGTTGTTGCTATGGAATTAATAATCACAGTTTTTAAACGATTGCAGAAAAACATCACATTCAATTGTTACAAAAATAACTATTAAACATATTTCTATATTTTTATAGGTGTTGAAATAGATAAATTTATATGACTCCAATTATTAGGGAACATCTATTTCAAAGAATATTTAAATAATTATTATTATTTTGTAAACCTACATATCGAATTAAACTTAGAAGTTTCTTTAAAAAAATCCTAACAACTATAAAATATTATTAGGATTGGGATGTAATCAAAAGGTTATTTTAAAATTATAATTTACCATTAATATTTTATTCTATCACATGATATAAGTAACATTAAAATTGCTTACAGCAACATATATGGTAAGCATTTTAAAACATCACAACAATCTGAATCATAAATCTAATGATTGATTGAATTTATAATCTACTTCCAATTAATAATAACAGAGTTCTTCATTGTAACGTTTAGATTATCGATAAGCAAATACTGAAATAAAAGAAATCTCGTTAATTTGTGATAGTCCTTATAATTTATTTGTAATAAACTTTTGAATATTCGATCACTGTATTATATTTGAATAAAATTAAGATAGCTTTTACCTTTGATATGGTATTGTAAGAGAAGCTCTGGTCAATCTGATTGACGAAGACAGCAGAGACAGGCGCAGTTAGGCCCAGGACGGTAACACGGCCCAAGTTTGGCGGTTGTTCTGAGCCCCACCACATGACACTGGTTCGTAGCTCACCTGGCCGAAGAGTGAAATTCAACAGGGAGAATTTCAGTTCTTCCACAGAATCTACACAATATTTACAACAAAAAGATTTACCATATATTTATTTTGAGTTTTATTTTTAACTAGATGTACCAAGATTTGCAACAATAGTTATTTATCATATGGTTTATTTTCCACATTAATCATAAAAATAGAAATCAAGCCGTGACGTCACAAATTTAGTCAATGTTTACAATCGCGAAAGTTTATTAGCAAATTTGGCCGTGTCTGGTCGCGAATCTGAGGACCCGGGTTCGATCCCAACCGACGCCAAATATTTCGAATTTTAAATGGAACAAAATTGACCCCTGTGGTGCACTCTCCACGCCAGCAAAGTCGCATATTTCAAGTTATTGGTAAAACACTGAGGCTCGGTGAGTCCGGTTGGAGAGTAAACGGCGACAGCTACATACAACCCTAAATAAATATTTTTCATTGTCTCAACTTACTCAACGATTCTCCATCATCCCAATACAAGTGCCCGGAAGCCCGACCGTCGTGATCAGCGGCTGCTAAGAGTTGAATAAGCGACTTTCTTGTGGCTTGTGTGGTAGCACCAGGTGTTTGTTGAGGCAATACATGACCTCCACGTATCCAAACGGGTATAGTATCTAATGGAGCTGATACTGGGATGGTCTGACCATTGCTTAACATCATTTCGTATGTGTAGAAGTTGTACCACTGGCCTGATGGAAAGTAAGGAGTGATGGAAGTTTGATTCTGAAAGAGAAGGATCGTTACTTTCAAAAATTTACTGGTTAAATAAAAATTATTGCGCGCTTATACGCGGGGAAGAACGGCTCATATGACACGTCGCACGCGCCATTCGGCCAGCCTCGTGACTCGTCGGCTCTCTCCGCTTGCCACTTGTGTGTATCGGTGTCATTTCCTCTACTACATGATGACCGCTTTACTTATTGGTTTATTTCTAAGTCAATCCTTATTCCTTTTATGGAATATAAAATTATTTGACACAATTATTTCAAATAATTTTATATTCCGTAAAAGGAATAACGATTGACTTGGAAATAATTGTAAATATCATTAATATATAATTTAATACTAGTACTTTTTTCTTCTTCTTTTAAAAATAAATAACACCCAATAATTTCCACAAGTTATATTTCATTTTATAAGGTCTTTAAAGGTCGATGACGTGAGATCTCTGCCAATCATTTTCACTATAGGCGATGGGAAATAAGATCGAAGCGCCAAAGTGGAACTAATGTTAACGGGATAATTTGACATTTACTAATTGTATTTATGCATTAAGTGTATAATATTAAGAGATATTACATATGTAAACATAAATATTATAAACAATCAAGAAAATGTAACGTGTATAATTTATCCCGTCAACTATAGTTCCGAAAATACCACCAGATGTCATATTGCTTATTTCCCATCGCCTATAGGTCCATTGCGTGTCTATCCCCGTCACTTGTAAACAAAACTTGACATGTTCTTTTGTGTTTGACATTTGAAGGTTTCCTTATGCCGGCAGTACATTCTCGCCGAGGCAAGGCGAGCGTAGACGAGCACGAGAGTGTACTAGCAGTACTCGGCTCGCCTCGTGGTGTCTCGCCTCGCCTCGTAGTCGCTCGCCTTCGTGTCGGTTTTTTTGGCGCGAGTCAAAGGAACCGAGCGGCGTGCGTAAGAATACACAGTACACTCTCGTTTGTCGTGTTGATCAGCCTATTAGCGTGCAAGCTAAAATAATATTAAGAATTATTTTATTATGCAAAATGGGAGAATGGAGTAATGAATTCGTTTTAAATTTTTTGGAAACTTATCAGAACGAGCATATTTTGTGGGACCCTGTGCATATATTTCATAAAGATAAAAAAATATTAATGATGCATGGATTCGTTTAAGTGAACTTCTAATATATATTAACATAATTATGCAATTGCACAATAAGCTGCAACAGCAGCAACTCAACCTCAACGTCGTTCATGACGGTTAATATTGATTATTGCGCATGCGTATTGTGTAATCCGAGACGAGGCAAATCGAGAGTGTACTGCACTCCACTCGTGCTTCCTCGCCATAACAAAAGTCTCGCCGAGACATTCGGCGAGCGGCCTCGGCGAGAGTGTACTGCCAGCATTAGATGCGCTGCCGCGAGTGCCTTTTGGCGTCCCACTATGTATCTAATCACCTGATATATTTGAAAATATACACATTTTTTAATAATTCATTATTTATAGGAACTATATCTTTGAATATATAATACATATAAGAATGGCAACGTAATGTATTTAGATTAAATATTTCGAGAGAAGGTGCCATCTATCCCTCCATATACGAATTATTTCTGAGTTAGTTCAAAAAATACATAATAGGTGGATGTTGCACAGTATTGCCACGTAGCTAGAACAGCAAGTTAAGATTTTATAAAGGTTTTTAAGTTTGCTACTGTAAAACAAGTATACATGTACATTAAAGATTCAAAATATATTATCTGGTTATTATGAAACAATATTTTTGAATTATTGATTATTGAATACCTCTAACAAATAGTATCTGGCAATGCTGTCAGCACGATTTACCGTAGTTCATAGTTTTGTGGTAGGAGTCACTAGCTATCTATAATAATTTTGTGAATAAAAAGAGACAGATATAGTATGTTGCTAGGCCATATGCGTTGCCATTCTTATATGTATTATATATTCAAAGACTATATATTTTTTCCAATAAATAATATTTAAATAATTAAAATTGCAATCACCCTATTTAACCCTTCCGCAAACACCACACTCATTTGTACTGCCAGTTACCATCAATAAAGTTGTTTTGTACATCCTCCAAATCTATCCGACCGTTGGCGCCCGAGCAACTCGGCGGATTTTTGCTACATGGTATCCCCAAAATATCTTTAGAAAATATAAGAGTTTGTATGAACACGACTGTGACGACAGGCGAGGCAAAATAAGTGACTACACATAGGAATATGTGGTAAATGATAGAGTGCTCGTCAGCTAAGAAAAAGCCATTTACGTCATCAATAGATGCGCGAAGCAATGACGTAGTGATGACGTAGCTCACATATTTTGTAGGCAGTGGCGTGCCATACATTTTCATTAGAACTAAAGGTAAGAATAAGACACGAACGACACTGACGTATCACGTGAAGAGGCCAATGACAAAAATTGGTTTCTTCCCTGGTGACGTAAAGGCTTTTTCTTAGCTGACGGGAACTCTACTTGCCTGTTGTGTGAATATATGACTTTGGTTTCATGCAACCTTCATTGTTGGAAATGGCGCAATTAAATATGTATATGAATATTTACCTCTTGTAAAACAGGAGTAATCATAAAGCCGCAGCCCCACATAAACTGATCATCAATGGGGTAAGTATTGTTATCTTTTGGGAACCTGCAAATAAAATATGGATTCCTCAATAAAATGATTAATTTTAACTAAAATGCTATTCTTAAGAATAGAAGGAAAATAAGGAATGTCACATTTCATGAACGATTCAATATAAATAAGACGGAAGGATGGTTAGGGTTCATACACAGGATGGGAGAAAACAAATTAGCAGAACAAATGTACGAAGCAAGACACAGAAAAAAGAGAGAGGAAACACAGTGTAACGTGCGTGCACCCGACGACATTAAGAAGACCCATATGGGGTCGAAATTGTCGAGACTGAAGTAATAAATGTGGCTGAATCCCAGAAACTCATTCATTTCATAAATTACCCAGTCAAGAAACAACCCTTATCCCGAAAGAGATTTGGATATACATATATTGCGGAAAAAGGATATGTAAAAATAGAAGTGAAGACTTATTAATAATAGGAGGAGTCTAAGGTTAACTTATAACTAAAACTAATACAATTACACCTTAACCTTAAAATAATAAAATAAGCTATATACGTATTTCGAGAACTAAGTTCTCATCATCAGTAGTACAAATTTAAACAGAATAGTTAAGATTACTCAACATGTAAACCATGCCACAGGTCTAAACACAACCAAAGTTGTTAGACCTCTGGCATGGTTTACATGTTAAGTAATCTTAACTATTCTGTTTAAATTTGTACTACTGATGATGAAAACTTAGTTCTCGAAATACGTATATAGCTTATTTTATTATTTTAAGGTTAAGGTGTAATTGTATTAGTTTTAGTTAGAAGTGAAGACTAATAGAAGGCGGACGAAAAGAAAGTATATACGAGGGTCATTCAATAAGTAAAGAGACAAATTCTATAATTTTAAAACTATTCAATGAATGTGTACAATCTTTTCTGGGGTGTTAGTTGGCAACCTTGGGATATGCTCTGATCAGCTGTTTCATCATTTTATGTCAACATTACCTCAAAATTTTCAGTTCACCCTGGCAAGTCCACTAGAAGATTGCACCTTAGAAGAGCAGCGCTCAGTCATTAGATTTTTAGTCGCAGAAGGTGTAAAACCAAGTGAAATTTTTTCTAGAATGTTAATACAGTACGGTAAAAGTTGTATGAACCGTGCGAATTTTTACAAGTGGGTTGATCGGTTTAAAAGTGGCCGAACAAGTGTAGGTGATGAACCCCGATGTGGACGTCCATCTTTTGGGACTCACAGGGTCCAGTCTATTGCGATTTCCTTATCTATCAATAGCCAATACTACTCTGAGATGCTAGAACACAAAGTTAGACCAGCTATCAGGAGCAAACGCCGTGGACTCTTGTCAAAAGGAGTCATTCTTCAGCACGATAACGCCCGCCCTCATACAGCCCAGCTGACCCGTGATAAGCTTCAAGAATTGGGTTGGGAGGTCTTACCTCATCCTGCCTACAGTCCCGACCTCGCCCCATCTGATTTTTACCTGTTTGGACCACTCAAAGACGCCCTACGTGGAAAAAGATTTGCTAACAATGATGAAGTTAAGGAAGCGGTGCAAAAGTGGCTTCGGGGTAAATCGAAAGAATTCTTCGCCAAGGGAATTAGGAAGCTGCAAGAAAGATGGGACAAGTGCATAAGTGTGGGGGGTGATTATGTTGAAAAATAGCCTTAATTTTGAAAGATTGAAATAAACCGTTTTTGAGCTATAGCCATTTGTCTCTTTACTTATTGAATGACCCTCGTATTTTAATTATCGATTTAGGCATCATAATTTTTGGAATAATTGTGTGTTAATACTTACTCGAAGAAGAGTGGTCGCGCAACAGTATCTCCTTGTGTATGCGCTCTCCAGAATAATGTATACAAGTACGGCATTAATGAGTATCGAACTTTAAGTGCTTTTATTGAAGAACTCACAACTTGAGGACCCATAGCAACTGGATCTTGATCCTGTAATTAATTATGTTATTTTTTTGAACAAAAATAGATAAAATACCACTTACAATACCATCGTCGGTATTGTGATTCCTGGAGAAAGGGTAGAATGCTCCTAACTGCATCCATCGGTTGCACAGAGACGATGTTGTGTTACCGTTAAAACCACAAATGTCGGCTCCCATTAGAGGGATTCCGAAAAGGCTGAAGCTAAGCAATTCTAACAAAAATAAAAGAATTAAACAAGGAAGAAATCTTATTAAATTGGGATTGTTGAAAATATTAATTATTTCCTGGCAACAGTCTTCTTTAGGCTTAGAAATGGTTAATGGTTTAACATACAGAACCCCATCAACACTTTAGAGGATAACAGGTTTAATTTTCATTAAATGCAAGGATGGATTGAAAAGTTTCCGGTATCACGGAGAAGGCCTAGTTTTTCGAAAACAATCTTATGTCGTTGTTTTGATTAACACTTCATATGAACTGTCAAGAAATTTCAGTACAATCTGTCTATCAGTCTAATCGTGAAAAGCGTCTGTGTCGGTCTACCTAGCGTTAAATGGATAATGGATAAAAACGAAGTTCGTGCGGTGATCAAGATTTTTTATTTGGAAGGAAAGACGGCAACGGAGATCAAAACCAGGTTGAATGCTGGTGAGTTTCTGGGTATTGGAATTTAAGCTGAGACAAGCCACGTTCAGGTCGCCCAAAATCGGCTACCACACCGGATATTGTTGATAAAGTCCATGATATGGTTACGGAAGATCGCCGAATGAAAGGGCATGCGATTGAGGAAGCTATATGGATCTCTTATGAACGTGTCTATAGTTCGTATTTAACATAATGAGCTGGGCATGACAAAAATGTGATGTGCGCCAGCTGGGTGCCGCATTTGTTCAGAGCAAAAGCGCATTCGGGGCGAAAATTTGGAGTTGTTTAAGAAAAATTCGGTCGATTTTAAAAGACGTTTTATAACCATCGATGAAACTTGTATACACCACTACAGTCCATACGAGGTAACTTGGTTGGGGCAATTCACATTATCACTGCGGTAATGGGAAAGTTATAAAATCCATAGGCGTACCGAAGAAGAATGAAGTTCAATAAAATTACAAATATTACAAAAAAAAAGAAATTATTTATACAAAAAAATATATTACAAATATTGGAATGAATTATTTATTCTATAAATCATATTATAATTATCTTTTAAATTAATAAAGTTAAGAAAATAAAATTTCTATTGCTATTGAGAAAAAAATGCACCAACGCTTATGTATGAATATAACTTCTTGGGTTGAAAAGTACCTGACACCCCGAGTTTGAGTGTATTAGAGTGAAATTTGCTTTGTGTAAGGCAATAAAACATTGTAAAATCACTATTTCACTTCTGAAGCTGTGCGGCATCGAAGTAAAAGTAAATATTTGACAAAACGCAACTTAGGAATAGTGAACTGAATTACATTCTTTCGGCTCGCCAAGTTACATCGTATGGACTGTACACTCCAGAAAAAATTCAGTGGAAAGCGTGGATTGGACATGGTGAGTCGGCCCCGAAGAAAGCGAAGTCAGTACAATCTGCAGGAAAGTTGATGGAGTCAATCTTTTGGGACGCCAAAGGCATTCTTCTGATTGATTATCTTGATAAAGGAAAAACTGTAACTAATACTACGCCACACTTTTAGACAAGCTGAAAACAGCAATTCAAGAAAAACGCCCGGGAATGGCAAAGAAAAATATTTTCAACGCGCCATCTTATTCAAGTCGTATTGTTCAACAAAAATTGACCGAACTGAGGTTTGAAATCGTCCCCCATCCACCGTCAGATTTCCATCTTTTCCCGAAACTCAAAACGTTCCTCGCTGGAAAGAGATTTCGATTCAACGAAGAAGCCATCGAAGTAGTAAATGCTTATTTTGAGGAGCTCAAAGAAAACCATTTTTTCGGGAAGGAATCGAAAAGTTAGTAAAACGTTGGACCAAGTGTGTTGACCTCAGAGGGGACTATGTAGAAAAATAAAATGTAGTCCGTGTTAAATATATGTAAAGGGTTTTCCAATAAGAGGTGTTATTTTGAATAGCCCGCTATTTCGGTAGATGTCGCTTTTGAAGCTGTCATTTTTTGACATTTGACAAGTAGAAACTACGCCATTAATAAAAATGGAACGATACACGCTTCAACAACGCATTGAAATTATTAAAATTCACTATAAAAATGGTGAAAATTTGGCAGAGACGGTTCGTAAAACTCGACAATTTTTGGGTCGTCGTGAAGCACCTTGTCGGACAAAATTGTCGCATCTGGAGCTCAGAAAACCCAAGAGTTATTGTTGAAAAGCCTCTCTATCCTCAACGTGTGACTGTTTGGTGCGGTTTATGGTCCGGCGGAGTCATTGGACCTTACTTTTTCGAAAATGAGGCTGGAGCAACAGTTACGGTGAATGGATTGCGCTATCGAGAGATGATTAACGATTTTTTATGGCCGGAATTGGATGGTATTGATCTGGACAACGTTGACTTTCAACAAGGCGGCGCTACGTGCCACACAAGCAACGAAACCAGTGATCTTTTACGGGAAAAGTTTCCGGACCGTGTTATCTCTCGAAGAGGTGATCACAATTGGCCACGGAGATCTTGTGATTTAACACCTTGCGACTTGTTTCTTTGGGGCCACGTGAAAGAGAAGGTCTACGCCAACTGCCCAGCGTCGACTCAAGACCTCAAAGATGGAATTCGTGAGGCTATTGAGGACATAGGACAGCCACTTTGCGATTTGGTTATGGAAAATTTCATGAAAAGGATATTGTCCTGTCAGCGTGGTCGTGGTGGTCATTTGCCTGATGTTATTTTCCACTATTAACGGCATACCTTCCTCTTTATAATGAAATAAACATCCGATCATTTATATTAAAAAATGGCATTTTTCTTTGAATATCAAAATAACACCTCTTATTGGAAAACCCTTTATTTTTTTTGTCATTTAGGAAAATTTTCATTCCATCCTCGAATCCTCGTATTATATGACATACCTGGAATTGTGAATTTCATATCATACCACGTGGAAAACACATCACCACTCCAATGTCCTGCATAATGTCCTAATCCAGAGAAAGACGATCTTGATATAACAAACGGACGTTTGCCTCTTATATCAGCCAATGCACTACAAATCCAACAATTAAAACACTACACTACAACAATATAACATCACTTCAGAACATACAAATTTGTAATAATAGCTTCAGTAAATCCAAACAAATTGTGTACATTATAATGAACTCCAGCATATTGCAACGAAGTCATACACATAGTTTTATAATTTAGCACTCCCCCTCTAACTCCCGGTACATAGGGCGGCGTCTCCAACGAAGAATGCGGACACCCAGTCGTAGCCCCATTTAAAAAATTCGATGGTTCATTCATATCAATCCACGCGCCATCAAACTGAACCTCTTTGTGAAGAGACCTCAACATTGTTGTCCAATAATCAACCGTTGTTGGATGTGTGAAATCTGGCCACACCGTTGTGCCTTTATTCCACACTTTGCCGATGAAGGGCAGACCCGAAGCGTTCTTGACGAAAATGTTCATTTCAATACCAGCGTCATAAGGAGGGTAGGTTCCAGGACGTTCGGAACCGCTGATTCCGGCGTCGACAAGAGGAATGTAGTGCATTCCACGCGCGTGGAGTTCTTTAACAAAGTTTGATAGGCCGCCGTATGAGGTAGTGTTAATGGTGAAATCGTTGTTGTTGGCCATGTAGTCCAAGTCGTTCCATTGGACGTCCTGGAAGAATGTAAATGTAAGAGGTTTTATTAATGGGGTCATTTTAAAAAAAATATCGTTGTTTTTTTTATAAAATTGTGAAATCCGTCTCATTTAATAAATATAGTAATAAAAAATAACATGAAATATGCGAATAAAAATTTGCTAATAAACTTTCGCGGCTGTAAAATTCGTGACGTCACGGTTTGTTACACAAAGACATTCCTCTCTCACACACACATACATTTACGGTACACGTGGTTTCCGTTTGCTGTTGTAAACAAACTAACCTAAAATTTTGACAGATGACAGTAGAGTTTAAGAGTAAAGGTATGTAAATAAAACATTTATTAGAATACATATCAAACGTTGTATGAAATATGTTTTTAGCTTTGAATATATAATACATATAAGAACGGCAACGCATATGGCCTAGCAAGATATCTCGAAATATTTAATCTAAATACATTACGTTGCCGTTCTTGTATTGTATTATATTATATTCAAAGTTTTTAGTTAACAATATGTTGCAAAATCAAACTGATAAGTGATAACCCAAACAATCATAATGCCGCATCCGCTAAACCGTGACGTCAGCGTTCAAATATTTGAAATTAAAGATAACTTTTAAAAAATTGTATCTTTGATTCTAAAGACTTTTAAAGTGTAAAACATACACCTACATATTAAATTTGACCTATTCTTTCAAGAAAAAAATAAATTAGAAAATGTGAAATGACCCCATTCTGTATAGGCACGATATTTTTACCTCTCGCTAATATAGGTATTGGATTCATGCTAAAAATCGCATATCCAGATTTTAATGATTAAGCACGTTTTAAGGTCCCTACAATCTGATTTTAATATTTTTACGATGATGTCTGTGTGCGTGTGGATGTATGTGTTTGTATGTATGTGGGGAGGTTGGAAGGACGATTTCTCAAAAACAGTAATACTTAATATCTGTTTAACTACGTATTTCTCAATCGGACTTTACTGGTAAGATCTGAAAAGGTTTTGGTAATAATTAGACAACCGGAAGTAGCAAATTCTTAAAAAAAAATCTAATATAATAATCTGTTGCAATAAATCTTACAGCTCAAGTAATGGAAACCAAATGAAAAATTAATGTTTGTAACTGACAGATAAATGTCAGTGTCAAAATTACTGAAGATTTTTGCTGGGAAGTAAATACATTATATTATTTCTTATTCTATTAATAGTTAAATATTTAAAATTATAGGTATATTACATATACCCTTCAAAAATACTGTCAATCCCGACAATGAATTGGAAACATTTTGAAAAATTAGAAGAGTACAAAATTTCTTCATAAAATGAATTAAAAAAATTAAATATAAAGAATAGATGTAAGTAGAATTTTTGATGTAGAGTGTAGGTGTACAGGAAATATTAAGTACAATAGGGGGCGAGCAGTCATGTCACTTTGTTGGCCTTGACAAGCAGATATGGGGACCCGTGTCAGAATAATAGCTAGTAATTATGTAAATATATGTCAAATATAATCATTTTTCATTCTAAATTTAGTAATTTTCCAATTCCAGGGGGTTTATTTTCCTCGACAAGTAAATTCCACACTCCTGGTAACAAATTAACTACGTGAATTTAGAAAATCTTGAAATTTGTAATGAAAAATTCTGACATTAGACATATATGTACATAATTACTAATTATCATTCTGACACAGGCTCCCATCCCATATCTGCTTGTCAAGGTCAACAACGTCACATGATTGCTCGCGCCCTAAACTTATGTAACCAAAAACGGAAGTGGCGAGATGTATTGTGCTTTTCTTGAAAAAAAGCTACATTTTTACATTTTAAATAAAGTTAAAAATTCCTGAATAATACATTATTAGGTGACAGTTAAAAATTATTTAAAAATATTTACTTACAAATGGAATGCCGGCGTCAATAGTTCGTTTCCACACTTTTTTGGTGTCATTTAGAGAAATGTAACCAAATCTGTAAACATCACACAAAAAAGAAATAAGTTTAATATAAGATATAAGTAATACATATTAAAAGAGATTTTTAAAATGAAACATTTAAATTCGAAGGGATCTATGCGCTATAAAATATATTACGTAAGATTTTTATATGAAAAAAATAATTATTAAGCCTCTTGTTTTAGACTCACTAAGTGCCAGTTAAATAAAAACAAGTATCTGTATTTCACTTTTTTTTAATTTTGTCGATCGGCGGAATTCTAACTTAGTTCGGATGACGTCACAGAGGACTAAGAAATCCTTTTGAATTTAAATGTTGTAAGTAAATACTGTGTGCATACACAGTAAAATAAAATACGAGGGTCATTCAATAAGTAAAGAGACAAATGGCCATAGCTCAAAAACGGTTTATTTCAATCTTTCAAAATTAAGGCTATTTTTCAACATAATCACCCCCCACAGTTATGCACTTGTCCCATCTTTCTTGCAGCTTCCTAATTCCCTTGGCGAAGAATTCTTTCGATTTACCCCGAAGCCACTTTTGCACCGCTTCCTTAACTTCCATATTGTTAGCAAATCTTTTTCCACGTAGGGCGTCTTTGAGTGGTCCAAACAGGTAAAAATCAGATGGGGCGAGGTCGGGACTGTAGGCAGGATGAGGTAAGACCTCCCAACCCAATTCTTGAAGCTTATCACGGGTCAGCTGGGCTGTATGAGGGCGGGCGTTATCGTGCTGAAGAATGACTCCTTTTGACAAGAGTCCACGGCGTTTGCTCCTGATAGCTGGTCTAACTTTGTGTTCTAGCATCTCAGTAATTCTTCTGTTATCACGAATAAGTCCGTCAATCCTCGATTCCAACGAGGGACCAGAAACTTCCACTGGACGTCCACATCGGGGTTCATCAACTACACTTGTTCGGCCACTTTTAAACCGATCAACCCACTTGTAAAAATTCGCACGGTTCATACAACTTTTACCATACTGTATTAACATTCTAGAAAAAAATTCACTTGGTTTTACACCTTCTGCGACTAAAAATCTAATGACTGAGCGCTGCTCTTCTAAGGTGCAATATTCTAGTGGACTTACCATGGTGAACTGAAAATTTTGAGGTTATGTTGAGATAAAATGATGAAACAGCTGATCAGAGCATATCCCAAGGTTGCCAACTAACACCCCTGAAAAGATTGTACACATTCATTGAATAGTTTTAAAATTATAGAATTTGTCTCTTTACTTATTGAATGACCCTCGTAGTTACACCTAATTCTATAAGTATCATGCAAAATAAAATTTATAAATAAAAAAATTGCGAACTAATAAATACCTGCACAAATGGAAACCTAATCCCCACTGAGGAGGCATAAATGGCTTTCCAACAATATCTGTGTACTGCTGAACAACATTTGCAGGGGTTGGGCCAAGCAGGAAAAAGAAATCTAACACTCCGCCAATTGGTCTAAAGGTTACAGCAGGAGAAGGTTGTAAAATTACATCTACAAACAAATATACCATATAAAACCATATTTAAAAATTAAATAAGAACGCACCCATAGCATTGCTGTTGAGTAAAAATACTCCATGGGCATTACCACTGGGTTCAAGGGATAAATAGAGGGGATGACTTCCGTATAAGTTTGACTGAAAAATTGAAACAATCATTAATTTAAAAATTCATTCGTCATCTATAATAATTAGTACGAGTAACTTATATTACATAAAAGAAAACAATAAATATGTATAATTTTACTTTATTTTACATATATGACATATTTAATTCCAATAAATGTTGGCGCAGAGCTTAGGAATATTCAAGTTCAGAGCTTTTTAACAACCTATAATTTTAAAAGTGACGCTAAGCTTGCAAAAGGTGGTTTTTGATTTATAAAGTTTGGACACATAATGAACAGAGACTAAATCTTTTCGTTTTCGTTCACAGTAGTTAAATACCGATTAGTACCGGTTATAACTATTAATGAATAACAATTGATGAATATATAAAAATATAATAAGTTTTTTTTTATTAAACATGAAAATAAAATATACATATAAAGGAAAGATAATACCGTTATCACCGTTGTGGCCGTCAACCGTTCACGCCGTTAAGACCGTATAGTCCGTAGTAGGGATTTTAGAGGAAATTTCATATTTAGTAACTTCTGAAAAAACAAAAACAACTACATCTCTACGCTATCATTTGTCATCTATAGCTGCTGTTTACATTGCGATCGCGAAAGTGAAAAATGAATATAAATATAAAGTACCGCGATTGTTTCTATATCCATAGTAAATACACAAATATGAGATTTTAGATTACACAATTCAACACAAATACGAAAACTTATATTTATATCACTCAGTTGGCTAACCTGATTTATGAAGAACTAACTCAATGTACGCAAGCGCAGCGGTCATAACGGCCGACAGAATAGAACACAGTTCTAATTTGACCTTGAACGGTTGCAACGTTCGCGCCATTAATCATGTTTGATTTTAGCCAATCAGAGTAGAGAATGGCCATAACGGTCGACGGTCATAACGGCGACAACGTTCCATGTAAATTAAGCTTTAGCCACGGGAGAATTACTTTGAAAGTCTGCTTGTCTGCAACCCAAATATCTGAAAATTCTATAGTATTTGCGTGTAAAATATTTGCGTAAATAAAATATAAAATAACGGTTAAAACCGGTACGCGATATTAATTATTTTGTTTTTAATCATGAACGAAAAATATATATTGCGTTTTCGTTTCCGTTTTTATAAAAATTTCGGTTTATTTCGTTATTGTTTTCATTTCGTTTTTAGTCCCTAATAATGAATCTTCTAAATAAGCTGGGGGGACAAAACAAATTGTTGTCAATGTTTCAACGGAAAATGTAGTTCCAATTTTAACAATGACATAGTTCAAAAACTTTGAATCTTTATATAAATTTATAAATATAATTTCTGTAAAACTAGAGACTTCTGTGACATTCAATATACAAGTAAATAATTCTAAGTACTTTTTAAGAAAAAGAAATCGAATATTTTAGATGAGCCAGTTAAAAATAAAATTTAAAAACATAACTTACATTTTCTATGGGATACTGATCCAGGTTGAACAAAGTAAATCGTTGCCATTTAGTCGATAAAAGAAACGATGATCTATGTTCACCAAGGCCATAAATATAACGAGACGGCAACAGTGCGCTAAGCTGCATAAACTGATTTGAAAATATGAATGCCCCTATATTCATACTATTAAATCTGAAATCAATAATATTATCAACAAAAATATACAAGTTTCATTAATATTTCAGTAATTACATTATGCTTTTATCAGATTTTCTCAAAATTTTAAATCCAGTTTTCGACGGATCTATAATTATAGAATACGAAGTATTCGTCCAAGCTCTATCCACAATGGGAACCTCTGGATACGGCGGTTCAAATCTCGCATGATTAGGATCAATCAATTTCACTCTCAGTCTATACTCTGACTCAAATTTCACAACCATTTTTACAATATCAATATCGTTGGGATAAGGACTCTTAAAAGTCCTTTTCATATAAGCATCTAATCCATAAGCAGTCTTTGTTACATTTAAATATTTATATCCGCCATATTTGGGTGGATAAAAACAATATGGCACATCGAGAGTATCATTTAGGGTTTGTTTCTTTTTTAGGGGAATCCAGCAGCAACCTCGGGATTCGCATGCCGCAGCGCTGGCCCCGGATTCGGGGTAGCAGTCGAAACGCATATTTGTGGAGATTTTTTTGCATTGATTGTAGTCAGGTGGTGGGGGAGGTGGGAGTCCTTTAATGTCATGTCTGGTGTTCCTTGCTTGTTCTAACTGGTTTAAAACTTGTCTGGTCAGTATACTTGGGGAATAATGGATCTATAAAAATGTTTTACTAGATAAATATTACATTTATTATCGAGCATTATCATTTGTTATGTAAATAATGACTAATTGCAGTAAAATGCATTATTATTTATTTTTGTCACGTTCTTTTAAATTTCTAGACAAATACTTTTATATACGTATAAAATAAAAATAACTCTTAGATTAAATAGCTTTTTATTTACTAAAAACTGATAGAATAACATTTTGAATAATTTCTGATTCAACAAGATGGTTTGAAAAATATTTCAATACTATAATTAATATAAGTATTTAAATACAAAGAATTCAAAATGTCAAAAAATATTATACAGCGTGTCCGAATTTCGTTTAGCCACCATTAGTATCTTGAAAACTATAAAAGATATGACTTTGGTCAAATGGAGCATTTTGTTTTCACAAAAATTATCATTGGCTTATTTTCAAATAACTCTTAAACAATTAATAATCAAGAAAAATATTTTAAAGTTAGATATTTTTAATATTCATTCATTGGCGTACAGAAATAATTTTCATATTAACACGTTGATCAGCACATAGCGTGCGTACAAAAAAAAAGACGAAGCAAACATGTCAATAGTTTCAAAAAAAACTTATTTTTGAGTTTTACTAAAAAAATAATACTTTTATTTTGTTTCAAAAATGTTACCCGTAACAGGAGAGTGCACCACAGGAATCAATTTTGTGCTATTTAAAATTCGAAATATTTGGCGTCGGTCGGGTTTGAACCCGGTTCCCCAGATTCGCGACCAAACACTCAAGCACGCGGCCACGAGACCCTGTATTATGTTAACAATTTATTTTTTATTAAATATCTGGTTAGAAATATCGAAATATTAACAATATATTAGATACAATTGACTAAATTTCCTTCAACTTGAAAATATTTGCAACAATGCACAGTGAAATTTTTAATTCGAAGTCAAAAGCAGTTTTTTAGTAGTATTATCACAGACCGACAGTTTTAAAAGATAAAAATTGTCCTTTTCTAAATATCGTCTAAAGTTGTTATCGCTATCAGACGTTTGCCTGTTATCTTGTTTAACAAATAAAAATAAACAAATACATTGTTTTGTATGTCATTTGTTTTCCATAGCAATTATAATACTTACTTCATCTTTGATGGGCGTTTGGTGCAGTACCATAGAGTCATGCTTCCAACTATGAAGTACATCAAAACAATATAATAAATATACAATAGGAACGAGTAAACAAACAGCCATAAGTATGAATAATAAAGTCACAGTTACTGAACTAGGTCGGAAACAAGAATTTCCTTCGACTTTGGCATCAGAGAATCGTTCATATTTATCAGCCTAAGAAACAAACAAAATTAATAAAAAAAAAGAAATTGTTTGTTTATAATAACCTTTGCACAGTTATTCGTAAGAGAAGATTCTTTTATTCTAGGTAATTCATCTACTGAATTATCTCTGCAAAAAGCGTCAAACGAAACATTATCACTTTTTCTGTATAACTGACGAACTCTTTTGGCACGTAATGATAAAAGTAAATCTCTAATTCGAGTCATTTTTGGAATAAAATTTAAATTTTATTATATTTAAATGAAGGACACTTTT
Source organism: Harpalus rufipes (assembly GCA_951394225.1). Taxonomy (NCBI): domain Eukaryota; kingdom Metazoa; phylum Arthropoda; class Insecta; order Coleoptera; family Carabidae; genus Harpalus; species Harpalus rufipes. The sequence continues at coordinate 3,681,377 of OX596275.1, forward strand.
GAAAGACAACTAACCCTAAAATAATATCGGATGTTACGGAAAACTGAACACGAAACTTTTACAATAAATTACCGTTTCTTTTGTATACTCTCAACATAATAATAAAAAGATGCTTTGTTGACTGTTTTTAACAATATTTGTTATACAACAGACAGTAATGTTATGATAAAATACAATAATTAGCCGTTTTGACCAATCAGAAATAACGTCAATACCCCAGAAATTTTATAGGCGTACCAATGCAACCAAATCATGTAGATTTATTTTTAAAAAGTGATTATTACATTATATTTATCTCTTGAATATTTTATTCACTTGTAATGATTGTTTAAAACTGTACTATTGAATGTTTTATGGAACAAATATTTAAAATAAGCGTACGTTAAAATATTTCTAACGAACATTTTCTTGTAACGTTGTACTTCTTTTCTTTGTATTTCGTTGCTATACTCCGACAAAGATTTGACAGTTGAAGCGGCAAAGGCAAAAATATACGACGTAAAAGTGCAATAATAATAGTAATAATGGATTTTATAGTTGATGTGTGTTTGTTATGCAACAGTAATGCAAAAGATCGCATAAATTTAGAAACTTGTGACTCAGTTGGTGTAACAATAAAGGAAAAAATAGCTACATGCATAACTAGCGGGGTTAGTTTCAATTTTTTTTTTCTACTTTATTTAAATATTTAAAATGAAACAATAAACAGGTTTATTGGCATGTAATGTAGTAAGGAAAGCACTTTTTCCACTATAGCTTGACAAATAACTATCGTTTTTATTTATTTGCAGATTAAAACAGTACATGAAACTGCTATACCTTTGTCCATTTGCTATGAGTGTTACGCAAAATTAAGTTATTCGTACGGATTCCAACAAACCTCTGTACAAAATATTGAAAATTTTGTGAATAATACTGGACTAAAGGAAAATGGCACGTACAAATCTTTACCCATTAATTTACAAAATATAGGTGACATTAAAGGTAACAATACTTTTTATCTCTCGCTAAGAGAGGTATTGGATTCATGCTAAAAATCAAATATATAAATAATAATTACAACAAATACTTCTATTTTAATTCAATTGATACATCAAATCATACAACAATCAATATTACAACAATTTATTAACTCAAAATAAATAAATTTAACACTTTTACACTTAACAGCTGATTAACAATGTAATGACGTTTGTTTAAACAATTTTTTATCCCGCGTCTTCCATTTGCACATTTCTTTGAATCTGATTGGTCAATCGATTTACCGAAGATATTGATTTTCTCCTATTTACACGATACAACAACGTACTTTGTTACAACAAAACATTAAAAAATAGTTCATAATTATCATGACAGATTGCAGTGGTAGTCTCGTTTTGGATCAACAAATTCCAGAAAACTCATTTTCTGGCTGAACTAGCAACTTTTCGATAAAATTTCTAAATAGAAATTGTTTTATAATTAAAAATAAAGGGGAGTTTTATTGAAGCTTTTTTTTTATTTTCGCTTTTGTTTCAGAAATAATAAGTACAACTAAAATTTGTTTATTATGTGTAGGGAAAATTTTATATAAAGAAATTTTCTAAATAAACTTCTATTATTTTTTAATTTTACATATGTTTTAGCTCATAATTTATTTTATTCATATTTTGTTTTTGAGAAAATGATTTATTTATGTATGCATTTAAATCTCTACAGATAAAAACTAAATAAATAGAATTAATATATTAATAACTAAAAGATATTATTTTGAGTAAATTTGATTTGAAACTTTTTTCGATTTAATGCCTTAGTTTTGTGATATTAATTTCTGAAAATACATGTATAAATATTAGCAAATGTCAGTGATTGTTTGTAATTTTGTGCAATAGATGGCTATACTGATATTGTATTGGATTTATTGATAAATAAAACGTTAATTTTTGGCTTTGTTATTTATTTAAAAAAAAAGTTTATTTGAAGAAAATTATTCAGAATTAAATGTTACATTATACTATGTCAATATTTATTAATTATACCAAAATTTCTGTTAACAAAATTTTAAATTTGGAAATTAAGGTGCTGGCTAAACTGTATTTCGAAAAAGATAAAAAAAATATTGCTAATAGCAGCGATGACTCATAAACATAAATTTTATGAGTCTTATAAATGAAAATGATCAAAGAATGTATTTTGAAACGTTCACCTTAAAAATACGCAACGTTTAACTATAATAATTTGAGTGGGGAGGAGGGGAGGATGTTGGAAAAAAGATTTTTCAAAAACTATAATACTTAACATCTATTTAACTACGTATTTCTCAATTGGACGTTACTGGGAAGAGCTGAAAAGGTTTTGGTAATAATTGGACAACCGGAAGTAGCAGATTCTTAAAAAAAATCTGCTAAATTTTTATTTTTTATAATTTTTGTTCTTGCGTGTTTTAAAGAAGAGTAAATTCTTTATCTGATACATATAAATATTTTATTATATCTTTTATAGATTTAGAGATAAAGAAATATAAGGTATATAATAATCTGTTATAATAAATCTCACCATTTGAAAAATTAAAATGTTTGTGACAGACTAATGTTAGTGTCAAAAATCCATATAACGAATTAAACATTTTATAACCGTTGATTTGATTCTATTGGCCAGAAATATGAAAGCGGAGAATCCCGCCTATAATTCCACAGACTATCCATTTTCCATTCCCATTGGTGGGTAAAGATGGTGGAACTCTCATGAAAAAATATTGTTTCAATCTCATCCCAAAACTTTAAAATATCATATTTTGCGTAATATAAGGAATTTTCATAACGGGTTTTCATTAATCGTCATATTTTTGTACTAAGTTTTATTTAAATTAAATATACATTATAAACTTTGACGGTTTGTGTTAATAACAACTTCAATTGTGCAATTAACTATACCAGAAAGATCCACTCTTGGAATTTAAAAATATTCTTAATTAATAATTTATTTTTTATTTAATATTACCGCGCGAAAAATATATTTTTAGGCAGCTATTACATAAATAGTTGCTTTACGTATTCTTTGGCAACCGTAAAGTATCACTTTATTTTAACATCTGTTCTGTTTTCAAATGAAATAACTTTTTTTTTGCAGGTTTTAATAAAATTTCAATGATAAATGGCAATAACAATGCTCAACGAAAAAAAATCAGAAAGAATAACATCAACCTACCTGGCTGTGCTTCAAATTATTTAAAAACCGAAATTTTTCCTGTTTTAAAAAATGATGAAATCACAAAATGCATAAGTACCGACGAAGTTGCTATACTATACGGCAATAAATTATGCGAAAAATTACATTCAGATCATAGCCCAGTTACAATAAGGGCTCGATTAAGGCTTCTTGGGCGTTTTCTAATAGTAGTGAAGACTATAGATCCGAAAATTACAGATTTAAAATCTGCCTTCACCTTACGCAAGTTTAAAACAATTATGGCTGCTGCTCAGAAATTAGCCACTTCAAGAAACACCGCATCTCATGTAAAATTAGTTTTCAAACAGATTCTCGTAGCTATGATAGCATATTGTATCAAAAATTCCCTTTGCAATGAAAAGAAAGAATTGGAGAATTTTTTGAGCAAATGGAAAGTAGAATTTCGTTTTACTAGAAAAAAATCAGAACGCATATCAGCTTTATTATAGTTTAAAATTTATTTAAGTATATGTTAGGAAATTCTTGGATATTTCCTAACAAAAAATGTTATATTTATTGTTGTGAAGTTATATTCATATTTTATTTGTACGTTAAATACATTTAGGGATACAAATATATATAAATATGTAATAGAGTAGATTCTCTCGTATCCGGAATAATGGATATGGGACAGATTTATTTTTATATTATAACTAGGAATTTTGATAATAAATCGTATTTTGTTAAAGAATAATTATTTATTTTAATGTTTTTTTTATTTTTATAATAGTTAATTGCCAATTAACACATGTTAAGTTACAATATTTTTTTGTTGACCGTATTTATTAAATTGGAAATTCTAATTTTATTCCATGACAATTTTTTTTAGGTTAGTAACGTTTGACACATCGATTTTGTTAATTGTTCTGCAATGGTTATCCACTAAAATCGTTTATTAATAAAAAATCATGCATTAATAGGGGTCATTGATGGATGATTAACATAACCTATTAATAAATGGTCAACGGAAAAATTGTTTCAGCTTCTAGTTATTTGTATGGTACATTTCTTAATCAATTTTATGTAATAATAAAACTTTTTTTTTCTTTAATGTATAATGGTTTTACTTTAGATGTTTCGCGAATCCCCACTACAATGTGACCTACTACAGTACCTGCGTTCGTCCCCACCAGGTTACATTCCCCTTGCAAATAGATAAAATAATTTTCATGTACATTTACACTGGAGTGTACTTTTTAAATTGTGAGCGCGCCAAGTTCATTTGCTTCAACTTCATAGTCAAGATTTGAACGTTAGGAAACGGAACGAAACAAGAAATGAACGGAGCGATTATGAACATTAGGACGTTACGTGTGTTCCCCTTGCGCCCTATGCAATTTATAAATCAGCAAGTGTAAATTACTGTTTGTACTCACATTCTACAAAACATAAAAACGCAGTTGAATAAGATTATGTTGTTCGATACACTAATTTCGTTATGAACTTTTCCATTTTTGTCATTAAATATATAATTTTCTCGAACCTTTATATTTCCCGTTTTCAAAATAAAAGACTGACCTGAATTTATTTCAAATTGGAACTATTCAACATGAAGTTGATGTGAATGATTTAGCTCAGGGAAAATACATTTTTAAGGTTAATATTTTGTTTGAAAAATAGGAATTTGTTGGTTGACAATTTGTCATTATTCAAAGAGAAGTGAAACTAATCAACGCAAATATTGTACCATAACTTGTTATATAGTGGTGGCTTAAGAAATTTTAATTCTGAGTTCTACCCCAAGAAAGAAAATGTCTCTACCGATTCATTGCGAATCTCGACATATAATTTGTTCAGTATGTAAAAACTATTTATCCTGTGGCCCTGTGCTTATACGAAGACAACGGAATATAGTTTGTGGACGGTGTGTTATTCAAAATGAAACAGGAATTCGAAACCATGCCTATGAAGTAGCGGCAGCTCGTCTACGCTTTCCTTGTAGATATAGAGAATTTGGATGTCGAGAAACTCAAGCTTTTGCACAATCTTACAAATTCTCACACGAATATTCTTGCGATTACAGAACATACAAATGCAGATTGTCGGACGATCCTTGTTCTCTGGAATATACGAAGAATGCACTTGTGCGGCATTGTGAAGTTAAGCATTCTGAAAGATTGTTGCATAATTGTTGCTGTTTGGATATTAATTTAAACAAACCATGTAGTACTACTTATCTAGTTGTTGCATTTGAAATGCAATTTATGCTGCACATGAAGGTAATTATACAACCAGAGCTGCGCATGAGCAGAAATAGTTATTTGTCAAACTAGAGAGGAAAATGCTTCTTTTATGCACTGAAGCTCCATCGTGAGGCATTCGAGCAACAGTGAAAGAAGCGCGTTTCTTTTCGCGGCGTGTACAAAAAACTTGCGGAAAAAAGAAAAATTAGTTTTCCCTCTCTAAAGATTATGTATATGGCGGGAAATGGTCCGCCATCTTGTACTGTTCCATTTCTGATTCGTTTTCTTTTTTTGATTTTACTTGCGTTGATGAGTGCTAATTCGAATTTGTTTCTTAAACTTTTGTGTTTAAATAGCTTTTTTGAACATAATTAGAAAATAATAATATTTAAAACACTTGGCACGTTTCACAAGATTTCAGTGTCTGAATCAACCTCTCGGTCATTTATCAGAGACTGGACCACTCAACCAGAATCACAGACGCGTTTCGCTCTTATTGCAGCTCTTCAGTGTGGTGTACTGACGCCTCTTGGAGGCGAGACCGGTTGAGCGGACGGATGATAGCCAAGTATTTTAAATATTATAATATTATTATTTAGAACAGTTTCACCAAGTGTCGCATAATGGGGTATTCCAGTGTAGTAAAATTTAAAAGAAAAATTATTATAATGTTATTAATTAGGTTGTAAAACGACCGAATTCTGAAAAATAAACTCAAAATTGTTTTATTTAATATGATTTTCCATGTGTTTTATTTTAGCGCGGAAAAGATTATACGTGGTGTATGACGTCCATTCGTTCTATGACGTATGTAATGACGTACTTGTCTGCTTGTGGAAACAGAAGAAGCAGTGCGTTCACCATTGATGCTTTCTTGTTTCTCAGCTGATCTTTGTTTGTGTTTCTTGCTAGTTTTGATATTTTGCTGTAAGAATGACAGCAACCAAATTGTTATCTAACAATACTTTAATATAGTTACAACTAAAATCCACGGATAACAAAAATAAAACAAATGAAAGTCATCCAAAACAAAATAGCATCTGACACTGTGAACAAACCAAATCCCTTCCCCTTACTCGCTCCAAGCCAAGCGACTAACAGCTGTAGTCTACGTCTTGAAGCGAATTGACGTCATACCGTATAATTAATTTTTTTAAACATAATTCAAAAATTCATATCTCGCGAAAATGACACAATAAAAAGCTCAAATTTTCACATTTGTATTTCAAATTTATTGAAGTTTCAGAAAAAAAATAAAAAAAGATTATTAGAATACCCCATTGTACTTTGTAGTTTTTTTTTAATTATAATTAGAAAATTTTAATAACAAGTATCAATTTCAGAAAAAAATCGCAAAAAGTACGAGGGTCATTCAATAAGTAAAGAGACAAATTCTATAATTTTAAAACTATTCAATGAATGTGTACAATATTTTCAGGGGCGTTAGTTGGCAATCTTGGGATAAGCTCTGATCAGCTGTTTCATCATTTTATGTCAACATAATCTCAAAATTTTCAGTTCACTATGGCAAGTCCATTAGAAGATTGCACCTTAGAAGAGCAGCGCTCAGTCATTAGATTTTTAGTCGCAGAAGGTGTAAAACCAAGTGAAATTTTTTCTAGAATGTTAATACAGTACGGTAAAAGTTGTATGAACCGTGCGAATTTTTACAAGTGGATTGATCGGTTTAAAAGTGGCCGAACAAGTGTAGGTGATGAACCCCGATGTGATGTTGACCATCTTTTGGGACTCACAGGGTCCAGTCTATTGCAATTTCCTTATCTATCAATACCCAATACTACTCTGAGATGCTAGAACACAAAGTTAGACCAGCTATCAGGAGCAAACGCCGTGGACTCTTGTCAAAAGGAGTCATTCTTCAGCACGATAACGCCCGCCCTCATACAGCCCAGCTGACCCGTGATAAGCTTCAAGAATTGGGTTGGGAGGTCTTACCTCATCCTGCCTACAGTCCCGACCTCGCCGCATCTGATTTTTACCTGTTTGGACCACTCAAAGACGCCCTACGTGGAAAAAGATTTGCTAACAATGAGGAAGTTAAGGAAGCGGTGCAAAAGTGGCTTCGGGGTAAATCGAAAGAATTCTTCGCCAAGGGAATTAGGAAGCTGCAAGAAAGATGGGACAAGTGCATAACTGTGGGGGGTGATTATGTTGAAAAATAGCCTTAATTTTGAAAGATTGAAATAAACCGTTTTTGAGCTATAGTCATTTGTCTCTTTACTTATTGAATGACCCTCGTATATTCAATTTCGGAAAAAGTAACTTCAATAAATTGATATTATTTTCTAAAACTGAATTGACTTTTTCTGAAATTGAAGTTGAAAAGGTACTAAACCACGCTTCATAGGGATATTATTATTTTTAAATGATTCAGCGTTCGGGATTATGATAATTTAAATTTGTTCTTATTATTTAGGTTCTTGTGCATCAATCATTAAAAATGATTACTTTCGAATTGGAATACCTTGGAAAACAAGTAGCTGGTGCCCAATTTAAATACAAAGTTCACATTCAAAAAGACCAGTCACTTATAACTAAACTAGGAGATTGCGGAAAATGTCCGCAAATAGAAATATACCAAACCAATCTAATCGACGTATTTGGCAATTTACAAGAATTAAAATTCCACGTAACAGTTTATATACATTGTGAGGAGTGCGAAGAAGAACTCATAGTTGGAAGATTGCATAATGTGGGGACAAAATGGTTTTGTTCCAAATGCGCTCCAAAATATAAAAAATGCAGAAATGAAACAAATGGATGTTGTTTTGATGACAAACCGATTAAAGTTCTCAAACATGAAGAATATTTTTGCAATTATATACCCCGAGAATATCCCAATTTCCACAACAGGGAAACTGTCGGTGTAAATCATGTGGAATATGGCAAAGTTTGGTTAATTAAAAATACGTACGACAAGAGTGCCATTACAACTGACATTGGTGTTGTTGTGGCTGAATTTACAGCAAAAAACAACCCGGATAAATTTGAATTATTTATATACAGTCCTCTGCAAAGTAAAGAGGAAAAGGAATTCAACTGTAAAGTTTATATTGGGAATCCATTTACCAGCGAATCAGAAATAATTTTAGCAAAATATCAAACCGACAAAATATACGATTGGTATATATCTGTCGACAGGTTAAAACATCCATCTTGGGGATCTGAACTAGTTGTTTTGTTAATTATTCAGAGAATTCAAACAGAACCACAACGGTCAAGTATGGATTATGATTTTATATTTGGTGTCTGAAATAGACTATTTTGTAAATAATTATATAGATATTTTCCAATTAATATTTTTGTAGTATATATTCTAGGAAATTAAATAAAAATATATTAGGATAAATTATTTGTTCTTTACTATTATTTCAATTCTAAATAGATCATATAAACAAGAAAGAATAATAGAATACGACTTTATTTTCTAATTCTATTGTATTTAACGTTTCTTGTACACAAAAAAATCTAATTACAGCTAATCTTTATATTTACGTATTTTCTATAATTTTAAATTCTATAAACAAGTTTTCTCCATTTCTTCTAATTTTTCGTGGTTTTCCAATTCTTTAACGGGATTGGCGTTATTTCTGAAAGGTTCATGTAATAAAATTACTCCTAATCTTTGTATTTACGTATTTTCTATAATTTTAAATTCATTCTATGAGCAAATTTTCTCCATTTCTTCTAAATGTTCCAGGTTTTTCCAATTCATTAACGGGATTGGCGCTATTTCTGAAGGGTTCATGTAATATACCTATAATTTTAAATATATAATTAATAATACAATAAGAAATATTAAATATCGTTCCCAGAAAAAGCCTTCAGTACTATCTCTGAATTTTTGACACTGACATTAGTGACATTTATCTGTCAATTACAGACATTTTAATTTCTCAAGTAGTTACCATGGAGATGTTTGGGCTGTGAGAATTACTACAACAGATCATTTTATAGATTATATAATCTGTATCTTTAAATCTATAGAAGGTACAATAAAAAAATTAATTGTGTCGGATAGAGAATTTTGTTTTTTAATATTTGTAATAACATAAATATTCAAAAAATAATTTTTAGAAGATTTTTCTTAAAATAATGCTACTTCCCGTTGTTTAATTGCTACCAGAATCTATTCAACTCTTGCCATTACTGTTAGATTGAGGAATCCGTAGTTACACAGGTCTTTAATCTTATAGAATTTGAAAAATCCTACTTCCAACAACCTCACACACATACACACACCGGAAGTGATAGTTTCTTAAAAAAATATTCTAAATATTTTTTTTTTTTTAATTTATGTTAATACAATAATAAAGATCTTTAAATTCTCAATCTGATATATTTAAAAAAAATTTGTATCTTCTATAGATTTAGAAACATATATAATAATAATAACAAAATCTGTTGTAATAAATCTCGCTGCTCAAACAACTCCATGGAAACCAGTTGAGATATTTAAATGTTAATGTCAGTGTCAAGAATCAACAGCTTTATTAACATTATAGAAAGCTTTTTCTGGGAAGTACATTTAAAATTTCTTATTATATTATTAATTAAATATTTCAAATTATAGGCATATTAATATTACATATATCCTTATAAAATATCGCTAATACCGTCAGTGAATATAAAGAATTTTGAATATATTAGAAGAGTAGGAGAAAATTCTTCAGAACGAAAGAATAGATACAATCTGAATTATTTGTTTTTACGAGAAATGTTAAATTCGTTAATTATGGGTCATAATTAACGAATTTAACATTTCAAAAAATTGACCCCTGTGTTGCACTTTCCACGACAGCAATGAGTGCACGTGAGGTAACGCCTGGTACAAATATTTCATCATTTACCGATATCTGCATACAAAGCAGATTGGCACACCCAGCAATGGGTAATATTCCGTGATATATTTATTATTTATTTAACATAAAATGGAAATGGCGAGAGTTCATGTGTTGGCCATATCAGATTTTTTAACACTGTATACAACAAGCACGTATTTTCGAAAAAGGAAAATTGATTCATCTTTTATTCGTAGCAAATATGAACTTGAGCAGCTTGCAGAATCCAGTCCCAGTACTGTTTGTAGTATAAAGAAATGACATCAAGAACGATTTAATAAGTCGTACGCCAGTTTTAACGTATTTTCTTTGTTATGTAGTTAATATTGAACGTAAGAGATAGATTAATATAATATATTATAAATAAATATACATTGTTTTTTGAAAGAAATAAATAAATGTGAAAAGTTTCAGAGAAAATTGATGTTCAAACTTAATAAATTACCTACTTAGATATTTTCAATATTGGTATATGAATTAATTTACAATTTATCGTTATAAAAACAAATTCTAAAGCAATGAAAACAAAAGTTAATGGAAATATTTTGATAAATTTGTTTTTATGCACATTGATTATGTTTATCGTTATTTGAATATACTTAATTCTTTTGATTATTATTAATATTAACTATTTATACTAATAAATTTTAAAGATGTTAGTTTATGGGAATTTGAATTCGCGCTAAATTGCCTAGTTTGCGCATGTACAAAAATAAGCGAATCAGAGTAATTCACATCAGAATATGACCTTCCGGTTTCATCATCTCACCATTCATTTCATTCTTCCTTCGTCGTTTGCTGTTGGTGGTGCTAGTTTTCTGTTTCTAAGTTTGATCGTCTTTTATTGTGCAAGAAACCTTTTCATCCTTGGGAAAAGTGCTTATTAAAAGGTAAGACATTTAAAAATAACATTTTATAAGCATATATTTTCAATATTTATCTAAAATAGATCGTACATTTTTGCATGTATTGATATTATAACATAACCAGTACGAATGCACTGGCTACATTAATATAATACAGCTTATCAGGATGTATTTTGCTTAATAATAATACTTTTATTGATTGATTTGTCAAATTGTTTCAATAATATATTTATTTTCCAATACTTATGTATTTTGAACGACCATGTTTTCCCGTTGCAACTACGCGCGATTTGAGCATGCTTTGTTCTTTTTGAGCATGCGTTGTTTTATCTGGGCATGCGTTGTTTTATGTGCGCATGCGTTGTTTCATTTGGGCATGCGTTGTTACGTGTGAGCATGCGTTGTTGAGTTTGTGGATGCGCAATATTACCAGATAACAGACAAGAAGACTTGTTCGGAGTTGACGAACGTCGCCATTGTAGACGTGTGGCGGTTGTGGTGTAGTGTGCTCTTGAATTTTAGTGTTTGTTTTACAATTATATGGTAAATTATGTATAATTATCAATCTAATAACATTGTTTAAGTATTGAAATTATTATTTTTGTTGATATCACGATATATCTCATGGTTTTCACATCACTACGCGATTGTTAACAAAGATAACGTAAACTGAATATTCTAGAAGTTTCTAATACGAGTAATACTTATTATATTGCAAATAATTTGAAATAATTTTGTTTTATTTTAATATTTAACAATAATTAAAAGTTTTAAACAATTTTTTTTGTTAATACTCTGTAATTTGATTTAGATGTCGAAATTTAACAAAAAAATGAAGCTTTGTACAAGAGGGGAAGCAAAATAATAGAAGAACAATCAACAATGCAAATCTGAAGAGAAAATGGAGAAGAAAGAAAAATGTGCGAGACGAAGAATCAAGCATCAACCGATGGAAGTTTCACCAAAAACAAGATTGAAGCTGCCCTAATCAGTGAAGATACCTTCAATGAAGTTTCAAGAGCGAAAAAACATCAACATTTATTTCGGTAATAATAATCCACATATTACACTATCTTCTTTTCTTTTTCTTTATATTGAATCAATTTTAAATTGTTGCTGTTGGATCAGACGAAAGTTCATTCCGAACTTGTCGTTTCGTGTATTCGTATTCTTTTCTTTCGTTACCAATGTTTTCTATTCCTTATTCTGGAGTTACATAAGTTTAATTCGGCGAGAGGGCAGCAGCAGAGTTATATTGGAGGGCCAGTGTGTAGGTGAGGCCGGGTACGCTGGTAGCGTTGCTGGTAACTGACTCACTGGTCCAAGAAGTTGCAGAGCGGAGCGAGGTGTTCCTTCAGTCGGAGTTTTCTTTAGGTTTTATTTTATTTATGGTTGAAATAGTAACAATTGGGATAGTTGGAATAAGAGCCAACTTCTATATAATTGTTTGTATTTACTGGAAAACAATTTTCTTAATTCGTATATTTTCTGCTTTTGCTAAGATTTCATTTTCGTAGAAGGTGATAAATGTTCATTTTATAAAAGTAATAATTAATAATTGAAAAAATTTCACTAAATCTGGTTAGGCTTGAAGTCCTTAATAGTTAAAATTAATTATTTTTGTATTTTTTTCTCTTTTTGCTATTATTTTCTTTATTTAATTTAAAAAGAGCTCAGTTGGAACGTCTGTAATCAACGGCAAATGTTTTCTTTGTTTCTCTTATATTTCGTTCATGTTGAGAGGTTGTTGAAAACCTAATACACTCGTTGTTCGATAGAGTGGTTGCATAATATTTCTAAAATTTATTTTTCTTAGAAGTTGATCCATTGTTCATTTTACAAAACTAGTAAATAACAATTGCATCATTTAAACTTTATATGTTTGTATCATCTTCGCAATCTTTTCCCTTTTTACGGTTATGTGAATATTTGCATAATATTTGTAAATAAGCAATAAAATTTGAAGATATTTATCCTTTGGCGGATATTATTGTTGTCATATTTTAGTTCGTGATATTCAGATAATTATATTCATACAATATTTACGTTTATTGGAGAAGTTCCTAATTTGTTTATTGTTATTATTTTCTTGATTAAGATAATGGAAATAGTTGAAATAAGAGCCAACTTCTGCAGCATATTATTTATAATGATTGAAAATTATTATTTTGCTCCTCTATTAAAATTCCTTTTTCTTGGAAGTTGATGTATATGTCACTTATATTTGGCATTAAAGATTACATGATTTAACGATTAATTTGAAAAATATTTCAGTTATGGAGCATATGGTTTTCCTTTCTCATATTTATTCATTTTGAAATATTATCTATATTTACTGGAGAAGTTTCTAATCGCTTGTGTTTTACTTTGTTATTTTCTAATTTTTCTAAAAAAATTATTAGAAGTTGATCTATTCAATCTACAAAACCAGTAATTGATAATTATTTTGTCCAAATAAAACATTGTTTACTTATCATTTGGGAATTATATTTCTTCTTCTTTTCTTTCGTTGATATCTGCTTCGTATTTGGTAGATAACGAATAAATTTAAATAATTTTGTTGTTACATATTACATTGGTCTAGTTTCAAATTGCTTTTGTTCTACTTTTGTTATTATTGATTTAATTGAATTATGTATAGTTGGAATAAGAACCAACTTCTTTTTGTTGATGCGTCATAGTTGGTAAATAATCAATTGAATTTTTTTGTTGGTAAACGTTACATCATTTAATGATACATATTAAATAATTCACTTGATTTTATTTTTATAAACATTGATCAAGTTGTATGTGTTTTACATTTATTACTATTTTCTGGACTTCATTCTATTTTTGTGGATTTTACTGTATTCCTTTCTCATATTTGGTAGGTAACGAATTAATTTAAATAACTTTGTTGTTGCAGATTACATAATAATAATATCTAATGGATTTGTATTATTTCATTTGCTTATATTTCATTTTTTATAATTATTACATTGGTCAAGTTTCAAATTGCTTTTGTTCTACTTTTGTTATTATTGATTTAATTGATTTATGTATAAGGGGACAGTTGGAATAAGAGCCAACTTCTTTTCGTTGATGGATCATAGTTGGTTAAGAATCAATTTAAAAACATTGTTGTTAAAGGTTACATCATTTAATGATTAATAGTAAATAATTAAGTTTATTTTATTTTTGTGGACTTCTATTTTCGTTTTTCGGATTGACCAAGTTGGTTATAATATTTTATTTATTGGAGAAGTTTATAATTGTGTTTTACATTTATTACTATTTTCTGGACTTATTGAAATGGTATAAATGGGGATAGTTGGAATAAGAGCCAACTACTATAATATACTGTCTATTTTGACCAAGAATCAAAAGAGTAGTTGCATAATATTTTTTTTCCTATTTGTTTAGAAAAGGTGTAATTAATAATTACTTTATTCAAATAAAACTGTTTCTTGTCACTTGAAAATTACATTCACATTCTTTCCTCATATTGTCTTCCTTGTTTTATCAACACTCGTGTAATATTTGACAAAGGATCAATTTAACTTTGTTGTTAAAGATTACATAATTTATTGATTAATTTGAAAAGTATTTCAGTTCATTATATTTTTGTGGATTATATTGTTTTCCTTTCTCATATTTGTTCATTTTAAAATATATTTATGTTTATTGGAGAAGTTTGTAATCGCTTGTGTTTTCTTTTGTTTTTCTAATTTTTCTAAGATTTTTATTAGAAGTTGATCTGTTCCATCTACAAAAACATTAATTGATAATTACTTTTTGGGAATTATATTTCTTCTTTTCTTTCCCTGATATCTGCTTCATATTTGGTAGATAACGAGTGAATCTAAATAACTTTGTTGTTACAGCTTAATGGATTTATATTATTTCAGTTGTTTCTAATTGGTCAATTTTCAAATTGCTTTTGTTCTACTTTTGTTATTATTTATTTAATTGATTTATGTATAAGGGGGCAGTTGGAATAAGAGCCAACTTCTTTTCTTTTTGTTGATGCGTCATAGGTTGGTAAAGAATCAATTGAAAAACTTTGTTGTTAAAGGCTACAACATTTAATGTTTAATATTAATTTCAGTTTATTTTATTTTTGTGGACTTCTATTTAAATAACTGTTGTTAAAGATTACATAATTTAATGATAATTTGAAAAATATTTCAGTTCATTTTATTTTTGTGGATTACTGTATTCCTTTCTCATATTTGTTCATTTTGAAATAATATATTTATGTTGACTGAAGAAGTTTCTAATCGCTTTTGTTTTACCCCTGTTATGTCTTCTTAGTTGATTTGATGTCAATGGTAATCGGTGGAATTAGAGCCAATTCCTGTATATTTTGCGTACTTAATTGGTTACATAGAGTCGTTGCAGATGTTTTTTTTTATATATGTATATATTTTTTACCTAATATTCAATTTACCTACATTGTGACAAACGAATAGCGGCCGCTGAGTTAACATCGAGAATATATTCTCAAGCAGAAGCATGGAGTTTGAATGCAAGTTGGGTGGACACGCAACTTCCAGCGAAAATCTGAAAACTTGTGCCCCTTGTGCCGTACAATGTTTTTTTTGTAATTTGGTTATAATTATCGTTGCATAATTTATCTTTGGTTTTGGTTGATACCTGCATCATTGTTGGCTAAGAATAAATTGAAATAACTTTAATTTGCAAAATATTTGTTGTTTGTTCAATTTTTGTGGATTATTTTGTTCTCGCTTCTCAGTTTGGTTGAATTTGAAAAATAACGGTAAAAAATCTAATGGGGACTTGTAATTTTGACGTTATTCTTGGCAAATCGACAGCGGACCTCAGCACACTCCACAGAATTTAGAAAAGGACAAATTTTTAGGTGCGAGGTGATATACCATGGCCGAGTCGATCAAATGTTCTCTCCTTCAGCACTTTTCCCCGTTGATCGCATTGTTTGTCATTTGTTATTTAGACTACAAAATTCGTTGTTGGTGAGCAAATTTGTTTTTATTAACTCACTAGATGGCGACTGAAACTTTTTTTTTGTTGATACCTGCATCGTAGTTGAAAAGGATCCATTTTAAAACTGTTGTTAAAGGTTACATCATTTAATGATTAATATTAAATTTATTAAATTTGTTCTACTTCAAGTTCTATCAAAAGAATAGTTGCGTAATTATTTTTTCTCCTATTTCTGTGGAAGATATCAATTTACAAAATGAGTAATTAATAATTACTTTATTCAAATAAAACTTTGTTTTTTTATGTCATTTGTGAATTATCTTCATATTTTTCCTCTTGTGTTGTCAATGTTTATGTTCTTTCGTTGATAACTGCATCATATTGGTAACGAATCAATTTAAATAACTTTGTTGTTACAGATTACATAATAATAATAATTAATTTCAAATGTTTTTATTTTATTTCAGTTGTTTATTCTTTCATTTCTCAATTTCTTTTTTTTGACTGTATATTTGTTTTTGGAAAACTTTCTAATTGATATTGTACTACTTTTGTTATTATTTTCGTCATCTACATGAAATGATGTACCTAAATGGATACAGTTGGAATAAGGGCCAACTTCTGTAATATATTGTTTATTTTGACAGTCAAAAAAATTGATTCACCATTTTTTTATGATTTCTTGTTGTTATTTAGTAATCTTTGATACCTCTGCATCATAAATGGTAAAAGAATAATTTAACATTGTTGTTACATAATTTAATGATAATTTGAAAAATATTTCAGGTGTTATTTTTTATTTTTTTTGATATATATCTTGACTTTTACTAGATTTGTTTAATTTGAAGTAATTATTTATTTCTGTAGAAGATGTATATTTACAAAATGAGTAATTAATAATTACTTTATTCAAATAAAACTTGAAACTTACCTACGCCACAGTACAGAGAATATATTCAGTAGCGCCATTCTGCTGATTACGTTCCAAGCTGCTTGGGTTGAAGGGGAAAACAATAAGAAGTGGGAGGTCTGAATCATATTAATTTACATTTATGAACAATTTGAAAATAATCGGATACGCAGTCTAGTCAAAATTATTTATATCCTGGCCTAAGTTTCGACTGTAACTACTGTCTCCTTCAGGGCTAGAAATGTTCAATTATTAAAGGGAACCCCCATATTACCCATTGGAGATAACAAGGTGTATTTATTATGTATTAAGTCAATTAAATTATTTTAGCTGGAACGCAAAAAAAACTCAAGAACTTACGAACTTGTCTAATAATTATAAACTTTCAACATTTAATTGAAATTCTGTTTATGCCAATAAGAGCCAATTCATTGCTTATTTTGACCAACAGTCAAAAAAATAGTTGCTTAATTTTCCTAAGATTTTTTTTTCTTAGTTGATTTATATTCACTGTGCAAATTGTTTTTTGGGAATTAACTTTGCGGTATTATTAAATATTTTCTGATACCTCTCCATCATAATTGGTGTTATAATTTATTTAACCCTAGACCATATGTACAAGTTACACTAATACTAAATACTCGTAAATTTCACGATCTTTTTATCGTTAAAAACAAATATATTACATTTTCGTATGTGGCAATAAACCGAAAATAAAAGTAACTTTTTTAAAAATATATACATATATAAAATAATAAAACTAATATACTGAACAATTCATGCAACACGAAGCTCGTGTTCTCCGCAATTCAAAATTCAAACACTACGTGGGTAAACTATAAAAACAACGAAAAAAATAAAAGAATTAAATATTTACAAACCAGAGCCTGTTATAAAAAAAAATGCTAGACAAGACAGGTTATGTTATGTTTGTTTATTGTCGAATGCAATTTGCACCTAATATTATTTAATCTTGCTTGCAAGAATATGCAGTTATGTCGTGAACCTACTTACAAAATTTGTCAGTACGTGGCGTTGATTGTATTCATGTAGCTTTATTTCTTTTCTGGTGAGGCACTGCCTCACCTGCCTACCCTGACAAGCCGCCATTGGCACATAGATTGCATCAGCGGAACCATCTGAAGTAGTCGAATCGCACATGGGTCGTCGTCAATTTTACGACGGTTTAGTGTTGCAGGGTTAAATATGTTGTTAAATATTACGTAATTTAATGATCATTTTGAAAAATATTCCAGTTCATTTTATTTTTGTGGATTGGTTTCCTTGTATTTGTTCATTTTGAAATAATTTGTTTACTGGGGAAGTTTCTAATCGCTTGTGTTTTATTGTTATTTTCTAATTTTTATAAAATTTCTTTTTATTAGAAGTTGATCTATTGTTCAATCTATAAAACTAGTAATTAATAATTACGATGTTCAAATAAAACTTTATTACTTATGTCATTTGGGCTTTTAATGGTTTCATTCTTTCGTTGATACAAGCATCATATTTGGTAGCTAACGAATTTAAATTATTTATACGAGTATTATTTCAAAAAAATGTTAAAGGTTATATCATTTAATGGTAAATATGGAATAATTTGAGTTTCATGGGGTTTTGTTGTCGTGTGCCTGAATGTCTGGTCGCGAACCTGGGGACCCGGGTTCGATCCCGACCGACGCCAAAAATTACATCGTATTTTAATGGCACAAAATTACATATATCTGTACGAAGCAGATATTGGCGCTCCCAGCAATGGGTAATATGCCGCTCAACTAGTCTCAGTGCCTCGAAAGAGGCGTCAGTACACCACACTGAAGAGCTCCAATAAGAGTGAAACGCGTCTGTGGTTCTGGTTGAGTGGGCCAATCTCTGATAAATGACCGAGAGGTTGATTCAGAGACTGAAATTTTGTGAACTTTGCCAAGTGTAATTTAAATATTATTAATATTATTCAGAGCAGTTCACCAACTGTCGCATTTGTACTTTGCACATTGTACAGTTTTCTATAATATTATTTCAGTTTCATTTTTTGTGGATTTTTTCTTCGTTTTTTGAATTTGTTTAACTTGAACTTATTATATAGGAGAAATTTCTATTTATTTTTGGTTTATTTTCGTTTCTATTTTTTTGATATAATTGAAATAGTGTAAATGGAAATAGCTGGAATAAGAGCCGACCTCCTAAAATATATAGTATTATCCTGACCGAGAATCGAAAGAATAGTTGCATAAATTTTCAAAGATTACTTTATCCAAATAAAACTTTGTTTTTTATGTTACTTGTAAATTTCGAGTAAACTTCACATTTTTTTCTCATATTGTCTGTTTTTTTTTTTTTAATATTGGGATAAAGAATCAATTTATATTTTTTCTTGGAAAGCATATAATTTGAAAAATATTTTAGTTGATTACGTTTCACATATTTGTTCAATTAGAAAGTGATGCAAATGGTGACATTTGAATAAGAGCCAAATTGTGGCAGATTTTTGAAACGTTGTTTTTATTATAGTTTGATCTGTTCAATCTGCAAAATTAATAATTACTTTGTTCAAATAAAACTTTATTTATGTCTTTTGGGAATTATTTTCACATTTCCTCTTCTTGTCTTGATGTGTTCTTTCGTTGATAACTGCATCATATTGGTAACAAATCAATTTAAATAACTTTGTTGTTATAGATTGCATAATAATAATAATTAATTTCAAATGTTTTTATTTTATTTCACTTGTTTATTCTTTCATTTCTCAATTTCTTGTTTTTTGTTTTGACCTATCATTTGTTTTTGGAAAACTTTCTAATTGATAGTATACTACTTTTGTTATTATTTCCTTCGTCTACTTGAAATGATGTATTCTAAATGGAGACAGTTGGAATAAGAGCCAAATATATTGTTAAAATAAACTGAGAGTCAAAAAAATTGATTCACCTTTTTTTGATGTTTTCTTTTAAAGTTTACTAATTGTTATTTGGTAATTAACTTTATGATTTCTTTGATACCTCTGCATCATAAATGGTAAAAAAATAATTTAATTTTGTTGTTAAATATTACATAATTTAATGATTATTTTGAAATTTTTTCAGGTGTTAATTTTATTTTTTTGGATGTTTATGTTCACTTATTAGATTTATTTAAATTGAAAAACAATTTGTTTATTTTGGAGAAGTGTCTAATTTCTTGTGTTCTACTTTTTCTTATTATTTTCTTAATTATTGTGATAATGTAAATGGGGATCGAACTTTTCTAAAGTTCATATTGAGAACAGTCAAAAGGGTAGTTGATGATTTTTTTTTGCGAGTTGGTTTAATATACAAAACTAATTCATAATTTATTTAGTCGTTTCTTAATATCCATAATGTAATTAAAAATATTCTACAATAACATGTTTTAAATATTTACGTTAATGTAAATGGAAGTGGTGGTAAAAATTCAATACGTTGTTTTTATATGATAACTAGATTCTTCATTTGCCAATTAAGTTTATAAAAATATGTATTTTATAGAAGTAGATCTAATATTCTATTTACAAAACTGCAATTAACAATTAATTTATCGAAAATATAACTTTGGGAAATATCTGTGCATTATTTTCTCTCTTCTGCTCTTGAAGGTTTTGTGGTTACTTCCATAATATTTGTAAAAAACAATTTAAATAATTTTGTTGTTAAAGAATACCTATGTTGTTTTCAAGTCCTTTTTATTAATTTTATAATTTATTATGAACATTGTTAATTGATAGTTGGAATAAGATCCAACTTTACCAAATGTACAACTTTTGGGAAATATATTTGCAGTTCATCTCTTATTGATTAGCCTAATATTTGATAAATAAATAATTTAAATTTGGTGTAAAAGGGTATGTCATTTAGTTATTAATTTGAAGTATGATTAAAAATTATTTCAGTTGTTCATTGAATCTCATTGATTCCTTTTTTGTATCTTAGATTTATTCAATGTCATTGGATCTCTTATTAGTGAAATTTGCATACATTGAAATAATATATGTATATTGATTTATTGGAGGTTTCTTATTGTTTATGTTCTAATCTTTTTTATTTGTTTAATTAAAATAATAAAAATATTTTTTTGTAAAAAAAACATTCTGGTAATGGTTATATTATTTCATTTTTATATAAGCATTGAAGGTCACAATATTTATTTGAAATATTTACATTTATTGAAATGACATATAGTTGTGTTCATAAGTTTTTAATATATTTCTTAATTTAAGCCAATATCCATCACATATTAGTTATATTAACTGAAAATGTTTTTTTTTACTCTTACATTTTCTGCTGCTGTCGTTTGACCGAAGAGATAAATGAAAAGTTTTAACGGTAAAAAGGATTTATAATTAATATATCCAAAGTAAAATTCCGTTTATGTCGTTTTGTTCTTTTTGTTTCTTCAGGTTTCGGTGATAAGTTTTGATGTTATTTCACAAAGTACTTAAATTTTGAGTATTTTTTTTTGTCGCAGTAAACAATAAGGTGGAAGCGTTGATTGTGGGTGATTCGTTGGAGGGAATGGTTCTTACTCTTTATAGTTATAGTTTACCAGAGTAGTATTTAATATTTTGTTCACTTGAGTTTTTCATAAAGGGATGCAAATAATAAAAAGAGAAGAAATTTTGCAGGAAACCAAATACTTATTTTATTTCGATACGTTTATAATATAAACACTTGTTGACAAAAAATTAACATCATTTCTATGTTTTTTGAGAGGTATACCTTCACTAATTATAACTGTAGTACAAGGTACTTTAGTCATTTCTGCAGTTTTTGATATTGGCGCACTCTCGTTATCGTCACTTTTTAAAAAACACATTCAGAACTATTTTTGTTCTGCATCGTCTGCTAAATGTTTGCGTTTTTGATTCGCGGTTGTGGTATTTTCTTCAAAACTATAAGATTTCCTGTATGGAGGAACTATATTTTTCTAAATATATTTTCTTGTTGAATTTTACTATTTTTATTTATATTTTTCTCAATTTATAAGCTTCATTTAATTTCTTGTGTACCTATTCGTATATTGTATATAATATCATGACGTATATTTCTTTGGTTTTGTTCATTTGAAAAGTGAATCGAAAGAGTACTGTTTGAGGACTAGTATGTATCAGCGGAGTTGGATACGTTGATTTTAAGATTT
The DNA here is from genome assembly GCA_951394225.1 of Harpalus rufipes. NCBI lineage: Eukaryota > Metazoa > Arthropoda > Insecta > Coleoptera > Carabidae > Harpalus > Harpalus rufipes. The sequence goes on from OX596275.1 coordinate 3,703,500, forward strand.
ATTTTGCTTAAAAGTTTATCTAACATTCATTTTTTTAATTTATAACAATTGGTATCTTTGTATTCTCTTTTTGGATGTATGATTTTCTGGTTATTTAGAAGAAAATATATACAATAATTACTATTCAAGATTCATTAATATTTTTGATATTATTAATTTAAAATAAATATACTGAAGTGTATGTATACAATGTTGAAATCATTTTATCTAGGGTATAACTTTGTTCATTTATGTTATTTTCTATTTTTAATTTAATGGTTTTCTGATAAAAACAGTAAATACTGAGTTACCTAACCATTAATAATTCTTATATTTTAATTATTGAATTTTATTATTTTTGAATTTGAATATTTGTTATATTATTTCTGATTTTGTCTTGTTTTGTAAAGTTTAATTTTTTTTATGTAGGAAAAATAATATATTGCATCCTATCTGATAAAGTTTATGAGTGTTAGTACTATTAGTTTTTTGTTTTCATTGAAATAATAAAAAATGAGGGCAGTTTGAATAAGAGCCAATGTCCAAACCGTCATCCGACAGGATACATCTAAGATGGCCGCCAATCTCACCATTCAAACTACGTTCAAACGGGAAGGATTAGGAAAAAAGAAATGATTAAATTTAAGCAGAATTACTAAAAATGGCAAAAACACAAAAGTTGAAAGTGTTTAAAATTAACACTAGGGACCAAGAGCCGTTTCGGTTAATTACAAAAAAATGGAAATAGCAAAATTGAGTAGGTGCGATGCCCTAAGAACTGGAGCCTTAAATGTTAAGCAGGCTCGGGAAAATTAAAACAGAACTACAAAATTTAATACTACTATGGTAGTGTAAGAATCAATACAATTTTTGAAATTACTGAAAGTAAAAGCCAAATGATAAAAAATATAGGATTAGCTGAGAGAACTCCAGTGAAGCCGTACCGGCCATGAAAACGAAAAAAAAAAATCCCTGAAAATTATTCTTTTACGAAAAATTAAACCCACAATAATTTTTTTACGAATCACACCAAAATGTATGGGAAAGCTACGTGGCCTACTCCCAAAAGTTGAGAACAAAAAAATAATAATTCGTGTCTCACCCAATGCTGCTGTGGTTGACGCCAAAAATAGCTCAATTTGGGAAAGGAGGAAAAAAAAAACAAAGCTTTCACTCTACTTCTTTCAATTCCCCTAATTCGACCTCCACGCAAGTCAATCTCACCGGTCCAAAAAAAAAAAACCGCACGCGACACACGTCTTATACCTGAGGCTAGTCCCTCAGTTAAAATATGCGTACTAATCACGTAAAATCTTTTACCTGCGCTAATTAATTCAAAATATGTTTTTGCAGAAGTTACTAGTAGTAATAGAAAATAAAATAAATGGAAATAGAACCAAAAAACAATTGAATTGAAATAGATTATCACAGAAGTATATCACATAATTAAGGCGAGATGTCGCTCCGAGAAAAAAATGTACTTGAAGCTACAGCTGTTGAAATCAAACGGTTCTCACAAAATTTTTTTTTTTTATATTAAGAAAATTTGAAAAGACAACCGAGACAGTAGGCGTTGCAAATTGTTACAATATTGTTTTTTGTTCGTCATATATTTCGTTGTTTTCAAACCACTGCCCGATGACAAGTATGAGTCAGTGAATATGTTGGGTTTAAGTTAAAAGTTGATGAATTATTCAATTATTCTCTTTTTTTTTGACCTCATGATTTTCTGGTTATTTGGGAACTAATAATTTCAAATTCATTAAAAATTATTGGAGAAGTTCATCTAAATTAATTAAAATATTTCCGCATTGTTTCTGTTATTTGGTAAGGATCAATAAATTTAATAAAGATTTGGTCAATTATTAATTTGAAAACTGTTTAAATCGGATGTCCTATTTTATGTTAATTTATTGCGTTTATTTCATTTTTCTCTGTACTTTAATTATTTTATTTGAAATAATAAAAATGGATAGTGCGAATAAGAACCAACTTTTGAAACATAATTTTTGGGCATTCAATCAAGTCCACGTTGATTAGCCGAAAGAGTCATTGCTTTGTAGGGTTTAAAGGGTCAGCGAACAATTATTTATTATTATTAGTGTCGGAAATGGTATGTTTAACTTCCTTATCAACCGTATTACAGGAAGAAGCAATTTGATTATCAATATTAATATTAGCAATAACAATAAGAGTTACGACTTAAACATAAGTAATATTTTATTTTAACATGTTTTAAATTTCATAAAACAAGACTTCAAAAATGTTTAAATAATATATTTTTAACAAATAATGTACGATTTATTGTGATCAATATTATGTATTTGATGGTTTTCAGTTTATGTTCTATATAGAAACTTCAGGTGTACCCCAGGGCAGTATTTTAGGCCCGATACTTTTCTTACTTTTCATAAATGATATAGTTCACACATTATCGTTCAGTTCATGTTTTATGCTGATGATTTTAAATTATTTTGTACTATTAATGATATTGACGAATGCTTAAATTTACAAAAGGACTTACACAGTATCTTTCGATGGTCCAACAAAAACAGATTATTCTTTAACTTGAACAAGTTTGAAGTTGTAATTTACTCCAGAAAATTTAATGTTGTTGAGTTTAATTATATATTATGGGTACATTTCTTTAGCGCGCCAATCATCTAAAAAGGATTTAGGTGTATTATACAAGAATTTAACTTTTTTTTTTCGTATTAATAATACTATTAATTCAGCGTATTGAACTTTAGGGTTTGTACTAAGAATAACTCGTAACTTTAAAAATGTTTTCCCTGTTGAAAAAATAAAATAAATATTTGTGAAATAAAAATCTTATAACACAAGTTTATTGATCTTGTGTTCGTATTTATCTTTCATTAAACAATTATTTCCAGGAGCAGTTGACAGAGCCTGACTGATCGAGAATAGTTTTAGAATTTCCTTTATCTAAAGTAGGTATGATATTCTACTTTGAAGTAATAGTAAGTCAAAATCACTTACGGAAAATCTTTATTAATATATGTTGGCTTTGTTGTATTTACATGCAAGGTTTTCTGGTTAAAACGGTAAATACTGTTTTTCTTAACCCACTAACAATAATTATTTTATTTTTATCATTTGCTGCATTTTATTATTTTTGGAATTGTGAACATGTTTCCCAAACTTTGTCAGCTTCATTTAATCTGTTATGTAAGAACAATAATATATATATATTGATGCCTATTGGGAAAATATCGGAGTTTCTTGTACTTTCATTTGTTGAAGAGAATGAGGTTGGAATTAAGATTGATATTATTCTTTGTGAATTGTATGAAAATGTTTTGCAAAGTGTAAAGAAAGAAGAATGTTAGAAAAGGAAAATGACCCAAATAAGATATCTCAAATGTTAAAAAAACCGTGTTATTGAATTTTTCAAACAAACCGGAAGACGTATCAATTCATTGCTATAATCAGCAACTACCTCAAGTTAGCAGTAGAAAAGTTCTAGGACTTCACATTCAACAAAATTTAAAAGAAGAAAAAAATAGAAAAAAAATTCTAACCAGCTAACTTCTTTATGTTACTTAATAAAAAGGTTAAAATTAATGTCTGATGTAAATACAGCAAAAAAAAAAATTATTCTAAATTTTATCCCATTTTAAGTAATGGTATTGTTTTCTGGACTCACCTGGAGCTTTTAAACTTAAGAAAACTGCAGTTCGAAATATTTTTCTCTGCCTCCTAGAACATTTTTATAAAAGAAAATATCTTAAATTTAACTTGTCCGTGTTTATAATGTATTATTATATATTAGAGCAAACGAAAATAATTTTCTAATTCAAAAAGATATTCACAAATACGATACTTGTGGAAAACGAATTATAATCTCCCTAATATTCGAATAACCTTAACTATATAGGATTAAAGTTTTCAATAAACTTTCACATTATTTAAAAGAAACTAACTGAAAATTGTTTTAAAATTTCATTAAAAAAAATTCTTCAAAAAAATTATCATTAATAAACTAATCATTATTTATTATATTATCTATTTTTATATGACGCTTCTTATATCAATATTGTATTGGTCAAAATTAAATAAATTGAATTGAAAAATGTATATCTGATAATGATAACCAGATTGACAAAGTATGCGAAAAATAACTATAAATAATGATGTTAGGAAATCTAAAAATAATGTGCCACATATATTCAGTCATTTTCAATAAAACTTGCTTACGAGACCATGTGGAAATTTCAAAACGAATGAAAAGAGGACAAGGCCTTGAAGACCACTATTAGTGAGCGAAGTTGAAGACGTTGAAATTCAAGATTTGACTTAAAAGTTTTTATTTAAATATTCTGAAATATTATTGCTATTATGTGTCGTACTGGTTTTGTTCAGATGAGTTTATGGGTCTTCGAAGAGGTATATAAAAGCGTTGACGGTAGCTCATTTGCTGTTAAAAAATGAGTATATAGGCTGTATTTATTTGAGGAATTTAGGTTCAAACTTGTACTGATCTGTACTTCCAAATAAATGATAGTTCTGAAATTTGTCGCTTAATTCGAATTAGTTCTTTTTAACTTGATTTCATTTATATATAAACCACTTAACGTACAATTAACATCTAACAGTTTTAAGAAATAGGTAAAGGACGCAACTGTTTAGAAAGAGTAGGCAGTTGGATCTACTAACTCAGCAAATAGGCTGGGTGAGTTGGGTCGGTTCAGGATCAGTAAAATGTGCCAACTAATCACAATTAACATACCAGGTGACTTTAAAAGTCCCAAATAAATACGCCCAAAGTTGCAGATATTTTTTCAAAAATATTTATTTCATAGAAGTTAATTTAATGTTAATTATATCATTTGAAATTTGTCTTTCGTTAATAATACGATTCAAGGGATTATTTTAAAAGCCTGTATTTGGTTTATAATTTTCATAAATCTGTGCATTGAGCGTGCACTATTACCTTGAATTTCTGTATTATTCCATATTTATAATTATTTTAGTTACCGTTATTTATAATGGAAAACGAATTATTACTATAAAATTAATAAAAAATATGTTTTCTAAATTCGTAATTACGTATGGGTAATAACCACTCTTGACATTTAAGATCTATAAGTTCTTAAGATAACTCTTATAGAAGTTATGAAAACGCTCAGAATACCACATAATCTTCATTTGTGTTTGTAGATATTTCCAAAGCGTAATATATGGTGAAGAAACAATTTACTAAATATCATAAAGATCACGACCTTCTTTTACGACTGTTTGTCGTCAACTCTTTATGGATTAAAAATCCGGCTCGAAGGACCAAATGTTTGGGATTCGGAGAAGGTAGTGTTTTTTATAAATAATAGATGAGATTTGGAATATGACTAATTTTTATTGACTCGGTCTTACGACCTTCTCTTACGACTGTTTGTCGTCAACTCTTTATGGATTAAAAATCCGGCTCGAAGGACCAAATGTTTGGGATTTGGAGAAGGTAGTGTTTTTTATAAATAATAGATGAGATTTGGAATATGACTAATTTTTATTGACTCGGTCTTACGGCCTTCTCTTACGACTGTTTGTCGTCGACTCTCTTGGTATTCAAATATAGGGTAGTTACTTAGAAGGAGTGGGGGTGGCAACCCCCACTCATTCCTACAATTCTACGAAACATATATATAATTAAACAAAACATAGAAAATATGTACAGATATAGTAACCTACTTATCTTCACATATGGATAATATCCACTCCTGACATTTAAGATCTATAAGTCCTTAAGATAACTCTTATAGAAGTTATCAAAACGCTCAGAATACTACATAATCTTCATTTGTCATACAAAGCGTAATATATGGTGAAGAAACAATTTACTGAAAATCATAAAGATGACGTCAATTTTAGATTTGAAAATTGTTTAAATTAAATGTCCAATGTTATCTGAACTGGAAGTAATTTATATTTTCTTCGAAATAATTCTAGGTGGGGTGGAAACGTTGAGGATTGGAGGACTGAATCCCAGTAAATTTATTTTTCCATTATTTGAACAGTTTGGATTTGTTATTATTTTCCCGATTTCATTGAAATGTTAATGAGGAGGGTTGGATTCTTGTCGAAAGAGTAGTTTTAAGATTTCCTTTTTCTATTTCTTTTTATCTAGGGTAAAAAACTTTGTTTATTTAAATAATTTATCGTTGTAATATTTGGTTTACTTCATGGTTTTCTAGTTAAGACAAAAAATACTATGTTTCCAAACCTATTAATTATTATTACATTATGTTAAACATTTGTATTGTATATTGTATTATTTTTGGACTTGTGATCTTGTTTTCTCAGTTTTTATAAGCTTTAATTTAATTTCTTATTTAAAAATAATATTCGTATATTGCTCCTTTTGATTATTATTATAAATTGTGGTAACTGGAATAACAGCCAACTTCTGTACTTATTGTTTATACTCGTATTGATTAAAATGTGTGTTAATATTATATTGTTTTTTTGGGGTTAGAGTCAGTAAAGTCAGATTTATTGAGATGTATTAAAAGTCGATTAGATTTTATTCATTTATATCACTTGGTATTTATCTTCACATTCTCTCCTCTTTTGGGCCTCATGATTTTCTGGTTATTCAGGAAGAAAATATGTATACATAATTTTAATAACTAATTATAATCAAGATTCGTTAATAATTCTGATATTAATAATATAAAATTCAGTAATTTGATAAATTGATTTACAGTTGAATTTACGAAACTACTCTTAGTAATTCATAATAAAAAATTGGGGTAGTAGAACAACTAACTTTTGTACTTATTGTTTACATTGTTAGTAATCTGATTTTTTCGTCACATATTTCGTTGTTTTTTCATTTGTGGAAAAGTGAATCGAAAGAGTCCTTTGCCCAAAGGACCAGTACGAGGCAGTGGTGTTGGATACGATATATTTTACTTAAATGATCTGATATCCATTTTCTGAAATTGATGACCTTGATGTATCTTTGCATTCTTTCCTCTTTTTGGCTTGGTTTTTTGTTTATTTGGGTAGGTATATACAATTACTGCAACTTATAATAGATTCGTTCATAATTTTGATATTCCCTTAAGATATCTTAAAACCAAGATTGCCATTCATTGGAAAATACAACATGTATCATTTAAAATACGGTTAATAGTTTATTTATAACTATTGTAGTTAACATTATTTACAATGGAAAATGAATTATTACTATAAAAGTAATAAAAAATACAAGTTTTCCAAATTCTTATATACATATGTATAATAACCACTCTGACATTTAAGATCTATAAGTCCTTAAGATAACTCTTATAGAAGTTTCATTTGTCTTTTGTAGACATTTTTAAGCGTATTATATGGTGAAGAAACAATTTACTAAATTTCATAAAGAAAATGTTTAAATTAAATGACCAATGCTATTTAAACTGGAATTTATATTGTCTTCGAAATGATCCAGGTGGGGTCAAAACGTTGAGACTTCAATAAAACGAATATGACTGAATCCCAGTATATTTATTCTTCCATTATTTGAACTGTTTGGTTTTGTTTTGTTCTATTTTATTATTTTCCTGATTTCATTGAAATGGAAAAGGAAAATGACTCAAATAAAATATATATTGTTTGGGATTTGGAGAAGGCAGTGTTTTTTATAAATAATAGATGAGATTTGGAATATGACTAATTTTTATTGACTCGGTCTTACGACCTTCTCGTACGACTGTTTGTCGTCAACTCTTTATGGATTAAAATTCCGGCTCGAAGGACCAAATGTTTGGGATTTGGAGAAGGTAGTGTTTTTATAAATAATAGATAAGATTTGGAATATGACTAATTTTTATTGACTCGGTCTTACGACCTTCTCTTACGACTGTTTGTCGTAAACTCTTTATGGATTAAAAATCCGGCTCGAAGAACCAAATGTTTGGGATTTGGAGAAGGTAGTGTTTTTTTATAAATAATAGATGAGATTTGGAATATGGCTAATTTTTATTGACTCGGTCTTACGATCTTCTCTTACGACTGTTTGTCGTCAACTCTTTATGGATTAAAAATCCGGCTCGAAGGACCAAATGTTTGGGATTCGGAGAAGGTAGTGTTTTTTATAAATAATAGATGAGATTTGGAATATGACTAATTTTTATTGACTCGGTCTTTCGACCTTCTCTTACGACTTTTTGTCGTCAACTCTTTATGGATTAAAAATCCGGCTCGAAGGACCAAATGTTTGGGATTTGGAGAAGGTAGTGTTTTTTATAAATAATAGATGAGATTTGGAATATGACTAATTTTTATTGACTCTGTCTTACGGCCTTCTCTTACGACTGTTTGTCGTCGACTCTCGGTATTCAAATATAGGGTGGTTACTTAGAAGGAGTGGGGGTGGCAACCCCCACTCATTCCTACAATTCTACGAAACATATATAATTAAACAAAACATAGAAAATATGTACAGATATAGTATCCTACTTATCTTCACATATGGATAATATCCACTCCTGACATTTAAGATCTATATGTCCTTAAGATAACTTTTATAGAAGTTATCAAAACGCTCAGAATACCACATAATCTTCGTCATTCTTACAAAGCGTAATATATGGTGAAGAAACAATTTACTGAAAATCATAAAGATGACGTCAATTTTAGATTTGAAAATTGTTTAAATTAAATGTCCAATGTTATCTGAACTGGAAGTAATTTATATTTTCTTCGAAATGATTCTAGGTGGGGTGGAAATGTTGATGATTGGAGGACTGAATCCCAGTAAATTTATTTTTCCATTATTTGAACAGTTTGGATTTGTTATTATTTTCCCGATTTTGAAATGTTAATGAGGAGTTGGATTCTTGTTTATTTAAATAATTTTTTGTTGTAATATTTGGTTTACTTCATGGTTTTCTAGTTAAGACAAAAAATACTATGTTTCCAAACCTATTAATTATTATTACATTATGTTAAACATTTGTATTGTATATTGTATTATTTTTGGACTTGTGATCTTGTTTTTTCAGTTTTTATAAGCTTTAATTTAATTTCTTATTTAAAAATAATATTCGTATATTGCTCCTTTTGATTATTATTATAAATTGTGGTAACTGGAATAAGAGCCAACTTCTGTACTTATTGTTTATATTGATTAAAATGTGTGTTCATATTATATTGTTTTTTTGGGGTTAGAGTCCGTAAAGTCAGATTTATTGAGATGTATTAAAAGTCGATTAGATTTTATTCATTTATATCATTTGGTATTTATCTTCACATTCTCTCCTCTTTTTGGCCTCATGATTTTCTGGTTATTCAGGAAGAAAGTATGTATACATAATTTTAATAACTAATTATAATCAAGATTCGTTAATAATTCTGATATTAATAATATAAAATTCAGTAATTTGATAAATTGATTTACAGTTGAATTTACGAAAGTTCGTAATTCATAAAAAATGGGGGTAGTGGAACAAGAACCAACTTTTGTACTTATTGTTTACATAGTAATCTTATTTTTTCGTCACATATTTTGTTGTGCTTTTAATAAATCGAAAGGACCCAGTACGAGGCAGTGGAATTTTATATCCTTTTGTATCTTTGCATTCTCTCTTTTTTATTATAATAGATTCGTTCATACGAGAATGAATCAAATATAAACTATTTTTTTTAATTCTGGGTTTATTTTAAAACGTATACAAAACATATGATTTTTCTATATAATCCACCGCCCTAGAAACGCATTTTTCCCAACAGATTAATCCCTTCATCGTAGAAACTAGCGGGACCGTCACATAGCCCTTGGAACACAAACTCCTCCACCGTACGGTCGTCGTCGAATCGATGGCCTCCCATCGCTTCTTTGAAGGGCCTAAGACGTTGAAATTCACATGGTGACAAGTCGGGGTTGTAGCGTGGATGTTCCAACATTTCATCGGCCAATTCTGTTCAATTTTTGTCTCGTAGTGTTTGCTGTGTGGGGCCTGGCGTTGTCATGAAACAAAATGACATCTTTGATGTTTTGCTTTTTTCTTTTCATTCGTTAGTAGTTGCAATAATATTGTGCATTAAATGTGCGTTGATCATTATGCGTTTATCAGTCTTCATGAGATTCCGAACCGCCTCGATGTTGACTTCGGTAACGCTCATCCTTTGGCGGCAATCGTGGCTCTGATTCTCAAACCTTCACAGAACTCCTTATACCAAGCAAAGACACGGGTCCTTAAAAACGTGTTGTCTTCAATTTCCGCAAAATTTCCTTGGCCAAAAACTTGATAATAATCCGTTGCTGCACGGAGACATGCTCTTCTTGTTCGCTTATGGTTTTCTTACTAAAGAGACCTAAGCGAATTGGAGTCATGTCTACCCCTTTCCTAACGGCCAAGATACCTGCTAATCAACTGGAATTAAAAAGAAACAGTCCCGTTTATATTGGATTCACCCTTATAATTTTGATATTAGTAATTTAAAATTCTTGATTTATTGGAACTGAAAAGCGTCAACGGTAGTTATTTGCTAGTAAAAAAGGAGTATTTGCAGTTTTTCTAACATTTATATTTTTTAAAAGTTTAATTTTCAATTTATTTAACTAGTTGGTTACTTATTCAAACTAAAACTTTTATTATATTATTTGGCAATGATCGTTTCCTTGTTTTTCGCTTTGGCTTCTATGTCTAGTACACCAAACCGTAATATTTGGTGAAGTTCAATATTAAATAATGGATTCCAATTACAGATGAATTTGAAAATTGTTTAAATTAGATGTCCAATATTATTTCAGTTGTTTGGATTTTGTAGTTTTCGTTATGACCTAATATTTGAAACAGACATATAAGCGTGGACGGTGGCTGACTTTCAGGTTGCAAGAATAGTAGAGTTGTTTTAAGATTTTATTTTGGAGATATCTGATATTCACTTTATAAGCAAAAAACTTTATTCATTTATTTTTCATCTATAGTTTTCTACATTCAAATTGGACCTACTGTGGTTCCAGACAAATGAACAATTATTAAATGTTTATATTAATACTATTTTAAATGTTTGTTGTATTTTGCTTTGAATCTGTGATCTTAATTTTGTTATTAGAAATAAACTTGTGTTGGAATAATAATAACATATTTATAACTACAGGAAAAAATATCTGTTGTTTTTGTGTTTTAGTTTTTTGATTCAGTGGAATTAGTAGTTGGAGTAAGAGCCAACTTATTTTTATATTGATAGTAATGTTCATTGTTTGTCTTACATACATGAAACTTACCGTTACAATCATATTATTGGTAATTGGTATTCATATGTTTCTTCCATTTATAGCACATTCAAATATGGAACAAATATTTGCCACAAAACAAAATTTCTTATAAAGTGGTGTAATGGTGATAAAACAATTAAAAATTGTGGCCTTTCTTTAAATTTCATAAAAATTAGGGAAAGGTTTATTTGGATTGAAAGTTGATCTGATATTCTATTTTATTTATTTATAATGTTTATGTTCGCATCCTCTTATATTTACCTTTATGATTTTGGTTATTAATGAAGAAAGTGTTATTTATCTGTTTAAATAACTTTGGTTTGAGTAATCCATTATTATCACTATTCAAATCATACCTACAAAGAAAACAGTAAATCGAGTTGTTTGAGGTGTACTTTGGAGTCCCACAGGGTTCTAATATGGGGCAGTTGTTATTTATATTGTATATAGATGACATATTTATTATATGCAGACGATTTAAAACCATATTGTCCAACGATAACGATTGTTCAGCCTTACAAATTGCAATTAATTTTGTAAACAATTGGTTTGAACTATGTTTAAATCCATCCAAATGAAAAATTGTCATATCACCGTAAGAAAAACCCAATTACATTTGAATACAATATTGATAATACTCGTCTTGAACGCACCAATATTATTAAAGATTTAGGTGTTTATTTTGATCCTGGCTTATCCTTTTCTTTTCATACAAATCATATTGTAATGTCATGTAGGATTTGTCATTAGGAATACTAAATGTTTCGATGATACCGATTCATTAAAAATATTGTACTCAACTTTTAAACTTTGAAATTTTGTGGTCTGTTATGGTATCCTATGTATCAATGTTATATAAATGATTTAGAATCTGTACAAAAGCGTTTCCTGAAATATTTATCGTACAGAAATGATACAGTTTCCTCCCATAGGAATTGAATAAAACACTATGTTAGAGCGATTTGGTTACCTATTACAACGTAGGAGAAATATAATCTATATTGTTCTTGTACAAATTATTACATAATATTGTTGATTGTTCTTCAATTTTAACTCAAATATTTTTTTTGTTCCACGATTATGTGCTCGAAAATATGTAAACATACTTTGTAAAATTTGATAGAACAACTTTATTGATTAGATCATCTATTCATATTGTGCAATAATGCTAATGAACTCATTATTGGTGTTGATTTATTTAATATTACATACCATAGACTAAGAGAACTTCAGTATGATTCAAAACATTCTTAATTATTTGTTTTCTGTAAGATGTTTTGATATTATGTAGATACTTTCAAATTTAAAATCTGTTTTTCTTTATAACATGTTCATGTTGTAGTGTTTCATTATGTTGTCCTTTTAATGGTGTGTAACTGTTGGGCGATAAATAAATTATTATTTTAATTGAAATAATAAATAATTTCCTATAACATTTAAAGAAATAATGTGTATTATTATTTATTGTTTTTCTTTGGTGATACATAATATTTGTTCCTACATGCCTGTTTGGATACCTTCATCAGTGGCGGCTCGTGCACTAAAACTTTGGCAAGGTAAGGCGAAATTTTATTTTCATTCAAGGTCAAATGTTTTATAATTGAAAGTTACATTTTTTCAAGGGATGTGCAAATGCATATTTTTCCCCTCATGTACAAAAATAAATTGCCAGATCACAGAACATTATTTAACAAATAGTTGATTAAATGGACTTTTGTTAATTAAAAAATTAACAATATCTCGTCGAAGCCATTATTTTTTTTGTTTTCTACTAAAATTCAAATTACAAAAACACTAAATGGGTAAATAAAAACAACTAAATAAATAATTAAATATTTACTGCAATACGTAGCAGTCGCAAACCAGAGCCTATTATAAAAAAAAATGCTAGACCAGACAGGTTATGTTATGTTTGTTTATTGTCGAATGCAATTTGCAGCTAATATTATTTAATCTTGTTTGCAAAAATATGCAGTAATGTGTACTTAACAAATTTATCAATACGTGGCGTTGATTGTATTCATGTATGGTAACGGCCTCTATAAGGCCGCGTGGTAGGTAAAGCGACTATCTGTTATACTTTACGCACTCATTGCATTTAGCATATGAAGCAGTGCCTCAAACAGCTCTTTGTCTAGCGTACGTATTTCTTACCGGAATGAAAGCTTTATCAAAAATATAGGCAGTTATACTATTCATTTCGAGAAGCACTTTATAGGGTGTAAATTAGGTGAACTGCATTACATATTAGTTATGGTCGTGGCTTAAATTATTCGTTTGATATTTATAAAGACAAGCATTAACGGAATAAGTTAAAATTTAATTTACATACTACTTTATTTGCGGCTTTATTTCTTTTCTGGTGAGGCACTGCCTCACCTGCCTACCATTGACGTTCATGTACCCATTCTTGAACCCTTTTGTGCACATATCTTGTTCATATATTCAGACAATGTTGTGTACCCACAATTGTTATTGCTATTTTATAAATAATTTGTTTTTTGTATTATAAAGTCTTAGTTATGTTCAAATAAAAAATATTATCTACCATTGCATATTAAGTTTAAGTCTAGCTTTCAATAATTATTTAATCTGTGCCTATTTACTTTATTATTCATGAGATATTTGAATCGTATTATTTACTTCCTGTGGTTACTTTATATATATAGTTTTACTTGTGTGTTATTGTGCTATTATTCTTTTGCCATCACAGTACACAACAATCTAAGAAATTTTCTATGGTTGGAACGGATTATGAAATGTTTAGTTAATTTTAATATAAATGGTACATTATTGTGATGTAGTGAACATTTTGAGAGATTAAATTTAATTGATTAAATTTCTCAAGTCTTCAATCACTACTTCCAACTGTGGATCAGTTGGCCTTAAACTTCTTAGAAGAACCTCTGCAGGCCTGATATCATTGATGATCTCATCTTTGAAAGCATCTTCATTCTGCTTCTTCCATCCACAGCTGGTTATGTATTTGACTCTGGAAGCTTCAGGGACACCTGGAGTCCTAAATGCAGCTGCATAGTATGTGAACATGCTTTCCAAAGATGTATAATCCTGTTCTTTTTTGTGGATTGTGTTATCTAGATACACATGGACCAAGAAGTTGTATATGTGGGGTGCAGAGTTAGCAACACACCACTTGATGGGAAGAGCACAATTGAAGAATGGGCTTAACACTGCAACATTCACCCCATGTTCCTCTCCCAGACCAATCTGCTCAAGTGTGCAGTACCTTTTCCCATAATTGAGGACTAGAAATTCACACATCTTAAGAGGCATGCATCCAGCAATTCTGGGCAAGGTGACAACAACATTGGGTGGCAATGATTTCCCAGCAGGATGGACTACTGTGTCAATCTGGTATTTATCCTTTAACCATTCCAGAACTTCTTTTAGTTCAGGAACAGATTTATCGACAATTTTTTCCCATGTTGAACCTCTTGTTGAGAAAATCAGACCTAGGAATGTGATGTCTCTGCCCATAGTCTGATGGTTATCATATCTGAACTTCTTAACACCTGCAGAAGTCTTGACATCAAACTCCACTGACTGGATTCCTTTGTCTCTGTTGTAGATGGTTGAATCTCTCAACATCTGTGCTAGAATGGTCTTGATGTTGAATCCCTGATACTGTGTTGATCATTGTTGAGAAAGACATTCTCTTCCTCTTCATTAAGCCAAGCATTCAATTCAGAATCCTCCTTCAACCAGGTAAAGATGGGACCCCATATGGTCCTTTGGGAGGCTAATGTTCACTACATCACAATTATAATTTAAAAACTGGCTGCATATTCCTGTAGAATAGCTTGGACAGTATCGCAACTTAAACAAAAAAAAGCAGTCAATAAATTATTATATAATTATATTACATACCAAAATAATTACTGTTTTTCAAATTTGAGGTGGGTCAAAACTCGTCCATTTCTGCATCGGATGAATAATCTGATGATTCTGGATCAGATTCATATCCCAAGTCACTGATTATGTTCACTTATGAAAACAGATAAACAATCACACGTATTCGATATTTTCTTAGCAACCTGCGAATATTGTGGTGCGCATGTGCTGACAAATGGTACATAGCACTTTGATAGGCCGCGAATGCGTTTATGTATGCGGCCGAAGTCTGTAGGAACAAACATACCTACAGTCGAAATTATGGTGTATTTTATACCATCCTCATCCTCAAAAAAAAGAAAAACATTTGCTATGAACATAAATGTATAATTACTCGATTTATATGTAAAATTTATAATAAATATTTTATTTTTTTGTAGAAAGATGATACAACTAACGTCTTATAAACAAAATTTAAATGTAAATTGACTACTCGCTGGTATTGGAACAAATATTTGTCTTAGTACTAACGACATTAAAATGTTTTAACGCAATAATTATAAACATGAAATGATATTTTCAAATTATGGTATTTTATGGTAAAAATTTATAAATTATGGTAGAAATTGAGTTCATTATGTTTTGCGGTACTTAACATTAAATTATGGTAGAATATTATACTATAATTATGAGTAATTTGGCAATACTGGGGGGAACAATATTTTTAAAATGCGCATGCGTCTGACATGCATATGACGTCCGGACTAGCTGTACGAACAATCAAGAGCTAACTTGATAGCATGAATTTATTCCATTTTCATATTTTGTATGATCTGAAACTGTATTTGTTTTGTTCATATGGAATGAATGATTTCTAATTCATTTTAAGTAACTACTTTCCTCCTATTCTTGTTTTACTTGCGTGGTGGTAAAGAGATTAACGTGAACCTGTGAATAAATATTTCTTCAATTTTCACCATATATGATGACAGGAATTTACAACAAAACGGTTGTTCAGGTGACCATTTCTGTAATAAATTTATATTTACTGAATAAGAATTTTCTTAGTTCATCTTACAGTTTGTTGTGATTCGTTCATGGTGAAACATAGATAGGAACAAAATTCCGGCTATATATTTTTTATATACTACAAGTAATTAATTTGAATGTATAAAATATTCGGATTTTTTTTTATTATGATTCTTCCTAAGGTGCTGCACATCTTCATTAGTTATGGAGTTTGCGGCTAGAATCCATTTCTGTTTAAAAATATCGATACTCAAAGCTTCATAATGCATATTTTTTAGCTTTTTTCTTGTTTTGTTAATGGAATTGAGTGATTTCTAATTCATTTTAAGTAACTACTTTCCTTCTATTCTTATATTACTTGCGTGCTGGTACAGAGATCGTGAACCTGTGAATAAATATTTCTTCAAATTTCACCATATATGATGACAGGAATTTACAACAAAACGGTCGTTCAGGTGACTATGCTAATAAAATATAATTGTAAGGGAATTGGAAAATGGACTGTGTTTATATTGTGGGATACAGAGCGTATAAAAATTAGTGCACTGACCTTGACTGAAGGGAAACAGGAATGTTCAGGAGGAAAGGGAGACAGGAGCTTGTGCTGATCTAGTAATCTCAGTTGGAGATGACGATTGCAGTCGTCTTGAAGTCGTAATGTCCAATGGGTCTTGACGATGATGAACCTAGCGCCACAATGGCGAGAGGTAATGTACTGGTTAGTACCTTGGTGCTGCGCTCACTATGCGCCGGGTAGGGAAGGCTGGCAATCCAACGTCGTAAGCTGGATGATCATGCCGGCAGATATACCGGTCGGCAGGTTCAGTGAGTGGGACCAAATTGCCCACTGTGAAGTTCATTCCGTTGCATTTACACAACACTTCACAATATTAACTCACTTCACTCTTTCTGTAAGAAGAAATTCCCTCTACCCAAATTAAACACCAAATTCAAATTAATAACATTTAATTGGCATTAATTAAACAATTATTTTCAAATGAAGTAAAAACAATTTTTGAGGATTTTATGGACGAAAGAAAAATACGTCTGAACGCCACACTGGTTCACTACCGACTTGTTATTTATTTATATGAATGTTTCTTGGTCGCTAAGGTTTTTCTATTATTGCATCCTTTACTTTTTTTTACATAGGTTTCTTGATTACAAAAATAATACAGAGTTCTTCAACAATAAATAGTCATCAGTGACTCTGATTTTCATACGTCCATACCTCACAATGAAAACTTTCCAATAATAAAAAAGCTTATTATTCTGGAATATTGGTTTTTAAATTTTGATTTTAAGATGATGTAATGATTAAATATTCCTTGAATTTTTCCCATAAAAAGAATGGAAACAAATTTAGGATGCAAATAATTAACGTAATTGTTGGGAAATTTATTAATAATTGCAATAGCGGAATCATCAACTATGATAAAAGTAAAGCAATTTATGGAGCCATTAATATATCAATACTACAAATATTTGTAAGCACTGAAGAACAAAATAAAAAGTAAATATTAAAAATGGTGGTTGTCACACGTTACAAGATATTTTTTTCATATTGGTTGTAAAATATTTTTCTTTGATATATATTTTGTATTGGTTTTGAAAAACGACTCGTGAGTGGATTCGCTTGTATGCGCAGTAGTCTAGCCTTAAAATTCTGGTCAGTGTTGCCAGATGTACAATAATTATGTTTATTTTGTACGCTGTACCATAATAAGTTGTATGATGTACGATAATTTATAATTTCATAAATTTATATAATATGTGAATTTGGCACTAAAATTAATATTAGTAATTGTAACGCCCACGAGATGGCAAGATATTATGTTATTTTGGATTTTGTATTGTGACCTGACTATTGTGAGTTTGTCTTCAGCCAGTCACATGCTCAACATATTTTTCTAGTCTGTGCTTGACATGTATAAAATCGTCGGTTAGACATGTGTCGAGTTTAACAAGCTACGAATTTTTCCGTTGAAGTAGAAGTTGTACAGAACTAACATTTGATTAACATTTGCAATATTTTCTTATTTATTATGTGTTACATAAGACGATTTGATAATATAGATCTTCATTTGTTATTCATTAGTTGCTGGTTCCACACCATTATCAGCTTTACAGATATATAAAATAATTTTACAGTTGTAATGGGGTTGTAATTAAATGAATAATTATAAACGTACATACCAACAGTAATATTCTTATAAATATGTTACATTATTTAAATACATGATTATTTTTGATGTACGTTTCCGTCAAAATTTGTTTTTAATTCATTTTAAATCATGTATTTATAATTTTTTTAATATTTTATATAAATTGCAAAAGATGCTAAATATAGGATTATATGAAAATTACTTTAATAATGAGTATTATTTCCAAACACGTTAACATTTGTAATATACTTTATTAATTTTGAATTTTATGGCTTTCATTTGTCTTAATTCGGTAATTCCACTCTCCAATCTTTTGAGATAAAATATATTGATGTTCATTGAAAAATGCTTAAGATTACATGTGTTTTTAATAGTCTGAAATTTTTGGAATAATGAAGAGAAGTTGGAAAAAAATCCATTTCTGTACTGGGTAATAATTTTCTTAGTTCATCTTACATTTTCTTGTGATTCGTTCATGGCGAAATATACGAGGTGCTATCCAAAATTTTCGGGACTGGTTTTGGACTAAAGCAAGGACGTGTGACAGGGCGCGTTGTCGAGATGCAGCAGCCAGTTCCCTTGACGCCAAAGTTCGGGCCGTCGTCGCCGCACGTTTTCACAGAGCCGTCGCAAAATTTCACAGTAGTACGCGGAATTCACTGTTTGGTTGGGTGGGACGAATTCTTTGTGCACAATTCCCTTGGTATCAAAGAAAACGATGATCATGCTCTTCACTTTGCTCTTCACCTGTCTCGCTTTTTTGGGTCTTGGAGAGCCCAGGCTCTTCCACTGGGACGATTGTTGCTTTGTCCCCCAAACACTTGTTGAATCATTGAAAGGGTCTCCGTGGCACTTTTCCCGAGATTCGCACAGAATTTGATACACACGCGCTGTTCTGTTCGCGGATCCGCACACCAAACACGAGAGTATTACGGAAATCACTGTGGACACGCAACACGTCCTCCCAGCTGAATGCCACTCCGCACACTGACTCATCAGATATGCAGCTCTCGCCACCTAGCGGTGCAAAGATGAACTACTCCTTCTTTCCAGATGGCAGCACCAGTCCCGAAAATTTTGGATAGCACCTCGTAGATGAGAAGATTCCGGTCAAGATCTTTTATCCACCACTTTAGCTATTTTGTTTTGTTTGGGATCGGTTTTTTTGGCCTCTAAAAACATCGTATTTCTTTTTATCACTATTTCGATCGAATGAAGATTTTCCTTTCGGTTTTCCTCCTGCAGCTGTCAATGCATGATTAATAAAGAAAATAACCTGAAGAAACAATCACTTCTACTGGAAAAACAACTTTTTCTTTCAAAAAATGTAAATAATGTTTATTATTGCTATAGCAAATTGAAATACAATTAATTTGAATGTATAAAATATTCGGACTTTTTTTTTATTAAGATTCTTCCTAAGGTGCTGCACATCTTCATTAGTTATGGAGTTTGGGCTAGAATCCATTTCCGTTTAAAAATATCGATACTCAAAGCTTCATAATGCATATTTTTTTGCTTTTTTCTTCTATGTGCCCAATAAGTCTCAATTGGTCAAAGTTCTGGGCAATTTGGGGGGTTGTGATCTTTAGGTACAATGATTGATAAATTTAACAATGGTTTTGACGATGATAATGAATTACTGGAACTGGATATGTTACACCGAATTCCAAGAAAACAAGTATAAAGAGCTAACCCTTTTTATGAATTGGACGATCATGAATTTTTTACAAGATTTCAATTATCAAAACAGTCATGAAAATCGAGGGGCAGGATTTCAAGCACGAAGTTTGCAAATTTAGTATAATTTTAGAACATGATAATAATACAAATCAAAGGCAAGATCTTTCGTTGCAGTATCGGGGGAAGCAGATTATGTTTTTCGAATGGAAAGTTTCTGATCTGTAGCTTCTTTTTTGATTTTTTTTTTTATTATTAAAATATTAGTTGTACTTTAGACCGTTATTACACCTAATGACAAGTCATATTTTAAAAATCAAAATAAATGCCAATTTAGTAATAACATGCTGGAGACAGCATTGAAATCTTTTTCTACATTTTGCCAATCTGTTTCCTATCTTTCCAAGTGGCACGATTGGTTTTTTTATTGCAAATAATTGCATTATATTTTTACACAATATTTAGTAAAACCATTTTTTCGTCATTTGAGTAGTTTGGCTGCCGGTTGTTTATTAGTTATAAAACGAATAGTGCGAAAATCTGAAAGTTATCTTAACTATAACCTAATTTAATGCTGTGCAATGCATTTAATATTTAACTAGTAGTTAATCTAATCTCCAAGTAACAAATACTTTTAACCAGAACCTGTGCAAATGGCCATAAGGGTAAAAGCCGTGCTTTGAGGCATTCCTTGACGTATATTTCGCTATTAATAATACCTTGACTAAGTAAGGGTTTGATTTTTTGTACAGATGGCTTGGCATACAAGATATTTTTTTAGGAATTTTGTCACTTTTTTCGTACTTGTTTTGTTGCAACGTAGTTATCTGGCCCTGGAATTTGCCTGAAGTCTGCAACAACGTAGGTTTCATCATCTATGACCGTGCAAGAAAATTTCGACAATAAATTTCGGTGAAGTTTTGCTACTCCTTCTTGAGCTTCAGACCTTCCAGGGACCTTTTGAACCTTAAACGATTTAAGCCCAGCTTGTTGCTTCGCAAGGCGCACTAATTTTTGATACTCATTTACCTTTTGAGCTACACATCTTTCTGAGAATTTTTGATTTCTCTTCAAGAGTGCAACAATTTTCTGATCTTTAACTCGATCTCTTGCACCTGGTTTTCTTCCACTTCCACATTTTCTTTCAATAGTTAGTCACCTTATAACGCTTCACAACATCACGCACGGTTGTTCTGTTCGAGATGCTAGGATTCTCTACGTATTTTCCCACGATCAGCTTGCGTGTCTGTTCCATAATTATTTAAAAATTTCAAACGCCCGAAAGAATCTAATGTAACTTTTAGAGCAGCCTAAAAGAAATAAAGAACAAAAACAAAAGTTAACTGTCAACGGTTACGCATAAGTACGCAGCCTACTCGATCATTTCAATTGGCGGATTTCTAAGGAATCAAGCTTTATTAAATTGTAGAATTTTCGTTTACTCTGAAACATTGATGAGGTGAAAATTTCGTTCAAGATTATATATTTATCTTGTAGTTTGATATTTGTTTAATTCAATTAATTTTATGTAATGTGTTAATAATTTTAACTTTACTGAGAAATTGTTTATTGTGAGGTTTATACTATTTCTTGTATTCTATTATTTTTTGAAATTGTGTTCTTTTCTGAGATTTAAAAAAAATTACATTGTAAATTACAATCGTATGATGTCAGTTACATTTCCGTATTTTGTTGTGTAGTAATATTGTGATATATTTTTCGAATACTTGCAGATAATGGAATTTGAAAAGTGAACTGTTTTAAATGATAGTTAATTTTTTTTAACAAAATCGCTTTGTATTTATCGATTTCGTTTACATCTACGGGTCTTGTAATTTCAAAAACATGAATATATAATAGTGTTTGTTTAGTTATTTATAAATATATATATTTTTTAAATTTAAATATAAGATTAAGAAAATTGTAGAAGTAAAAATTAAAACAAGCGGTAAAGCAGCAAAAAAGGCTGCTATAGCCCAGAAAATATTTGAAACTGTGATCAAAAAATGGAAGCGCCGTTAGAAGGAGACGCAATGTACATTTACAAAGTATTAACCCGCAACTGGTATGGTGGATTTTAGGTGACACGGTATTGTGGGGTCATTATTGACCCCCTCATTTTTTCTTTGTTATTTATTTGCTTAAATGTTTTTAAGTAATATAGTATGTTTAAATGTTGCTTATATCTCATAAGTATTTGTAGGTAATATAAATTTAATAAGAAAGGTATACATGACATTACAGTAATATTAAAAAAAAAATGCTAAATAAAATTATTATATTAAAAATAAATAAAATTAACATGTTATTCTAAGCGCACTATACGTCAAGAAAATTTGTATAAACAAAAAATTCGATTGTATATATAAAAAAAACTTAATACAGTATAAGTTTATTGAAAAATTTTATACAAAACTTTTATCTACTATTATTCGTTTGTATCACAATTAGAACAATAGTCCACTAAATGTGTACCACAATGTACGTCCGTAAAAATAATTACCTTCGATATAGTCACTTTCTTGTTCTTCCGACATATTGGCATTTTTCTCTTCGTCATCACTATCTGTTTGTGTTCCGAATGCTCACTCAATATTTCTACATCGCTTAAATCGATTCTTCAAATATCTCCAAATCAGGAATGTCTTCAATATTCTCAGAATAGATTGCGGTTGTGTTAGTGCTTTTCGCTACATTTTAAAAGCAACGTAACTGGTATCTTGTGGTCGAGGGGGACCCCAATGCGTCCTCACCCTTATATGTCAAGTAACAAACTAATTTACAACGCAGCATTAATACAAAATTAAAATACTGTCACTGAAAGTTTCCTGGGGTTCATATTGACCCCACCATAACAGCAACTACTTCATTAACAATTTTGTAAATGATATATTTGAACGTATTGCGGTCGAAGTTTCACGTTTAGCACACTACAATACATTAGCAATTACCCGGCGTGAAATTCAAGCATCTGTTTATTACCTCGTGAACTTGCAAAACACGTAGTAAATGAAGGAACAAAAAATGTCACTAAATAAACAAGCTCTAAATAAGTAAATAAATGGTTTATTATTTTTTACAAAATATGATTACGAAGTTTGAAAAATTTATGAAACTTTTTAAAAAATGTTGCAGTTCTAAGGTTTTTTTAACTGTCTTTTCTTACTTATAGTTGTGTAATTGATAATTTTTTATAACTTGTTACTAAAAGATAATACATAATTATTTTTTTAACAGTTTTATGCCTTTTAAAAACAATTTCTTCGAAGAATATACGAGGGTAATTTATAAACAAATCTACCTAGCTATGAAAGAAGACATATTGAATTTGAACAATATTTTATTCTTCGACCTAACACACCTTTTCCAACGTTTCTTCAACTGCCATTTCGTAAAAAAATATTTTTTGGAAGATCTGCAAAATAACTGTCAATAGCATACATCAATTCCTCGTCTGATTCAAATCTTCCCTTAAGAATTTTTTTCATATTAAAAAAGTCACTAGGTGCTGAATCTGGGCTATAAGGTGGATGGCGGAGTTCTGTAAATGTCCAACTTTACGCGCTTTGTGAACCTTGCAATTGTCATACAATTTCTTTTGTTCGCATGAATTCAGTCGCTTTTTTCCAGGGCAAGTTTTAAGTTCTGAATAGTATTACCATATACATTTGCATTAATTGTAGACCCTCTTGGCATATACTCTATCAGTAATATTTCATTATCGCAAAAATTATCAACTTTTTTCCTGAAGTGTGTATGGCCTTTTTGGGCGAAGGGGAAGCCCTTATGAACCCACTGTATGTTTTTTCGAGAAAAAGTTGCTATCATCTTCCTAATGAGTCAAATTTTCTTGTTTGTTTCTGCTCTAGTGTAAGCAGTTTGGGTGTCCACCGTGAAAACATCTTCCTAATGCCTAAATCATTATGCAAAATTTTTCAAACATTGATTTCAGATAAGGACAGAAACCTTCAACCGTCGATCTGTAAGCTCCAATTTTTCAACTTGTTGAACATTTTTTGCAGTTCGTGTTTCAAGTGGTCAACCATATTTTGGATAAACCTGTATCGAATCCCTTCCCCATCGAAACTTTACACCAAAATTTTACTGTCAAATAACGGGGCATTTTGCCCATAGATGGTCACCATTCGCACATGAATTACTTCAGGTTCATTGTCTTCTTTTGTTAATAATTTTGTCACACTCCAATGCTCTAATGAATTTAAAAATGACACAAATCTGACAGCAAAAAATTGTTATCGTTCGTTTTTTGTTTCATGGCTAGGTAGATTTCTTTATAAACTGCACTCTTGTACAATAAATTAATTAACCAAGACATTTATTGTTACACAATTTGTTTTTGTAGTTTTATGCCGTAAAAACATTTTTTTCTAAGTGGAATATGCAATAAATAACTAAGACAAGTTATTGCTCTTATATTTTGTTAGTGGAGTCGGATACCCTGAGGTTGATGGTGGTTGTGTAAGACTACGTCACCACACAATTGAGGACATCATAAATTAGTAGTAGTAATCATTAATATTGCAGAATAAGCAATATGAAGCAATTATAATATTGTATCTTTAATATAAAAGACTGTATAAGTTAGAGAGTCCGGTGAGAGTCCGTTGAGGGGTTCATTAAAAGAGAGATCAGTAAGACCATTCCTCCATACAGTTGGGTGCATCATTTATACTAGTTAATAAACCTATTTATAATAAATCATGATCATTATTCGAACCCTTATTCTTCTACAAGCAACGTCGCAACGGTAGGAACATTTATTATTATTTGTTATACTTTTGGCAATTACTAATTTGAACCTCAGGTCTGGCAAGAACCCACTTTATATATTATTTCTTAATTCGCCTCATGAAGGCGGGTTACAGCTAACTCACTTGATCAGAGAGAAGTAGCAAGGTGGAAAAATCTTAAAAACTGTAACAGTTAATATGTTTTTCTATATATAAAAATATGTTGTCTAAAAAGGGTATTAAAACAGAAATTTGACGTATTAAAAAATGGGTACTTATATTTTTAAAAAGGTCCATTGTGGCCTATCCATTTTAGCTATAACACATCAGACTCACAACCGGAAATATATTACAACATAATAATGATATATTAAATATAAAAACATAAGAGTTTCATGTTACAAACGGTAGTAAATGTAGGAGAAAAATATGAAAAAAGTTACATTGAACAATTTTTGAAATGTTTTGCAAAAGATATAAAATACTAATTTATGTTATACGTATGTTTGTTATAGATAAATTTTCATTGTAAATAAATACGTATTTTGTTGATATTATTTAGTGGATATACAATTTGTTAAGCAACGTATTAACAACAAAATTGTTACTCAAGTGAAATATCTTATGTCTGAAATTGTAAGTAATTTTATAATTTACTTTTCTGAAAGAAAGACCATAAGCTCATGAACTTTTATATTGAAATATGAATTGATTTCGATAGCAAGTTACGGTCTACTAGGTTAATATAGTGTTTTTAATACATTTAAGATTTTACTTCTTTTATTTTCCTCATAACTAGTTTCACAGTTATTTTATTATTTGCCTTACAAACTATGGCCATGGAGACAAATAAGGCTTACTTTAAATGAAATTGTAATATTTTGGATAATTAATAATATTTTTTATAGAAAAAGCTTTGTTAATGTTAAACATTGCTTTATTATAAATCTATAAAAGTTTGCATATAAAAATACATTCTTAAAAAAATTAAACATTTTGAATATTCAACAAGAAATAAAACTTTTTTAAATTGGAGTTACGTTGCGTTAAAATTAGCTTAAACTGAAATAAGCTAACCTAACCCGAACAGCCAGAAACCATGTTTCCAGATTGTTATATATTTTTTTAGATTAATACAAATTTACTGGGCCTGATTTGCTCCAGCATAGTAGGATATTTCGCTTATGGTTATCATTTTTTTTTCTCTGAAATTGAAAATAATTTTTGGTTTGCAAATTATAAAATTCAGAAGTAATTAAAGCATATAAACAACATAGACTAAAATGTGCAATTGTTTGTCGGAAATTTATATGAAATGGTATTTCCGCAAAAACAACAAACTCGAAGCTACTAACAATACGGCAGTGCAAATGAGATAGCACTTCTAATTTATCTTTATATTACAGTCATCTATGAGTGTGTAACGCTATGGCCTTATTTAGACTTCTATTAATTTATTGATTATTGTGAAATATTTTGTCTGAAATTGTTAATTTTTATATTTTACTTTTCTCAAATTAATAAACTTAATGATCTTTTATATTGAGATGAGAATTAATATATTGATTTTGATAACATAGTTACAAATATTAATTATATACCGTTTCTTAGTTTCATCAATTATTCAGCTATATATAATTATAAACTAACTAAACATCTGTTTGATGTGAAATTTAGATGTAGTTTTGTACTATCTTAGTAATACTAATATTTTCATCTAAACTATAAATAATTGAATTAATTCTTACTAAAAAAATTCGTTTCGTGTAAATATTTATTGCATAATCTTGAGATATTTTTTTGTTCAAATTATTTTTTGCATAGTGAACAAATGTTATTTTTTTTATTTATCTGTGTTTTGTGATACTGGGAGTGTTAAGGATTCAAATATTTTTTTTAACCTTGTTGGGTTGTCTTTTTATAAGCGATTTCAAATTAACAAAGATGGTATGTTTTGTTTCCTAAAACTGTCAAGCTCAATTTTATTTTCTTTGAAATTTCTGATGATGGACCAAACATAATATTGTTTTCAATAATTTTATTCTGTAATTATCAAGTTAACAAGTTGTTAAAACAATTTTAACTAGTTTTAGATTCGACAAGATTTGGCAAATATTTGCAAGGATCCTAAATTCAGTTACAGAGATTAGCCGTCTTCGAAATACTCGCTCGGTAGTTGTATACCATATCAAGAATGTAGCAGAAATAAGTACAATAAGAACTCGTCGAGAGTAACTATATTTATTAATAACTTTTTTCGAAATCGCAATTTTTTTAGCATTACGAGTCGTTTAAGTATTTTTAGAATAATTTGATTTGTTTCCCGAATCATCTTCTAAATGTTCGCACCTTTATACATATATGTAAATAAAATAAATAAATCTCTGAGTCCGAGATAATGAGTCCTTTAAGTCTGAGCTCAAGATCATGGTAGAATACGCCTTGACCACATAGAATATTGAATACTGAGCGCCAGTCTTGTACTCGAAGAATAGCACAACACAGTGTCACATATGACAAATTGGAGGTTATTGAAATAACAATTACATTGGCAGTGAGGGTTGCCATTTTGTACATTTATTGTGATTTCATTTATGCTTTCATCCACTTTTATCATCTTTATGCGTTTTCTTGTTCAGTCAATTGTAGTTATTCTTGGTCGACTGCACCTCATAAATATCCTCATGTTTGGGTTGTCCACCTGTTGTAACATAATAATTTGACATATGATTTTTTTGTTACTTTCTCGAGGTATTCTATCCTACTTGTATGTTTTATCTTCCCCGATTTATGAATAGTTTCATCTTCTGGTGTATCTGTCAATTTATTCACCAGTTTTTAATCGTTTGTGTTGAAATTCAATCTTTTATTGTATTCAGTCACAGTCACAAGGTCACAACGAAAAAAAACCACCAAACAGCTGTTTGTAGATTAACGCGCACGCGCATATAATTCAATTTTGAATTTTGCCATTATGCAATGCGCACGCGCTCTGCTTTTCCGACATTCAGGTGTTATTTTATTCGACCATAGGCGGGTAATGAAATTTATTTATTTATTATTTTATAATAATTTATATATTTGTTTGCAGTGATTTCAAATGATAAACTTTTTGTTTATTTTTAATTGTTTTATTTATTATATTCAACAGGATAGTCGCCCTTATAATTTCAGAATAATTTACAATAGGCGTATATAATGTGAATCATTATTACAAAATATTTTCAAACTAGGAAGTAATTTTATTGAATGTATTTTTTAATTCTTTACAATTGAAACTAAAATCAAGATCAGTAAGAAACTATTGAAAGAGCGGCACATATAAATTGTACTTGATATGGAAATAGTAGAACTGAAGTATGTTGTATAGTAAATTTTTTGGTTATTTTTATTGTTAATGTTATATTAATGGCGGGAGGTTTTTGACTCTCTACTCAAGTTTACTCATACAGTAGAACCCCGGTTAACCGAAATAAAGGGGGCGCAGCCGTTTCGGATAACGATTTTTTCGGTTAACCCATTAACATCTAAAAATAGCCTACATATGTACTAAAATGGGTGTGTAGGGGAAATGAACTATTTTGAAACAATATATATTACGTAATATACATATATAGTTACAGTTTTTATATACATTACAGTATGTACATAAGTTTTCAACTTCTTTGATAGCAGCTAATTTATCCGCAATGCCATCTCACAACAATACGTAACGACACACACAAAAAACCTACGTTCCACTCTACTATTCATTTGCGAGCCCCGCGCCGCTACAGCCCGCCTGTGGATGGAGCCGGACAGTAAGTGGGGCTACATAATCATTCGTAAAACTGATAATTATACGTGGAATTGTTTTGGTTAACCCGGGTTTCGGTTGACCAGAGTTCGGTTAACCGGGGTTCTACTGTAATAATAATAATTTTATAAAAATGTGATGTAATAATCAACATCTTTAAAATTGTTGCTACTAATATATTTGTAACAATGATAATATAATCTCCATGATTGGTCTGTTCATTTTGAATCAAGAAGGATGTATTAATGTATTTGAAGTGTTGAACAAATACTTTTCGTATAAGATATAATTCAATTTATTTTTCCTAATCATTTGCAGTAGTTTTTAATCTATCTTCCATGGTTCTTGGCTTGCAATAAGTTAAAATCATAAAAATAACGGTAGTTGGAATAACAGCTCCGTTCATATCTTTTGCATACGTTTTCAATTAAAAAATTGTGTTATATATTTTTGGTGATTTGTATCTTGCACAGTTAGCAAGACACGATGAGAGTGTCTTGTTTTTAAATGTTAATTTCAATGCATATAATACTTATACAAACATTATAATAGGACAGAAGTTTCAAACCGAAAAATTATTCTGTTGCAGCTTCCAAATTGTCGTACCGATTGTACAAGTTTCTTAACATTTTGAATGATTCTGTTGTAATTAATTTGCATTCTGATTTCTGATATATCTTGAACGATTCTGTTCTCATATTATTTGCTGGAATTAAGCGGAAATTATAATTATGAAGGTAGTTTGAAAATAATACTCCTTTTATATTTTTCTTAATGTTCCACAATATCATATAACTTTGGTTTGTTGTAATTTTTTATTGATATGTATGTTGCTTTGCTTGAAGATAACTTACGATTGTTGTTTTTTGTGTGTTGCAACGTAATTTCGAAGATACTGATCCTATATTATCTGAAGAGAGAAGTTTTAAGTTTTACAAGTTTCATATTATTTTTCATATTAAATATAAATATATTAAAAAACACTTTTTGTATAAAATATAAATAATTGAATTTATTTTCCGTTAAATTGTTACTGTATTTTAATGCATTTATTTGCAGTTGTTTCAAATATATTCCAAGATTATTTGCTTGGAAAATGTTGAAATCATGAAGAGCCATCTTTTATATTGTTTTTCGTTGGTTTAATATTTGTTAATTTCTATATTGCTCATGCTCAGCTACGAATTTAATGAGACTGATACAAATATTACAAGCAGAAGAGTTGTGAATTGTTTCTCCCACAAAAGGGATGAAAATGATTTTCATATTTTTGGTGGCGATGGTCTAAGTTTGTGGCTTTTTACTTTAGCTAATGACAAGAGGAGTACTTCCTCAAGTTTTTGTGTTAATATAATCTAATTTTGACAAAATACATAGTAGTAGTCAAATAATTTTAAATTCATGAAAACATATGTTTTTAAATAAATGAATGAACGTTATTTGTAATCCACAACTTTTATTAATAATAAATTTTATTTAACACTGTATATTAATTATATTATGAACTTTGATAATTCTTGTGAATCTAAAATACATAATTTCAATTAAAAAAATATATTAGTTTTTTTATATTACAAACTTACTATTGCTGTTTGTTCATTTTCATTTTTTTTGCTATTTGTTTCATTATTTTTGCGTATTATTATGTTGTCACTCAATAAGTAATGTAATTATTGAAACTTGAAACCTTTTAAATTTTTATTACACAGTAAAACAAAGATTTCTTTTTATATATGCTGTTCAAACATCGAAATGAAGGAAAGGTTTTATAGTTCATTATTAATTTTTTTTTTTTTGAAACAACTTAATGAAATATGTATTTGTATTTATTAGCTATTAATTTGTTACAATTTTTTTGTATCATATATTACCTAGATTTATAGATTTTTGGATTACTTCTAAATTGCTCTTTTATATACCATTTCTATGGGTTTTAAATAAAATGTGTGCCATTAAAAAAATTGATTTAAATTTAAATACAAATTAAAAGTAAAATGTTT
Source organism: Harpalus rufipes (assembly GCA_951394225.1). Lineage (NCBI taxonomy): Eukaryota > Metazoa > Arthropoda > Insecta > Coleoptera > Carabidae > Harpalus > Harpalus rufipes. The sequence goes on from OX596275.1 coordinate 3,733,979, forward strand.
TCAAAATATGTAACTGGTACGAATTAAATGGCAACTTTTTGTATCATTATAGGCCATTTTCAGAGTTAAATTTGCTTGTCGATTATTTTTTTCTACCCAAATTATAAGTTTAGTTTCATTTCTCTTCCATTAGACTTTTGGAAGTACATTATTTTTTATCATTTGAAATGGAACGGTTGTTTCTTGTTCATCTATTGTTGCTAACGATCTGGATCTGTTTGTATTATTTCAATTTTGTCTGCTAGCGAATATTTTTGCTTCTGATTTTTTACATTGAATATTTTTTGCAAACTTCTCTGTGTTTACTGTTTACACCTAGCTCTAAAAAAGTATTGAAGAATTTAAAAGAGAATTACATTTGAATTGTCTTAAATATGTTGCTTAAATTCTAGAAACACATTTTAACCATTCGTCTTTGTCTCTATTGTTGATGAATATTTGGAACTACGTATTTGTATTATTGTCATTAATAATTTAATATTTGTTTGAATATCTGTTGGACAATATTCTTGCTTAGATATTTTTCCATTTTTCAGTAAGCTTTCAAAAAAAAAAAAAAATGTTTTAGTTGCCAAATCTAAATCAAATAAGTATTACACTTTAAATTTATGCGAATTTGTACACCCACAATTTTGGAAGAATTTTTTTGGAGCTTGTTACTGTTGGTTTTATTTATTTGTTCTCAAGTAATGAATATTTTTTTTTGGAAAACGTTTTTTACTCAGATTTCGTATTCTTGTTTGCACTTATTAATGTCAGTGCAGAATTAACCTTTTGTTTTGAAAATAAACATATTTTTTGTTCTATTCAATGGACTGTCATAATCATTTTAAAATTTAAAATTATATAATCTTTATATAAAGCAACTTAAATTCTTTGTTTTCCATTAATAGATGAATTTTCTATATTAAAATTTCAAACGATATTCATGTTAGTTCTTGTAAACTTCGTGCAGTTAATTCGTCGATCATATCCGTGTCAAGAATTTATAGCTCGTCCATTTTAACACTACACGATGGCAAGAGAGAGATCAAAATTTTAGGTAAATGATAATTTATACAGGTCGTGGTATAATTTGAATGTGTTTAAAATCTTGTAGTTGGAAAATGATTACTGGCCTGGTAATATAATAGAAATAGAACGAAATATATTGTGACTACTGTAATTGTTTGTGCAATGATTTTGAAAGCCGTTATAAATATATGTATTTCATTAATAATAAATAAGAATATTGTTATTGTTATGCTTTGCACTGTACAATATAATTTTCAATTAATGTATTTACTTCCTGTGGTTATGCTGACAAAACATAATTAAATTTAGGGACGTATCGTGTGATTTGGCCAACTGAAATTGGGCTTCAACGCATGAAAACCAAGCTGAACGACTGATTCCAGAACTGGGGAAGTTTGATAGCAAACGAGGCGTTTTGTACCACGTTGCTATATGCGTGCAAAAACGCCGCTTGCGAGAATATTCGCTTGGAGCAGTTTTGCGCTTACGAATATATTCGCTTAGAGCAGCATAATGTAACTTTATGTTTTTGTATGATAAAAGCCAGTATACTCTGAAAGATTGTACCTAAAATAATATATTAAAGTATAAATAAACAAACAACTCCTTTAAAAATTTATTTAGAAAAGCTACAAAAACATTTTTTTTGCTTAGTAGGTTCAATAAACTGAAATAAAATTCTGAGAAAATATAACACAATAAGTAGTTATAAAAGGCAGTTATTCAAAAAAAAAAAAACATACTCGTATATGCATACTAACTCTAAAACGCAAAATTCTTTTTTGTGTGATACACTTCAAAACAGGGTACTATACAAAGTGCAACATAACACGGGGCACACATACCTAGATTCTGCCTGCTTCTTTTTACGCAATATTGAAAAATAAATAACTTGAAGAATAGTACTGCGATTCACTTGCATCATATGCATGAAAAACATAAGGGGCGAATATATTCGTCTTGAGCAGTTAAAACATGATAAAATTCAATGTCTAGGAGTGGGGTGATAGACAGGCATCGACTTGTCATAGACTACATGAAGCTACACCGCAAGCGAGAATATCTGTTTCGAGCAGCTAACAATTAAACGACCCATCTGAGTATACTCGTTTTGAGCAGTGCACCGCAATGCGAGTATATTCGTCTAGAGCAAAGAAAGGGTTAAATTGGACTCAGCTGGGCACTCCAGAAGGTACTTACCTTCTACACACAAATACAAAACTATAACAAGATAATAAAAATTGTAAATGTTAAGATATAAAAAAAATGTTTATAAAAATGAAAGACTTGTTGAGATAAAATTTGATTTTCTTCGTTTTTCTTTCGTATGTTTTACGACGAATGCAGATTCATCCAATTCTGAAGTATATGTTGCGAAGTAGTTATAATTTATTGCTGAGTTTTCCAATTCAATAGCGATAAAATATCGTTTCAATTTTTTAACGAAATACAGTTTTTCAATCATTAATGTTGAAAGATATTCTGATTTCATATTGTATTGAAACAGAATGATATTATAACATCGAGGTCACCCATGTATTGTATCAGTATCATATAAAAATAGCTAACACTAAAATTGTTTTAAAGTATTCAATAAATATTAATTTTAGGAGAATTTTTTTTTCTCACAAGTATATAAATATTTAACCCTTAACCAGAAGTATCCTCTTTTAGTCTTGGAAGTATGTGTAGACACGTAATTAAAAAAATAACGATTTTTTCCTGAATGTGGAACAATAAGAATATGTACATGTATGAACATTTAAATCTTTAGATAAAAGTATTTAACAGTTCTTGTGAAAATATGTTCAATTTTTGTTGACGAATGACGAAGGCACAGTATGCATTTTAAAAAAGTAGTAAGACGTAGGTGAAGCACAAAATGTCAATTTGACAATGCGACCAACAACAACAGAACCAGAAATGTGCGAAATCAAATATTTTTAATATCGAAAATTTAATAATTCTTTAGCATTATGAAAAACACTCAAGTCGTACTAGAAGTATTTTAAATACTGGAAAGTACTAGATATCTAGTACTAAATCGTATTTTTGCATGAAGCAGGAAACATTACCTTTATCAATATAATAAATTGAGATTAGTTTTTAATATTTTTTTTTCAATTGTTATAATAAACGTTGGAAATTGTTATTCATTTTGTGATAAATAATTTGACTTATTAGTGATCTGAGCTTTCTGTAAATACTATTTTAATAGTAAATACAATATTAAAAAAATATATTTATTATGTATAACAAATAAAGAGACCTATGTTAGATTTAAATATAAAATAAAAATATGAGTAAATTTAAAATAGATTTTTTTTGAAATATTTAAAAAGACGACAAATTTTATTTTAATGCATTATACGTTCTATCAGTTATTATATTATTAACTAAAAATGAACTAAACGTTTTTTATTTCATACAAAAATTATTCTTTCGACACGTTGCATTTTTAATTTCATTTGTTGTCATTATGTTAGTCATATTTTCTATGGGGAATTTTACTGTGAATTTGTTGAATACATAATTTTGTTCTTTTGTTTTATAATGTTGAGAGTATCTGTTTCGTATTGATTTTGATAGATTTTCAAAATATGTACAAAATAATGAAACTAAACTTTATTTTTATTTAATATAACTTCCTCAGAATTAATAGAAGAGTAAATATGACAAGTGGCATAACGAAAAAAAAAGAAAATATGTAAAAAAAAACATCCAAAATTATTAAAAAATATATAAATATAACTAAGAAGATATAATTAAGCGGGGTTAAACAGTCGAATCTACAAAGTGTCCCAAATTGTAAAAGTGTGTGCATAATGTTTACAAATTATGTTTTAATTCGTTCATTATTTGAGATTTCCACATTACTAAAATTAGAATATGACTTGTAAATTCATTCCGACATGAAATATATATGAATAAAACAAGACATAAAGAATTTTAAATTTAAGCAAAACATTTTAACTTATGACAAAAATAATAAATTTTGAAGAATACAATAATATAAAAAATCATCTTGTTATTATTTATTGATCAATTACTTTCCATTTGACAATACGGTTGTCCTACTTTATAAAAATTATATTATATTAAATCTGTATTCATGTATTATTTTACATTATGATGTAATAAATGGTCTTTATAGGTTCCTTATTTTTTTTTAAAATCCCTACAATCGACAATGCAAGATTTTCAGACAAGGTATTTGAGATTCTTCATTTTTTTTTTTGTGAAATAATGTATCTAATGCGGAAAAGAATTTTGTTGTTGAAAATATAATGAAGTATCTGAAATTTGTTTTCATCATGTTGATTGCTCTTATATCTGTTGTAATTGAATCCTTGTATTGTACAGAAAACTGGTATAACGTCTTTTTTTAAATACATTTAAAAGTTACTTTTTACTTCTATTTGTTTCCGATGGAAGGTTGTTACAGTTTGTTATTTGTTTCCGATGGAAGGTTGTTATTGTTTATAATTTTTAAACCATTAAATGCTTTTTGAGTAAATCCTTTCGGGAATTGTGCAACGATATTATGTTTTGAAAATGGAATGATAAAATTAATCTATGATAATTGACAATTTTTTACTTCAAGTAAGTTTTAGTTTTTGGACCCCTGAATAATGGAACTATTATTTCATATATATTTTCTGTAACATTGAATGTAAATTTTTATTATATCGAAATTCTGACAGAATTTTGTTCGTCTTTTTTTCGCTATTTATTTTATTTATTTATTAAGAGAACCAACAGTTAAGGACCAAAAATAGTTTCCCACGAACAAAACATTAAACATAGGTAAAAATAACAAACATAGGTATTGGTGTATAATACTACTTGGAAATTGCAACTTTTAATATTAGTAATTTTTTGTTTGCAAATGAAGTGAAAATTTGAGATTCAATTTCTTTGCTTTCATGGTATTTTCTTTTTTTTTTTTGGTTGAGTCCAAAAACTTTGAAACAATTTTATAATTTGATTGTGACGTATTTTCATTTTCATATGAAGTGAAAATACTTCGACACATTTTTATATCCTCTAAAATTTAACATATTTCTCTAAATTTTCTAATAGTTGGAATTCAGTTCATTTCATAGTGAAATAAAACACTTTAGTTATGTCATTGTTTGTTTTCAAATAAAGTGAAAATACACTGAACACATTTTTATTTTCATGTATGCTGACAATTTAGTTTTCTTTTTTTTTATGCTCATGGCCTCCTTCTAGCAGTTCGAAAGCAGCGATTGTAATATTTTAACCGTGGTTTTGTTTTTTGATCAATACTATTGTACTTTTCATTATCTTCTGCAAACATCGTGTCTTTTTTTTTAATCGTGTTTAGATCGTAGCTTGTATTATTTTCTTGGTGTCTAAAGTCCTTGATTTTTTTCTTTTCTTTGGTAAGTACGTTAGCTGCTTTTGTTTTAATATAAAGCGTAAACAGATACTCAACGTATTTTTGTGTTCTGTTTCGCGTTTGCGTTCTTATTTTCATTTGTTCTCTGAATTAGTTGTTTAGATTTCATTTTAAAGTGGAAGAAAACACTTGATTGCTTTGCATTATTGACATTTTTAATTGTTACTATTTTCTTCTTGTGTTGACAGGTGATCCAATATTTGAATGGTAGCTATATTCATATAAATACGATATTGGAAGTACATTCCTTAGATCCTATGGGCAAAATGTTACATTAGAAGAAACATTTATTAAATATTGTTGAAGATGGCAATTGTTTACTGAAATTACTAGATTACAGAATAGTCGTTTAAAGATAAGTTGTTTGAAGTTTTCCAATTTATTTTCTATATGTATCACCTTTTAATTAGCTTGTATTTTACAAATATATTCTGTCATGTATTTATTGTGCTATATCTAATCACAATAAATATTTGTAAATTTACTTTGTAATTATGAAAAAAAAGTGCTACACTGTATAGTTTCTTTATCGTATTATTTTTCTTACGGCCTCCATATGTAGATTGTAATATATTTTGTGTTGTGTTATATGTTGCCTACAAATTTTCTTTTCGAGGTGTTGAAAAACTTCGAAATTATGATTTTATTCGATAAATAAACCAATTCAATTATTTTCAAACGATACTAAATATGTTTTTGTTTCCTTTCAGGCTTATTTTAACATCATTTTTAGTTGTTTTCACATTTTTTTTAAAATAAAAGCATCTTTTTTTATTGTGCATCATCAAGTTTAGAAACTACCATTTTAAAATAATATAGAAGCTATGCTGTTTGTTTTCGAGTAAAAAGAATCGATATTGTTTTCTATGAAATTTTAATGGGATTTTCTTTTAAATTGTATTTAGTGTAAATGATTATTGTCTATAATAAATCAGTACAGAGCGCCATTATAATGAGTGGAGTATTTATATCTTAGTGTCATTTTCCAAGGGCATGGTTAACAGTGTTTTTGTTTGAAGCGGAATTTCAACCAAGTTTTATATTGTTTTCTTTAATGTTTTGATGTAGAACTAATAGAGGTCCTGATGTTTATATTAATTTCATTTGAATTTGTTTTGTACTATCGCAAGTCCAATTTGTAAAGATGGACGACATTTAGTGGTTATTATTTTATTTTTATTTATCGCGATGATTTATGAATATTTTCACTAGATTTGTGAATACATTTCTACAAAAATATTTGTTTATTTTTTTATGAATAGGAATTAAATTTATTATAAAAATAAATTATTGTTTTAATGCACACTAGCGGCCGAATTCACCATTCCTTAATCATGAGTTGATTCACAAATCAAGCTAATCTACTAATCAAATCAATGATCAACTAATTCGTCGTTTTCCATGAATCAAGAGGACTGATCACATCTTTGAATCCTAATTTCGACATTTATAGCTGTCTGGATTCTGCCTGTTGTCCTCATTTGTAACTTTGCCTAATGTTTTTCTCCTTTATCTTTATTTAAAACCGCATTGCTTTAATTATTTTCAAATATATTTTCATATTTCATTTTCACTATTTTTAAAAATATTCCTTTATTTGAATCAGTATAATTTCTACCTATATAATAACTAAAATATAATATTCTTATAGGAAGATTATAAAATAAATTTTATAAACAAATTGAAAACTTACTTATTAATACTTTTTTCATGGAAATTATAATTACCACGAATAAAACTACACGAATAAACTGTAAATCGGTTGATCATAATTTCTTGATTCCGAAATCAGTTATTCTTCAACGTTCATACTGTAGTGTGAGTACATTGAAATACGACACTTGTGTATGTGTTAGTGCGAGTGGTACAGTTAAAAAAAACTTCTTCGGAAAAATATAGAAAATTAATCTATTACAGTGTTTGATATTAGCTTTTAACTATTTTGATGCAATCTGTGTATATAATGTTAAAAAAATTAAATTATTGCAAATATAAACTGCATTAGCTTAATTTTTATTTTGCACATAGAACAAGTTTTTGAATAGGTACACTCGAGTGACAACTACCTTAAGTAGTAACCAAACGACGATATTTTCGAGATAATGTATTTTTTTAATTTCGTTGAGTATAGAGTTAGGGCCCCTTGGTGATCCAGATTTTTAATATTCTTTATTTATTTCAGAACATCAGACGTTTCGAATCAAAGTGGTTCATCTTCAGCTACATAATTTTTTTACAAAAATAATTTGTTAACAACAAATTTATAAGTATAATATAAAATATAAATTAAATAAATATTGTAATCACTCACCATTAATAAAATTTGTATGGAAAAATCCAACGTCGGTTAACTTTTTGTCATAACTATTAAAAGTTATAAATATAAAAAAGTAATAAAGCAATATAATAAGGTCGAATTTTTTTTTTAATTATTTTATTAAAATTTACCAACCATCAAGGAGGGGGCGATCGCCCCCCACTGGATCTGACAATGCTTCTGGGTCTATTAGTAATTTTTTTTAGTACCTTTTTCAAATAAAGTTTGTTTGATTAACCGAGTTTGGATGAAACTAAGAGTTCTGGAAAATGTAATAATAAATCGAATATATAAGAATATGAATTTATTAAAATTATTGTTAATAATAAATCATTTAAACTAAATTTTCTTTGAAAATTTCATCTTAAAACACGGTGAAGTAAAAGAGTATAAGAGGCCAACGTACTATGAAAGTTCATATTGGAATAAAAGATTTAATATGTACTAACATTTAATAAGCGTGAAATTAGTCAGAATCCCAATGTGTGAAAATTATTCATGGAACTAAGAATATCAAGTTAAAATATGTAACATATTTTTGAAATACAGTACAAATACGCAAATGTAATTATCGAGATTATTATTTTGTATTTGTGTTTAATGAATTCACATCATTTTGTTGCTTGCAGTTTTCTTTGCAACATATTATGTTTACTATTATATGTCAATGTTTATTTTCAAGTAAAATGGAAATTAGTAACAAATATGGTTTTGTCTTCTATTAAACTTGAATGGGATTTTATCTATTGCATATAGATAGTCTGCAGTTTTTGTTAAAAAATAAAAAAAAATCGATATGTATTTTAACAATGCTTAAACTACTTGTCCCTATAGATAACCTGTATTAACTAGTATGTGGTACTATTGATTTTAGGGTCAAATATTGCCATATTGATTCGTTGTTTTGGATCACTTATTCCTTTGAAATTCCCTTGTAGGATTCAAATCCAATATTTGACTAAGGATATTCACTAAATACATTTTTTTCTCGTAAAAAAGTTACACTTTACTCGTTAAATAACTGCTATTAATCGCGATGAATTATATATTTTTTTATGTATAAGTATATCATAAAATTAATTATGAGCATGGTGCTTTTAATGCACACAAGGTAATTTTTTTTTTCGGCTGAAATGGCACAGATACGCCGTTGGATTCGAAATATTTAAGAATAACAATGAAATATACAATAAAAATGTGGATATAAAAAATTAAACGCATAATAAAAAATAATATGAATTTTTTAATCAAATTTTGAAATCGTTTATTGTAAGTAGTAATTATTTGTACACCGGATCTGAAGATGGGAATTAAATTTCTAAAACCGGTTGTCATTAATTGATTAAATACAATTTTTATTCAAGTTTTTTCCCCTTTAATATACGTAGTACCTACGTTTGTAACATTTTTGAGATCACTGTGTTCCGTTTTCCGTATTTGGGAGTTCAAAGAATTATCCATATCATTTTGTTGTTTTCTTTATCATATTGTCTGGTATTATCTCTAAAGAAACTACACATTTTGATTTCATATCAAGATCCTTCAAAACAATTTAATTCTTTATTTTATTTGCTTGCGATGCGACTTACTGTGAAATATTTTATAATTTGACAGTTATAAAACAATTGAAATTAAATATACTTTTGAGTGTTATTGTTTTAATAAATAAGCACGAATGAAATGTTTTATATTATAAAGATCCTTCAGGCATGACCAATGTAAAGAAGAAAAATGCAGTATTTTATTTTGAATATCTTTTGTTAGCCGTTTTATTTTGCGTAATATTATATCGTTAGTCCACCGAAATAAGCCGTGACTAAATTAAAGATATTGTAAGATATTGACCGAGCAAAAAATAATGGTGTATAAATAATGTTCAACAAATATTTTCATGTAATTTTATTTCTTCTGTAAATTGTCTATTGAATGTACGTAATTTATAACTAAAATGAAAGATGTTTTTAAAATATTTTTTTTTGATTTTTTGTATATTGGAGTAATATAATTTTTTCTTTCCAATTTAATAAAACTTCGGTATGACTAATTAATTCGGGGGAGAGGGTGTCTTTTTTTATTTATTAATAGCATACAAGAAGGTAGACCCCATTGTTGCTTCTTCATTAAGTGTTCCAGTTCATATTTATTATTATTATTATATTCTATACATAAAATTGCAGAATTAGATGTATGAAAAGTTATTACTATGTTCTCAAGGCAGTTTAGGAGACCTTAATAAGTATATATGGTCTAAATTAAATTAATATTTTTTTTGCGAAAATCACAATAATTAAATATTTAACTACAAGAAAAATAATGTTTTTATCATTTTTATTTATTCATATTTATGTGTACATAAGGTACTTTATTTATCCATGTCGACGAATATTTCTAATAAACTACTATTAACAATGTTGTTTGGATAATGATAAGAAACTAATTAAATTATAAATTTAAATATATTTATTAACATATTTATATCTTTTAAGAATTGTATGGTTTTTTAAGACTTTTGATGTTGCCTCCGGTGTTGTGGCAATAGTCTTTGTTGTCAAGGAATGACTCTGATGACCGCCTCAATTGACTTTTTTCAGTGTCGATATGCACATGCAGTGAGAGATCTTATGGTCGCCGTGAAGTGACCAGTCAGTTTCAATTTCATAATTATTTATCTGTTACATATTTCTTATGGGGAAACACACAACATTCGACTTGGTCAAAGCAGGTTTTACAAATCTTACGAATCGTCAAAATTAGAATAGTTTTACATTATTCGTGTCACAACCTACACATTTTTAAACTCGTCTTACGCAAATCTTGATTTAAATATCTACTTTTAGCAAAATATTCCACTCTGACGTTGGTGCCTTGTTGGAACAATGTGCGTTCACCAATACTTCATTCAAATGCTATTGAACTTAAAAAATCATCTTGAAAAATCATAACAAATAAAAATAATAAATTTAAATGCATTATTAATAGAGATTTTAGTTTGTTGAAATTCGTATAATTCGTTATCGCTGCTCTGATAGTCATTTGTTGAAATTCGTATAATTCGTTATCGCTGCTCTGATAGTCAATGGCGTGCGTTTTCGTTCTATCAATATAATCTTAGTTTTGGGTAAACCAAGGTAAGCCCAATATATAACCATTGATCTTTTATACACAGACCCGCCATTTATATGAGTTTCATTGGCTGAAATAATATAGTTTCCACACTGCCGAAAGATGTCTCTATTATCCACGAAATAAATAATTCCGGCGCGTTGTTGGATATGGTATTATATTTCTTGGAGCCACCAAGAGCCGAAAGGCTCAAAATAATGTAATCTGCAATTTTAGGCTAGCGATTTTCATGTCGTTAGTCACACGAGCCCAATTTACTGGATATAGGAATACGGTTAACGATCTAACTTAGTTTAACCGTCCTACAACCATTCGATCATGAGTTACACAATTTATATTTCGATGTTGGGGATCGTCTGTAGACGACTTACGTACTGGACGGGGTGTTGTACTCGGTAGACCAGTTGCCACGCTGCGATCTATAGACCATTCCAGATCTCGTGACTTTGACATGTCGGCCATGTTTGTTGAGGGGCATACAAACATCAGTTTTATATTGTAGAAAGTAGTATTATTGTAATTAAAGTAAATTTTATATACATATCAAGTAAGTTCAACATATATACGAACAAGTAATTCATAATCCTGTTTTAAATAATGTATTATATACTTTTAGTTCGAGAAACTGCCTTCATTTTGCTCTGTTCAGGGTTGTGGTAGCAGGGCAGAACGAGACAAATTGTCATTTTTTTTAGATTTCCGGCCATTATACAAAATCGTGATGGAATTATTCAAAAATTAAGTAGCAGACGCCGGGAAAAATGGATACATGCTCTAAAGAGAGGACCTTTAAGAGAAACAACATTGCTTAAAAATGAAAGAATTTGTTAAAAGCATTTTATTTCAGATACTATGTTTACAAAGTTAATGTTTATATTATTTTTATTAAAATACCAGCAACACATCAACAATGTGCACAAGATATAGCACCATCTAAAATAATTACCCACACTTTTAAGTTATTTTTAGAAAATCTTTGAGAGTATTTAACCTGCTAAAAATACTTCGTTGAATTTTTTTTTATAAAAATGTAATACAAATAGTATTTATTTACCTGTGCAACAACTATGAATTTTCCATTTTCGGCTATTTTGTAACCAATGTTTTGAAGTAAACCTGCTTCGTAATATTTATAAGCTTCCAAACTTAAAAGCTTTTAATTGTTCAGTATAATAACTGTGAGTTAATATTAAATAATTGACTAAGTCAATCATTTCAATATTTGGAAAATTTGCGAAATTCAAATCCTTCAAACAGCAAAGATACAGTTATTTATAAGATATATTTTTTTCTTATAACGTTCTTTAGCATCACCACTCAGATTATTACAAAAATAATCACTTTTTACATCCATAATTATGATATATAAGCAAATATTTGTCACAAAGCACAAAATATCAACAGCCCAACGTTTTCAAACGAGAGTACTATGTGAACAACAGCTTTGTATGCCCCTCAACAAACATGGCGACGCTTCTGTGACGTATGGTCTATTGAGGAGACTCAGCCCTTTGGCTTTTTGGGGATTCGTCTTGTTATTTAGCCCAGACCCCCCACAAATATATAATATATTTTATACGTATACCTTGTGAGTGTGGACTCTCGTTCCAACGTCCTCATCGAAGGAAGACTCACTTGAATTTGCCATGAGTTTTGCTTTGTGCGCGCGCATGTATCGTGCTTGCCTTCAAATCAAGGCACTTGCTATTTAGGTACTCCTAATTTTGACGGGAATATATTAAAAATATATTTAATTATATAATGTATTGTAAATAAAAAATTATTTATTTTCATTAAAATACATAAAACATAGTAACAAAATATTTACTTAACTTATTTAAAATATATGAAACTTACATTTATTATGTTATTAAAATTTAGTAGAAAAAAAGTAAAGAAAATAACCTGCTAAACGGATAATTTTCTGACATTGTTATGATCTTGTGTTGGAATGTAAAGTACAACTGCAAAATTGTTGATACAAGAATGAATCTAATAAAAGAAATTTCATGAATACATCTACTAGCTATTTCGAAGAATTGAAAGTTGCCATCATTTATATGGATCTTGAGCAATCTGAGTACGATAGTATATTATAATCAAAGAAATAACAGGATACGTAGTCATTATTTAAATAATTTACTTAAACATGTAGTGCGCAATTACATTATTATTGTTACTGATTTTAATGTCTTGAGTAGGCTGCAAATTATTAGTAACTTTAGCTTAGCTCTTAACTCCGGGAACTAGCTTTTTGCGTAGATCATCTTGCATTTAGGTATTACAAGCTGTACTCTAGATACGTTAGGAAAGTTGTCACCGTTTGTTTCTGGTAACCACGTATTGAGGGGTTACCTCTCTGGATGCAGAACAATAGCATAATGTTCCTTATCTTCAGTTATTTGCCCATGGCCAAGCCAAAATCGCCATTATTATTATTGGACATTGTAGTGACTGGTTCAGTTTTTTCAGCTACATTAAGTCAATATTTTCAGAGTCAATGAATAATGTAGATATTTTTGCCAATGTAGTCCAGCATATTTAAATATTTAATACAAAAAATTACAACAAAATTGCTTGATTTTTATACTAGTATAATTGTTGCTCCTGTTACATGACCTCTATAAAAATCATTTTCTGCTGTATAAATCTCTTCCATAACGTCCAATTCATCTGAAATATTTTTAACTACAGAATATTTAATACGTACTGTCGTTGTCTGACTGTTTGTGAATATTCAAAGTTTTTGGTATTTCTGCATTTGTATTTGTAACGTCGTTTTTCCTCGCGGAAAATTATTTAAAAATATCTTAGAATTCCTGAAATGTCACAAATAATGTTTGTTTTTTAAATTATAAAAATTACTTTTAATTTTCCTGAAGCACGGTTTTTGAATACTTTGAATTCTATTTTAATGTTTTCTCGTTGGCATATTTTTATATTATTGAATTGAAATTGTCATCTCTTTCAGTTGATCTATATTTACTACTAATATGTAAGCAAATTATATTTCCCTTGGTTACAATTTTTGTCAAGCAATTTTAACTAATTGGTAATAACTTATTGAATAGTAATAACTAAACTATTTTATGATGCAGTTTTGACCAAAAGTTTGAAAAATAATTTTAAATCTATGTTGTTCCATTGAAATAATGAATTATGAAATCAAGTTTTTATAGTATTATGAACCCTACAAAATTTAGGTTGAATCTCAAAATGTAGTGTTTAGAAATAAATGTGAATCTCAAAACGTAACTTTTCTTTTATATTTTTATTTTCAAATGTTTAAATAGACGAAAAGAATAAGCTACGCTAATATTTGTACGAAAATATAAAGACAGTGTTAATGTAAAAATGGAAATTTATTATCGTTATTAAAATAAAACTAACTGAAATAGAAATAATATTTCTTTATTTTCATTTATTTTTTATTTATTTTAGTTTATTTTTCCAAGAGTGTAATAAAACAATTTAATTTTTATTACAGATACATTTTCAAATTTATTCAATAATAAATAATATAACAACCAAACCGAATGAACAATATTTATTTTTGTTACATGCTTGTGTACATCATATGGTTATAATTAATATTAAATAAACAAAAATTTCTGTTTCATTAATAACAGTATTTTGCGATTATTTCAAAATGCAACAAGGGATGAACTAGAATATAACTTTAAAATTGAAGAATATTGTGAATATTCACTGAGAATTATTATAGTTGTTATTTTGGTAAAATGACTGGCCGGTCTTTTTGGGAATCTATTGTTGATTGTTTCGAGGGTCCAAAGCCCTCATCTTACAGCGCTTAACCTAACAAAATTTACAATATAGTGTTTTTTTTTATATAAATATGTTGTGCATGTAAAATTATTCAAGATTAATTCAACTGTATAAGGTAAAATAATTAATTTTCACAAAATAAGGTGTATTATCTTCATAAATTAAATATATGAATAGTATAGAATTTTTTAAAAGTTAGATTAGTACAAAACATTAGTTAATATAAATAGCACAATGGAAATAACAATGTCAAACCAAGATTATGTTCAGCTGTGTATTTTTTTCTCGTGAATTTCACGAGTTGGTATTTTTCACGAATGCATACTTTTCACTTTTAGGAAGATTTCACCATGATATTTAAGTAGAAACAGCCTCTATCATTGTAGAGATATAGGAGTCGCCGATTCATTTTGTATATAGTTGAAAATGGTCTCTGGTTTCTATTAAACATTATTTGTTTTTATTTTTATTGCGTTTTAAAATATTTAAATCGTTTGGCTGATCGGTCCTATAAGTCCGTCCTTGCTGTCGATGATATTTCGCGCATGCCCTCAGGTATAAATTGATTTGATATATTTAGTGTGGTCAACATTCACGGAAAGTCTCAATCAGGGAAAAATCAGGGAATTTTTTGCTTGGTAAAGCCAATTCTAGAAAATGTAATCAGTTGTCAGGGATTTTTTTTTGTTTTTTGAGCCTTGCTAAGGATGGAAATGAAATTTTATATTTTTTCCATATTTAGATTATTTTTTCTTCACAATTTCCGACTAATTACCAGAAATGATTTTATGAAAAACACATGGGTATATGCCATTTTAATGATTCTATCCTTTTGAAATGATTCTTTTAATATTTTACAAATTTATGCGCTTGTAAAGTAAATCATAATTTAAAATGTTTTTTTTTGAGATTTTTTATCAATGTACCTTGTAAGTGTATCATGTTTTATATTTAGTACAAAATGGATTATGGAAGCGAACAATTTGGAAATGTATATGGATTGTAATATGAATTGGCCTGGCCATATCAACTTTGTAACTTTAAATACAATAAATGATTTAACAAATTATTAATATTTTTTTTGGAAATTAAACGTACGTTATATTTAGCAATTGTTTTATTGGGCATTGAGTTCCATTGTCATTGGAGTTATAAAATTACAATTATGTGGACATTTCGGTCCTAAATATTCGCCTTCAGCATAAATAACAATCCGTACGATGATTATAGATAAAAAAACTTATCGACGTTTGTTAGCTGTCAACACGAAAGTGCTATATTTAACACTTCTGTCATTTTGTAAGTATTTTAATGCTATTTTTAATTTGCTAATACTATTTGCGAATTATATGTAAGAAATATACATTCTCAACCAAGAGTGATTATGGTACATTTTCATGTAAATCACTATTTATATAATTTAATATACTTGTCTGCAATATTTGTTAAACATTAACGAATACGAGTATTCGATATTATAATACACAAAATAAAAAAAAAATATAATTACGTGTTTTATTGTTGCTTTTTGTTTCATATATGTACGAGTATATTGTGTTAACTGCATACATAAAAACAATAATAATAATTCTTTTTATTTTCAAAGACACAGTAGTACAATGTGTATAGAAAAAAGTCAGTACATACAGAATAAATAAGCAAGACAATAAGTACTATATTATTTTTTACAGAATTGATAAAATTCTTCTAAATTATAAAAGCAATGATCAATGAAAAACATTTTAAGATGTTTTTTTATAGGTTGTAATATTGTTTACGTTTTTAATATTAGGAGGCAAGCAGATGTAGATAATCCAAGTGTATAGGGCGCATGTTCTCAAATTTTGGTTCTAGTTATTTTTCTTTAACATAAATTTTTCTTTATTTTTCTTTTCAATTAAATTTAAAATGAAGCCTTCTACTACAATTGACGTAAATGTCATTGTTGTTTCGTCAGCCAATCTATTATTAATGAAATGACTCTCGTATGTTTCTGGAAGTACATATTTTTATTTTGTAATTTACAGTTCATATTTTTTGTTATTTATTTTGTAAACTTGATTATTATATTGAGTTTGTTTCACATTATCTAAAATTTCATGTTTGAATTTTAAATGTCCCGCAATTTCCTATAATGATAAGAGTGTCCTAGATGGCTGTAGTTGTCCTTTGTTGTGACAGTTAACATTCAGTTATTCAATTGTTGTGGTTGATACTGTAGTGGCTTGTATAAAACTGGATTTATATTATGTCGCATATTATATTAATACGAGAATTTAGACAAAACGATGAAATAGTTGTACGAGATATTATTAAACAATCTTTATTATCACTATGTACTGATTCATTTATTTCAACGCTGACAAAAGAGGTTATAAATGAAAACAATGATTCAATTTTAAGTTTTATTTTGTACATTTGCAGATAACATTCCAACTAGTTGTCATGACAGCAGCAGTTATGTTTATATTCATTGGAGTACCATTGACGTATTGTTTAATATCTTTGCCTGTTGTTATAGGCGGCTTATATGCTTGTATTTATTTAAATCTTTTGTTTAAATCTATGGAACTTTTTCAAGTAAGTTCATAACATTTGTAGTTTTCATCTCGCAGAAATAGTTTTTGGTTTATAGGAAAAACCATATCAGTGTTGGGTTGCTGAAGCTTGTGAACCTTTTTTTTCTTCTCACCCACCCGAAAAATGTTCTTATGTCATCTATACGGAGTACGATATTAGAAAGAATAATATTGAACTTGGTACATTACAAAGAAAGGTATACAATACAATGATTTATAGTTCTATGTTGAAATTTTGATAGGTTGTAGGGTCGATCGCTTTAAAAAAACACAGATTTCTTGAAAATTCGTGTTGGATGTATAGGCTTGCTGTAGATAAAAGGTATTACTTTTGAACAGACTAAAATATTTTAAGTTTTTATATTTTTTATACGAGAATCATATTGAAATATTTGTGTATACACAAGGTAACACGCCATTCGTTTCCACGAATCAAAAGGTGATTTTTCACCACGGACCAGACATGAACCACGGTTATACGTTTGGTTCATGAAAACGTCACTGTTTTGACGTAAGATAGGATATCGCTAGATAATTGATTGTATTATTTGTAAACAAAACTTTAACCTAACTTTTACCTTTATTTAACATTACAACAGTTCCCCAGTCAACTTCCACTTCAAGCATTTCTAATCCATTGGAAATTGTAACTTTTTCCATGTTTGTAATTTATTTTTCTTTAAATTGACGTTATTAGTTCGTCGCGAGAACGTATTGGTTCATAAAATTCATTAAACAAACCGCTTTGGTTCGTCGCAAAAATTCGCCTAAAATGTCGATATCAAATGTCAACATTTTATTAATTAAAAGGAAAACCACGTAATTTGAGTTGCTTTCTTCAATTCCATATTCTGAGAAAAAAATGAACATTACTTTTCTCATGCTTGTTTTAGCATGCTACAGTCCGTCTATACGTGATAGTCCCCGCTGGTGTGCACAGAGAGAGAAAGTATTCGTGGGGGAAAGAGATTAGTTATTGTTATTTATTTTATTTTTTTCATATAAATACAAACTTAACACCACGTTATTTACTACATATTGGTGTAGAATGATACTGAAATTTAACAAATATTATTTGCCTGAGATGAGGTAACTTTTATAAATGCTTTCATAGTTTACGCCCGGTTTGTACTTTTCGATTTTAACTGCAGCAGAGTAGGACAGAATGGACTCCGTTCTATATTTCACCCCTACCACAGTCTATGAATCATTGCGCATCTTAAACCATATGCTAAATAAGAGTACACGGGTACACAGTAAAAAGGTATTATTTAAATATATAAATAATATGTATTTTTTTTTAGCTAGATTCGTACAAATCATTCTTGAATATTATTAGCATAATTTATGATTTTCCATCACTTGTTCCTCATGGAATTTTCATCGCGATAATTTATTTGTTTGTCTTTTGATTTCGTTTTCTGAAATTTCTTTGATTGTGAGGAATTTGGACCTCTCCATTCGTTGGAATGTGATTTTAATTCCAGCTCAAAATCTTCTAACCCACGTTAATTTATATCTCAACCCCACAATTTTATTTTAAGGGTGTTAACTTCTAAGTAACAATGGGAAACAAATTTTGAAGTTGTTTCAAACGTGATGAGGCAAGAAACTAGTTTGTGCACAGATGTGCCAAAGAAGAAAATTTGATTCAATGAAACCGATTCAAGAAAATATGTACGATCGATTGGGTCTTGTACCCAGAAAACCATATAAATTTCTAAATAACAATAATTTCTTATGATATCCAAATAAGACTGGGTCTTATACCCAGGTATCCGACCTAAACTGAGTCTTATACCCAGATACCGATCAAGTTTATTTTGTCCCAAATGAACTATTTTAAACAGAATGATAAATAGGAATGATTCCTCATTTAATAGTAGAGATAAAAATTGTTATAGAAATTGCTCGAAAATTTTAACCTTTATTTATAATTTGTGTTACTTGATTGTATAAAACAGCCTGGGTCTTATACCCAGGTATCCGACCTAAACTGTGTCTTATACCCAGATATCGACAAAGTTTATTTTCTCCAAAATACATATAACCGCATTGGTAGTAATTTTTGATAAAAGTGCGACATTGTTATGTTAACTGGCGAATAATTGAATATTGCAAATAACATTTAATAAAATAAAAAATATTTTTTGAAGACAAAAAGTAATATTTAATATTCAAGTGCAAAAGAGTATATTTCTAAAATATCTGAATAAAATCGTTTATAGTGAGATTCTCGGTATTTTAAACAGTAAAAAATAAAAGTAGAAAAATGTTTGTACATTTCAAATAAAATTATAATCATCCATATGATCTATTCGCATTATAGACAAGCACAACCAATAAACTAATTCAAAATGAGGAAATATGATTACAGTATATTCTTATGAGTTTTCTCATTTAAATATTAAAGCTGGGATTCATCATAGTATATCAGGGACAAGTATGATTGTCTCTTAAAAAGAGCCCTGGGAGAACAACACACAAAAAAATAATTGGAAATGCCAATGCATTTTGGATATTTACAATGCCCTTCGTTTACACTAAATTTTGACCAACGTCCTTTTTGGTCACTACGGGTATCACTTTTTTTTTCTTTATTCGGTTTCAAGATTTGGTGTGTAGATCATCTTTGGAACGAAATTAAATTTTATCATTTTCAGAAAGAACATTTTCTTCAATTTCTGTCTGATAAAGTACACTCATCAACTTCGCTATTATTTAGTAGACTGCACTTTGATATATTCCCATAAATGATTCGACATCTTATTGAGTTTCTTTTATTTTCATTACTGCTGAAAGAATTTGCAGAAAAAAGTTAATACCTATATCTGTCTATAATTTTGGAAATGTTATATAGATGAAATTTTTAAAGTAATTTTTATTAGTTAAACATTAAAATTGCAATTAAATATTTTTGTTTTACAGAAAGACATTTTTTTCTCAAAAATTGGAAAATATGAAATACCAAATCATGCGCCATTTTTAAACAATTTGCAGCAGATAGCGCCACATGTTAAAAATA
Organism: Harpalus rufipes; assembly: GCA_951394225.1. NCBI lineage: Eukaryota > Metazoa > Arthropoda > Insecta > Coleoptera > Carabidae > Harpalus > Harpalus rufipes. The sequence goes on from OX596275.1 coordinate 3,754,249, forward strand.
CGTTCGATTGTTACTTGCAAGTTACAAGCGCTTATTGTTGACGCTTTAATTTTCTTTGCTTTGGTTTTACACGGATGCCAAATGACGCAAATACACATTTAAAGAAAAATGAACTCTCACTTCTTAAAAAGGTTTCATCATCTGTTTCAATTTTAGATTTCCTTTGTAAGATTCATCATGTTTTTCAATATGTGCAGAAACCATTTTCAATTGACAATTCTTGTTTAAAAAGATTATGCCATTTATAAATCATAATTTTCCCATTGACATTTTTTCAAGAAAAATCTGAAGGAATTTTCCTTGTTTTGTGCCTCCCGAAACTAAATTTTCTTTATATTTGCAGTTTTCAGCAATGAATTTCTTCTTTGGTGTTGGATCAGTTAGGCTAAAGACGCGTATATGTTACTATTTAATGATATATTTACGGATTTGTAATTATGACTTTCATGTAAATAAACTAAAAATATACCGTAAAATGGGTTGAAGTTGAACACTTTTAAAGTTTGCTTAAAAAATTCACAAGAAATAAATTAGATCAGTGCATGGGTATGAAATAGTACTTTAAATTTTGTTTCAAATTGTCAATACTCTGCACCGCTTATTTTTTAAAAAAAATGTGTTTGTTTTTAGTTTCTTCACCCTGAACATTGTGAATTTGACCACTTTACAATGAAAACCAGTGTTCAGATAAAAATTACATTTCAACACAAAAAGTTAACATAAAATTATCATTTTGAGTCAACATCAAAATAAAGTTCATCCCTACGACTTATGACCTATTAAAATCTCGTTTATTCTTTCCATAAAACCTTTGGCCCTATTATAACCCGACAAATTATTTTTAAACATTTTGTTTTTAATGTGTCGTCTGTGCACCCCATAGAAAAAGTAATAAATGAATACCGAGTTATTAAGAAACAGCTGACATCATATTCAACTGTAGTGCACCATAGGTAATCGGGTAAATTAAAAAATTACAAACTTACCTCGCGGGTATTTCAATTCTAACACGACTATGCTAGTACGCAACAAATACAAAATATAATGCTTTCAACAAAAAATACATAAGATTCTTATGAATATATCGCATATTGATAAGCAAATTATAGAATATGAAGAGAGCAAAAGTAAAAACAAAAAGATCAAAATTAAATATGAGATCTCAAGTAACTATGAAGAAATCTCAACTAAATATACATAATTAGATATACAAACTTTCAACCGAAATTTCTGTCAAACTTAACAATGTGGATGAACCAGAAATTTATAGCTTTTCACGTAGTTCGTAGAAAGCAGCGCTATGCGCAACTGGGTTTCGCAGAAACGCTGTGCTCGTTCGAGCATCTTTCAAGTGGTCTTAATATATTTGTTAGTCTATGGTGCACTTCATTTACAAGTGTACCTTTCGGAATGCCCTTTTTCAAAGCGCGATTTATACTTGTTCCCTTTAACACATTTTTCTAGCGTTTCTTCATTATATTCTTAGACATTTAGTGCTTTATGTCTATACACAGGATACATAACGTTCTTCTGCTGCACAATTGTGTGTTAATAGAATTTTGTTTGCATGTTTAAACATGTTATAGACGCCTTTATCATTCGGTCAACTTGACTTCAAAATATTTCAAAAAGTGTGTTTAAATAAATACTTTAAATTAAGAAAAGTAAAGCAACTTATTGGTGATATCGAAGTTTTTTTTTCTTAATGGTTTGTCCAAAAATGTTATTACTTCAAAATAACATTTTAATTTTTGTTTTAACTTCATATGTTGTAGGCATATACTTTATTTTTATTTATATTTTATGCATGAAATTTATTTGATAAAAAAACATTTATAAGATCTTATTTATGAAATGCTAAAACATTTTCCAACTGTTCGGCAAGGTCCTCAATACGGTTTAATATAAATTATTTAAATAAACAATCAGGAGCTATAGCAGTTGCTAAATTTTATTTATATTTTTCAAAACAACTTTTTCCAAAAAAATGTTTTGATACTTTTGTAATATTCGTCATAAATTTCTGCCCCCCCCTTAATAGAGACGTATGCCCACTTTCCATTACATGTTTTCTACTTTTTGATGACTAAGAAATACTTTTACCCCAGGCCGTCTCGGACAGAGAATGTCTTCAATTGACAATCATTGTTTAAAAATATTATGCCATTTATAAATATCTCAGGGCAAGATTGCTGACAAATGATCTCAAGGATTTTTTCTTGTCTTGTGAGGAATCTAAACCGCGCGAAACTGTTCTTTAAACTTAAATTTGTTGAATTTCTTTTTCAGCGATCTCTAAGACTAATATTATATTTTAACCCATTAACGCTCAAATTTTTTTCTTCAAATTTTTAATCCTCAATATATATTGTTTTTATTACAGTAGAAAATTGATAAAATTGAGCGAAATTTTAAGATTGATCCATAGGGTTTTTATATATGACGTCCTTATTTGAGGACGTTGGGCTGTTGTAGTAAAATATACTGCAAATCATATTAGGAGATATTATCCATAGGAAATGCAATAAAAATAGATATGTTTAGTTAGTATAGAGAAAAATTATAACAATACCTATTTTGACATACAGCCCATAGTTTATAGTCATATATTTTTGGTTTCTCTTTTATAAATTCAAACCAGAATGACCATATAACGCATTATCATTTCATCTACAGATGTTGAAATGTTTGTTAAGTTCAAAAAATGGTTTTACCTTAAATGCGCTATCGTTTTTATTTTTTGAAAACTGCATTTTTTGAAGACAAGATTTTATTTCATAATATCTAATTCTGCTAATTGCTTTTTTCACTATATCAACTTGTAATTCTTCGCTTGACCACAATTCCTTTCACTGGGAAGTGTTTGGTATCCTGAAAAAAAAAACTCAATAACTGTTCTCATTTCGCTCTCGCACTAACAGCAAACTCGTGTTTGTTTTTTACTTCTTTTGCCTATTTTATTGGTTGTTGCTGATCAAGATTATACATTTTTGCACTGAAATATAGGAGTTTACCTCTTACATCATCGAACATATTTTGTAGTTATTAATATATATGACTCTAATAATCATCTTCGTCGTCGGTGAGTTCTTCAGGATTATGTGGCAAAGCATATTTGCATCAATTTCAGCCGAAAAATATTTTACGTGACATTTTAATCATAAGTAAAATATATCCTCTAATGCCCAATGTCCTCAATTGGGGACAGCAAAATTTTAATGTTTTTGAATAGGTTATATTTAAAATGTAAATGGATTTTTAACTAGTTAAATTTTAAGGGTTAAACTTAAGACTTGTGAAATATTTAATTTTACTTTACTTGCTGGAGTTGTTGTTTTCGATCGTTATGAAAAACACTTTAATTAGGCATCATATTTCTTATTACACGGCAAGTGTAAGGTCTTAGTTAGCAGGTACTGGGAAAATTATTATAATACTAAAATAAGCCCGTCCTCAGATAAGGACACTGGACGCTAATGGGTTAATATTTAATGTACAAGAAATGAACAATAACTCCAAAAACTATTTTATTTCGTGATCTTTTTGTCCTAGTATGGTTTAATTTAAATAGGAATTTTTGATATTGCTGTTATTCAGTGACATCTCAAAGATTGATAGAGTACCTAAATGTGTTTTAATATTTAACGACAGTTATTAAAAAGAAATTAACAATAAAAGTACCTCCTAAAACTTTCATTACGTTTTTTTATCTAATCTTAATGTCGATCGCCGACATCGTTATTTTTTTTTTTCATTAAACGATACCTTGAGATTGCTAAATCTGTTCATTAAAAAGAAAAAAAGTTCCAATTTTTATAATTTATATGATAACTGTCTTACCATGGCAGAAGATTTTTTTTCACATGTTTTGGGATTTTATTATTTTGGTTGCTAAAATAGCCCGTATCTCAAAAATTTCAGAATGGTTCTTGTTTTCTTCATATTATATTAAAAATCGTTATCATGCAGTGTAACATATTAAATCATTTTAATACCATTTTTGTCTATTATGCAGTTACAGATATAAGGGCATAGCTACAGCCCTAGTCCACGATACTATAAAATGGGCAAAAATTCGTGGTTTCGACACAGTTGAAGTTGCTTTTACAGAGAACCAGGATACAGCCAGACAATTGTTTTTGAATGCTGGTTTTCAACTGAAACAAATGTATCATAAACAAATGATTGGTAGCGCTATGACGCTACTTAAATATCAGTTTGGGCTGGATCTTCAACCTATAATGAATAATTGAATTATATTTTTACTTTTGAAAATACAGTTAATGGAATTGTGAGTACAAAAATTTTGAAAGTGAGTTAAGCATATATGATTTCTGACAAAAATCTGCCGTAAAATTGGTAACACAAATTGCTAAAGAATCAATTATTTTGTATTATACAATATTTTTACTTTTACAGACTAGAAAAGTATTATAAAGATATTAAAACACAATATTTTGTAGTAAATGTACTATTTTGTATTTTTGTACAATATTGTAGATAGAAATTTGTATTTTGCATACAAAAATAAACTTTTATATCTACTTGACTTATTATTTTAAGTATGTATATTTTGTAAGTATCCCTACTTAATAATAATGTTAATAAATAAATAAACACTTATTATTTAGACAAAAATCTACCGTAGAATTGGCCTGATAAAGGATAAATTATTTTATATATTTTTACTTTTACACTAGTTTTTATATTATATAAAAGTACTAAGCATCATAAAGATATAATATTTTTGACAAAATATGTGTATTTATTTGACGTATTAATAATGTTAATAAACAATAAACACATATTACTTCAAGCTGATTGGTTCAGCATTCAACAGGTTGAAAAACTTGTATCAAATGTGTGTCTGTAACTTTACTTCATTTGTCACGAAATAGTATTTGTTATCAATGAAGGTATTTAATTATAATAAAGTAGGAAAATGCATTTTTAGAAATTTATAAAATATTTGTATTATAAAATGTATAATAATCTTTATTATTTGTTTGATGAAAATGGGTTTTACTATCACATTATGTTGTAGTTACAATAATACAATTTTTTTTTTATTTAATAATAATATTTTGAAAATATTTCAATGTATATGTTTTTACCATTTGTGATTTTTTTAACTGCAATTATAAATTAGGTGATTTTCCTGAAAATAATTTTTATAAATTCTTATCTCAGAAGCCATATGTAATCAAAATGTGGTTTTTCTTATTTTTCTGAATCTCTCGCATCGCTTAAAGTTTTGATACATTATTTCATCAAAAGAGAAAGAGTAAAATCCAACTTATTTTAACGTAATAATGTTCTTAAGATTAGTCAGCTTGTGTAGGAATACATTAATAAGAATTGAAATTTTCACGATATTTTTTTCTTGTTATTGTTGATAAATAAATAATAGTTCTATATTATTATTCGTGTGATATAAGCTGAGAAGTAATAGACAATAAGGTTTTGGGAAATGTTTGGGACGTAAATGCTCGAAAAGAGAGTGAGCTAAGGGTAAGGGGGGGGGTTACTGAACTATATTTTTATTAATTTAATGGTGAACGTACTTTATTTCCCAGTTTACAGTAAGGCAGTAAATTTGAATTTAGTTTTGAGTTGTCGACCAAAAAAAAAAAAACATTTGTTTAATTTCTAAGAAAATGAAACGTACAGGTTTTTTTATTTATTCATGGGAACAGTATTTTAAACTGTTGTTCAAAGTCTAAAATAAGTAATAAACATTAAAAAAATTGTAATATTGGGGTTGTGATGTCACATTATTAAACAATTTATAATGTAATTTTTTAAATTATATACTTTATTTAATTAAAATTGATACCCAAATATTAGAGGCGTAAAACTGTAATAATTTTTAAAAAGGCGTTGTTTGGAAATATCCATTATATAGAAAAAATATTTCTTTTAAAGTTATTTATTGTCAATTTATTTACATTTTCAGAATGCATTTTCTTTATACTTTCATTTTGTTATTACTTTATTTTCATGATTAAAAATAAATTCATAAAAAAAATATTTTCAGAAAATAAATATACGAGTTGAATAAAATATATTTAATATGCACCCCTATTTTGTTTGTTTACACACCTTGTTACGTCACTGCATTCATATGATATAAATAAAAAAAAGATCATTTGTGGTAAAATTTGATGTATTATTTGATTTTGGAGATCTATTTTTGATTTTTTTTATATGTATGAACAAGTTTGTTGTCTCTTTCAAGTCACGTGACAATCTGAATTTGGAAACGCAGTTTGTGTGTAGTATAGTTATCTATTCTTTAAGTACAGTTGGTTTCAGGTCTGTGTTCGTCTTATGTTGTTATGGTTCAATTTTGTGTTTTAATATGTACAAGGTGCTTTGGTCGGTAAAATAAAATAAGTCTAGTAATGGAGATGATTGTGTATATTTGAATTCTCCTGGAGAATTAATCTAAGTACTTTTTACACAATATTTATTATATGTGCGCCATAGATGCAAACAACAATTTCATTCGGTTAATTCGTCGTGTGATATTTTTTTATTGTTATTTTAAATTTTGGTTAAGTGGTAATAACGTCCCGTCCAGGACGTAGATCGTTTTCAATTGAGGTATTCTTGTTAAAAAAGATTTCACTTATGAGTCATAGTTTTATCAGGGCAGCATTACTGACATTTCTTCAAAATTTTGTTTATATACTTGCAGTTTTCTGCACTGAATTCCTTGTATTTTACCTTAGGTTTTTTCTATACCTCCTTCGTATATAGAGATGTCATTATTCATATTTTTAAGGTTTTTTTGTTAGTTTATATTATTTTTATTTGTTCTTTTCTTGTGAATCTATTTCAAGTTTGGTCGTTGATTTAAGCTAGTCAAATACTATGAATGTTAAAATAATTTATTAAAAGTAGGGTGAAGACACCTTTTAAAGTTTGAATTTGCGGTTCATATTATTTTTTAAATTCTAGAACAATTGTACGCTTTATGTATTATTTGTTGTATCTTGTATTAAACTATTGTATTCCTAATTAGATTATGTAATTTTTAAAGTAGTCAAGTTTATCTAGGATAAGTGCGTAACACTTCATACGTAAACGTGCAATACGATTGGTGAAGTATGCGTTAAAATTCCAAAAAAAATCAATACCATTAGATTTGACTGACACAAAAACTAAAAGGTAGCAAGGATAATAAAATAACACTACTGAATGTTATAGGAGGAATTTCTAATTTCTTTTAAATTTGATTGAGTTAATATACAATAATAAGCAGGTGGTTGGATATGTCAATTAAAACTATGTACCAATTTATAATCAAACTTACAGAAATACATAAATGTTTGCAGATGTGAGCATCAAACAAAAGTCGGCAAACTTACACCATGTGTTTATTTATCGTTGTATGAAATCTGTTGTGAGTAAACACGATGGCGCTGAGCGATACCATCTATGTATGGGTAGTTGAAACATGTTTAAATGAGTGTGCTAACACACCATATTGATACGTACAAAAAAAAAAAACTACAGGACAAGAACGCACTTACCTGACTTAGTATCTGCAAAAGATATCAGTGAATATGTATCTCTTTAAGAATTTTTGTTAACTATTATATGACAGATATTAATTAATGTGTATTATTCAATTTAAAAATCATGGTTATTGAATATTGAATTGAATATTAAGTTTATTAAATTTGTCTTGATACGATCATCCTTAAAGTTTTAATTATTGACAAAATAAATCACAATATTATGTTGCTATGTTCTGTACAATATCTTTCTCATAATAGATGATCGTATTTCTCAGTTCTTTTGTATTTCATATCATTCCAATAATAAATAATGATTGTAAGGAAATAATTTTACGCTGAGGGCGTTCCGGACTGCCTGCATATTGGCACACCCAGTAATGGGTAATATGCCGTGAAATTGTTTTTTTTTGTGATTATAAAAAATCAATATTGTAGACTGCTGTCAGCGAATGATATGCATGGGAATATATGTACGAACATTTGGGATTATTTTAATAAAACTTCATCGTTCGAAACAGTGATGTAGTTAATCTGTTAATGATAGTTCATTTTAACAAATTTTTACTTCAGGGAACAGAACAAGGAAGCTAAATCCCGTGAATAGGGTGGGTGTTCGAACCTTGGAATGCACATTTGTCTTTTTTTCTTTAGGATTTTCTTGAGGGTGCTGGGTCTTCAGTACTTTTATAGAAAATAATTTTTGGGTAGCTAGTTTCTGCCGTTTTCATTTTTGTGGTATTCTTCTTCTTCTAGGTGTTGTTGAAATATCCAATTTAAGCATATGCTGTTGTTCATTGTTTTGTTTCATGATCACAAAGATATTATTCCTGTTGTCTTTTTGCTGAGTGAGATATTATCAATAATGAACAAAATACCTTTTGTTTAATTGGTTACTAAAGATTTGTCTTTCTGTTTTTTTTTTTCAATGTTGACAATCTCAGCAAACGTATTCTCTCGCATGATTTTCTCGTTATGAAAAATTTCAGTGATTTTCATCGTCTTCATCTTCTTCCCGACCTTTATTTAACCTTTAACTCAGTCTCTTAAAAGTATAGCACTTATTTCGGTGAACCCCATTATATCATTTAATTAAATTTTATGATGATTGGATTGACAATCAATGCAAATTCGGTGTGTTACATAATTGGGAAGGCCCTGTTTCATTGTAAATAACTGGTCCTAGACTTAGGACCAAAATGTATTGATTTGTAACTACGGATGAATTGGTATAATTCGCAGTGAAACATTTGAAAAACATAGTTTTGTTTTCTGAAAATATTATACAATATATAATTCCGAGAATTTTTTTCTTATATAAAAGTACTCTGTCAGTGTTTCTCAATGTGTATGTGTGTCTTTTAAGTTTTGCATATAGAGCTGGAATAAAACAGTAGATAGCTTTTAAAGACTTTATTGTTTTTCGAAATATTCTCCACGAAGATCAATGCACTCTTGAATACGCTCGAACCAATTCTAGAAGCAGTTATTCCACTCGTTTGTTGGTACAGTCAAAATGACGTTTTTAAAGGCGTCGACTGCTTCTTTTGACGACTGAAACCTGGCATTGTCTTGGAGGATGATTCATCGTTCGGGGTTGGTTTTCGAAGCTCAGTGATGACTTCCGGCAAACAAATCGGCAGTAACAGTTCTTTGACTTGCAGAGGAATTGTTGCTACATGACCTGCTTTCGAGACAAATGTCGCGATCATCTTTGAGAACGGATGACTTTTGTTGGTTTTTTCTTATATTGGAGGAACACCCAAACAGACGACTGGCATTTATTTTCGGGTTCACTGACGATGCTGCATACGTTTTTAGTTTCCTGCGTTATAGCAGTTTAGAGTTTTTTGACACCAATTGACCCTAGTTTTTTTCTGTTCTTCGGTCAACAGATGCGGTATCCAACGGGACACTATTTTTCTTACCGCCAATTCTTTACGCATTTTTTTTTGAATTGAGGTCTTTGAAATCCTCAATGATGTCTCAATCTCGCGATATGTCACATGTCTCTTCCTTGAGGAGCTTGCCCACAGCATCAACGTTTATGGTTTGGAGGTCAGAAGAAGTCGCCTGCATGGCATATCGTCGGTCCGGATGATCACGTTCAGCACACCCTTGACGAGGTGTGCTGTTTTCTATCTGAACGTGGGCTGTAGATCAATCCCGGGAAGTGCACGGCACTCGTTACCCGGAGGATCCCCGGCAAAATGAAACTATACACGGTAACCAAGCCCGTTATGGGCTCGGTGTCGGTGTTGATGACCAGTTTAAATACCTTGGTTTACAGATTTTGCTGGGGTGAGGCCCGTCACGGTCGACAGACTTGAATTAGCTTTAGATAAGTTGCTAGCCTACCCGCTGAAACCCAGCCAGCGTATGAATATAATACTGAAGTATGTGATGCCGAGAGCTCTGGCGGATATACAATATCCAGGCATAACGGCTGCCACTATGCAGCAAACATTACATCTTCCCTTGCAGACGCCTAACGCTTTCTTCCACGCGAAGATGCGGGACGGCGGACTCGGGTTGATCAGTCTTGCAACTCAGATCTCTCTAGTTTTACTAGGGCGGATGTCTAAGCTGGCACAAACCGAAGACGCACTATCTGTTGCTGCATTGGGTTCGAAGCAGGGCCTGGCCATACAGCGCCGCCTGAAGAAAGTAGGCGGTCGTTGCCACCTCCAGGACCGAAGCTGCAGCCTACCAGAAATTAGATCTGGAAAGGAGTTATTCCGGTAATGGTTTATACCACGCCGGATATAACGCGTGCTCACGCTGGTTATTAGATCCATCCAAATACTGGTCTGGTGCGTACAATCCGAAGGAGTCACGGCGTTGTAGGGCTGGCTGTGACCGGATGTGCTGCAGGGGTGTGAAGTGACTCATCCGGGCAGTCACCCAGGACTGCCGTTTTTGGTACACCTGATCGTCGCTAAGATTCATCCGTCCACGTTTGAATTCTCCATACCAACGAGAAATTGTCGACTGATATGGTGCTTCATTGCCGAAAACAGAAACCAACTCGGCGAGGCATTCTTGTTGACATAATTGTCTTCCAAAGTTGTAAACAATTATTGTGCGAAAATTGTCTCGGTTTAGTTCCATTGTTCAACTTTGAAAATTCTGTATCTTACAACACAATACGTATCGCACTGACACTTTAGATTTAGGTTAACTAAAGATGGAGGTTAAGTTTTAGTAGTGACATTTGATTAACACCGCGTACTATGTCCCTGTATGCAAAACTTAAAGACAGCCCTCATATAAATGTAACTTGATTTTATTAACACATAACTTAATTGTTAACGTTAATAATATATGAAATAAATGAAGCATGTTTAGTAATATTTAAATTAAACAATAAAAATGTTAATTTTGTCCCAGGTTTTTTTATTTTATAGATAATTATAAAGGTAAATTGTCGATTCTCTGTCAGGATCTAAAATTTCGATCATTTTCATAACTTTAGGATCTATATCTTTTTGAGCAGATTCTTAAGTTTGGAATATGCATATCCCTTCGAAATGGACGGATTATGTTCATACATTTTAAAATATTTACTTTCTTTTAGCAAATGTATTGAGACTCGTTGAAATGTTAGATTTTAGAAAAATGTTTTTTAATTCTGTCCCAGGTTTTTTTAATACTTGTAAAGAAAAAAAGAATACTTGTTAATTCTTGTGGATCTGTCAGGATTTAGGTTTTATTTTTTTTAGTTACTGGATCTATATTTTAATTTTTTTTTGAGCAGATTTTCGTTTATAAATTCGACGGCAATTAAGGGCTACACACCAAATTCTAATAATAAAACTAGAATATTAAAACTAAAAATGATGTTTAAATGAATGAGATGAATATACAAAAATGCGCATTGCTAGACTGCCTAACCAGTACAAAGTGTAGTTAAAGTGAAGTGATAATGGTGATGATTAACTGAAAATATGAGGACACAAAAATGATCGCAAAACGCGACTTAGAAACAAATAACGTTCATAATATACGAAATAAGTAAACCTTGTTTTAGTAATATTTAAATTAAACGATAAAAATGTTAATTTTGTCCCAGGTATTTTTTTATAGAAAATTGAAAAGGCAAATTGTCGATTCTCTGTCAGGATCTAAATTTTCGATCATTTTCATAATTTTAGGATCTATATTTTTAATTATTTTTATTTGATCAGATTCATAAGTTTAAAATATGCATGTCCCTTTGAAATGAACAGATTAGGTTCATACGTTTTAAAATATTTACTTTCATTTAGCAAATGCATTGAAACTAGCGTTAAAATGTTAGATTTTGGTGAAATATTTTGTACAAAAATTATGGAATTTGAAAAGAAATATGGTGTTTTGGGGGATTTTTATTTTTGATTCTTGAAAAAAGTAATTCTTTAATTACTAATTTTACACCTACTAACTGTAAATTTACACTATTATTCTAAAAGTCATTGCGTCCTATTTGCTACTATCTTTATATAGCACCTTACGAGAGTACTACCATGAGTGGTATGGCCTATCCGGAGTCGAGTTAATATTATTTGTTCGAATTTTGTTCCATGTGTGTTCTTAATTTATTATTTGTTGTGTCACCATTTGTTTGTCCAGTATTTAGATGTCTGAACATTTAGATAGTGTTTCAGCTCTTCATTTGTGATTGGGATGTCAGTGATGTCCATTCGTATATCTTCTTTTGTTGTTGTTTCGTTGTCAGGTATATTTCTATTTACTTATCACCCAACAGGAAAAAAATCCCAATTACAGAGTAATATTAGTATGGAATATACAAGACAAAAGTGTTAATACAATTTTACAATTAATTATAACAATATGAAACATAAGAATGAATTGTTATTGTAGAAAAGAACTTGATTGAACACAGACAATATGTTTTGATAAATGTTCAAGATATTAAAACAAATACAAATATATGGTTGTTTTCCCAAGGGTTTTGGGAAGAAATAAATGGTAAATTTATCTTCGTTGAAGAACTTCCTTGAAAACAATATTTTTCGCAAATGTTCCTGAATCGCGGTTTAACCTGCCCTGTTCATTCTATGTCTCTAATGCAATTTTTTAAGGCTAAATACAGGGTCGAATGGACTCCTTCAGAATTTCAGTTGTTAACACATTTTTATTTTTGTTTCATTGCTTAAACCCTCACTAATGTTTATGTTACGCATGAACATGACAAATGCATAGTCTTTCCACAATAATATGTGTTGTGGACAACCAATTGGCCCAGTGTTCAAAGGAACATAGAAGATTTTGTCAATAGATATGTATTGTTTTTGATGGAAGAAGTCTTAATTTTTTTCAAACGAAATGCGTCCTCCTTTGTAGATGCTAAAATAGCACGATTTTTATGAACATTTTTTTATGAATCATTTTTAAATATTTGTGAAGTTTCGTTGCTGGAATTAATGAAAAATTTGAAGAAATTTCTAGATTTTTGTAATCCGTCAACATGTTCATTTTTATCGCGTCACAAAACAAATTTTTTGAAGATTTAATAATCAGCTGGTCATATTATACAGTCCTAGATGTTTCTCTTAAATAAAATTATCAAAATACATTTACATTTGTCATTGTTTTTGACAAGGCAACTAAAACAAATCTTACTTTATATAAATAAGGTTTATTATTTAGGAGAATTAACATTTTAAATTATTGTAAATGAACACATTTTTGATTTTTTAATCGATACAATAATAAATTTATAAGGTAAGGGAATATATTTTTGTGAAGCATTAATGAAAAAAATAAAATCTTTTTGGTCGTTTCTTTTACATTTTTTGCTTTTTTTATTCATGCATCGTAATCCCTCTTAAAAACACGCAAAAGCGTGGGTACCTAGGTAACCAAAAATGACAATGAATATGAATAACTAAAACAATTATTATTGGTTTTATTTAAGTAACTCAATGGTTAATTTTTGACAAATTATTTAACAACATAACCATTCTATTAATTACATATTAGAATTATGAATGTGATTAAATATTTTTCCAATAAACTTATTACTAAATACTGTTGCTATACATATACGTCATGAAATATATTGTAATGATATATTTTGTTTTTTTTTCTTGACATTAGTCGGAGACTAAATATATTAGAAATGTATTATGTAATGATTGAAATAATTTGCGACAGATTGTTTCAGAGTATTAATAAATAGGTAAGATTGAATATTGTACCATTATTTTAAATATATCTTTAAAGATATTTAAAAATGAACAAAAATGGTTAAAATTTGTAACATTTTTTTATTTATTTAGGAAGAATATGTCTCGAAATAAGTATTTTGTTCATTACTTTTCATTTTTATTAATTGAACATATTTATTTTAATATGTTTACATTTTCAAGGATACTCGTATTTTAGTTTTATTGGAATTTTTTTAAAAACAATCATGGAAATTATGTTAGAACAAATTATATATATTTCTCACCTTCAAACAGGATTGTCGTTAATGTAAACAGTGTACGATTATATGAAGAGATGTATATTTTTAATAGACCTTTGAATACATTTTACAATAATTTAAAATGTTATAATTTTATTTTTGTTCGAACCTTATTCGGAATCTTGTAAATACAATTTATCACTAGTCAGTTTCCACTTTTCATGTAATCTTCCTTGATGATATGATAAACATTAAACACTACTACATTATTCGGTCGATTTTCGTTATTATATCATGATAATAGGTGTATGCATCATACACAGTCGCATTGACTGTCCATCATATTTAATTTTTGCTTCGTTAAATAAATTTATTCACTAAATTATATTTAACAGTGTTCTTCATTGGTGAATACTATAATCTTTGAATTATTGACTTTGGCACATGCACAAAATCTGTGACGTCTTTATAAGAAATATGTAATTAGTATATTTCTGATCTCGGATATATACTTACTTTTTGTGTTGAATTTAAATTAAACTTATTTATTGTATTCATTTTAATATGAATAATTATATGTATTTATGAAGGCCAGAGACGGAATGATATAAACAAATAAAACGAGAAGACAGATGGAAGAGGAGGATTTAGGAAATTGAAAGGTTTGCCGTTTAGAATGCGAGAGGCGTCCAATAGCGCTGTAGTAAACCCAATATATGTATTGTTATTATTTATATCTTTATGCAAATTATTTATTATTGTATGGCTTTGTAACATTTTTTTTTTCAATTTGTGAATAATATTGTGTGACATTTAATTATTTACCAGAATGCTGCATTTTCAATAATTAATATTTTGTGGTGGATGTAAACAAATTTTGTATTGCATGCCACAAGAACATTATCATTGTTTTAAGTTTTGAATAAGAACTTATACTTATTAATATTCATCGTAAATCTAAATAAACCTAAAATATGTACCTATTAGGTTTCAACTGAAATAGTATATTAAAGAACGAATGTCATAATTGTCATTTTATTTTGTGAGAAGGGAGTTTGGGTGACGACGCGTAGCGGAGTTGCCCAAACCTTCGAACAAAATAATCGACAATTATGACATGAGTTCTTTATACTATTTTTTCTATTTTGCGCTTTTTATGATCTTTTTAAATAAAAAATCGTAAATTCAAAATTTAGGGAATTTTGTGTTAGTTGGTAATAATGTGACATTTGAAAATTCAATGTTTGAATATAAAATTGTCTCGTGTTGTTTACAATCAAATTCATATCAAATTAAAAATGAATAGATACGATTTTTTGTGTACTCCACCTGAAATACGTGAAATTACGGAAAATACATTTTATGATTCCAAAAACAAACAATGAAAAAAGTCAGGTTTCATAGTCATAATCAAATATAATTTTTTTACAAGTTACTTACATTTTATTGTATAAAATTAACTGAAAAGGATGTGGAAAGTGTAAAACTATATAATGATTATACACATCTTATATTTAAAACTCTATTTTCTTATAAATAAACACAATTCTTGTTGACATTTCTCCTCCGCCGCCATTTTGCTTTTGTCTCAAAAAGCTCGAACTAATTTACCGACAGAGTTCACAAATAAATTACATATTTTAAATATCAACAATTAATAGTGTTTTAAACTATTTATGCCCTAAATATATATAAACAAAAATGAAAATCTTAACAATCGTTAGTATCGTTTATTCAGTGAGGTTTGACATTTGATATTTTTTGACATAACATTTCAGCTATGCTACCAACTTTATAAAAATAAATTGAACTGCTGTTACAACACTCAAACGAGCTATTAACGAACTCCTTTGGGTGCTGTAATAGCTTTGTTACAGATGCAAAATAGAAAAAGTATTTTAAAAGATTTTCTCTAATATATTAGTGCTACTAAATGTTGGTGACGGTATACTTTTATATTATATTAATAATTAACAATTTTTTTATACGTCTTGGGTATTGATAATATTTTATATATATAATGATATATAATGAAATCAAATGATTGTCTTAAATGCAAAATAATGTTTTTTCCTTTTAAACTCGTATAATTAATAAAATTTGCTGGTCTAACTTGGGAGAATTTTTTTAATATTTTCAATTACTGTGAACAGAATGTGCAATAACTGATCGGTTTTGTTGTCGAACTTGTTTTCCTTCAATTTTCGTTCTACGCTCTAGTTTCTTAGGGCTAGTATGTCTTTTATTACGTTATCCCTCTCCTTTAGTCTTCTTCCGTTTATTCTAGACATCCTCTGTAACGGTTACTATAATAGAAGAATCCATTATATATATGATTGCTCTACGTTGAAGGCAATTTTGAACAGTATTCTGAAAGGCAAACTGTGCATCATATTATTAGGGAATGCGAAGAAACTAGAGCCTAAATACTGTGAATATGTTTGTATTGAAAATAGGAGCGTTTATATTAAATTAGTAAATAAATTTGTTATTATGGTATTATTAAGTTTGGTGGACATTTCTTAAATAATAATGTATTTTCTGCGTTTATTCCACAAAAATATTTTTTAATAAATTTGTGAAGAGACAAGTAGATGAGGTTTATTGTAAAATAAATAAGACAACTTAGAAAAAAAATATATTGAAACTGGATTTTTTTCCTGCATGTTTAGTAAGGTCTTATACTACAAATTTAACCTTACAAAAATTTAAACAATATAAAAAGTAATATTAAATCTCACCAGAATTCGCTCAAAAGCACGAATCTGCATCTTTCCTTATTGGAATAACCTGAAAATTAATACAAATTTGGAGAACTTTCAACTTGTATAAATCGAAAATGAAGATTTATGCGTCCTCCGATATATTAGGTAAATGAAACATTATTTTGCTAAAATACATTACTATGAGAGGAAGAAGGAATAAGATAAGATGCTAAGCCAGTCATTATCTATCTAATTAAAATCAGAAATTTAAATAAATATGATTTGTAGTAAAATTTCAGAAAAATTTACTCATGTAACAATATTTTTTTTAATTTTTATTTATCGATAACATATTTTTGATAGTACATTTTTTAAATAATGATTTATAATTGATGTAATAAATAAACATTGTTTACAAATACGGAACAATATTTTTTTCTTAAATTCTGGGTGAAAGTCAACGCAAATTGTACATTTATGTAATTTAAGCTTCAGCTATCACGATCGGTATCCATGATAGGCGGGTTATTTTTCCTATTATAATTCAGGGATTATTTCCCAATTTTTTTTTATACCAAAATAAACCTCGGGTATTGAAATATTTCAAATAATGATAATTATGTTTTTCCTTATAAACTAGTATAATATATAAAATTTGCTGGTCCAACCTGAGACAAGATTTTTAATATTTTCAATAATTAAATATCTATATTGAAAATATACTAATAATAATAAAGTATTTCAAAGCACACTTTTAAGTCAATTCTACAAAATAATTGTGAAATATGAGATTTATACAGATTCAATAATATTGTTGGTTGATCGACACATACCAGAATGTATTCATGATAATTTTAAAGTTAGAAAGTACGTGTGGTGATTCAACCAATGGAATGTTTTAATTACAAAACAATATTTATCCTTCAGAGTGAATTAAAAAATTTAGGTAGAAAATATAATAAAATAATTTAAAGCTTCTTTGAAGTTAAATACTACTATAATAATTATTGGAAATGAAACAAAATTATATGAAGCAAAAGAAAAAAAAAATGAACACAGTTAATGTTTAATTTCAAATATTATGTGGTAAATATTGTAAAGGTTTTAAAATCTGTTGATCAGTATATGTATTCACAATAAACTTTCCTCACCCTCACATAAGGTTAATTTGATGTAATACAATGAAAAGAATAGTTAAAATTCAACTATTAAATGCGTATATAAAATGTGAGTTGAAAATATTAAATAATTTAAAGCGATGTGATTGATAATTCCTCAAAACGAAATAATTTAAATTAGTACAAGAAACTTCGTTGTAAATGTTTTTCATAACATTTTAATAGTACAAAAGATTTATTATACTTACATAATTAGTTTTACACCGTAAGATAATCTTCGGAATTAAGACAAAAAGGTATGATTTAGTCATTGATTGTAATACCAACCATGTTCAATTTTTCTTTAATTATTGTGAATATGAATATATCTTCAAGCAAAATTTGATAGAAGAACTATATACAGAAAAAGTCGACAAACAATATACTAACTAATCTAAACACACTTTGGTAAAAAAATGCCCTTCAATTAATCATTTCCTTATCAACTATTTTGTAATAATTTCTCATTCATATCAATATAATCAATATTTTACATTCTTTATTTCCAACGAGAATAAGAAAATCATTTTGGTTGCTTAAATTATAAACTGTTCATTATCTTATTATTTTAAATGAATTATTATTAAATTAAAAATGCAAAATTCAGTATTCATTTTCGACATTATTACAAATTGGACAGTTTTAGAAATATGCTAGACTCCAAATAATCAAGGTCAAAAAAGATTAAATGATTTTTGTTCGTAAATAAATAGGGAAAATATCTTTATACAGAATTTTCAATAATTCTTTAAATAGGGATCTATATTTTAAGAATATCTGAACGAATAGTTTTATACCGAACAAAATTGTTTAAAATGAATTTATTCTATACGCATTTAAAGTTTTTAAAATTATGCTTGTCAAAATACGGGACACTAATAGCAAAGGAAAGTAGAATACTTACCATTCATGGTTTGAATTAGTAATATTATTGCATTTAATGGTGTTTTTAGAATTTTTTGCAAAACCACCTTCTTTTATTGGGGTTGAATGGGAAAAAATCGTAAATATGTCATCATTGTTTCCCCACAAGTTCACTGTTTTTGACATTATAAAAAATGTATTGAAAAACAAATTCAATGTTAAATTTATATTCACAGTGATCTTTTTTTGGGTCATGAAATCCAATATTGAATTGCGTATTAAAAAATCTGATGTGGCCAGCACATAACCTCTCGCCGTATATTTTACCTGGCTGTATGCATAAAGCAAAGAATATTTTTATAAATACAAATAATATATTCATATAAATCTATGACGTATAAACTTCTTTATTATTCAATAATAGCATGTCTCAACATAAAGATATTTACCATAAATTATGTTACAATAAATTACAATGTAGAGTTTACCATATATAAATATTAGGCTGGTAACAGCAATTTTCAATTCGAACAACTTTGTTTACTTTCTCTTCATATTCTTCTAGTAAAAACATTAATTTTGGGCGGTCTAAAATGTATATATCTGGATTGTGCATCTATTCTTACATATCTTCTTTTACATTTTATTTTTTCATACTTGTTATATCTAAATAACACTAATTCCTTTTAATAAAGTGACGGATAGATTGCACTCCGATTATTCTTATATCGATGTGTAATTTTGTCAATATTTACAACTTACTTGAGAAGAATTTGATAGCTTTTTCGCAATTCAAAGTTACTCTAGTCTACAGTACTGGTGTACATTGTCCCATAATGTTTGAAACAAATTTAAGTCCTTCAACCTAGACTTGTCATCTCCATAATAGTCACAGATCAAGAACTAAGGGATTCTCCAAGTACATTTTTAATTCATTACTCATTATTTCTGACACTGACATTTATCTGTCAGTTACAAATAATTTAAATTATCAACTATTTTTCATGGCATCCTTTCGGTTGTAAAATTAATTACAACATTATTTTATATATTATATTCCTTTTATCTCTAAATCTATAAAATATGTATAAAAATATTTAAATGTATCAGAAAGAGAATTTATTTTTCTTTAATATTATCAAGAAAAATTTTCAAAAAATAATATTTAGAAGATTTTTTTTCAAGAATCTTCTACTTCCGGTTGTCCAATTGTTACCAAAACCTTATGTATCAGAAAGAGAATTTATTTTTCTTTAATATTATCAAGAAAAATTTTCAAAAAATAATATTTAGAAGATTTTTTTTCAAGAATCTTCTACTTCCGGTTGTCCAATTGTTACCAAAACCTTTTCAGATCTTCCCGGGAATGTCCGATTGGGAAATACGTTGTTAAACAAATTTTAAGTCTTATAGTTTTTGAGTAACCGTCCTTCCAACATCCCACACACACACACACACACACACACACATCCACACACACACACACACACACACACAGACATCATCGTAAAAATGTTAAAATCGGATTGTAAGGACCTTAAAACGTGCTTATTCAATAAAATCTGGATATGCGATTTTTAGCATGAATGCAATACCTCTCTTAGCGAGAGGTAAAAAACGAAAATATGCATCATAACAAAGACATATTTGCGGTTTGTGAATACAGAATACAAATGTTTAAAGAAAAAAATGGAGAAACAAGGGCATAATTACACTTAAGTCGTTGTTTCAGTCAGTCGTAGTTCACAGTTATTCGGATACATAGATCAACGACTTAAAGTATATTTACGTCATTGTTGCCTCAGAGAGCTAAAATATTATTTTAGTAACAACAACTTAAATGTACTTTCTGTCATTGTTTCTCCGATTATGAGCGTAAATATACTTGTACTAATTTAGCAGCAAAGACAAAGATACTTTTGTCTTCGTTGTTCCAAATTCAATGACAAAATTTACCTTTACGTCATTGTTTTTCCAAAGGTGCGATATATATTAGTATTTTTTATTTTACTTTTTAATTGTTGTGTATTGAAAAATTGTGGTTGTCGAATTCCGACTAAAATAATTTTTTCGTTGAATTTCAATAATGAATGAATAAGATAAACTTCAAATTATTGTTGTCTTGTGTGAATCTTATGAGTACATCTAAAAATTACGCTCAGTAATATTATACATTTTTATTTTGAAACATTGCTACATCATCTGCATTCTGCGTCGCTCGGAAAAGTTCTTTTTCTGTACAAGCGCACGGACATAGCGTATGCTTCATGGTTTTATCTTCATTTTATGTGATCTTCCTCCGGGTAGATTCTCTCAGTGGTACGCTTTCAGCTACAGGATTATCTGCCCATGGATGTTTTAAGATCCCTTGTTCATAAAAGCGTTGCATTTTTCCGCTATTCCTGAATTTCATTCTCCGGACTGGGACCATATAGTGGATGACTTTCACATTCAACTATTGTTCATTGCTTGCTGCTCTTTTCTCGGAATATTAGTTGCTAGCTGATTTAGCCTGTTGACAGGGAGTGGATTTTAGGCATCTGATTACCAAATAACAGATCTTATTGAGTGCCACATCCAACTATTTAACATGAGAGAGTGTCGAAAATAGACAATTGATAATTTAATAAATATTGATAGTAAAAATGAGGTCTCGTGGCCGCGTGCCAGTGTTTAATGGCGAATCTGGGGAACCGGGTTTCATCCCGACAGATACCAAATATTTCGTACCTTAAAATGGTGCACTCTTCACGCCAACAATGAGTGCCCGTGCGGTGACGCAGCAATGGGTAATATGCCGTTATATATTTTTATTTTTTTATAGAAAAAAATCTTTTATAACTTCAGAGAAAAAATAATCTTAATAATCTCTGTTATCTATTATTTATTGATTACAAGGTTAATATTGGTAACATTTATATTTCTTAATCTTCCATTATTATTGATATTTATTCCGCGAATAAAATTTTGTGTTGAAAAGATTGTGATCAACCACAGGTGGTTATTTTTCCTAAATAATTTATCTATTTTTCCTAAATAATTTATCTAAAAGGCTTTTCCAATGCAAATTAACAAATTTGTAAAAGTTCATTTATATTTTCAAAGTTAATAGATCAAATTAGAAGAAAATAGACGGCTTCATGGATTTATTTGTTTAATTTTTTTAATTTAAAATTCTTGTTTTTTTTTATGTGGCTTTTCATCGTATGTCGTCTGTGAACTTCTTATATTCTATCAAATAAACAGTTTTCTTTAGCGGCGATTTCTGTTAGCTCTGGTTTGTTAATAATTAATTATCTTGGAATTTGCTCAAATTTTGTGATGGAAAAAAAGTTTTTTTATTTATCTGGCCTCCACCTTATCTTCTAGATTGTTCTTAGCGGATACTGGTATAAATTATCAAATTTTAATCATTACAATAAAGTAATAACTTCCCACATTATTGCAATATCAGACATTTTTTAGTACTTATGATATAAACAAAATCAATGTTACAAGAATTACTTGATTTTTTGTTTGTAATTACCATTTGAATAAAATTGTATAAAATAAATTCATTTATATTTTAGCAATTGTAGTTATCCGAAAGTTGACGAAATTATAGATTTATTTAGACTTCTTGTTGTGCTTGTTGTCTATTATCTTTTTGTTCTTTTTATTTTGTGTCTAGATGTGGTTTTCCAACCTGACTTCGTTGTGAATTCATAAATTTTGTTTATTTTCGTTAAAATGGACTTAAGTATGATTACGATTCATTCCGAATTATTGGCGCATTTATTTTGGGATTTGCACAAATTCTATTTCATATTATAAAAAATTACTTTGAATTTTTCTGGTACTTAAATTCTAGATTCGCTGAAGTTGTTGCTGGTTTAATTTGATTATTATTAAATAGATATCAACACAATAACTTACGGATATATTGCAAATCATTTTTAGAAGTATGTTGGGAGCAAAATAATCAGTATTAGTAAATATTTGATGATTTTTGTTATCACTATTTAAGTATTTTTCGCAATAAGCAGCCGTTAAGAATAATTTGTTGTCATATTTTTTTACTGTACTAATATACTATTTATTTTGACAACGTTAAATCGAGATAAATATTTCGAGTGTAAAAATAAATGTTTTGTATACATTTATTAAGTTTATTTTTTGTTTATTTTTAATAAAATTGTACGTTTATTTTAATGACGATGTTAATGAATATTTCTGATTATTTTATTTGAAAATTCAGAAAAAAATTGGTCCAATAAAGTTTATTCTTTTTACTCTTGTTAGTGATTTCGGAATTTTGAACAAAACAGAAATGCGTCAGATATAAATAAATAACGTTTATATTTTTTATTGTTTTATGTTATTCATTAATACGAATATTATTATTTTGTGAAGTATGTATGTTCACTTTGTTTATAAAATGTTGTTTAAAAAAGTTGTACAAAATTTGGGATATACAATACAGAAATGTTAATTTCATATCAGACTTTTTTCGATTGTCAAAAAATGTTTAATAGTAATTAAAAGTTATTTTATTTTGTTTATCGTTAGTTTGCTATTATAAATAATAGCATTTAATATAGTATCATTTTTACACTGTAAGAATATTGGACATTTTGTTTACTCTCATTATTTATTAACATTAAAAACGAATATTGTTAGGTTTTAAAATAGTAAAATATGAAATTTTTTAATTTTTTTTAGTAATGCTTATAAAATTTATTCTACATATTATTGTAATATATTTGTTTAGAATTGACATTTCATATTACATCTTCCGTATATTTCGTTGAAATTTTTGATTTTCATTTTATAGTTATTGAGATGCGACCCATTTGATTGTCATTGTAAATCTAGGGATTAAGTATCAATGAATGTTTTTGAAACGATTGTCTTACACATCTTACACATCGCTTAATATTTTTTGCTACTTATTCTTGGTATAATAACCTTTATATCATTAAGTTTATTTTTTGAAATTATTCTGCAAGGAATATAATTTTGGTTGCAGTATGTCTACAATCATTATATATTTAAAATTTCTACAATGATAACTTTATAATATACTAGTATCAGATTACTGTAAGTTGTAGAAAAATATATTGTATATTTAATTGTATAATTATAAATAATCAAAACTAGTAATTTTGAAGTGGCAAAATAATCGGAGGCCAGTAAAATTACAACCCAGCTAATAGATACTTGATATGTGATATCTGCTTTTCTTCAACCTTGATTCTGGAATCAAGCTAATCTAGTACTCAAAATCAACGGTCCTCATATTCTTTGAATCAAAATTGACATCATGTTATGATTCCAATTTTGACACATTGTGGTTGTGTACAGGACTACTGCCCGGGTTCTAGTTTATTCCTCTTCTGGTTCCATGAATAGATGAATTAGACCAAATGTTGATCTTCAGATCATTCATACTTTTTAATAAGTTGCAAATTAATCAACGGACTATTGACATATTTCATCAGTTATATTCCTTTTGATAGAGTTGATAAGTTAGAACAAATCTTGATATACAGTTGAATTACATTTTTCAAAAGTTGCTGATTAATCAATTTTTATTCTGGTTTCATGAGTTAATGAATTAGATTAAAAGTTGTGTCCTTCCATTTGTCTTGTTTAATATTGTTACATATTTTATTACCTATAATGTATTTGACGACACGAACATCCAAGCCCCTAGTGGGAATCGAACCCACGACTCCAGGCTCTGAGCGGTGATGGTTGCTTTCACGTTGGCATAAACACGCTTCTCAAGATGGTTGACCCTCGAGGCGGCCAGTTATATTCAATGGAGTTACTTCTTTTTCATATTTAAAGTTGTATTCTTTTTTAAAGTTGGGTTTAGGCAAAACTGGTGTGTGACCAAGTTTCAGTAAGTTACATAAATTTTTCATAACACGTATGTTTATAAGCGCGAAAATGTAATATATTATACTTATTAGGTTAGATTCTTCATCTATTTTGTGATTTTTTTTTTAATTTATACTGTTACTTTAATAAAAAATAATTTGGAGATACTGTTTCGTATCACTACTATTGTTTAAAATAAAAAATGATTTTATAATTTGTAAATATAAAGAATAAATGATGTATAATAATTGATAATGATGAACAGATTGACAAAGCATGTGCCCAAGCAATTACTGATAATGATTTTATAAATCTAAAAGTATTAATTGAAATAGTTTTTATTGTGCCTTATGTAATATAAGTTTTACATGGAAATGAAAGTTCATCGTATCACAAAGGAATTAAACAATGTCAATATTTTTTAGGAAATAAATCATTTAAAAATTCATATGAAAATACACAGTGGAATAAAAGATTTTATTCCATATATATGAAAATTCGTAATTGTTTATTGTTTTAAACCTCTTGTATTACATTCTTAATTGTAGTTTTTATTGTTTTAATTTAATTCAATATTTTTGGTATCGGAGGAATTTGTATAATAAACATTTATTGATATTGATCAGCAATCTTCTTGAATTTCAAGATTTATTTTATTTTTTTCTGTCAAAAATGGAATTTCTAAAATTATAATTCTATTTCGTGCTGCCATTATGTGACAGACAAATTAATAATTTTGGGCTTCGATATTATTTGTCGGCAATCAGTGATTTAATAATCTTTCAGCTTCATAATTTGTTGAGAAAAATAATTATTAGTCTTGAGGCTATTAATATTAAGATATCAATAATATCTCATGATTTTGTAAGTTTTTATACTACTACAAACATTATTATTATTATTAGTAATAATAATTGTATTACACAGATTATTTACGAATTTTGGAATTTACGTTTTTAAGATTGCTACTGTTCTTTTTAATTTAAGACCTTTTTTGCTTTTATTTCAATAAATAATTGTTTTCGTCGTTCGAAATGTCTAAATATTGGATGACAGAAAAACATGTTCGACTTGTTTTTTCGGTAGTAAGATCAGTTAGATTACCTTTACAGTCTAGCTGATTTATTTTAACAATTTGGTATTTACAAGAACCTTTATCACGATTTTGTCGACATATAATCTAATTATAGAACATAAAATTTCTAAAACATCAATTAGTTTTTAATGCTTTAAAATTGTAAACAAATATTCTTCGATTTTATTTTTTGAGAATTTTACTGTCTTTCAAGAGATAACAATTTATTCTATTTTGTACTGTTCCAATGGCTTGAAATGCGTTTTCTAGCAGACATAAGTGTCCTTCATGGATTACAGAAGAACCAGGCTTTTCATTCTCGATCGATATAAATAAAAATTATAAATCATTGTTACCAATTCATTGTATTTTTAATAATAATTCTAAAATAAGCGTAGGAGTCAAATTAAAATGAAATAAGAAACGTGAAACAAAATAATCAGAACATACGCTGTAAAGCATAAAATTATCAACTATTATTTGTCTTTTTTCTTAAGAAGAGTAGGTTTTTTAGTTTTGAACAAATATTTGTGAAGAAAGGCTTTGTACGGCCTTTTTGGCAAAAAAATGTTTTATTGGTATTCAAATTTATTAATACAATCGGACGTTTCGAGGGCGCAAAACCCTCATATTCAGCGAAGACCTGACAATTTTATAGAATGTAGTAAAAAATTACAAGTTAATGCTTACAGTTTGCAAAGAACTCTCCTTTAGAAAATTCTTGCTTACAAAAGTTTTTGAGCTTTTGTGAAATATATATTGTTGACTTCATTTCCATTCTGTAAGTTTTTCATATGAACTTAGAAGGATTTGAAAAACCTAATAATTATGGAGTTATTTACCTATTTACTTGAGGGAGTTTTAGTGAAATATTTATTTATCTCTATATTCTAACGTTTTATTTATATCGGTGAAGTGTAAAACGCAGACAATTATTGTCAATTAAAAGAATACGTTTTTTAAACGATAAATAAATATTAAACAGATAATTAAAAGATAAATTTAAACAAATATTAACACTAATTTAAAGACTATATTATAAGACACTTAAACACTAAGGTTATTTATTTAAGCAATTAACACTACTATTTATGTCACTAATTACATTTATTTATGTTCACTTCTTGTCGTTGGCCTCTCCGACGTGCTTATATACCCGGCGACTTTGGTTCTAGAAACGACTAGAATACTCGCGAGATAAACAGCATGCACAATAGATCACGTCAGCGCGACAAGTCCGAACAGATCTGGTACGCGCGGACATTCGGGCGCGACACAGCGACGGCGGCGAGGTCTACGGAGCGGCGGTGGCGGCGACGTTACAATATCTTTAACAAATATATATTAGGGTGTTGAAAAATATTGAAATGTTACACACATATCTCGTACTTAGCTGTGACAAAAAAAATATTATTCACTTCACATTTTAACAAAAATAAAGATATATTTGATATGCGTATTTATGATTCATGGCTAAGAAAATTTAAATTGAAGAAATGGGAGTGGATACACTAAAATATAAATTAATAATAGAAAACAATTCAAGTATTTTATTGGATTCGGATGGAACTAGGGAGATTATTACTAGGTGTATATTGCTTTAAATTGATTTCCCAATGAAGACAGTAGACCCAGAAGAAACTGGCACCAAGTAGTCGAAACACTAGGTTTTTATGTTTTGAAAAATTACTAAACTTGGCGTCATAAATAAGACACTGGGTAATAATGAATTATACTTATTTACAACTAAAGAAACTAATACAAGTTTAATGAACCCTATTAGTCATCAGACTGCTACAATTATGTTGTCTTAAAGAGATTGGTTAGAACTACATGAAACGAAATTATTTTCATGAGATGACAAGCCAATGCGCTTATAATTATAATCTAATGTGGAGCCAAATACATGAAACACCATATGTAAATTCATAATTAAATATGTTTGCTGCATTATAACAAATAACGAAGTAACATTGTATGAAATATATTCTTCAAAATCAACAATAATTTTATTATTCAATCCAGGTTGTTTACAGCATGAAACTATTAATATAAATATGATAATTGTCTTTGCAACTAATCTACTAATCACATTAATAAAACATGAAAAAAATAATGGTTTACTTTGCTGTATGTTTAGTAATAATATTATCAACTGGAAATATATGTTTTGTAATTTTTATAGCGTAATATTTTAACGAAGCTGCATGTAATCATGTGTTTATTTTATTATTATTACTCCTAGAGTATTCCAATTGTTCTTAGAGTTTCAAATAAATTATCACGATTTTTTAATACTGAAATTTTCCTTTGTTTAGAAAGTTTGTGCATGAATCATGGGTCTTTCTTGATTTATTTTAGAAAGGTCTCGTTGTGTTTTGGTGCTATTTCAATGGAATGAACTCATTTTTAGTTGTTTAATGATTTGGTACTGTTTAAAATTTATTAAGTAGAAAAAATAATAATTTTTTATTGTAATAATAAATTAA
Organism: Harpalus rufipes; assembly: GCA_951394225.1. Classification (NCBI taxonomy): domain Eukaryota; kingdom Metazoa; phylum Arthropoda; class Insecta; order Coleoptera; family Carabidae; genus Harpalus; species Harpalus rufipes. Next base: position 3,782,339 of record OX596275.1, read on the forward strand.
GAGAATATATTCGGAACAAATCAGTATAAATAATAATTCAAAACTATGATATATATATATATAAACGATAAAAATCGCTAATTATATATGTACAAAATTAGTTATTAGAAAATATCTTTCGCAAACTCTTTTTTTACCGGTAATCCCAAAACCGGTCATACAACACCCTTCATGTGTGTTCAGTAATAATATTTTTTTTTAGTGAATTGCATTTATTTTGATGTACTATTAATTGTGCAGAACTATAGTCATACAAGTCTGGGATATTGAAGTATCTTTTATAGTATTTCATATTAATCCTTTGTTATTTTCTTTAACATATTTCTGTGTGATTTCTGATAATCCATACCTATTATATTTACAGTAATGGATTAATAGTAAATTTTTATAATAAATCTAGCAAATTTTATAGTTGTTAAAAGCCAATTGATTTCTTTGTAATACAAAAGTAAACAAGCGTGATAGCGAGGACTATCCCAAGGCACAACTAGGGGACTGCGTTGTTTAATATCGTAATCAGGTGATTTTTCAATTGACTCTTGTAGTAGGATAGCTTGCTGTATATATATAAAGTTTGAATAAATAAATCTGTAATTAAATAAAATGTTTTTATTTATTGATATTGAATAGCAAACTACTCTTGAATTTTGAAATTTGTCATAATTTCAAAGACTACATTCTTATTAGAAGAAGCATTTTTCATTGTATCTATTACGCATTTAGGATTTAGTGGAAAGTGAAATAAAACATTATGTGATTGGTATAATAAATTAGGTAACATTTCAAAATTTAATCAATTTCTTTGTAATACAAAGTAAGCAAGCGTGACAGCGAGGGCTATCCCACGGCACAACTAGGGGACTGCGTTGTTTAATATCGTAATCAGGTGATTTTTAATTGACTCTTGTAGTAGGATAGCTTGCTGTATATATATAAAGTTTGAATAAATAAATCTGTAATTAAATAAAATGTTTTTATTTATTGATATTGAATAGCAAACTACTCTTGAATTTTGAAATTTGTCATAATTTCAAAGACTACATTCTTATTAGAAGAAGCATTTTTCATTGTATCTATTACGCACTTAGGATTTAGTGGAAAGTGAAATAAAACATTATGTGATTGGTATAATAAATTAGGTAACATATTTCAAAATTTAATCAATTACAGTGATATTTTTTCCCTCACAATTTAATATAAGTTACATATGTTCTTCTGATACGTTTCTCTTATTTTTGAAATTGCTAGAAATGTTTTTAAATTAAATAAATAAAATCAAAATTCTTTTGAATATTAAAGAGGAAATTAAAAGAATTATTGAATGTTGAATAGCGCAAACTCATCTTGAATGTCAAAGCTTGTCAGTACTGACATATTGTTATTTTTGGCATTTATAAAGTTTTAATTCTTGTAACTTTATCTTTTTCGTATTATTATGTGCCAGACTTGTTAATTAATGGTGAAAATGTCATTCATATTAATTTTTCGCCACATTTTCTTTTATAAATGTATGGATTTGAGGTATGTTATATAATAGTTTTTTTTAAATATTTTGTAGTTCTTTGAACACTTATTAATGACAATTTTATTCCCCAGAAGATTTACTGTGGAATCTGTTTTTGAAAATTTGCAATATGATTAAAAATGTTATATTTGAAATCTTTCAATATGTAACAAAGAAAAGAGTCTAGTATGTTTACTTTGGTTGTATTGACGATGACAAATCTTATTGGACTGTAATGGTTGAGAATAAACATGGACAAATTATTTTAAACAAAAATTTTATTAAACATTAATATTTGTTTGGCAGTTGCTTTTGAAAGCATCTTTTAGTTTAAATTTGGAAGACATGTAAAAATTCTGGAGAGAATTTTAAAGATATATAAATATTGTAAATTGAATATATCTGATTTATAAATTAACTGTCCATGAATTCAACTTGAAATTCAATTCAAGATCCAATATTTCGTGTAGTATATGTATCATCTTTCTATTGCAAATTGTGCGTTATTAGTAATATTTTAAAGTTATAATTTTGTAATCAAGGAGTGTCGGGAAGAGAAATCAACTTTCATTGCTATTTGTTTCTGAATGCCTAGAGGATGTGCAGGGCAGTTGTCAATGAATAAAATATTTTTTTCTGTCCGCAATTAGCTAAACGGTAATACACATTTAAAAATTCCGGATTTATTTTTTAAAAAACTAGTTCTTTTCCAAATTAGAAAAGAATTTGTGACATACTCATAAGGAATGGATATACTCGTAATAGAAACTAATAATAATATTTCATTTATTTGAATTAAATTTAATATTATTCAAAATCTGTTATAGTTTTGAAAATGATGAAACTGTCTATAATTTGTATTGAAAAGCCGAATAAAATAATTATTTTGGATATTTTACTAATATTTCGGAGAATTTTAATTTTCATGAAATAATCATAATTTTTTTAATGATATTTTTCGTGTTTTCTCTAATACAAATGAATTATTTTATAGTACTCATAGTCAAGAAGGGTGACCGATGGGTTGGTGGTGTATGAACAGCCATTTTGTGTTATTCATAAGAAACAGCACGGTACAATTTGTATAATAAAATAATGTATTTACATTCTGCTATACTTGCATTTTTCATCCCTAGGTTTGAAGGAACCTCAATCTGATGATTTTGCTAATATCGCGGCCAAAGTTAGTCAACCTATGAGGATCTATATTATAATGTGTCTTCTGTGTAAAATATAAATACGTAGTAAGCTGTAAGGGAATTGGAAAATGGACTGCGTTTATAGAGCGTATAAAAATTAGAGCACTGACCTTGACTGAAGGGAAACAGGAATGTTCAGGAGGAAAGGGAGACAGGAGCTTATAGATTGCTGGTCTAGCAATCTCAGTTGGAGATGACGATTGCAGTCGTCTTGAAGTCGTAATGTCCAATGGGTCTTGACGATGACCTAGCGCCACAATGGCGAGAGGTAATGTACTGGGTCAGTACCTTGGTGCTGCGCTCACTATGCGCCGGGTAGGGGAGGCTGGCAATCCAACGCCGTAAGCTGGATGATCATGCCGGCAGATATACCGGTCGGCAGGTTCAGTGAGTGGGACCAAATTGCCCACTGTGAAGTTCACTAATGGCTCGATGCAGACGAAAAACTGAGTGAATATTAACTCACTTCACTTTTTCTGTAAGAAGAAATTCCCTCTACCCAAAGTAAACACCGAATTCAAATTAATAACATTTAATTGGCATTAATTAAACAATTATTTTCAAATGAAGTAAAAGATGCAAAAATTTAAACAAATTATGAGGATTTTATGGACGAAAGAAAAATACGTCTGAACGCCACATTGGTTCTTTACCGACTTGTTATTTTTTTATTATGAATGTTTCTTGGTCGCTAAGGTATTCTATTGCATCCTTTACTTTTTTTTTACATAGGTTTCTTGATTACAAAAATAATACAGAGTTCTTCAACAATAAATAGTCATCAGTGACTCTGATTTTCATACGTCCATACCTCACAATGAAAACTTTCCATAAGCATATATGATGTTGAAAGATGCCATCCCAATAGTCATTTTTTTTTCAAATAAGATCAAAACCTTTTGATCTTTAAATTTGATTTTTGTAGGTCTAATAGTAGTGTTATATTGGATTTAAGAATATGCTGAAACATCGGAATTTGCTGACAAAGTTATCTACTTTCGTGTAGACATCTTTAATACAGAAGATTGTCTTAATAATAATTGAATTGTTATATTTTGATGCGCAATATTTTCTAAAGGATGGTAAAAGAGTGTATCCAATATAAAATCTTTTGATTAAAGTGATTGTAGATTCATAAATTGTTACAATTATATATATCGTAATAATATATATGATATTAGAATAACAATAAAATGTGGAAGAATACAAAATGTCCAAATAAATTTGGAATTTATTGTATTCAACCTTGATTTAATCAACTTACGTTTGAATTTGAAATAATGTATGTTGTTCGTGTAATTTCTGTAAGACATTGTGGATTGTTAATTTTTTAGTAGTACTAAATTTTTTGTTTACGCTAAGGAAAATGTATTTTTTTTCAAAATTGGAAAATGTAGAATAAAATATCTTCCTTTTGTGATTTATCAATTTTATAATGGATGGGAAGGAACAAAATTGTAAAAAGTAATTTTTCTTTTATCAAGGACTGTGAATATCTTAGAATAAGGCCCAAAATTGCGCCATGACATAACTACAATAAGAGATAAAAAATTGGTGTTTTATATAGTTCAAAAACAAGTACTATGTGTAAAAATATTAATTTCAATGACTTTGTAACTAAAAGTTTTCTATAAACTTTTTATTTATGACAAATTTCGTATTATCTGTTTGTTTTACTTATTGCACCTAGAGTGATAGTTTTTTTTGACGTTTAGAAGGTTAAATCTAAAATGATATAACAAACTTGCTCCATTTCTTGACTACAAAGGATGATCAAGATTACAATCAAAATAACCCTGATTATTATGATCCATTTACATATTTTACAACGGAAGAGTGGAAGAAATTCGTGTTAATTTAGAATAATATGAACATAATAATAGTATTATTTGGTAAAGTAGACGGCGGGATAGCACAGTGGTAGAGTGCTAGCCTCTGGACTCAGATGTCGTGGGTTCGAAACCGGGTCAGGTCGAATTTTTCTCGACTGATCTTGATCGTTACCTTTCCAAGTTGGGATACAATTAACTTGGCAATCACTAAGCTATCTGGCACCGGCTAGTGGTTGTAACAAGGGCTTGCTCGGGTGGGCAACACACATGACATCTACGCAAGGAACTTCGTGGCAATTTTAGGGATATAACCTGTAGGGTTGATAATCCTAAAACAATATACATTACATACATTATTATTTGGTAAAATATACCTAACAAGACAATTATGGAAGTAGTTTTTAATCTTTTGTTTAATATAAGTGACTACTAAATTTTTCGCTTTTAGATGGGTTATACCTTTACAATCAGTGATTTTATAATTTTGATTTGATTCGTGTTTTATACATTCTGTTCGCATATTTTCAGTCGTATATACTGGCCTTTGTGACCTATTATGTTATGCATTTATTCCTTGTTCGATGGAACTAATTTTATCTTTTTCACTATGTATTGGGAAGTCGTTTTCGCAAGGGTCGAAATTGCCAGTAATATTGTCTTCAATATATATTTTTTTAATGTAGTTATCCTTAGGTTGTTATCGACAGATTCCACGATATCCTATAATCGGCAAGTGTTCATATATTTTTGCAACGCGACATAAGATGAGTTGTAAAATTTAATAAGTACTTATGAATTTATTTATTTACAATATACATTTAATTTATACAGCAATCATAATTATCAAAATACTGGAACGTTAATAACAAGGTCTAAAGTGAGTATATATTGCTGAATTTTCAATTGTACAAAATTATTTATGTTCGTAGAAACGTTGAATACCTTCTTTAGAAATATATCATCATCTGTAAATGATAAGTAGATGTTAAAACGATAATAAAAATCGTGTTGGGGATAATCTAAAAATATCTGCAACAAACTTATCTTTTTTTTAATGCGTACTGCTTGAAAATCTCTTCATTTTCTCGTCAAATGCTCTATATATGCACTCATTCGAAATCACTACTTAAGAGATTTAAATCTTTCCCAATTTAATGAATATTCACTAAATTCTAAAAAATGTATCTAATGATGTAAATAAATTATACTACTATACCACGAGTGCCTTAAAAATACGAATCTTTTGCTTAGATGAATAATTAAAAATAAACTATATCAATTAGTGTACAAAAATGAAAATGTATGCATACTATTCCGTCAAGTGCAATATAATACGTTAGTGGCATATGTGTTATTGTTAATGTCTATATTATGTAATTACAAATTGGATTTAAATTATACCAACCACTTTTGTATAAGATATGTAATTGTCATAAATAAATTTCACTTACATTCGTTATTGATATTTGGAGATATTTTCATGAATAAATATGGAGGTATAGTTAAATAAGAAAGTTGGAGTAAGCCCTCGCTCTGCATATGTGTGATCACTCGTGACATAACTATAGTGAGCTATGTTATAAATGTGTTTATTACAGGGAGAATTTTCATTAGGTCTAAAAGATATACCAAAGATGAAATATTCGTAGTATTTTTACCTGTGTTGTAGTTCTATTTCGCAATATGAATGAAATATTCTAGCACGCTTATTAAACCATTTTTTGGTGACATTTTGTCAACAATTTTATAAATAATGTAAATGAAAACCAAAACAGAAAATAGTATAAAATACCACCGCCGTTGCGTGCACGTATCCAAATTTCTAGCTTTTGCAATAAATGCATTTGTTATACTATTATATAATGTTCCAGTTGTTTTAACGATCCGGATTCGATGCGTGACGTCAAATATGAAAAATATTTTCACTTAAAATAGATTAAAGGAATCAGAAACAACTTGCATTCATTTATATTCCTCCAATACAAGCTAGATTTAATGAAATGCATTATTGTTTTAAATAGGAGCCCCTTAAAATTTTATTCTAATTTTCAAACAGCACAAAAGTGATTTTGCTTTCTGTACGACAGGTCATAGAGTTACTGGATGACGCCTGAAAAGCGCCTTCAACTATTTATATACGTAAATAAATTTAGGCCAAGTTCTTTTAAAGACTTTGTTTTAAGGATTACTTAAAAATCTCGTCTTAGTTCCATTGGTATTATTAAATAATATTCCTAAGGAACTGTTCTTAAGGTATCTAATTTCTATCTTCAGGAAGTCCATAGATGATATTCCTATCTCGTAATTTTCATTCCAAGCTGGGCGTCTTTGATCTTTTTTTTTCTATTTCGTTATATTTTGTTTCATATTGCTGTGGTAGTTTACTGTAATTGCCCATTATTTACTGAAGCTTAAATCTGTTATCTGTTGGCTCTAAGAATAATTAGAATTCCTTAACAGTCATGCGTCAGGTTGGATTTCATATAGTTGGCAAACACTTATTTTGAATAAAAATGATCAGATTTTTTACGGCCTTCTTTGTTTTAAGGATTACTTAAAAATCTCGTCGTTAGAGTTCCATTGGTTTTATTAAATAATATTCGTAACTGTTCTTAAGGTATTTCATTTATATCTTCAGGAAGTCCATAGATGAGATTCCTATCTCGTGATTTTCGTTCCAATGTTTCAAGCTGGGCGTCTTTGAGTTCGTTTCTATTGCGTTATATTTTGTTTCATATTGCTGTGCTAGTTTACTGTAAGTGTCCATATCTGTTATTTTTTGGCTCTAAGAATAGAATTCCTTAACGGTCATGCGTCAGGTTGGATTTCATATAGTTGGCACACTTATTTTGAATAAAAATGATCAGATTTTTTACGGCCTTCTTTGTTTTAAGGATTACTTAAAAATCTCGTCGTTAGAGTTCCATTGGTTTTATTAAATAATATTCGTAACTGTTCTTAAGGTATTTCATTTATATCTTCAGGAAGTCCATAGATGAGATTCCTATCTCGTGATTTTCGTTCCAATGTTTCAAGCTGGGCGTCTTTGAGTTCGTTTCTATTGCGTTATATTTTGTTTCATATTGCTGTGCTAGTTTACTGTAAGTGTCCATATCTGTTATTTTTTGGCTCTAAGAATAGAATTCCTTAACGGTCAAGCGTCAGGTTTGATTTTAGATATAGTTGGCAAACACTGATTTTGAATGAGCTACGACAGCAAGATTTTAAATTGATTTAAATCTATAAATTTATTCACTCAATATTTGTGTACTTTTGGTACGAATATAACGGTGCGATAACTTTCGTCGAATTCACAGAGATGTACTTTCAGATGGTCTTGTGATTTTATTCAACAGGATTTCATTTAGAACTATTATATTTTCAATTTTCGGTGCTAGAATTGCTTTAGTTGTAATTTTTTAAATATCATTTGTCAATTTGTATTATTAATAAATATGAATATATATTATTTTAATTTTTGATCACAAATATGTTATATTTCAAAGAAAACTTTCTATAATCAATGGGTTATAAATGACTTCGGGGTTTTGAAGCCTCTAGTTGTTAAAGCAGTTCTGTGATTGTGCAGTTTATTAATATTGGTAAGCAATGTTTGATGTCACCATTTGTCCACGAAATGATAATGCATTGTTTCTAAATTCTTTAACAGATTTAACATTAAATTTTTGATGGAATTGAAATATATTCGAGTAAGAATAATATTTTGTGTCTCCTTTATTCGATATTTGTCAAAAGATTGGAGGTCTGTTTTGATGTGTCCGTAAGTTACAATAAAAATGTAAGAATCTATTTAACTTCATCGCAAATGATTACAGTACCATTTATAATTATTTTTCTGTGGTACTATTAGTTTTAATTTTGTACACACTTCCAATATGGAGACGAGAATAATTTTTAAAATAGAACTGTTTGCCACTTAAAATAGTTGTTAAACTATTGCATAAATTGTTTTTCTATTCCTGCCGGAATATTCAGTAAATAAGTGTATATTGACAATTTGTGTTGTTTACTACAAACAGAATGTGGTTCAAAACTTCCTTCTGTATATTATTAAATAATGCTTCATTTTTGCATCTTCTGCTTTAATTAACATAAGGAAAAACGTTTTCATAGGCATTATTCATATTATTACGATGCAAAAACTGAAATCACTAAGTATGTGCATTATTATTTTCCTGCATTTTGCATTTTTATTTTTGAATAGTTTGTTTGGTATAATGTAACAAATAATTTTCCATTAAATCGTCTTTGTGCTGCAATACCAGTGTATTAAAAACAATTATGTATATAAATTATAATTATTTTAATTATTTCGGAAATTTACTTTGTATTACTTGTCTTAATAAAATTACACATTATTAAAGCCAGTAATTTTCTGATACTTAACTAGTACATAATTTTGATAACTTGTTTTCATAAATATTTATAAATTTGTTGTCTCTTTGGCATAAAACAATATGAACCATAAATGAAATCTATGGCTTTCTGATATTATTTATATTATTGTTCGCGCGTTTAAATATTTTTATTTGACCTTTCAATAATATAGTTGTGACCCCAGATCAGGCAACTCACTATGTTCAGAATGTGGTTTAAAATTCTATTGTTAAATACTACATTTTTGTCTATTTAATTTTTCTGCATTAATATCAATATAATCGTTTTTACTGTTGACCTAATCAATGTAATCCGGCTAAAAATATGTCACTTAAGTTCAAAATTAATAATTTTTTGAAATTGGTTTATCTATGATCATTTTTTTGGTATATTGTAACAAAGTATATTAAACTTTTTTAATTTTTCTTACAATGCGAATAATTTGTTATTGTATAAAAAAATGGCATTTGTTTCAATTGCTTTGTTTTGGAAATCTCCTTAGTTACTGCCTTTCTTGAACAATTTACGTGTTCTTGAAACCAGTAGTATCCGACCTTTGGCCGGGGAAAAAAGAAAACTAGCATACCTGGAACGTTGGAAACCTAATCACCCTCAAAGTAGTCTCTCTAGACATTGTCATTGTTGGAAGCATTCCGAGAAAGCTTCTTTCGGAATGGAGTTTAGGTCGGCTGTCGTTGCAGCCATAATGTCCTCTCTTGTCTGAAATAGTGTTCCTTATAATGGGATTTTGAGTTTGGGGAACAGCTAGAAGTCGCAGGTGGCCATATCAGTAGAGTAAGGAGCCTGTTGAACCGTAGGAGTCTTGTTTTCCGTCAAAAAAGTCTAATTCAAGTGTGAGGAATGTGCTGGGAGCATTGTCGTGATGGAGGCGCTAACCTGTTGACCACAACTCCGGGGAGGACATCCCTGTGGTGCGTACTCGTGGTGTACCACACCGCGGGAGTCAAAGAAAACAGTGAGCATCACTTTGACGTTGCTGCGAACTTGGCGGGCCTTCTTTGATCTTGGTGACGTGGAATGCTTCCATTGTGACGACTGGGATTTGGTTTCCGGGTCGTACCCCTACACACAGGATTCGTCACCAGTGATTATGGTTTTCATGAAGTCGGGGTCACTGTTCATGGATTCCACATGTCCTGTGAGACTTCAACACAAGGAAAAACCGACACACTACCTCACTCAAATGCTGCTTGCCAGCAACAGACGCTATCGACAGGCGGGGAAAAAATTCACGCATGCGCATGAAGGTTCTTGGTCGGCTCATGCAAGCGCGCTTGATTCAAATCCATCAGGTTTTCGCAAATAGAATATGGTCGGATATTTTTCTAACAGATCTCTTATTCCATCTATTGTACGCAAATGTTTAAAATTTATTGTGGCACTGGAATGAAACAATATCAACCACAAATAAAATTACGTACTCTATATATTTTGTGTTTACTAAAAATATTCATCCCCTATATGTGGTTTGACTTCTGCTTAGAGTTCCTCTACGTGTTATTAATAACAGTTTAAAATCTAAGAATATCCATATAGTATCTTCGTTGCCGCGCGTTTAAATCGTTTTGATTCAGTACCTGTTCATAATTAATATTAAATTTTTTATTTTTAACTTTTAACTAATTTTATTTTTGTATAATTTAACAAAAAAAAATTCCATTAAATTATTTTTGAATTTTTCCCATAATGTGATTGAATTTGTAATGTATGAAATCAATTGATGAATATTTTTCTCAATTGTTTTGCAAAAAGTATTGCCCTACTTAAATAATCAACACTTTCTTGTAGTAATTCGCACAAAATTTCAAAACTTGTGCGTTTTGCATACATTATATTAACAGTAAATGAAATTTCTATGTATCTTTTGGGTTTATGATACTATTATTTCAATTGGTGATCTGTTCTCTTTGTTTAATTATCGAGGAATTTGTAATGGAAGTTTAAAATATTCATATACTTGTCCTGTCGCGCGTTCAAATCTTTTCGAAGCCGAACTATGCAGTAAGAGATATTTGTCATTTTCATGCTCGTTCCATTGCGTGTAGCTCTGAACCAGGAAAAAAAAACATACTGTTTGTTGATGTTTGAAATGTACCGCGAGTTCAAAAATTACATGAGATATTTCTATAATCGTCAATATCTCTGGGACCGATACATACCTAGTGTCTAAATGTTCATAAATTTCATCTCATGCAATTGTTTTATTTAAATTTTGACAATTTGCTGCAATCTTGATTCTTTCACATATGTTTTACTATTCACCGATGCATATATTTTAATATTAATACGATATTTATTCAGTATTGGGTTGTACTTACAATTTTAACTTGGGATCTGCAGTCTGAAGGGACAAATAATAGTAAAATCAATGAAACTATGAATTATATTTATTAATACTGTCAATAATTGTATAAAATTAGAATAAATCTTTGTCAAATACAAAGAGGTCATATTTACATATTCATCACGTTAGAATTTTGTGATTACATATATATTTTTGGCATGAATGAATTTTTGTTTTATTAATACACCATTTAAATACAATACTTGTTGGTGTTCATTAGGCTGATTTTGTTTAATATTTTTCAAACGTCAAAAAAAAAAAACAATTATAATAAAAAAATACTTCTCATTATCAATTGTATATTTAGTTATACTATTTGTTCAGAAATTGATCATTTTTGAATTATTATCAGATCTTGGTACATTTTTGTGTTGTCAGATCTTTTTATATAACTGATATTTATATTTCATTACGAAATTATTTCAATTTTTTGCCAAACTCATTCATTGTGTTTTTTATTTAAAATACCGCATGTCCCGGGACATGAATCCTATATGATAGACAATTTCTTGGCGTTCTGCCAAATGTGTTCACGGTATTTCATTCTTTTACTAATTTTAAACATGTTTTTTTGAAAGTTATAATAATTAAACAATATTAAATTTTTACTAGTTTACAAGTGATATTTTTTCTAAGTAAATTATAATATAAATTGAAAAAAATCTTGAATTCTATGCTTTAAATCTTCATACCTACTCAAATAAATGTATAATGACAAATGTCTAAACACTAAATAAATTTTTGATGCCAATATTAAATATGAATTTATATTAAACATAAACAGAAATGGCGGAAAGTAATGTGCTGTTCACATTAGATTTTTATTTATATTATTTAGAATAATTTTATGTGATCTGACTAATAACTGCCTTTTTATATCCAATGTGGATTTTTTAAGTGTCCAATGTGTTGGTTACTTGCCTTCCCTACATTTTTTTTGTGCTTTTATTGGTGCTTAATACTATATTTTTTTCACGTAATGGATTGTTTATTATATCTTTTTACTTTTAATTGACTTTTTAATGATTTTAATGATTTGTGTGATTTTCATTATTCAATAAATATTTTAACATTAAATCGATTCCATTAAGGATATATTTTGGGATCATTGTCACAATTTCGTTTAGTATCATCGTTCTTCAGTGCTAAAATAGTTCTATATCGTTCTATATTGTTCGATTTATGCAGAATGTTTCATGGAGCAAAGATATATTTCAAATACAGTTTGAGGAATTAGTTATAATTTCGCTAAGACCATTTTCCTATTTTTTTAAATTTCGGTCTAATCTGGAGAGCGTGGTTCGATCCCGACCGACGCCAAAAATTACTTCGAATTTTAATGGCACAAAATTGACTCTTGTGGTGCACTCTCCGCGCCAGCTATGAGTGACACACGGTACAAATATTTCATCATTACCGTGTACAAAGCAGATTGGCACACCCAGCAATGGGTAATATGCCGTGATGATATATATATACAGGGTGTTAATAAAAAAACTTTACACACTTTAGCAGGTGATAGTAGAGATGAAAACAAGAAAAAAAATCTAATACACTTAGGCCCAATACTCATTGGTTTTTAGAAAATTTATGTATGGAATTTGTACATAATACACAGGATTGACGGAAGGTATTGTGCTGGCCACATCAGATTTAACAACTAAGGACTCTAGGTGTTTACGATCAATTGTAAACAAAGTTGCAGCCGTCGTCGAAGAGACTCACGCACTTGATCGTAAACACCTAGAGTCCTTAGTTGTTAAATCTGATGTGGCCAGCACAATCAATACCTTCCGTCAATCCTGTGTATTATGTACAAATTCCATACATAAATTTTCTAAAAACCAATGAGTATTGGACCTAAGTGTATTAGAATTTTTTTCTTGTTTTCATCTCTACTATCACCTGCTAAAGTGTGTAAAGTTTTTTTATTAACACCCTGTATATATATATATATTATTTTATTTTTTATTAGAAAATTTATTAAACGTATTAGTTTTTAAACAATAGCTATAAATGATTTCGGAGTATTTGAAGCCTCTAGGTATCGCAATTATATGATTTCTGTAATGAAATGTTAAGTATTGTCTAGTTACCATTTATAATATAACTTTTCTACCAAATGGTAATGCATAATTTGTTTGAAGATAATTTCTTAAATAACAGCCGTAATTGACTAAATGATTTCGGAGTATTGAAGCTTTCAGTATTACAGTTTTGTGATTTGTGCAATTGACAATGGGTAAGCATTGTTTAGTCACCATTTATAGTGTAAATTGTGTCCCAAATTGTGATGCATGTTTTGTTTTGCAGAAATTTCTTATGGCCATTTGTGATTTGAAGGTAAGCAAAATCTGTACCATATAATATAACTTCTCCACCGAATGCTACTGCATATTTTGTTTTTAAGAAATGTTTTTAAACAAATGACAAATGACTCAATACCAATGTTTCTGTTGTAGCAGTTCTATAATTTGTGACATTTATTATAAGTAGCGTCTAAAGTGATCGTCTAATAATATGTATGATTTCTACAATATGCTTAATTTGTTTTGAGAAAAAAAAACGACTGTTTAATGTCGATGTGTATATTACGGCGTATCCAAGATTTGTGTCACTTATTTAGGTAACGCAATTGTTCATTAAATCGATTGTATTGAGGGTAAATTTTGGAAATATTATGACAGTTTATTATTATTGTTATGACTTGGTATTTAGCACGAATTTCATAAAGAATATTTTCATCTATTTTACCATTGAGGTCTGCAGTTTTAATATCAGAGGCAATTGCAATTACTAAAATTGTTCTTATTGAAGTGAACTTCAAACTGGACTAGAAGTTTCTGAATAGTCTACACCCGGTTGTTACCACTAATTCAGTTTTGTACCTATTATATGCCCATCTGTTTTTCAGCGCCGTTGTATTTTGTGGTAATTTGACTAGCGACCAGCTTAACGAATACATTTCGTCATCAGCCTCTTCACTTCGAATAGCATCTTTAAAAGTTTTGGTTATTGTGTTTCAGCTAAGAGTTTCATCAGTATTTATGAATTTTTCATACCTATTTGGAGATTAAATTTCTCTTCTATTACCTAAAGAATATGTTAATGATTGAGAATCATCTTCACCTTTATCATTTTGAATGCTATCTGGTTACTGTATTTCGGTTCTTATTAACATTCATTTTTCACTTTTTCACTATTCATTCACGTAAAATGTATAAAAAAACATCAACATATTTTTAACATAAAATTGGATTCTTGACATGTTAACCTCTATGCAAATTGTCATCAACTGTTTTTCTTCGTTGCTTGACAGCGGACTCCTGGACTCCTATGATGTCTTGACATACTTCGAACTTAAAATGCAAAATGTGGGGTTAGTGGTTTATGGAAATTTATAATTATAAATATTTTGTAGGCATACAAAATTTAAAGTAATAACCACTGAGTAAATAAATATTAATTTTATTGTTTTTAGATGGAATTTGCGTTTGGATATACAATGGTTGTTATTGTAGATAATTAAGTAACTAAGTTAGTAAGACAAAACAAGATTATTACATTAAATTGTGTATTACATAATACTAAATATAATATATAACTATCAGTACATTTCATTTTAATGAACTTTTAAAATGTCAACAACACACTTTCTTATTACATACATAGAGCACTATATTTTTATTTTTATATTGTTTCTTAGTTACTATGTGTCGATAACAAAACATCTTTATTAACAATCTTTAGTTTATGTAAAATGATCCATTTGCAATTTTGCAAATAACTGCTAGCACCATCTGACTATCACCAATTCTAAACGAAAACTAAAAACACGCCCAGATGTTGCATTATATATTTGTAATGCAAATATTTATCATAATCGTACTAATGTCCATTGTATCTTTTGTTGTTTTTTGAAAATTGTACAAAATATAACAAATACTATACCGGTTATATATATTTTGGGATCTGAATCGCTATTTTGGGGAATGAACGAATATTAACAACAAAAAATTACAAATCAATTTAAGGATGAATAATAAATATCTCATGAAGGATGCAATTATGAAAAAGGTTTAATAAAAATATATTTGAATTGATTGAAATCTTAAATTATAAAATATTAATAAAAACATGTTTTGTAATGCTGTTTTACTTCAATTTATGATTATTTTCAAACTTATACTTTTTAATTTTGTTTTTGTCAAATGTTTCATGTACTAAGGTCACTTCGAGATCATATTTTTCAATTTTATATTTTTTTCATTTCCGCAAAATCTCAACAAAAATTAAAACATTTGTAAGTCACTTGCAAACTTTCATTTACCAAATATAGAAACACAAAAAGCACAAATAATGTTTTTGTTGACATGTTGCAGATGAGGTTACAATAGAATTTTGTTCACTTTTCGGCACGACGCGCAGAATAAATATATAACAAAATGGCTCCATATAAACCAAGGTCTCTTATAATTTACCTTCCGAGTTAACTTTTGTCGTCCTGAAATTTACAATATTTGATTCCTGGGAACGATATTTAATATTTCTTATTGAATTATTAATTATATATTTCAAATTATAGATATATTACATGAACCCTTCAGAAATATTGCCAATCCCGTTAATAAATTGAAAACCTCGAACATTTAGAATAAATGGAGAAAACTTGTTCATAGCATGAATTTAAAGTTTAAGAAAATACGTAAATATAAAGATTAGATGTAATTAGAATTATTTGTGCGTACAAGATATGTTAAATACAATACTTATATATACCACAATGGAAAGGGCGCGAGAGGTATTGTGATAGCCACAACAGATTTTTTTTATTGCAATACCGTCCTATGAATAATATTTTCTAATATGATTTCCAGTTACTACCAGTTACCCAGCCTCCTCAAATGAGAACAGGTCATATGGATCAAGCTCAAAATTTCCTACTATAATAAACAATTGAAGAATGGAAACTTTCAAGAAAAAATAAAAGCTATTACCTATAAAATATATACCAAATACAATAATTATTTTGTTATATTTGTTATTTTTATGTCAAGCATGGACTTCTGCACCAATTTTATTAGTATTGTTTTTCTTCAAAAAGAATAAGTCTACCAAGTATTTTAAATATTTTTCAAATGTGTAGAAAGTCTGATAATTTTTAGATCTGAAAGGTACTGAGTATTTGTATTTTTGGCTTTTGAGGTAGGTGGGATAAAGCCAACCATAACTTATTATTTTGCAAAAAACAAAAACTATATAATAAAATAAATATTTTGATTTATAAGTTTGTAGTTTAAGCATGGACTGAGTATTTGAATTTATAATGTTTAGAACATTTCATACCTAATTAAAAAGTTTTTTATTTATTATTTCCTATATCGAAATCCATGTTAAATGTTATTAGGATTTAAGTTACACAGTGTTGTTTAATATATCAACGGATTGTTAATTTGCAACTAAAATTTAATACAGTGAAATGTTCATTATTTTTATAAACACTAAACATAAATACAATTGATTTACTAATTTGAGACATTTTTCTTCATAATGAATTTGTATGTAACGTTTTCTTGATTATGATTTATTTGTTGTTCAAATGTTTGTTACCCTTACAATTCATTACATAATTTTATCTTTTATTATTTTTTTCTATAAAGCTTTTGTTCATTATTTATTGATACAATTTTGAAATGGAAATTCAGATTTGGATGCGAAAATATGACTCAAATGAAACAATATTTTTCTATGTTATGAATATAATTGTTGTAATTATTTTGACTGGGTGATTTAGCCTAGGAATGTTTTCTTCATAATTGTATACAGCAATAGTCAAAATATAATTTGAAATTTAGAAATGTACTTATATCAAAATGAATAATATTTGTTCATTGTCAGTGGTTGTAATAAAAAGATGCCTTGGGAATGTATTTTTTTACTAAATTTTTTATAATATACATTTAGTTTTGCAGTGTTGGCTTGTATTGTATGTTGCAGTATTTGGTGGTATGAATATAGTTATATAGCGATATATTTGTAAAAATACTCTTTTAAAAGCTTTAAGTTGTAAAAACTAATGAAATATATAAATAATAATTTCAATAATTTTAGATAAATACATAAAATAATGTTGCTTGTTTGAAATATATTAAATAATTATCAATAAACTGTCTATAAAACATATTTTAACAATTTTTATTGTATTTTGAGAAGTATTTAAAATTTTGTTTTTGACATAATATATACCATCGTTACATAACTATGGTGGCTTCAGAATAAGGAGTAAAATAACTAGTATACTGATTTTGAGTTTGAGGGTGTGGCTAGGCATTCTTGGAGGATTAAATCGTTTAAAAATTCGACGATATAGTGAACTATGTCGTCGGGATATGTATTAGATTTATTCTGATCGGTATTTTAACAAATGTAAGTAACGTTATAACGGAACTTAGCTGTAAAAATATGATTGTCAATGGCAGACATATCATGACTTATGATTGGTAGTCGCATAGTCTATTGTATAGATTAAAATATTTATTTGTAAATGTTGATTATGGTTCTCTTGTCAAACACAGGATTTGTGCCGTTCGATAAGTGGTCTAATAATAAAAAAGTTATTACAGAAGAATCGAGAAACAAGGTGATTTTGGTTTTTTTTTTATTAATTTTATTATTTCATTAAATTTTCTTTATTTATAGAAGGATTTATGCAAATCCAATTTCTAATAAACACTTATTTTATTATGAATATTAATAATCACTTATTTAAATTTGTAACTTATTCAAAAATATACAGTAACAATTATCTATTATTATAATCAGTTTTTTTATGATTGGTCGCTTTCGTTATTGTAAAGGTTTTAGGTATACCCTGTTAATTCAATTAACTCCAATTGTTAATAATAAAACTTGCTTTGTTATGAATATAAATAATCTCTTAGTTACTTAATATAACTTATAAAACTTACGAAAAAAGTGATTTCCATCCAACAGTAACCCCCGAATCTCAACGAATAGGAGCGAAGGTTGCCGAGTGGTTCTGCTTATATAGATTCATATAAACACGATGATATATGTATATTATTTTTTAACAGTAATTTTTAAAATTCGAAAAAACCTAATATAAATCATATTTCATGTAATAATTTTTATTTACTGTTATAAATTTATTGTCATTTGTCATTGTGACTATGTCATCGCCGAAATCTGCGAATTGTAGCAGATTGACACGCACATATTGTCGTTATAATATTTGTTTTATTAATATTTTAATTTATTAATGTGAAACAATAATAAACCATTTTTACTGATATATTTGTGGTACAGAATCGAAGTATAAATGTATACATATATTGGAAATATTAATTTCAGAAGAAACGTTTCCTTCTTCTTCTATTTTACCGTTCTTTCTATTTCTGATCGACGCGTTATATTTTTGATTTTGTATGTTGATTGTATGATCAACAAATATTTAAAAAAATCTAACGTAAGCTCTGAAACCATTACATGTGTTATAAGGGTGCTAAGTACCACTTATACAATATTTAAATAGAACTTGGGTGCTCTAAATAAGGGATCAGTGCACCTAAGTTTGCTTTTTTGTGCTGTTTCTTGACTGCTGGTTTCAAAACTGCTCTTCGAATATCCAACAAAGTTTTCCGCAGCTACAATAACTATTGTGTTAGACAGTCCGTTTCATATAATATTCTCCTTGGCATATGAAACCTTTTTTTGGCACTTAGCACCGCCTTCAATTGTAAAAAACTAAAAGTGGTAATTATGATTTATTTATTACAAGACTTAAAAGTTGAGTGGTTGTTTCTTGGTGTTGTATTAACAAATGAAAGGGTAATTTTTTGTTAACACAATATGTTATTTTGTTTAATTTTATATTCAAGTAAACTGTCATTTTTGAAATTAGCAAAGTATTTTCATATATTTATTTATTTACTTATTTATTTGGGCGCCTGATTTATGAATTTAGTGGATTGCATATATTATTAAATTTAAATTGATTTTATTATTTGTAAAAGAACTTTGGATGCAGGAATTCGGGAACTTGAGATTCAGATTGGGTTTGTGCGTTTTGACAAACGGCTCAGGAACGCAGACTGGAGATCGGGCTTGAGTTCTGGTAGTACACATTCATTTTCCAAAAAAATCATACAATTTTGGCTGCAGTACATTAAAGAAACGATGAAAAATAATTTTACTGTATCAACACGAAGAATTTGGATTAAATATTGATTATACACATGAAAGTTATTTATTTATTTAGCGTATGGCATACATTCATCACATAATTTAAATATCAAATGATAAATAACATAAGTTGTTGGGTGACGTCGCATTTGATATTGTCGCTCGTTGCAATGGGGTCATTTGTAGATGCTGACTTGGTCAAGATGGTAGAAGGCGGCTTTCAATATCTTGTTTGCCCAAGTGGATCGCCGGAAGGTCTAGTCGCTACCACTGGGTTTGAGCTATTGTGATGAATGTAATGACAAGGAGATCTCGAGGATTGTCTGGTCGCCGATTTGTGCTAGTTCTTTAGCGTTACCCAGGGTGTACCACGAGGAGGCGATGAATTTTGTTTTTATGTAGATGGTTTGCTTTTTGTTCGTTGTTGTAATAATAATACTTTATTTTCTGGAGACTAAAAATACACAGAATAGAAAAAGTCAACTTAAGAACTAAAACAATTACAAATGTAAATATTCATTTAAATTATAAAAGAGATTTAATAAGAACGCATTTAGCTTCTTTTTAAACATATGTTCATATTTAATAGACTTTAAATTATCTGGTAATTTGTTATATATTTCTAGCCCTATTCTATCAGGAGAATTTTTAACTACGTTCGTTCTAGAACTGGGTATATAAAAATTATGATTGTGTTTATTTAAGTTTAAAAGAAAGAATTTCTATTTTTATAAATGAAAATGCATATCTCGTATATGTAAATGTCAGTTATTGTATTTATTTTTCAATTTTGATTTCTGGCTCCAATGATGCATCTCTTCTGGCAAATAAAAACATTATTGGTGGCAGGAGAATTTCCGCAGAACCTGATACCATAACGGAGTCTAGATTCGACAAAAGCGTGGTAGTACGAGGGTCGTTCAAATATAAACGAGCCTTTTGCAAAAGAAAATTTATTTTACATTTAGGCAGAAATCACATTTTATAATTATTTTTCTATATAGTTCCCCTCCTTAGTTATGCATTTTGCCCATCCAACATATTTTTTTTTATGCCCGTTTCGAAGAATAACTTCGGGCGGGTATCCAACAAATTGCGCACAAACTGTTCAACTTCTTGACCGTTCGCAAAACGCTCTCCTCCAAGTGCTTCCTTGAGAGGTCCAAACATGTGAAAATCGCATGGTGAAAGCTCAGGACTGTAGGGAGGGTGGTCAAGTGTAGTCCAGTGCATTTCAGCCAACTTTTAGATTGTTAGGACTGCTGTGTGGGGTCATGCAGGAGCAGGACGTTTCGGATGGGCTGACAGCGCCTTTTTGACCGATATGCAGCTCCTACCTGGTTAAGAAGGTCACAGTAGTAAGCAGCGTTTATTATGCGACGATCGTGAAGAAAATTAACGAGTAAAACTCCTTGAGAATCCCAAAACACAGTTGACATCACCTTACTGGCTGACAAGCGAGTTTTGACGTCTTCGGTGACTCACATTTTCTACTTTTTCACGCCCTTCTTTGAACTCTGCACACCAGGCTTGCACTCGTGACCATGAAAGTGTATTCTCCCAGAACTGTGCACGCAGTCGGTTCCGAATTTCGGCTGGTTTAACGCCTTCCTTCGTTAAAAACTTTATAATTATGAGTTGCTCAATCGACAGATGAACCTCTCTTTCGCTCATTGTGAGGACAGCTAACGAAATCGGTCGGGCGGTCAGCTGGGCCTTGAGTCATCTGGAGCGGACCCCCCCTTACCTTTTCCGATGCTTCGCCTACCTCCGACACACTTTCTAGGCCCTCAGAAGTAAAAGGCTCGCACCATCGTCATTTGGTTTTTGCTATTTGAAAACTTTAAGCTAATATCTTGGTTATTTAGGTTTACAGATTATATTGGTACAATTTATATTATTTTTATTGGCAATTGCAACCATTCAATCACTTTACAAATAATAGTATCTCCTATTCATAAAAGGCGCTTGGTGCGATTGCTTCCTTGCTCCATAATTCCATACCGTACTGCCCTGTTTGTGGGTATGAAAACATACTTTATTTGTAGTTTTCTCAAAGTCTCATTTTGCGAATGTAAGTTTTCAAAAATTGTAATTCTTTCATGCATTGTGTCTTGTAATTTAGGCGAAACAATATAAATGATAAATTATTTTGAAACAAATTTCTTGACGCAAAATACCAGGTCGTTACACTAAACAATTCTGTTTTATTTTTGGTCATTAATATTATTTTTGTTTATATGAAAATATATTTATAATTTTTATCTACATTTTTGAATGATTTATAATATGATTGTGGTGAAGAAAATATACTTTAATTTTCGTTTGTCTAAAAATTTACCTTTATATCATACAAAGTTTATTGTAATTTACGTGAAACTGTAAAAATTATGAACTAAATGTGCGGAGGAAGTTTAAAATAAAAATTATGCATATATTCCTTTCCGTGGTTTTATATAGAGTTATGAAATAATTTTCCAAATATAAACGGACTTTTAAAATATCGATAATATGTTGTAAAGGGTTTTTGAAATGGAATAAAACAAGCTGTGTGTGAGGTATTAACGAAATTCTTTTTTTATTTGAAAGGCCAATGTCTGCTATAATATATGGAATATAACATTGTTCAAATGTCCGCCGCGGCTTCTCACGGTGGCAGATAACTAACCCTCAAATCGTTCGCAACACGCACAACGTTTGCACTAACGAACATTTATTTTGACACTAAAATTTTATCATTGCCACCAAAACAACATGGCCGCCACAGGCTGCCAACATCGACCCGCCCCAAGTGAAAAGTCCCTTATATTAATATCAATAAAACATGGATTTAATCCACTTTTACCCAACATATTTTGTTAACTCAAAATATATATTTCATTCAAATAACATTTTCTTTACAGCAAAGTCTTTGTTATCATTGAATTTCTTGAACTTCCTAATATTATTTTTTCATATAAATATTATTTACAATAACGACGTGTTAAGTAGTAATTATTTTAACATATTTTCCCTCTACAAGTATTATTTCTGTTACATGATTTGAGGTTAATATTATCTATAATTTTAAATTTTCTGGAACAATTTATAATCTATTAAATAGATATTTTTGCCGTAGGTGCATCTGTTAATAAATTTATTTTACTATATCATTCATTAAGTTTTAAACCAATAAGAATGCCTGATTTTTCACTAGTTACCACGTATTTCAGCGGTTATAATTAAGTAACAATGGTGAACGAATATATGAACCTTTATATAATCGAATATACCTATCTTTGTAAATTTAGTAACTAGGGTTATAAGACTCGGAATGGTCAATGCTATTTTGATCACAAAGTATAATCTTTTTCCTTCGAACATAGTATCGAGTACATAAATGAATCTGTTGTTAGACTTTGAGGAGAAAAATCGTACTTTTTATACTTTATATTTGAAAAGTAAATAAATATTTGTTGTTTATTTGAAATACCAGCATTTCGATACAATACATACTACCACAGACTACGGCTGTATTTAAAAAGATAGGTTATGTGCCATACAGTTAGACGTTTCTGTCAAAAAATAGGTTATAGGCCCATGTTCAATTTACAAGTTACTTATTTTTATTCATGATACGGTCTACCTGTATACAACTCGACAATTGCAAGTTCTCTACATACTCAACAATGTTGCCTACGGGAAATACCAGTCACAGTAAAATATTAAAACTACAAATTTCTTAATTCATCATTACTACATGTTTATTTTATTGTTTTTTGGTATGTCTGAACAATTTTCAGTGTGAAATTTTTCCCATGATTTTATTATAAAATGACAGAAATTCTCAAGTTTTTATTTTAAATTATTTATGTTTAGTACTAGTTTCCGACACATTTTATGATGGCGTCAATTTACTGCAGGACAATAGTAATAAAAAAATTGCATTAAAAAGTATTACATGCTATAAGAATAAATATTATAAATGAAGTAACGTCTGTACCTGTGTTTGGATAAAATATAAGAAACATTATTTAATATGTATTAGTACATAAAACTTCCAAAAGTTTTTTTTTCTAATCTTCAAATTCATTCCATTTCTTCTGCATTTTATGCTAAATTATTGGGAAAATTGCCAAACAGAATATCTTTATATTTTAATATTCCCCGAAAGAAATTAACTTTTTTCAAAAAATTATAATTTCGTTTTGGCATATAGTCAGATCTTCATATGAGAGAATGTCAGTGTACTACCGCAGTTATTTTTCTACAGCAGTATGTTTATTTTTATGATACAATTATTTGTACCTTAGTAACGTCGTCTACTTATGTTTTATGAAACAATAATATTTGCCCAAGTATTTTTTAAAACTTACCTCAGTAATGTACTGAGATAACTACTAGTGATTTATGTACAAGCCACAGGTCTCATGACAAACGGAAACTTGAAACCCTTGGAAACGAAAAATATATTTAATAAATAGCTGAACCAAGTCGCCTAGTTTCTGAATGTATAGAAAAAACAATGAATTATTATCTACAATGTGTAAGAGTAATGACAAACTAATTCATCTTGGGGTGCAATAACATTGTCTTTTAGAAGAATATCTTTTAATCCATCTTGTGTTGTTGCCTTATTAAAAGGAATGATGTCTTTGGCATACGGTATTATATTTCTAGCAAGAAACCATTTCAGATTTTTAGCAGATTCGTCAGTTTTTCTCTTTTTATGACAGTCAGATACAGAAAAAAAATCTTATGCATTCAATGTACTAAATTTGTTTAATGGTATATATTTTATATCGTGTTCATCTAAATGATGTTTCATATTCCCGGTATTTCTTTTTTACAACAAATAAAAAATTATTGTTCAAGAAATAATTAATATCAAATATTTGATAATTTACTTGCGAAATAACAAATTTTTGTCCTTTGTATTTATTAAACACGTGAATTTTAATATAAAAATTCCTATGAATTCAATGAGAATTTCGCAAAACGATGTCCAGTCAGGATCATAAATTAGATTTAACTTGTTCTTGCTGATATAGCATTCGATTATTTTAACAAATTAATGAAAAGATTCGTAATTTGTTTTATGAACTACTAGATTCTTTCTCTGTAATAGTTGAAAATAGTTTCTTCATGGTGGGGGCGGTGTTTTAATATTCATATTGACGACGCTGCGGTTATTGTCAACATGGAGGATTACATATTAATTTTTAATAAATTGAAATTGACTGTTTTTGTCAACAATTATAGTAAATAAACTATGTTGTAATTACATTCCAAGTTAAAAACCACACTAGACAGCCAGAAATGTGTTTAATATCCAAGTATATGTATGTCTGATATTAGTTGAAAATTCAGTATTACATGTTTCATCTTTAATTGTAGTGGGGGTACTATTTTTTTCTTTCTTTATATTATGTAATTATTAAAAAAGTATTGCTTTTTATTGACCATTGGTATTTATTTTGGAACACAATACAATGAGATTTGATTTCGGTATTAATTTTCTGTAAAAAATATAAAAAATGACATGATATGTATACTGCAAAGTTTATTCTGTTTTCATTTGTAATTAACATTTGTATTACACGATAACATTGTTCTTAAAAATGATGTTTTTGAATGAATTATGCATATTATAAGTGATTGTCAAACATTTTTCATAATGTACAGCCATTTTTTTGTGTGCATATATTTTGTAGTGTTCTTTTACAGTGTTATTTTGCTTACTATGAAATATGCTTCTATATGTAACACTTAATAATAAAATTTATATAATCAATAATGTGATGAATAGGTATTTGTAACAATTTGAGTCGCGGATTATTTTGAATAAGTTGACTAGACGACATACTTTTATAAGTATTTGAGTTAAACAAATTTAAAAAATCAGTGTTAAGATGATGAAAACGATGATTTCCACTAATCTGTTTTTTGAACTAAAACATATTTTCTTCAAAAGGGAATAAAAATGATAACAATTATTAGATATATGAAATATTTTATCGTGATTCTTTTGAGCAATTGTATGATAATTATAATTGCCTTTATGATTTTTGTTTTTGTATGTTGGTCCATTTCATATCGTATGTTAGTTTACATGTCTCGTATAAATATGATTTAATTTAATATTAGTTGAGTATGTGACTTTTATTTTTAAATGTAACTAAATTAAATAAATTCATAAAAAAAAATCATTGGTGATAAAAAACAAGTTTTTTTACATATTTCACAAAATTATTTGTTTTCTGGAGATATATCATTTCTTTTAAACGGAATTAAAAAAATATAAAAGCTCTAAAATATAATTTTTCCGAACAATAATCCAGCTAAATGCCAACTTACTTCAAGTTAAACCTTAAACCTTCGAATAAAATATCTGTAATAATACATGTCTTTGTACTTAAGCGGAAACAATAAATATCGTTACAAGTACATACATAGTGGTAACTATGAGAAATTATTTTGTATCTAAATTTGTAAATAAATTTAAAATTATTATATTTGTTTTGTTGGAAATATGTTTATAATTTCAGAAAATAATAGCGATGGTATATTTTTTTACATATAAATTAAGAAATTAATATAACAAGTATTTAATAATTTTTTTTTAAGAATGATGTAAACTATTATTTTTTTCTTTGAGCCATGATCACACATCTTAATAAAAGAAATGTTTATTTGTTTAATATTAAATAATACCATATTTTTTTGATCGAGTAATAATATACAAAAACTATAATTTTTTTATACATCCTGTTAAATAATACAGTACATTTATATTTATGCAGTAATATACAAACTACGCATGTTGATATTTAAGGCCAAAGGTCTTCTTTGCAGAACATGCAACAAATTGTTTAATTTATTGTGAAAACGTTGTGATATAAATTATCTAAGGAATACTGTATTTTGATGATTGATTCCAACGTCTTTGTATGCTGTTGCTGTTTGAAACGACGACAATAATGAAAACAGGGATGAAAGATATTATTTGTATATTTAAGTGGTTCCAGTATTGAAAAGTGCGATACTTGAGCTAAGATTGATTGTATTTTTGATTTATTCCAGGAACACTAACAATACTCTTATTTCTTTGTTGCCTTCAATTTCACAATGAAATTTTGACAAAGATAAAAGCTATATCTTTGGAGAAAAGCGCTATATTTGAACTAATATTTCAACTTTATTTTAATTGAATGTCAGCACAACTAAAATAATTCATATTTTTTATTATTTTGTTGAACAATATTTGATAGTCTTCTCGAAAAGTGAATTTTGTTTATTGCAAGATTCACTAATAATATTCTTATTTCTTTATATACTGTTACCATAAAAATAGATAATAATAATGTAGAAGGATGAAAGCATATATGTTGTTTGAAGATTAATAATATTTTGATTTCTTTGTATAATTTTACTGTATAAACCGACGATAATATTGACTCGGATAAAAGCTGTTTGTACATCAATTTTGTTTTTTCATGAAGAAAAATGTGATTTTTGAACTAAAGTTTACATTTAATTTCTATTTTTATTGAACTGTTTTCCTAAATAATTGTACTAATTTAACCAAGGTTGCTGTAAATATTATCCAACCAAAAAAAATCTAGGTGGATTAAAAAAAAAACAGTTGCAAAAATTTTAAGAGAGTATAAGGATTTTTAAATTAACAAAATAAATTATTTGCTTACAGTACAAATAAAAATAAAATATGAATTATATTAACAATTTAATATTCAATCAATATTCTCAACAATGAAACTTTGGCGATGTGTACGATACTTTTTGATGACGTCACGAGCAAATACGAGCAGTGAACAATAAACGGAATGGATCGATCGCATTAAATGATTTTTTGCATTTCGTAACATATTTAGTAATCATCCTACTCTGACATATTTTCTCAAGTTAAATCGGATGCCAGTATATAAGAAGAAAATATTTTGGGTCTTACGAAAGGACTATAATA
The DNA here is from genome assembly GCA_951394225.1 of Harpalus rufipes. Classification (NCBI taxonomy): domain Eukaryota; kingdom Metazoa; phylum Arthropoda; class Insecta; order Coleoptera; family Carabidae; genus Harpalus; species Harpalus rufipes. The sequence continues at coordinate 3,809,802 of OX596275.1, forward strand.
ATTTACATCATCTTTACCAGATCAGTGAACAATGTATATTTTCCATAAACTAGCTTTTTTTTGCAAATATTGTGAATTCATGATTTTTTTCGTTTCTTCTTTTTTATTTGCTTCTTTATCGATTAATGAACTAATAATTACAATTTCTATCACACATACTCATTGAATTTTTCATTAAAAGATACCTTTCACTATACAGTGGACTGCTTAAGCTCGTAACACAAATAAAACTGGCAGAAATCTTTAGATGAATAGTACTTACATATATTTTGTTCTTAAATATATAAATTTTGAAAGTTGTTTTTTTCTGAGCCTAGTATGTTTCTTAGTTTGGACCATATTAATCATTTCAATTGATGCCAAACTGGCTGAACATGAAATGAATACTTATCATCAAACTACAAATTCCTTCTGGCAAAGAATTATACATATACTACTATTTTACGGAAGAGAACTGTTTAATAATATTTTCTTCAAAAAGAAATGGCGGAAAATTATCTTCATAAATACTCACAAAAACAAATAAAAAAATTCTGAATAAAACCTAGGTGCGTCGTTTTATTTTTAAATATAAAATCAGGTTTTTCAACCCTGACTAGTTCTTTGTTTAGAGCAAATTCTTTTGTTGAAAATTTTGAATAACATTTTCACATAAATGTGGCTGTATTTCACCAATACCGCGCCGTATTTCCTCTTTAAGATGTTCAACTGTTTCAGGCTTATTCGCCTAAACCTTTTCCTTCACATAGCCCCAAAGAAAAAAGTCCATCGGTGTTAGATCGCACGATCTTGGTGGCCAATGTTGATCACCAAATCGAGAAATGACACGGCCTGGAAACTTGGTCTGCAGTAACACCATTCATGTGCTGTGTGGCAGGTCGCACCGTCTTGTTGGAAAAACATGTCCTCCACATCAATTACATCCAATTCGAGCCACAAAATTCGTTGCATAGTGCTTCTGGAAATGTTTAAGTCTTGACCACGATGCTGAATGGAAGTTCCTGGATTCTCGGCCACTGATTCCCTTACTGTGGCTATATTTTCGAGTGACCGACAAGGACGACGACGAACAATGATCTTCTCATCCATCAGCGTAAATTTGGTCTCAAATTTTGTAATTAAACGCCTCACTGTCGATTCATTTGGCGCATTGTTGCGACCGAAAACTTGACGTAATTGGCGAACTATTTTCGCAAAACATTCACCATTTTTGTAATGTGTTTTTACAATAATTAAACGTTGTTCGTTTTAATACTTCTCTATATTCTTAAATCGCGTGGTCTGTACGTGACAACTGTCAAAAAAAATTAACCTTACAACTCGTATTAACAAAATGGCTGCAAATTTAAATCAGGTGCTCTGGTTGGGACATCCGCTACTCATACTACCATTTTACGGAAGAGAACTGTTTAATAACATTTTCTTCAAAAAGAAATGGCGGAAAATTATCTTCATAAATACTCATAAAAATAAATAAAAACAAAAAAAAAATCTGAATAAACCCAGGTGCATCGTTTTTACTTCCTTGTACGTAAGTAAAGGAAGTATTGTAATCCCGAAAAATTTCGGTTTTCAGATTTCAGCGGAAATATCCATTTTGATCATCCCTGAATCCATTTTGACTAATTTCGTCGTGACGTCTGTACGTACGTCCGTACGTATCTCGCATAACTTAAAAACTGTAAGCCGTAGAAAGTTGAAATTTTGTATTTAGGACTCCTACAACATCTAGTTGTGCACCTCCCTTTCTGGTTATTACACAATTTCCAGAAGTGGCACTTTACATGAAGCCTTTAATAGATTTTAATGAAAAACTGTTTTAAAATATAATCCAAAACTTTTCAAATTTGGTATACAAGACTTCTATGTCAATCGAAATAACAATAGATTTTGGTTAAAATAGGCTAACCGGAAATGGTACATTACTTGAAGTTGTTAACAGTTTTTCTTGAATAAAATGATTTTATTTTGATTTTAGAAATAAATGCTTCAAATAAAAGTTTTAGAGAATTAATTTCTGCGTCTAGCACATCAAGTATTATTAAATTAGCTCGTTGTATAAGCGAGATATGTAAATTTAAAAATTATATACTTTTTTGTTTTTGTAATAAAGCTTGCTATGGATTAGGACAAAAACATAAAAAAAATATTCATGTCAAATTACGCTAAATACGCGCAATTTTATGATTCGTACAATAACAAATATTATAATTTTATTGTGAAATTAGTCATATTCATTGTTGTAATCAAATATTTCTTTGTTGTAATCAAAACTCTCTTTAAAAAGAACCAGGTTAGATTATGGTCGCTATATATCTTACCGTTTTGAAGTTAAAATTAATATTTTGTAGTTTAGTATTACAAAAATATGTATAGTTTAATAATTGTACAAGGTAGTCGTGTGGTGTCCACATCAGTTTTTTTTTTTAAATATAAAATCAGGTTTTTCAACCCTGATTTCAGGTCTTTATTTTAAGGGTCCAGACACCCTAATTGTACTATTTCATATCAGTTCTATAAATGCCACTTATGTGATAATAATTGTATCGTTTTGATTTTCTTATAAATCAATACATTTTCAGTGATTTATTAAATAAAAATAAAGAGGAAAGTGCATATGTAAATACAATATAAAAAACAAGTTCTCTACAATAGAGACAGTTAAGTCCTCTTTATTCAGGTTTCTTTATATACTACAAATCCACATTGATCATATTGACGGATGAAAGTATTTTCTATTTTTTTTTAACTCGGGAGCATTGTGCTATTTCTGAGCCAACCTTTTCATTTAATTTTGAATGAATGGCAGCTTATGAATAAGATTTCCTAATTTTAACTATGTCGAACAATATTTCATAGTTTTCTAGATAAATGATTTTTGTTTATTCGTGGATTCACTATTATGTATATTCTGATTTCTTTGTGAACTGTTGCCGTATAAATCAACAAAGATAAAAAATATTTGAACTCCATTTTAAGTTTGTTTCTAGGGATAAATGATTTCTGAGCCAGCGTTTATTGCTAATTTTGATTATATTGATAATTCAAGTAAAATATTTTTTAATTTTCATTCTTTTGTTGAAAAATATTAAATTGTGTTCTCAAGTAGCTTTGGTTTATTGAAAGATGAATAATATTCAGATTTCTTTATGAATTGTTGCTGTTAAAATGTGCAAATATTGTTAAACAAGTTCTTTGAAGAAGAATGTGGCTTTTGGGCTAACGTTTACATATAATTTTAAATGTAGGGTAGACACGAAACCAAAAGATTTCCTAATTTTTATATTTTTGTTTATATGTGATTATTTTCTTGAAAAGTGTATTCAACTTATTCGAGGATTGATTAATATTATTATTTCTTTGTTTTTCAGTGGACAAAAGAACGTTTATACTTAATTTTGATTGACAGTGCAATAAAAGTATTTCCTGATTTTTATACTTTTGTTAAACAATATTTGATTGTCTTCGATAAATGAATTTTGTTTATCGAAGAGTGACTAAAAATATTCTGATTGTACGATAATGTTTCGATAAAAATAAAAGTTATTTGTACATCTTAATTTTTTTTCTGGGAATGTGATATTTAATTCAACTTTGTGTGACATATGTCGCAGATTGATTATTAAGCGGAGCGATGCATCAGTTCAAGTATTTTTCAGTTCCTTACATTTGTTGAAACAGTCCCTATCTCGCCAGAAACGAGAGTAAATATTAATTTTCTGTAGTTTTTGTGCTTTTTGATTTTTTTCAAAAATCTGTCTAGAATACTTTCATCATTATTATTACCTAGAGTACTTACTATTTCAATTTCGGTAACACCTACTGGCAGGGTTTTGCAATAATATTATATATGATGTCGTTCATAACATACGAATACAACAATATATTTAAACACAATTTTATATTTAATACCTGGTTTATGATACATTTAATCTACATAAATACATATTTAATTTGATACATATTGCTACAAACACATCTTAAAATTTATCTTTCAATGATCAACTTTACAATGGAAGATATGAAGAGATCAACACAACTCATATGAAATATTATTTTTATAGACAAAATTCACATGAGTAAACCCGTTTCATGACGAGAAATTCTGACACAAATAATGAGGAAAAATATAAATGTTACATTCGAATTTTATGAAAAATGATGTGTATACCGTCTTATATAAATTATTTATTCCTTGTCGACGTTTCCTCAGGCCGCTAAAATGTTTTTCTTGGGGTTAGTACAAACATGAATATTACACACATTATAAAAAGCACAAATCATGAATATTACACACATTATACAAAGCACAAATTATAAACCCATCAAAACATTGGAAATGTTTATCTATTGTAAAATTAAAAGAGGTGGCAAGTAATACGTTATATAGACGCGCAACGCACGATTAAATTCATTTGGATGGGGTATATCAGCTAAACCTAAGCAGAATTTGGTTCCATATCAGTACTTCCATGATAGATCTATTATTGAATAGAATATTTTTTATGGAATAAATCAAATAACACTTATTTTCTGCACAGTATGGAACGAATTTTTGCTAATGGATAGCAATTTATATTGTCATTAATCTATTAACAGTATTCGATGATAAATCATTGGTTTTTGTATTAAAAAATGATTGTATAGATAAATTATATACTTATTTGTTTCTCGTATGAGATTTAAATATTAATATTATTTTTGGATTTTATATTATTTTAGAATTTCTATTTTGTAGTTTAATATTACTTCAAAGTATACAAACATATTTATTATTTCTTCTTCTTCTATGGAGCTACAGTCCAAATTGAGCCTTGGCCTCCTGCAGTTTTTGCCTCCATTCTTCTTTGTTTAATGGCGTTCATTTCCAGATGCACTGACAGAGACTTGATCTTCCCATCGTTTGCGCGGTCTACCTGGTGGTCTTGTGCCTTGCATTTTGGTGCTGAATATCTTTTCTAGTTCTTGGTAAAACGACTCTTTTGTTTCTTCTGTGTGTTCTGTTGGACAGTGCACAATAATTATCGATAGAATGAAGAATTGTGTTCGAATAGGAATCATGCATATCTTTTCATTTATTGGTGTGAAATTGATATTTTGTTTCTATTATCTATAATAAACGCAACAACAAATTCCTTATTTCCCGCTTCCTTTGCACTATATAGTATTGTATGAGTCATTGTGTCTCATTCTTTTTCTTTGTTTGTTTTTTTAATTTCATTAACGAGAATTGTTTGTGCTCCTGGTTTCTAACGTTCCATGTTCCAATTGCGTGTTCCAGGTTCCGTAGCTTCAGTCGTCTTCGTGAGGATGTTTTGAATTCCGAGGCAAATTTTTGGGTTTCGTAACTAGGTTTTTTTCCAGGAACGGGTGGTTAGCTCATAACCAAACCCTCTTTTTGGAGGACCATTTCTTCCGCTTCCGTTAGCCCTGGACTCTGCTTTCCACCCGGGTTGGTTGCCGAGTCTCCGGCAGAGTTGCTCAGGTTCTTCTTCTCTGCTCTATGGCCCATGTAGAGCCTTGGCTTCCTTCACAACGCCTCTCCATCTCTGTCTATCTTGTGTCGCTTGAATCCAGTTTTGCATCTTCAAGGATCGTAAGTCTTCCACGATGTTGTCCACCCATTTAGTACGAGGCCTGCCTCTTCTTCTTTTACTTGTGTGTATTAATTTGAATGCTGTTTTTGGGATTCTATTTTGTGGCATGCGGTATAGGTGTCCCAGCCATTTAATTCTTTGTTTTTTCACCCATCCTACTATATCCTGTTCACCATACATTTGTTGTAGTTCATGGTTCATGCGTGTTCTCCATCCATTCTGTGTATTATCGTACACAGGCCCATATATTTTCCTGAGAACTCTTCGTTCGAAACGCATTAACATTTCTTCGTTTGCTCTTGTTGCTCAGGTTACCCAGAGTGGTTTTCTTTCGGCCACTGAAATCCGATTTAAGCGATCCCAATCAGATAATACATGTTCTTTTGCTCTGGGATCAAGTTCTCCCACTACCGAATTTTGGATTGCAATCAGTTATCCCCTTGATCTCCTGAATCGCTGTTTTACTGCGATCCGACTGATTGGATTCCTTGGGATTTGCTACTATACTACAAGCACAGTATAAATAAATTTCCTGCTATCATCGCTTTCAGATTCAGAAGATTCTTTCAATAAATAATAATGACGCATAAGTTAACTGTTAGGTTAATTCATCTTAAAATGTAGAAATAGTAATGAAAATTATATGCAGCGTAATTAACATTTATCTGATACTTAAATAACTATATATTTAATAATTACAATTAACAATACGCATATATATCATATCAAAACAATAAAAAATGTTCTTTTGCTGTACGGATTGCAATCACTTTTGACGTCATCAATCAGATCACGCCAATTCGATCTGATTGTGATAGTGGACCGAAAGAAAGCCACTCAGGGTTCACCACGAGGAGGTGGAAGTAGGGATTGAGTAGAGGCTAAGCGGAGCTATCTCGTGTAGAGTGCTCGTCAGTTAAGAAAAAGCCAGTTACGTCATCAATAGATGCGCGAAGCAATGACGTAGACTCACATTTTGTAGGCAGTGGTGTGCCATACATTTTCATTAGAACTAAACGTCAGAATAATACAAGAACGACACTGGCGTATCACGTGAACAATGACAAAAATTGGTTGCTGCGCTGATGACGTAAATGGCTTTTTCTTAGCTGACGGGAACTCTAGCTCCGTGTATTGCGCATCAGCCTTTATTACTTACTATGTGAATATTCATATATATCAAAACCGCATGCATTATTTTTTTATTGAAGTAAAATTAGGAATATTTCATACGTAGACTGTTATGTCTCCGAACAAATGTAAATATAAATGGTGTTATGGTTATAATATAACTGATAGATCATATTTGTTTGGTGATTTATAAGTGGATATTTTGGCTCAGCAAACAGTAAATTTAGTAAAATAAGAGCGTATTACAATGTATGACGTTGTTAATATTGAATAAATAATATTAACTATGGGTGTTTTCCTTCTCCTTTGTAAAAAAAATCTGGTTTTTTATTATTAACACCTTTTATTGTCTTTATATGAAAGTTTTTTTAATTGTGTCGCTTCCTTAAAAAGCGTCGTTTTTTTATGTCATCCCAGTTACGACACTTTAAATTAGGCAATTTTCTTCCATCACCTACCCTTATCAATTCCTTCTTGCACCCGCGTTCTGGAATGAATGTTCGTTTATTTCGCGCTCGAGTTTCATTGGTTTGCGTGTGTAAGCCGTTGTGTTATTGGTCGAATGCTAGGGTTTATAAAACAAGTCACATGCCGGCCGGCCGCCTGTTTAACATTACACGGCTGCGGGATGTCAGACCAAGCAGCTAATATACGGATTATACACCACGCAATTTGATCAAGGTAGGCGCCTGGATGTTTCTTCTGTGAACAATTGTTGAGAGAATTCAAGTTTTTTTACAATTATACTTTATTTTAATAAAAATCACATTTTTGCTCGTGTTATTATTTTGTAAACAATTGTCGTTAATGATTTTGATCATTAGGTCAAATTGTTGTTGGTATGAATAAAATTATATAAACATTGAAACGTTTAAATTATGAACATTGGGAAAATTATATGTTCATTATTTTAATAAGATTTATTAATGTAGGGGCTTAGATTTTTCATCTAAACAATTAGCGTTGTTGATGATGTTTTTAAAATGTCAAATTGTTGTAACTTTGGCAAAAATATGTAAAATTATTTATACAATTAAAATTATGGATAAATTAGGAAAACTGTATATTTAATTAATTTAATAAAACTTGTTTAATATAGCCTTGGATTTTGTGTTCTGTTGTTATTATTGATGTTATTCATTTTAATGGTAAAATTGTTATCGCTGCGACAAAAGTTAAAAATATTTGAACAATATAAACTACGGACATTGAGAAAATTATGTACTTCTTACAAATAAAACTAAATCGCAGTAAGCTTGGATGTATTTTACTCTGAAGGATTAGCGTTGTTGGTTATAATTTTAAATGTATATTTGCTGCAGCTTGTCAAGAACATGGTAAAAATTAAAATAAATTATAAACTATGCATTCATACTTAATTTTTTGTGTGAAGAAATATTGGTTTTTAATAATTTTTGGAGTTGAATTTGTCGTAAGTTGTATGAAAATATACCTAAATATATACTTTAAAAAATTAGTATTTAATTACGAGAAATTGTATAGTCTAATATTTGAGTAGAGTTTGACACAACAGTTTTTTTTTTGTGAAATGTTCATGAATACGTGTATACAATATATTTAAGGGAAAAATATCCTAATTGAATATAGTTTAAAAAACTAATTGAATATTTTTTGTAAAATGTGAAAATCTTGGCGTTATTATTGAAATTTTGTACGCTATCAACGAAATCTATGTACAAAGTAGATTTGCACACCCAGCAATGGGTAATATGAAATGATGACATTAATTTATTTTATATCCACATGTACACTCCATTGATCGTCATCATTTTATTATTAGGCCAGAAATTTGATTTTGTTATTTACTTTTTTATTTATTTAAAAATTAGTGGTTGGATTTTTGAAGTTACAGATTTAAAATATAAAGTGTACATTCTTTTATCACATAGAAATCGTGATTTAGACAAAAAAATGTTTATGATAGGGTATTTTTTATTCTACATTGTTATTGTTATTGTTAAAAATTAAAATAACTAATTTTAATATAGTATAATTTCTTTTAGAAATGATTTATTCAACGGCTAAAACTTACACAATCAATAGTTTTTTTTTTGAGTATGTTATAATGATTTAAATTACATATTAAATTAAATGCTCAAAAATATTTAAACAATTTATACATAGTTATTGGGAAAATTGTATACTTCATTCATGATTTGAATATTTCAGTATTTAAATTTGATTAACGTAGATTTATATTAATTTTCGAATTTGTTTCATGTTAGTATGAAAATATTCTTATATATAATAGGAATGTATTTGCGGTAAACTGATTACTGTAAGTTCAAAACTAGAAAAATGTTTTTTGTAAATTGTACTAATATAAAAGTTTTTAAAACTTTATGGCTCATATTGAATTTTTTTTTTGTTATTTTTTAATTCGATCTTTTTTAGGTCGTTGTAGTTTATTGGTATGCTACTTGGATACTGTCACATTTGTGCTTTTCAAACAATTGTTTCAGCCTAATCCACATTTTTTACGAGAATTCTTTTTTCTGAAATCGGAGCGAAAGTATTTTCGCGCAAAAATGCGGCGTGAAGGTTGCATTTCTCTAGTCACGAAAACATTTAAACGTTGTATTTAAAATTTTATTGAATATTCATATTTACAGTTTATTATACATTGGATATGTTAATACCAGAATGTCAAAAGGAACCTCGTCGCAATAAATTACTTCGCGACATTAATTACAAATGAGCAGAAACGCACACTTATTCGTTTTCGTTTCATTTATTATTTTTTTGTCACTTTAAAAACGAGACTACTAGATACTTATAGTAAATCAGATGTAATTATTAAATTTAAAATTAATTTTCATCAAAATAATTAATACATGACTCGTCAGTATTTGACTCGGATCTATAATTTCAATATGACTATCAGAAATGTACCATTTTCGTGTCTTATGTAAATAACTATTATTCAGTATTCGATCTCAGGTATATATTTTTATAATAGTGTAATCTTTAATATTATATGACAAAGGCGTAAAATAAGATTTTGTTATTAACTATAAATATTATTACTTGAAAAATGACTAATTATAACACAAATTTGGTAGTGTTACTTTCCTCTTTTGAATTTCGTAATTTTCATAATTGTTCTGGTTTCTAAAGTGTACTCGTAGATTTTTTTTTGACTGTTTCATAAGTTGTTATTTGATTAGGAATATTTTCCAATAATATCAATTGGTCACAATAAATCGTCCAGTATTTTTTTTGTGAATATTGTTTTTCTTAAAAATTAGCTTGTTAAGTTACATGAATAATGTTTCTTGAGCTGTAATAAATATTTCGTTTGTTCATCAGTTATTACTCTTAATTCCACTTTGAAGTGTCGAATAATTTCAGTATTTATTGAGGTATAGATTTTCCTCCTATAATTAAATTTTATTTGTAACGGGTTTGAAATTGGAAAAAAAAATCACGTCTACTTCCTATAAATCTAATAAAATATTTGCTAGCAGTAAGCAATAGTAATGAGCATGAATAAATATTGTCAAATTTATTTATTTTTTTCTACGTCTTTATTATAAGCAAGCCTTTAAACAAATATAAATTTTTTTCATTTTATTGTACAAATGTACTTAGTTACCAAAAAAATATTAACATTTGCGTGAAAGTTTGCATTTCACAGTAAATTCTGTATTGAATTCTTCGTAAAGGGTATTGCAGACGAAGAATCTTTAAACATGTAATATCAAGAAAGTCGTAAGTTTGCTGTAAATGTATTTATAACTTTATTCTTTCTAAATATCTTTATTTTTGCAGCCCCTTAGTTTGTGAAGTCAATAATTATAAAACAAGAAACAATTCTTATTATTTTAAACATATCTAAAATTTTATAATAAAATGTTTGTCTTGTGCGGCCCCTTGTTAATAAATCTATATTCTAGATCATATTTAGAATTTGTCAACTCAAGTACTCTATAAGTTAACTCGTTATTTTTTTCGTCTGATATTGGTTCATCTTAAATTCTTTCTAAAAGCGAAAAACAATCTTTGCTGATTTATAGAGAACATTATACTTTTTGGAAATCGTCCTCCCCGTCCTCTTCTCCCGACACAACGTCTATCCATTCCACCCTAATTGATCCTTGATCATCACCCTGTTTTGGGGTGTCGGTATCGGAGGTTGATCCTTAACCGTTTTCTTCTGTCTCGCTGCTTGTTCAGGGCAACTAATTAAATATGTATTATGATTTGAATTTACTTGCATATAAATCCAAGAAAAATTAATTAAACGAGTCTGTATTTTTTTATCATCATTAGAATACATCGACTACTACGACCTCTGTCTTTCTTTCTAGATGCAGGACTGTGTACAATGAAATCATAATTTGTTCTAAGAAATTGAGAAGAAATAGACATCACCATCCAGTATTTTGTTTTGGAATTCAGCATGAGTACCTTCGTACTGTTTTGGGTTAACGGTATCTGAGGTTGATCCCTTTTTTTATGTAAATATACATATATGCGTTTTAAATATGTATTACTCGACACGTCTTCGCCAGTATCCACCACGAATAGTTTATTATAATTATTGTGTTTACTATTTTTATCAAAAGAAAGAAATCCATGATGAAAACAGCGTCAATAAACCCAAACTATGGATTTTATTTAATACGTTTGCATTAGTATTTATTCCGGACATCACTGTGTGATGACATTTTTTCCTGCTTTACGACACAATTACGGCACAATTCCCTTGGTATCAAAGAAAACGATGATCATGCTCTTCACTTTGTTCTTCATCTGTCTCAATTTTTTGGGTCTTGGAGAGCCCGGGCTATTCCACTGGGACGATTGTTGCTTTGTCCCCCAAACACTTGTTGAATCATTGAAAGGGTTTCCGTAGCACTTTTCCCGAGATTCGCATAGAATTTGATACACACGCGCTGTTCTGTTCGCGGATCCATCGTAAAATCGCCACACACCAAACACAGAGTATTACGGAAATCACTGTGGACATGCAACACGTCCTCCCAGCTGAATGCCACTGCGCACACTGACTCATCAGATATGCAGCTCTCGCCACCTAGCGGGATAGCACCTCATATGTGTCTGCTGTGTCGCTCTAGGATATTAACTTATCTTGGTTTTTTATGACTTTTAGTAACAGTTTTAGAAATGTGTCCGCTATTAGATAAATTAGGTAAATTAATATTTTTGGTATACATATGTGGGCAAGCATTTATAAAAAGCAAAACCTGTAAAAATAAATATTAATTCTTATTGATAATGTTACAGAAATTATTGCATTATATATAATAATTAACAATATTGTAAAGTTACAAATCGAAATACTTGTGCTGGTTTGTGTGGTTCTTCCTATTCTAGAACTCCTGTTATACTACAAAGATGAAAAAGACACAGAATACAATTAAAAAATATTACACATATGTCCATACAAGTTTATTCGTGTCCGCTGGTTCCGTTGTGTCCGCTTAAAGTGTCTGCTGTGGCGTAAGAAAAAAAGAAAAAAATGTGCCCGCTAGGGCGCCTTCAGATCTAAAAGGCAGTATGTATTACTGCGTCAACGGAAGACCGGTGTCCGATCATATTTTTGTTAATAACTAATTAATGATTGAAGATAAAATTAAACTACCAAACCACGTAGAATGAATCCTGTTATTAGGTACCAGTTAGGGTCTTTTGGGGCAATTTTGAAATGACCGCCTGACAGTGAAAATTGAACATTGCTTTAAATAAATTGAAAAAAGACTCCAGATAGTTCTGCCTTGTACTCGGAGTGAAATAATTAAAGAAGTAGAATGTTGTTAATATTTTTAAGTGGCTATCGATTTGGGTCCACTATTGGGGTCCATCTTTGAGCTGACGTTTAAATATTAAAAAAAAAAAAACATTGAAATACTACAGAGTTGTCATTTTTATAAAATTTATATTAAATATGAAAAACATAATTTCATTTAAATTATTTAATGAGAGATTAAGTGCACATATCAGTAAAGAATGTATAAATTTAATACAAATGGGAGAACCAACAGCTCAAAAGAGACCAAATAAAGGTTCTCACTTATTAGGTATACAACTTACGAATAGTATAGCAAACAGAACTTCATAAATCTTTAACACATTTCTTGAACAGATGAATTAAATAAATCTAAATGAATAAATTGATTGTTGTAGATTGACAATATTCGATTTATTCAAGAGAGTTTATAGTTATTAGTATTACTATGTGGCAACTTGAATAAATTACAAGATCTCGTATATTTAGCTGGAACATATATAGAGAATAGAGGAATAATATTATCGGAACAAAGCAGATTGTTGAATATTTTAGATAGGAACAGCATATGTTCGTCTACTCTCTAAACTACTCATATTGAACCTTACTAATTTGTTTATATAACTCGAACAGTCTACTCTAAACTAATAATAAATTAATAATTTTTTTTGAACATTTTCAACTAAATTAATATTATTTTTGTATTGTGGATTTCACACTACAAACGCATATTCCAACTTTGAGCGTACTAGCGAATTATACAAACAAATCAACGTATCAGGATTTTTGAATAATTTGTCTAAAGATAAAGCCCAAGATAATCAAATACTTGCTGTCAAAATGAAGTTAAAATGTATAGTTTTTGAAAATATCTGTTGTATGAATTTTTAAATAGTTTAAATTGTTATAATTTACATTAGAGTGTTTCAACTATAAAGGAGGATAAAAATTAAATCTGTAGTTGTTGTGGTTAGAGGACGTGGCGGTAAAAGTATTTATTCAAAAAATGACTCTTCCGTTGTATTAGTGTACTGTACTTGTAATTATTAACAGGTAGTTGCTTGTAAAATCCAAGATGCCTGACGGCTACATGATTTGCCCGTAAGAAGAAAGTCACTTAATTTTAATAAGCCGAGCTCAATTCCACCTAGTAAAATGTAAAAAGGTTCATAAAGAATCGAGATCAGTAGAATGTCCATTTAATTCAATTCATAAGGTTTCGGAAATAGTTAAACTGTCACAAACAGTACTTATGCCCAGATCGCAAGAAAATTGATACTTTCATATGCAATACTGAAAAAGCTACTCCTTTATTTCCGGTAAAATCGTACGAAGTTATTAGTACAGAAGATTGGGATGATGTTCAAGTCGATACGTATGATTCACTAGAAAGATGCAAAGCCCTGCCGGTGCTTATAAATTTGCAGGGAGCTCCACCCTCCGATAGGAAAAGTTTCCGAGCTGAAGAACGACAGCGTCACAGGACTGTTGGTGGTCCGTCTAAAAAACAGAATAAAAAGATGGAAAAGGCTCCAATGCGACTACCCTACACCTGGCACCAATTGTAACGTTTTATTTATATGGGTGAAAAATAAGAGATATTATTAATTAAAATAATACGTTTATTAAACTACTTATATAAGTTTTCATAAACTAATAAATCCTTTTTTATATTTTGGTATGGTCCAAATATGATAACGCAATATAACACATTACTTTCACAACTTTCAATATAGTTATCTGTGAAGCAACCATTTAATATTCAACTTTGACATGTGTGTTGAAGTAAATCATTGACTTAAATTATTAAATAAAAATTATTTTTGTGTATGTACTTAGGTAGAAATTATATGAGACGTCTCGCATATCCTTTTGCTTATAAAATTTCTTGAATCGTATGTAGACAACTTTATTAATGGAAGCTTGAAAAATAATTTCAGGATTTTTATTATTGGTATTTATATGCCGTCTATAATAAAACAATATTTATGATAGTGCATAAAAATAATATATTTTCAAATAGTTGCATGTTTATTATATTATTTATTTTTAATTTAAATTTTAAATTGATAATTTTAAAAAGGAGCAATTTCTGCCCCAGTTCCCCATTGGAGGTATGAGGATTAATAAGAGTTTCATTTATTTTGGCTATATTATTATAATACATTTGAATCTGTAATGAAATATGGGATATTATTTGGGAAATTGTTTATCAAACTTTTTGTATTAAGTGTTGTTTCTCACCTCGACCAATCCACTGATTAGGAAAGACAGTCCAAATATTCTCTAACTTTTAACCCAAAATGAGCCGAGCATCCATCCTGCTGGAACCAAATATCCTGATCTGGACGAACTGCATCTTCCAACGCTGAACCAAAATTATTCTGCAGAAGTTCCAAATAGCTATCTGAATTTCCCACAATTTCAAATAGCCCTATTATTTTGTTGTTAAAAATTCCAGCCCAAATATTAATTTTTTTGGAATATGGGATGTTTGTATTGTATTTGGGGATTTTCTTTGGCCCATACTCGAGTATTTTGAATATTCGGTTCATTATTTAAAGTAAAAATGCACTCATCAGTAAAACAAATGGAAGAAATGAAATGCTGGTCACGATTTGTTTTTTCTTGAATAATTTCACAAAATGTGTTTCTGGATTCAAAATTTCGTGGAAAAAGTTCTTGGTGAGTGTGAAATTTGTAGGATATATAATCAAGATCTATTAAAAAAAGATATTGAATTGTGTAAACCACACTCAGATGAAATATGTCTTATGCTATACAGAGAATTTTCATTTATCATAGTCAGTACAGTTTCTTCATGCTCTTCGTTATGACGACGACGTCTTCTATTATTATTATTGCCTTCGTTCACAGCGTGAAGTTTACGTGGTACACCATATCGGCATATACACTCTTCCGTTATATTAGTGTACTGTACTTGTAATTATTAACAGGTAGTTGCTTGTACAATCCAAGATGCCTTTACCTATATGCCCTGGCGGCTACATGATTTGCCCATATGAAGAAAGTCACTTAATTTTAATAAGCCGAGCTCAATTCCAAGTAAAATGTAAAAAGGTTCATAAAGAATCGAGATCAGTAGAATGTCCATTTAATTCATAAGGTTCCGGAAATAAAGTTAAACTGTCACAAACAGTACTTATGCCCAGATCGCAAGAAAATTGATACTTTCATATGCAATACTGAACAACCTACCCCTTTATTTCCGGTAAAATCGTACGAAGTTATTAGTACAGAAGATTGGGATGATGTTCAAGTCGATACGTATGATTCACTAGAAAGATGCAAAGCCCTGCCGGTGCTTATAAATTTGCAGGGAGCTCCACCCTCCGATAGGAAAAGTTTCCGAGCTGAAGAACGACAGCGTCACAGGACTGTTGGTGGTCCGTCTAAAAAACAAGAGAATTAAAAAGATGGAAAATGCTCCAATGCGACTACCCCACACCTGACACCAATTGTAACATTTTATTTATATGGATGAAGTGTAAAAATAAGAGAGATATTATTAATTAAAATAATAAGTTTATTAAACTACTTTCATATACAATACTGAAGAAGCTACCCCTTTATTTCTTTGTTATTAGTACAGAAGATTGGGATGATGTTCAAGTCGATAATTATGATCCACTAGAAAGATGCAAAGCCCTGCAGGTGCTTATAAATTTTGCAGGGAACTACACCCTCCGATAGGATTCTCTTATTATTTTACAAGTTTCGAAATTGTTGATAAACTAGGGATTGGTTTGTTTTCATAGTTTACGGAAAATAAATCTCATACTCTTCTGTAACTATTACCAGCATAATATTTAATAATGAGGACACGTTCTTTGATCGTGTAAATATACATTTTACATTTTGACAAATATTTAACAGAATAATAAAATATTTTTGTTTTTATTTCGTTCAAAATCATTGATATTGCTACAAACGAACAATTTTAAAATTGTGAAGAAATTAGAAACAATAAAAGATATAACAGCAGTTTTATATTCAGCTTTTATTGCCGTAAAATGAACAGGAAAGCGGGAAATTGCAAAAATCTAAAATCCCATGTTAAATCCCTAAGTGTGCACCTGATTGTTTCACTTGATATTGTACCACAAAACTAAAATAATAAATATATATTTAAAAATAAAAACAGAAAATTATCGTATCGATTTCGGTATATTATATCATCAGAGAAAAAGAAATATTGAAAAATTATAAACTAGCAATTGATTTTTTAATTTTAAAAAAAGCTATGATCGGATGGGGGTGTAATATGTCTTTCTTGTAATAATTGTCTTCCAAATTGTGTCTAAAATGTATTTAACAAGACGAGAATCAAAATTTTTGTACCAAGTTGAAAAAAAATCATTAAAAAAGATCTGCTAAAACCAAGAATTTGGTGATGTACATATACTGAAGGAGGAAAGTTCACCGCAAATATACATTCATTATGAAGATCAGAATTCTGTTGACCGTGATGATGTAGTTTCTCTGAATAATAAATTAAACATTGGTGAAAATATTTTAGTTCTGATAATACAAATCATAAGATTTATACTTGTATAATTTGTAACAAAGGTTTTAAAGAGTTCAATGTAATACTCGAATGACAAAATTGGTTTTCAGAAAAGTCAAAACTACACATATGATACAATTTTTGGAGTTAGCACTGATCACATCTCTTAATCCTAATTTAGATATTTATTGCCAATGTTGGGATTTTTTATGCTGTACTTATTTGTACCTTTCTTTGTTATCTTTTATTGGTATTATTATTTTCTTATACACCACTTTTATATTTTTCAAGTATGTATATTTAAGAACATTTCTTTTTCGGAATCGGAGTAATTTAAACCCATCTGAAAAGTTATAAAATGTTTTAAGGTTTAATCAGTTGATCATTAAGCAACCGATTAATGGTGAATTTTTTTAAATTCCTAGTTTTTAAAATAATTAATCAGACATTTAATATTATTTGTGTATGTGACTTTTTGAAGCTTTAAGATCATTTGTATTTGTAGCGATTCAAATGAAAAAGATAATTCCTTGTCATTTGGCGTCGAACGCATCATTCATTTCTTCGAAGAATATATTTTTTTGTTATATTTTCTATTTTTTATTTCATTAATGATTATAACAGTAAAGCGTATATAATGAAACATTTGTTGAAGATAACATATAATGCCCAAGGAATGCGTTTCATTGAAATAAAAGTGAAATAATGTCACTACATTGCAATCTAGGTGTTTTTATAACAAAAATGGTCATGTAAAAATATTTTTTTTTGAGACAAACTTGGTTTTCTGTAATTTATTTTTTTCAAAATATAAATTATGTAGAGGATGAACACTTGAGTTCAAGATTAATGTTCTTTTTATTTTCGTTCCTGAAACATTTTATTTTTAAATATAATAATATTATCTAATTTATTATCTGTGTTAGGAGAAGAAATAAAATTTGTGCTTCTATTTATGTTTAAGGGAAAATGTTTGGAGACATTAGATTTATCACAATGCTGTGGTTAATTTTTAGTACGAAAATATAATAAATTATTATTATATTCCTTTTGGGAACAAAGTATTCGGATTTCCAACGGTTACGTGACTGAACTTTTAAATTATTACGTTTTGCTATTATTTTTTTATGGTCGAAAAGAACAGTACATTTTTTTTGAGTTACATTGAATAATATTTTATGGTATTGCTGTTTTGTGGCGTTTTTATTGATTAAATAAATCGTTTCCAAATCTACTTTTTCCATAATTTTTTGTGGATCTTTAGTGAAATTTAAGATATTGTAGTCTACTAACATGGCTGAAATATACATATTTATAATTAAAAGAATTTATTGTACATTGCTACATTTATAAGGAGCAAAAAATAATTGTTTTGAAAGGGGATAACATTTCTAATTTTTTTTCTTTTGATAGCTGTTTTTTATTTCATATTGAATAGTTTTTATATTAATTATTGACTTTATTATAATTTCTATTAATATTGAAATATGAGAACGATGGTTAAACATTTCAAGTACAATTCGAGTATGTAGTTTAATTAAATACTATAAATTGTATCAATTTGTAATTTAAAGATAATTAAGCTTTAGATAAATATTAAGTTAAGAATATCATATCTCACCCATAATATAGAAAATATCAAATATTCTTTTCTGTAATGCAGGGGTGGACTTAGGTAATATTCAGAACGTTCAGAATTTGTCGTCCTTAATAATTACTTTTATAATTTAACTCAAACTTAATACCTATGTATGGGTTTTGATGAATCGCTTTTGTTTTATATCATTTTTGCTGTAAAAACAAATTTTTCAAATGATGAAAAAAATAATAATTTAAAGTACAATTCATATAAGTAGTTTATTTGATAATAATAAATTGTACTAATTTATTATTTTAAAGACATTTCATTTCAACACTGACATAGATATAGAACATCTCTTTTACTATGCAAATTGGACAAGGTTTTGTAGTTTCGTTTTTGTTTAATTTTGTTGTACAAATAGTGTTAAAAGCAATCAAAAATAATTACGTACTGATAAATACAGAATTATCAAAACCAATCTTATTAATTAAACAAAAGTTTCCAAGTTATGAAGAATAACGTTTTCAAACATGATTTAAATTTATATCATTACCAATATCTCAGATTTGCACACCCAGCAATGGGTTTTACGGCATATTATAATATATTCAATGTATTTACTTAGTAATAAAATAATTGTTATACTTACTATTCGAATTGTTGTCCGTCATTACTGGTTCGTTTAGTTACAAAAAAACATGTTTTATATCTATTCCATTTTGTTAATTATATTTGTATTTGCTGTCTTAAGTTAACTATGATTTGATATTAAATTTTTATAATATTTAAAGTGTTCATTTTTAGCGTCAAACAACCTGTTAAATTCATTTTTCGCGTTACATGACCATAAAATTTGCCATTATATAATTTTTAGATATTATTCATGCGAGAAATTTGTTTCTGAGTAAAAGCTATGTTTCCGGATTTACGTTTCATTAAGATTTCTATAAGTAACTGATGATTTTACATGCTAATCATATTCAACCGAGTATTATTGCACATATCTTCACTGATGGTATTTTTTCGCATCAACATAACGAATATCATTTTCCTTTAAAATTAGTAAATGCGATGGAGATCCCATTGGCTTTTATTTATATGTTCAAATTTTCTTGATTATAATTCAAGATTTTTGTCGATTGATTTATGTAGTTTTTCGCGAAAATTAATGAACCTTAATATATTTTCGTTAAAAAGATGTGTCCTCATTTGTAGATAACAAAATCGCATGGTTTTCATGTATATTTTGTAAAGGATTGTTGCAGAATATATAATGATATTCAACTATTATTTGCTTATCAAACAGAATAATTTCGATTTGTTTCAATTTTTTTAATGTTTCATATGTATACAAGTTGTGGATAAGTTTGGTAAAAATATATAAATTCGCAGAGCGATAGTAATATTGGAAAAGAATTAATTCCTCTAAAAAACTGAAAATACTATAATTTATTTTGAGTAATGCAGAAATTTTCTAAAATGAAATAAGGCATCATAATTTCATATCATTTTTTGTGTAGCTGTTTTATAAGACGCAATTTTGGTTTGAAAAATCACATGCTGAAGTATTATAAATTTTATTCTTGACTGCAGTTTGGCATTTGGCAATCATCAGAAGTGTTATGTTTTATAGATATTTAGAGATATTTAGCACGCAGTAATTATTAGACACTTAAACACTACGATTATTTGTCTAACATTTATATCACTACACTTATTTATATAACTACATTTATTTATGTTAACAACTTGTAAACTGTTAATTTATTTCACTGAGTTCATTTCTGGTTGCTTGTATATATGAGGCTATCCCTCCGCTTTCTTTCGGCCGGTATTTATACACCTCATATACTTCTAGAACCCTCTAAAGCGACAATGACCTGTATACAAAAGAAGTGGGTCACGGCGTAGTTAACCTCTAGCCGGCGCGTCGCGGGGATTTCAACATCTGGGAAATTCCGGGATTACGTCATTGTTCGCGAACATGCTATCAGTAGCGGCGCAAGCATACTTTTCTCTCAGGGGCGCACAAAAGAACAATAATCATAATGTGGATATCTTTGATATCTAAATTTTATATTGAAGTTTATTCATTGGTTTTCGAAATTTGATGGTAAGGTAATTGTTGAAGGGGTTGATGTATGTTTCTGTTCAGGTGGTTGTTGGAGCTTCTCTATAAGCAGTTGTTGAGTTTGCATAATTTGATTCATTGTATTTTATAATTGGTTTAACTGTCCACTTTCCATTTTTATGAGTTAGATTTCTTTATCCTCGTCGCCAAATTTGTTATGTTTTATAGATATTTAGAGATATTTAGCACGCAGTAACGTTGAATAATAGAATAAGAGTACGATAGTATATATGTAACATTAACAGCGGCAATAATAAATAATTTCCTATTTCCAGATTAGGTATTCCGAGAATATTTCTTAACCCTGTGTTAAAATGACGTTTATGGAGAATTTATACTCGAGTTAAGCCTTATTCCATGTTTATTATTACACATTTGTGGATTAAGCTCGAGATAAACTAAGCTATTCCTGTGTTAAAAAGAAGCTATTCTGAACTTAACCCTTGTTTATTATTACCGCTGTTATTGTCAAAAGGTGATGAATTAACTGTCAAAAAATACAAAAGTACAATAATCATAAGTGGATATCTTTGATATCTAAATTTTATATTATTTTATTGGCGTCGCACACTTCAAGAAGAAATACATAAAATTACAGAATTGAGCCCAGCTTATAATGGTAAGATGAATGATCGGGGGTTTATTACTTGGAAAGGCCAGAGACTAGAATATCCTGAAGCGGTGCATCAGACATCCAGTTGTTCATTAATTAGAAGTTTAATTTCGCACGCTTCTAGGGAAGTTAATTTTTGGGCTCTCTTTTCATAGCCCACAGGTTTAATCAAATTTGTATTTTTTTGCTGTTGAAAAAAGAGGATACATGCATTTTCCGCTAGATTTTCATTAGTTCATGTAATTTTTCTAGTTTACTCCAGTCTATTGTGATTTTACAGAAAATAATTTTCTACGTTTATTATAACATTAGTATTTGAAAATGATTTTTGAAACAAAAACACATATTTTTAGAATTAAAATAATTATAAACATATTTGATATTTGTATTTTATATTGTAAAACTCTTGATGTTATACCACAATGATAATAAAATATATAAATAAATAAAAACACAAAATTAATGATCTTATCGATTTCGGTTTTATTCAAAAACCATCTTCACAGTAGATAAGAAAAATTATAAATTAATAAATATGAATAAATAGAAATATAATAGAACAACGTATGAAATAATACAAGAAGTTAGATATTTGATATTGTTTGTCCATTATTATTTCCAATTTATCATATTTAATACTGAAGGCTTTTTAGGAATTATTTTCGCAAGAATTGTTGAATGTCTAGTACCTGTGCAAAGAATAATTTGTTTAATAAGGGTGGTACACTTATAATAAAACTGAAAACAATAAAATTATGGTTATTTCACGATAACTGAATAAAACTACATTCCTTTTTTTTTTATATAATACTAATAACAAATAATTTTTTTTAACTTATTCGTTTCTATTAAATATTCAATAAAATTATATTTGTAAATGTACTTCTCCAATTCAGAATGCATGGTTGATAAATGTACTGGTATTTTTTAAAAGATTTATTTAAAAATCCTTCGGCTTTATAAAATGCCATCATCAGGCCCAGCTGAAATATAATTACATGTGATATTATTATCAAGTTTTTATAAATTTTTTATAAACATGTTTAAGAAAAAAAGGACAAAAATATAAATACTCTCCGTCGGGTAATTACATAGATGAAATATACTTTGAAAAATAAAGTGAAATAAATCTATTTGACATAATTTTTGAAGAAAACTTTTCTAATTATGTTCACGTTTATATTTGTTTGAAATATTGGTAAAAGACGAATTTAATAATTCTGCTTTTACTTGCTGGATGTTTAGAAAAGGTTCGTGACATGTCCAAACCAGTGTATGTGGATTATTGCAAATTTATACTATCTTGCCTGGTTGCGAATCTGGGGATCCGGGTTTGATCCCGATTGACGCTAGAAACTACTTTGAATATTAATGGCACAAAATTGATCCCTGTGGTGCACTCCACGCCAGCAATGAGTGCCCATGCGGTGACGCCTGTAATCGCCTACAGGGTACAAATATTATTGTTACCGATATCTATGTACAAAGCAGATTGGCACACCCAGCAATGGATAGTTGTACATGTATTTATTCGAACAATCTTGCATATCTTCTTTGACTTCAGCAAACTCCCTTTTTCATTATTCAATACTCTTTAGAGTGTATTCTGATAGTTCAGTTACCTTGGGTGGCTTTGGAAATTACAGAATCAACTAGGTACGGTATCTTTCTGTTCACTTTTCTATTTTCTTCCTAATTTACTAAAAGTTGCTATTTATTTTATACTCTTTTTATCCAAATTCTACATTATATAAAATAATAAATTGTTCCATCGACCATCTACACATTTAATGCATATTTTGCATTTTTATGTAACTATTTTACGCTGTTCTACTACAGAGAATAAATTTTATTTTTAAACCAGCTGTAGTTAAAAATGTACCCGAAAGCTCAAAGACAAAATTAAATGAGTTCTATAAAAATTCTTTCATATTTTGACGAACATTGCACTTGAAACTAAATCTTCAATATTTTTTGTAAGCTTTATTTCGTTTTCAAACGCATTGTCGATTTAATATTTTGCCACGGTTATATACCTACATTTATAATATTTTAGATAAATGAGGGACTTTTTTTATGTCATAGTTATTTCAGCACTCATTGCGTAAACTACCATTTTGTTTGAAAACTGTTACTTAATTTAAGAATCATCTGAATTATTCTGTTTTTCTTTTCTTAATATTTATAGTCTACCCATGCTCTTCTTCTTAGCAATCAATATTTTGTATATCTTGAGAAATATTTTAACAAAGTACGTTAGTACGTGTATAATTTTATCAGAAATTATGTCTAAATGACACCTGAAAATAGAATATCTTCTACACGCCATTCTACTAAATTTTTGAAGTACAAAAAATATCGTATGTCTACGTCAACAAATTAAAGTTCATACCAGAGTATCAACTTTACAAAAATGGGAAATTTATCCATAGTTTTGAACAAGATTAATGACACAACAACCATGGAATATGTATATGAAGAATGTATTTAAATTCTATGATATATAACCAAAGACCTCGAAAATTGAATTGTCCATCAACAAAATTAAGCTTGAAGGATGAATGTTTATCTTTATTTTATCAATCGTCACTACGGCAAACATTTGTCAACAAATAACAATCAATATAAGTTAACACAATATTAGAAAGCAACGAAGCCTATTTATTGTGGAATATTTACAAAACAAGAAATACAAATTTGGAGGAGACAAAATACTGTCGCTTCTCTTTAAGGAACGTCTCTAATCTGTAATGCGTTCAATAAAAATACCATCCACTCTAACAATTTAAAGATAATAGTAGAGTCTAGATTTAACAAAAACATGAACAATGGATTTTTTGAAGATGAAAAGTATTTGAAGTTAACATTAATGCTTGGATTTATAGACCATTCCAGATCACGTGACTTTGATATGTCGGCCATGTTTGTTGAGGGGCATACAAACATCAGTTTTATATTGTAGGAAGTAGTATTATTGCAATTAAAGTAAATTTTATCCGGTAAATTCAACATATATACGAACAAATAGTTCATAATCCTGTTTTAAACAATGTATTATATACTTTTAGTTCGAAAAAATGCCTTCATTTTGCTCTGTTATGGGTTGTAGTAGCAGGGCAGAAAGAGACAAATTGTATTTTTTTCGATTTCTTGTCATTATACAAAATCGTGGTGGAATTATTCAAAAATTAAGTAGCAGTTAACGTTTATATTATTTTTATTAAAATACTTTTTAAGGGATACCTGCTGAATTAAATTGTGAAAATGATCCTGATTGGATTCCTTGCCAAAATTTGGGATATAATTTTTTTTATAAAAATGTTATGCAAATAATATTTATTTATCTGTGCAACAACTATAAATTTTCCATTTTGGGCTATTTTGTAACCAATGTTTTGAAGTAAACCTGCTTCGTAATATATATAAGCTTCCAAACTTTTAAAAGCTTTTAATTGTTGTCCAGTATAATAACTGTGAGTTAATATTAAATAATTGACTAAATCAATCATTTCAATATTTGGAAAATGTAAGAAATTCAAATCGTTCAAACAGTAAGGATCACAGTTAGTTATAAGAGATATTTTTTTCTTATAACGTTCTTTGGCATCACCACTCAGATTATTACAAAAATATTCACTTTTTACATTCATATAAGTAAATATTTGTCACAAAGCACAAAATATCAACAGCCCAACGTTTTCAAACGAGAGTACTATGTGAACAGCTTTGTATGCCCCTCAACAAACATGGCGAAGATTCTGTGACGTCATTCTGGAATGGTCTATTGAAGATGTCGCTGAATTAATGGAAAAGAATTTGAGGTTAATATTAATTCTTGGATTTTTTGAAGATGTCACTGAATTAACTGAAAAGTATTTGAGGTTAACATTAATACTTGAATTTTTTTAAGATGTCACTGAATTAATTGCAATTAATGCTTTTATCATTTAATTGAATGCAGTAATTTTGTTTTTAGTACAAACTTATTTAAATTTATTAAAAAAATAACAATTTTATTAATTTAAAAACCACTCTTCTAAATATTAATTTTACATGATTGGAACTTCGTTGATGTAATATACGGTAAATTAATAAATTATTTTGATTAATTGCAATTGTAAAATAAGCTGGTGCAGAATAATTTCAGGTTATAATTTGTAATTTTTTATCTGGTTAAATATACCAGATTTGTATTTTATGTATTAAAAATGGAGTTCGGAGTTCTAAATCGAACTGTGTTACCTCTCTTGTAACTACTATAAATATTTTGTAGATATTGTTTAGTGAAAGTGATTAGAGAATATATTAAACATGACTTCCATGATTGATTTGTGCTTTATGTGCTCAAATGATGACAAATGCAACATTGTGGACAACAAAATTGTTACTCAAGTGAAATATCTTATGCCTGAAATTACAATCTTCAAGTAGAGGCTTCCGCTACGCTTCTGTTTCATTTGCGAACAGAAACTTCAATTGTTTACTACATTTAAGGAGGACTGTGTGGAGAACACTCTACGTCTGGAAGCGTGGGTCAAGGAGGCGCCGGACAACACAGACGTAACAGAGAAGTGTACGACATCCGAAACAAAGATTAATAAAATCGACGAAGTTTGTATATAAGAGGAAGTGGTAGATAAGAATGATGAAGTAGAAGTAAAATATTCATTCGGTAAATAAATAAATAAATCATTTTGATTAATTTCAATTGTAAAATAAGCTGGTTCAGGTTATAATTTGTAATTTTTTATCTGGTTAAATATACCAGATTTGTGTTTTATGTATTAAAACGAAATTAATAATCACGAATATTAATTGTTATTTCAACTAAAAGTTTATGATATAATGTTGAATTTAAATGCGAAATAGTTTGTAAATTTAATGTTTGTGTTAAGTTTGGGACTTTTTTTAAAGATTACAATAAAAGCAGACCAATCTGTACAAGTTTTCTTAAGTATTTAGTTATTTAATCAATTGTCTAATATGTCCTAACAGAGTTGTCGCTAAATGGATAACGAATGTGTGCACTTATTTGTAATGATTAAATACTATAATTTTTATTGTCGTCAATATTTCTATAACTTTTTATAGTGAATATTATTTCTGTTACTAGCAGTTGGCCCTGCCCAGGCACTTTTCAAATGTTGGGTGACTTTTTTACGTATATGTCTTTGCATTTTTTGAAAATAACATTTCTCTTCTTACAGAACTCAAATTATTGTTCTTAAATAGTGGATGCGAATTTAAAAGATATCTGGTTGAATTCTATATCCCGGATGACCTTAACTTTAAAGCTGTCCTTTGAATTTTGTTTCCTATTGAAATGGTTCTTAAATAGCTTTTTGATTTGTTTAAGTATTCCTAAATTTTTTGTGGAAGTGCTATGTTTGATTCGTAAAAGTATATAAATTCACAGAGTGATAACATTATTGGGAAAGAATCTATAGATGTACTCGTAGATGTGTGTTAATATAGTCGTTTGCTGCATGTCTTCTAAGTTGCAATCTTGGAGAAAATATTTTTGAATGAAATATAGATTTGTAAGAAAAATCTCTCATTATTTTTTGAATTCGTATATCTACATATAAATTTTCAATAATTGATAACTTGAATATATAGACGAAATATTTTAGAAAAGTTAAAGTTTTTGAGTATGTCAGTTGACAACAATTTATACTTTTCGTGAAGTGTTATGTAAAGCGGAAATAACAGGACTAAAGTGTCAAATATTGTGTTCGAGAAAATTTAAAAAATATAACTTAATAAAACACGAATTACCCTTTATTATCGATACATATTTATAGACATAAATAATACAAATTCACCGTAAAAATAACTTGTTGAAAATACTAAATGAAAGATAATTCTAACCATTAAAAATAAGGAAGATGATAATTGCCATATTCTACTTTAGATTCCATCTCTTCTATACAGTATTGTCGAATTTCTTCAAGATAGCGGGCTATACTGTCATGCCATTATACATATTGGGTAGAACTTAAATTATATAAAAATAAATCAGATATTATAGGAAATTAAAAAATTAGTTCGTCACCTCAATAATTATTTTATATACACGAGTATACAAAAAATATATAATTAATAGTAAATCTCAAAATCCACAAAAAAAATATTCATTAATTTTAATAAATATAAAGGATGTATTGTGGTCGTATTTGTTGAAGAATATCTTCTACATCCTTAATAACATGCGACTAATTCGCATGTTTTTTTTTTCTTTCGTAGCTAATTTGGTCACGAGAAAATACTTGTGCAGGTCGTTCGTAGGAAAGCGTTGTTCTGCGACAGTAAATTCGACAGAACGTAATTTAATTACTATACTTAAACACGTTTGTTGGCCATCTTTGAACCTCTTTAATTTTTTTGATTGAGTTTGGGTTTTAGTGCTTTTGTCTATGCATGTAAAGGGTTTTTCATTAAGAGCGACGCATTTTGTTTTTTCAAATAAAAGACTTGTGGGTTAGTTATTAAAATGATTTTTATTTCAAATGAAAGTACAATCGATGCCATTATTTATGGAATATGACATCGTCTAAATGTCCACCGCGGAAGCGCTGGCACGAATGAATACGCTGGACCCAATTTTCCATGACGAGCACACAAATCGGCCGAAATGCCAGGAATTTCTTGTTCGATGTTGGCATGCAGCTCTTCTAACGTTGCTGGTTTGTTGGCATAGACCACCGATTTAAGGTAACCCCAAAGAAAAGTCTACAGGGGTTAAATCGCACGAACGAGGCGGCCATTCGCGAGCACGGTTGCACTCGCTCGCCGAACTTGGTCTGCAATAATTCGACGGTGTATGGCACGTTGCGCCGTCCTGTTGGAACCACATATCGTCCATGTTCATAGCGTCGAGCTGGTCCCAAAAATACTCCGATATCATGGCCCTGTAGCGATCGCTGTTGACGGTTGTTGGCGCGCCGTTTTCATCAAAAAAGAAAAATGGGCCGATGACGCCGCCGGAATGAAAACCGCACCAAACAGTTAATCTTTTCGGATAAAGTTGTCTCGTGCATCATTTCAGGCTGCTCACTCGTCCAAATGCGACAATTTTGCTTGTTGACAAAACCGTCGAGCCAGAAGTGAGCTTCATCCGAAAAAATGATTTTCTTGTGCGATAGAACGTGAATTTTGATAAAAAAGTTCAATAATTTGCAAACGTTGTTGACACGTGTATCTCTCCATGATTAAATGGCATAGACTGACGTTTCAAAATGTGAAAGAATTGCGAAGCCAATTTCACTAATATTTGAGAAGTGTCAAAAACAAAATGCGTCGCTCTTAATGAAAAACCCGTTACTTAATGGAGAACATATTCTACATTCGTAATAACGTGCGACTATTTCATGTTTTTTTTTCTTTCATAGCTAATTTGGTCACGAGAAAATACTTGTGCAGGTCGTTCGTAGGAAAGCGTTGTTCTGTGACAGTAAATACGACAGGACGTAATTTAATTACTATACTAAACACGTTTGTTGGCCATCTTTGAACCTCTTTATTTTTGATTGAATTTGGGTTTTAGTGCTTTTGTTAATGCATGTAATATTATTTGGCATACTGTTATGTGGCAATAACTCATATTACCTAAATTTCTATTTTTAATTGTAGATTACAGTTTTAACGATAAATAAAAGCAACAATACTTATATTTTAAGGATCATATCTTGCATATTTTATTAGGAAAACTTTATGTTCGAAGAGTAGAATCTTGAATAATACATTGGAATACAATAATTAACAAGTTAGAGAGTAGATTATTTTCAGTATTTTAATATAATACGTGTTTTATATTGTTACATGAAAAAGATACTGCTTCGTTATAACACAAATTACCAGTTCTACTACATTACGAGCCAAAACTACCTAAGTTTTGATATTCCTTTTAGAACTTTAAAAATCTTCGGACAACTAAGAACAACCAACATTAAAGTTTTTCATGTATACCAGGAGGGACTTTGGCACAACTCCAATGAAGAAGAAATCTGCAGTCTACAACCTATTCGAAGAAAATAGTATCAAACATTTTATGTTTCAGTACCCAATGTACAATCCAGTTCGATCTGAGTTTCTAAATAAGTACAGTGAAACCCCTCTATAGCGGACACCTATGGGACCCCAGTTTTTGTCTGTTATAGAGAGGTGTCCGTTTTAGAGGGGTCCCCCATTATGTAATGTTAATACCATTCTACCTCCTCCCAAACAAATAGATGTAAAATTAGAACAATTTCCATCTTACAATTAAATTGAGCATGCACGCGTATAATATGTTTAGATTCATTGCCAAAACACGCAACGAACTCTTATTTTCATCATGGTGTTTAGTCACACCTATCTTTTCCTTCAACAATAACAACTTTCGAGGTACTTTGGGAGGAGACATATTTCACAACTATAGACGAACCTATGTACACTCGAACTAAACTGAGACGGAGTCCGCGTCACAAACCTATGGTCAACGAGGGGGAAAGGACGGCGTTTTATAGGAAGAAAGAATTCCTAGTAGTCTAATCAGTCCGGTTGTACAATCCCAATGCCTAGAGCTAACAGCACTCAGTGTCCATTATAGAGGGGTTGATTTACGTATAAAATTGTCCGGCGGGGGCGCAGAAAGCTGTCCGTGTCCGTTATAGAGGATGTCCGCTATGGAGGGGTTATATATTCATTGGTTCCTCAGTACTTAGGCTGGGACTCAGATAAACCTGTCCGTTAAGAGGGGTGTCCGCTTTAAAGGGTGTCCGTTAAGAGGGGTTTCACTGTACATCACTTCTAACAACGCAGAGCATGCCAGCCAACTTCTGCTAGCAGAACCGTCAAAAGGAAAAATTTGGGATATCTTTAAATACTTTTAAAGCTGCATTGAAAATAGGCGCTTTTATATTATGCGAATAAATTTATTATAATTTTATTTTTTATTTTTATATTGTAATTGCTTGTTCCAATTGCTATTTAATTAAATATTTAATGTATTTTTTACATTTTATACATTGTTGTCAATCGCTTTGTAAGGATATTTTTCTGTAACAAATAAATTATTATATATTGTTACATTTTTCTTACTTTGTAATTTCTTTAACAATTTATTATAAGAAAAATTTTGAAAATCAACACTTTATATGCTCCATTATAAATTATTTTTCTAAATTTTATATGTTATGTAGACTCTTAATATTTTTATAATTATATAAAATTTATTCTGGTTATGAAAAATTAAGTTTTAGTAGAAAATATTTGTTCATTCGTCAAAGGATCCACGCCGTCTGTTCACTTATTAATTTCCGTTTTTGCAAATATGTGCGAAACTATTTATAAAAGTACAAAATTGAAATTTTCTGGAATGTTTCTACCATAACCGAGAGTATTTTGCGTAAGCTCCTTCATCAGGTGGTATTTCACTTTCAATATACAGAGTGCTGTCCAGCAGTGGTATTGTTCAACACCCGGACAGGTTGCAATTCATTTTGAGTCATAGATTTAGAATTTTTGTTTGCGAAAATAATTACAATCTCATCTGTTAAAATTCATGGATGACTAAAATGGTTTTTCAGAATTAATATTCTTCTATCTCTTGTTATAATTTTCTGTTCCACTCTTTCTTGGGGAATATTCCAGTCTTCATTGTAAACTCTGTGGAAAGATTTTTCCAGATCGATGTAATACAAAAAAATATATTTTTTTTCCTTTATTGCCATCTCAAGTTTTTGATCGATGTTAATGTTATAATACAATATTTAACTGAAAATTGACAGCATTGAAGCAAAAATAAATTTTAAATGTCACATATTTGCCTATAAACATTTTTAACTATTTTCCTGCAAGATTATAGTTTGAGTTAAGTATTAATTATAACATATAATCTCTATTTTCATTGAAAGAATATTTTAGTAACGTTTAAAATTTTGTCGGTTTGTATAAAATTATTTTTCTTTATACGAGTAGATGTATGAGACAAAATTTGGCTCATCGAAATATGTTTTTCTAAAAAATAACATGAATATGATCTTTATTCAATGGAAGAATATGTTAGTATAAATTTGTGATTTTAATTTGGTATTCTGATTGATACTGAGTTTGGTATAAAATTATTATTATTGTTATACATGTATGAGACAAAACTTTGGCTCATAATAAATTCTAGTTGTTGTTATGGATATGTTTAGAATAAAATTGTAAATGTTTCAAAATGGTTGAAAATGACACAAATTTTATTCCCTGTATTGACCAATATACGGTGCAACATACATGCGTAAGAATAAACATGTTATAATGCGATCTCCGTTATTAATGTATGACACTCGTGATGATGACGTCATTATTATTTGCTGGTTATTCAGTTAGAGTGCGCGTCTGATTTATGTAAATGTTAAGCTACATAAATTTACATTGCTGCGATATGAACAAATATCTCAATTGTTTATTGGACTTTGGTCAGCGATTAGTATCTGTCAAGAAGTTTTACTTTCTGCATTGATTGTTGTATAAAAATAATCATATAATTGATAACATTATCATGGAGATTAAGATACAAGAAATATAAATATAAGGCCGACCTAGTGATTAGAGGGAATGTTAACATACATTGACAATTTTTGGAATTAAATTATTTAATAAACTGTCAAATCGATAAACAATTTGATTCTAAATAAATTGAAAAACAACAATTTCTCAATTGTATGATATGTATATAAAATTAAATCTATGGCAACAATTAAATGGTCGACTAGATCCGGCTTACTGAATATAATCAAGAACGAAGAGTATAATTGTTTAAATCTTTTTACAAATTATTATAAAATTTCTTAAAATTTAGTTTTACAGTTTTGCGAAATGGTGAATGGAATGAAAACTTATGATTGTACTGTTTCAATTTTTAATGAACGCAAGTTAAATATCGATTTAAATTTTGATTCTAAACTTTTCATATTATTCAATATAAAGGTATTGTCAGTGACAGTATAGAATTTTTGTTAACTTTTCGCAAATTGTAATTAGATTGTATGGTTTAGCTACATTAGAATTATTTTTTAATAGGTATTAAATTGTTATAATGATGGATATAAATTGTGCGTAACGTAAATATTGGTAAACGTATTGACTCTTATTTGATGCTGATATATAAAAAGTAAAAGATTAAAGAATCAATTTTAGTTTTTTTTAATTTAAATCGAATATGTTAAAAAAAAAAATTAAATATGAATTAAAAAAAACTATTTCAAAATCATTTATTTTGCTATCACAGTGAATGGAACATTTTCTCCGTGTTTGAAAAAGTGGTTACACCCTGTTTTCTCGCTTATTATTACAGATACATATATTGCTTATAGGACATGATTTAATCAGTGCAATATTTGTGATTGAAATGTGTATAAACTGTAATTGTAGAGCTTCCGGCATAACCGGAAGTGACATCAATTTTGTGAATTTAAATACAACCTATACTATTTTTTTATAAATTTGGATTGTATTTTTTGTCCTCTTTCCGACAATACTAAATTTATTAGTGTTAACGTTATTCATTTGTTAAAAATAATTA
This sequence comes from Harpalus rufipes, assembly GCA_951394225.1. Classification (NCBI taxonomy): domain Eukaryota; kingdom Metazoa; phylum Arthropoda; class Insecta; order Coleoptera; family Carabidae; genus Harpalus; species Harpalus rufipes. The sequence continues at coordinate 3,842,711 of OX596275.1, forward strand.
TGTTCTTTTGCACGATTTTTATCGTTGAGATGTAATTTAATACTTATGTGAGAGGGCTATGACAGTAATTGTTTTCATGATATTATGTTAATAAATTCATTTATTTTTAATTTATGGAATATGAAATAAGAAATTTACAAGTAACAAAACATTTATTCATCATGTCCCCCATTTACATTAATACATTTTAAAGTATGGCTTCTTAATTCACTCATAACATTATTAAATTCTTCAGCCGCTTCTTTAAAACTTCTGTTATTATCCTTCAACTAATAATACTATCTTCACTTTGTCTTCTACAGTCAGTACCAATGTAATAAAATACATATAATATATATATGTGTTCAATTTGTAATTTTCTTATATGGATTCATTATTAAATTAAATAAAAAAACGTGGGCTTCTTCTATTTTCACGAAATTTTGCATTTATCCGGTGAAAATTATGAATATTATTTTATTAATTAAATCGTAAGAGAATGAAGGCTAGTTTAGTTTGGAAATTTGGTATGTACAAACAAATGCCACGTTTCATGTAAAATCAGTATGTAAAGTAGATACTAACGTGCAATGAGAAGAATAGTTCATTTATAACAATTTTCGAGGGCTGTCTTTTATGTTTTGCATATAATAACAATAATAATTTATTTAGACTGCCAATAAACAGGCACAATCCCAATTACATATTAACAGTATGAAATAGATACATATAGATACAAACATATACATACATTATTATTATAATTTACTTGTTATAGTAATTTTTAATATCTTGTTTGCTACTTACTGTAATATCAAAATTATTTACACTACAATTTACATTATTTACAATACTTAAACAGTTCATTAACGGGGAGCAACTATTTTTTACGTGAAATATTAAATTCCTAGGTCAACTGAATATTCGGTACATGAAATGGGACACAACAACAATTCTGGTACTATAATTTTGTTATGAATTATGTGCCAGATGAATATATCTCGCCTATCTTTAAGCGTATTGACTTGAAATAATTTGGTTTGAATATCATATGAGATCATAAATGGGTATGTTAAGAATCTTTTATAATACAAATATCGTAGAAATCTCTTTAGAACATATCTGTATCTACAAATGAAGTAAGATTCCAAACAACACAGCAGTATTCTAGTAATGATCTGACTAATGAATTATATAAAGTAATTAATGTTTCCACACTAAAATATCTACTTTGTCTGAAAATAAAATTTAATTTACAATATGATGTATACATAGTGCTTTTTAAACTTAAAATTGTTTTCAAATCTAACTCCAAGATCTAATGTGTCCACTTTGTTCAACATAGTATTATTTATATGATGTAACTAATCAATATTTTTTTTCTAGTGTAGGTCATTGATTTACATTTATTGGTATTTAGAAGCAATCTGTTTTTATTGCACCACGCAACCACACTATTTATATCTAATTGAAGATTTAACAGTAAATAGCTTTTAAAGACTTAATTGTTTTTCGAAATATTCTCCACGAAGATCAATGCACTTCTGCATGCGCTCGAACCAATTCTGGAAGCAGTTTTCCACTTGTTTGTTGGTACCGTCAAAATGATGTTTTTGAAGGCGTCGACTGCTTCTTCTGGCGACTGAAACCTTTGACCACGCAGTCCGTCCTTGATTTTCGTCGGGACTGTTATAGGTGGGCGCGTGAGTAACTTTTTGTTTACGATCACTCACGCTCACGAATTTATTTTGGCACTTACGCCCGATCACGCCCGGCGGGTCACGTTCGTGTCACGTAATTGTTTTTATATTTATATTAAAACTATATTTTTTTAGATAAAAAATAGAAAAAAATCATATTGCTCACGCCCGATCACTCACGGTATATTTTTAGGCCCTCTTGCTCACGCCCAATCACGAAGCAAAATTTAAAATATATTCACGGTCACGCGGGTCACGTCGTGACCCATCGTGACCCGACAAAATTCACGACCCGCGCCCACCTCTAGCGACTGTACGGAGGATGGTCTAACAATTGGACGTTTTGTTGCTCGGGTTTATATGGGTAAATCCACGATTCATCAGTGGTCTAGAGTTTTTTGCCACCAATTGACCCTAGTTTCTTTCTGTTCTTCGGTCAACTACGGTATCCAACGGGACACTAATTTTTTTACCGCCGATATTTCATGCACATTTTTTTGAATTGAGGTCTTTGATGAGCTTACGCACAGCATCTACGTTTTCCTGGGTGACTGCCGTTTTTGGTGCACCTGCCCTTGGATTGTCGCTAAGACTCATGCGTCCACGTTTGAATCCTCCATACCAACGAAAAATTGTCGACTGATGTGGTGCTTCATTGCCGATAACAGAAACCAACTTGGCGAGGCATTCTTGTTGAGATAATTGTCTTCGAAAGTTGTAAAAAATTGTCAACTTTGAAAATTAACTGTATCTACAACACTATACGTATCGCACTGACACTTTGGATTTATGTTAAGTTTTAGTAGTGACATTTGATTAGCACCGCCTACTATGTCCCTGTATGCAAAACTTAAAGTATCCAAAAGTATTTATAGTAACTTTAATACTCTAAAAACTAAACACTTTACGTATGTGCAAGAACGTTGCTGTGTTCTGTACTTGAACGAGCAATGGTAATAAAGTTTTTGATATCTACAGTTTATAATTGAATAGTGGTTGAATAGATTGTTTATTAATGAAGATTGTTAGCAAATTTCAATGATTTATGTTGCATTTTGATCTGTCTGATGGGCACGGATGTCGCCCCTGTATTTTGGTTTAAGTAAACAGTTTTCATTGTTCTTCGGCAAAACTGCACTGTAGTGGCTTGCTCCAGTTCCAGGATCGGTTAAAATAATCCCTATTGATTTTTTAGGTGTAGTTAAAGGTAACTCAATTCGGTCAATTTCGTGGCAGTAGAGCAAATGCATTTTGTTTAATAAGCCGTGATTATAAGAGTTTTGTACTTGTGCCAAATATAATGTATTGCCAAAATCGTTTTCTTCTACTTCTTGATACAGATATATATGTCGTTTGGATGCTAATTACATTGCTTTAATATGTCCTGCGTGTCCCCATGAATTTTGTATTGCTGTTTCAAGTATTAGATTTTGAACTGAATCGTACTCGTATAGTTAAAGAGTATTTCTACTTGCTCAACAATATTATTGAGCTTTATAAATATTTTTTCCTGCTCCAATGTGTAATGTAGTAGTTAAAGATATTGATTGCAATTTGCGAAGTTTGATGTTTAATAATGATGCCTAAAATGAAATTTGTTATGCCATTCAAATATTACTTTTACTGTCTTATTGAATATGAATGATATTTTTAAATTCAGTGTTTCTTTCATATTCTGATTGATTTAATAAAAAAATGCACAGTACTTGTACTGTAAGTATGCTTCCCCTAGGGCTCCGCCGACAGTGTTTTATGATAGTCTTTACGTAGATCCAATCCGTCTAGGCATACTTTAAACGCGAAGTGCTAACGCTAACATTCTCATTATTACAAATTTCAGACAAGCCGATCAACCTGTCAAAGTTTTGACACTGATGCCTAAAAGTCCTCAACAAGACCTCTCATTTGATACCAAACACGACATATTTCTGACAATTTTATGCCAAAAAACAATACCCGATCGAAATGTCAAAATTCTGACAATTCTACATGACAGTCACTGAGAAAACTTTTCATTTAATACCAAATACGACATATTTCTGACAATTTTGTGATTTTAATATTTTAATAAAAATTTATACATATACGAGTATTTTAATTAAGGAATCCATTTTTGTCAAATTAAAGCTGTACATTCAACTTTAGAGAAAAATATAATAATACTTTATTAAATACATCTTATTCGAATTAAGAAAACGAATTTCACGCAGACTATTTGAAAAGTCGGCAAATTGAAAAAAGTTTCAAGACAAACCCCCTAGAATTTAATTTTGAATATTTTTTGTCATATGGACTATATTATTTAAATGAACTGGTTAGGAAATGGAGACACTTTTAAATTATAAAATTTTGAAGGAAACGGAACGTTAGAACTGGAACGATTAGAATAAATTTTCACTTAAAAATATAATGGAGTGTTTGTTGTACTACTTGCCGTATTTTCTTCAGATTACTAAAAATATGATGACAATATAGTCGAATGATTCATTTGTTTTGTAGCCTCCATTGATGTACTGTATAATTTCAATTAAATATGTAAGATAGAATTTTGATGATATCGTATACCTGTACATTTGATACGTATCTGAACTTTTCATAAGCATTTAGATGTTATATGTAAATTAATTACTTCAGTTATTATTACCGATACCTACATATATAAAATTTGGCAATGAGATATGTATATATAGGAATATAAAAATTACAAGTAGGATATTTATTCTGTATCTAGTTGAATTGATTCTATTATCATTAAATGCTTTCTTTGCTCTTTTTGTGTTTATATGCATTTTTGTTCTTTTTGTGTTGGTATCATAATTCTTAATACATTCTTTCATCTTGATGAAATACATCTTGTGTTTATTATATCCTTTGTGCTGTAACACAAAACAGTATTGATTTTGATGAGAAAAAAAAATGCTATTTGTTTTTTGTATTGATGTTTGCGAGGGTAATTAGTAATGTATTTTCTTTTTTGGAAAGTACTATGGTTTGTATAGTCTTCACTGTTTGATTTTTGCACAACCTACATTCGCACAACCAGTATTGTTTTATATATCTTTTTTACTGGTAATTTTTTTAAGGATGCAGTTCCTGATGCCATTTACTTCCAGTGAAAGAACTCATTTTCTTAAACGTTTTGTTTTTGTGGACTCAATTTTTTATTTGTATTACAAAATCAATGCGATATTTGTTTTGCTTTATCATTATCACTGATATAATCAATTCAATAACTTCCCACCATAATAGTACTTTATATTTTTTGATTTTTCATTTTCTGTTGATGCAATTTCTGATGACATTTGCTCTCACGGAATTAAACACATTTTGTATTAAAAAAATCAAAATGATATATTGTCTTCTTGTATTAGCATTATAACTGCTTTAATTAATGCAATAATTTGCCAGCATAGAATCCTTTTTTTATATTTTTTTTTGATGAAGTAATGACATATTTAAAAAATTCAATGTAATCCATTATTCTCTTTCGTTTTTTAACAGTTTTGACGGATGTAATCCTTGAAGATTTTCAAATATGCAAATCTTGATTTTTTTTTATTCCTAAATTTTTGAAGGGATGTTAATTCCTTGTATACATTTTTATATTTGCTGTGAACACAAACAGTAATGATTTTATTCACCTAATAATCAATGTGATTTCTTTTACTAGTTTTTATTTTTCACAGTTTTGACGGATGTAATTCTTAATGCACTTCCGTCCCAATAAAGTACTCCTCTTTTTCATGTTTTGTATTTGCTGATTTTTAGTAAAAAATCAATGTATTGTCTTCTATTATTTGTTTTTGAACTAACATTTTTCATAGATGCAATTAGTGATATATTCTTTCACTGAATGTACTCATTTTGTATTTTTTTTTTTTACTCAAAAAATATTGATTTTTATAAAAAAATATAAATCTTTGTGATTTCTTATATTATTTGTCTTGTATTATTAACATACCTCACGGATTTAATTCTTAACCCTTAAAGATATTTGTTTTGCAAAAATTACTAAGTGGAGTCCTTCTGAGACTTTATCTGTATTTTATTTTTATCGTTTATGTTATGTATGTATTAAAAAACGATTATTTGAGATGTATTAATTTTTAATTTAAAAATAGCATAAAAAATATAACAATGCATAAACAAATTTTTATTCTAAAATAAAGAAAACATTTGTTCCCTTATTCTAAATGTGGAATAAATTTTATTATTTGCGAACTTTGACCATGAATAGAATATACTAGATGATTGAATTCGTCACTTTATATTAACATTATCATTCCTTTTTCTTTTTAGGTTAAAGTGAGGTCTTGACGATCCCATTTGAACAAATGCTATTTAATAATAAAATAACACCAACAAATTCATATATAGGTTAAATTATGTGCCAAAGTGATAAATATTTTCCAAAATATACTAAAAAACTATATTCTGATTTTCCTAAAAGACCCCGTGTCGTACCTTCAGGGTTAATGCACTTTCTTTTCAGGAAATTCATTTGTTAATATATATTTTACAAATTAGTATTGACATTTAAAAAAACCAATGTGATTAATTATAAATTCTTTTTTGTTTTTTAATATTTCTGACTCGTAAGTTTTAATACTATTCTTCTCTTATAATTTTTTTCTAAAGCAGTATCAACTTTTATTTGCAAAACCAATGTGATTTCTTATATTATTTGGTTAAAGCGTTTTTTAAAGTCTCTGCAGGTTTTGTTGATTGATAATTGATATATTTGTCATCTTCGTGTTTCAAGGTATTGTTCGTATTTATGAGATTTTATAATTTAAATATGTATTGGTTCTTCGTTACATAATTATCATTATAAATAATTGTCACATATAAACGTACGTGCGAATAAAAATGCAGATTGGCACAATTCGAAATAGGTAACAGGTAAATACACATGGAACTATATGCTTTAATGTTGTTCGATTTAAATAATGTTTTTTTTAACAAAACTAAGTTTTTAGTGTTACAGACTCTACAAAAATTAGTGGAATCTCAAGTAGCAGTTATACAACAAAACAATTTTTATATTTTTATTTCCAAATTATTTATATAGACGTCATAATTATATTGTTATAAAATAAAACTAACTGAAACAGAATTAAGCTCTCTTTATATTCAATTATTTTTTTATGTACTCTAGTTTGATTTTTTGTTTAATAAAACTATTTAATTTTTATAATAATGATATAAAAAATCGATTCAATTAATATAAATTTCAGAATGGATATTGAAAACCTCAGCACATTATACAGTAGAATCTGCAAATTGTTTCAGCAGCCATATCATAAGGGTTTTTATGATGGTTTTTTTTTTTGATTTTTTGTTTTTGAAGTATGCCTCCTACTTTTCAAACAAGTATAATCAAGTTCCATTTTAATGAAAAAAAATGTTATCACCATTGCTAAAAAAGTATTTTTTTAAGTTAGTCTTCTGAATGATGATTGATAATTGTTAATATTTGCATACAATTTTTAATTTTCAACGATAACATTATGTTTGAACAAATATATTTATATTTATTTTTAATGTGTTAATTTGTTTTTCGCCACTTTGCTCTAATTGGAAACGAAACGTTGGCTTCAGACTAAATAAAATATTTTATTGGACTGCAATCCTGTTTCATCTAATCAACAACCCGTCGTTTATTCCATAAAAAATAAAGTTTCTTATTTCTTTTTTATAAAATAAAGTTTTCTCTTGATATACCAAACAGAATGAACATTATTTCAATTTTACATCTTGTACATCATGTGGTTATCAGTAATTTGAAATTAACATAAAAAATTCTGTTGCATTAATAACAGTATTTTGCGTTTAATTTAAAATGCAACTTGGGGCGAAAGCTACCTTTTGAATTTCTGAACTAGTAGGAAGATATTTTTTCTTTTTAAAAAAGGAGTGATATTTATAAAAATATATGTTATGTATTAATTTTTGTTCGTTGGTACTTACAGGTTACAATTCTAATTTCAAGAATTTATGGATTTCTCTTTTTGCAGAAATAAAATCGAAGGTTATACTTCGAGTAAATGAATTATTTTATATTTTGTTTAAAGTACTTTATCAGTTATGTTTTAGTTTGTTTTATATTTTGAGTATCAGTGAGCCAAATGACACAACAATGGATATTAAGCAAATATATTCAATGTATTCTTTTTCTATTTTGAAGAATTAGAACAATATTGATTGTTACGCATTATAGTTTAAAGTTAATCGCTTTTCTGATCATATCTAACATAAATGAATAATAAATAATTGAAAGTGTATCACCACCCATTGTTAATATTTCATATCTTCCTAGAACACTACATCTTGTCAAAAGATAAAATAAATTCAAAAATAAGTTTTGTATGTACTATTGAAATTTGACTCATTAATTTAAATATTTCTGTTTGTATTTCCATGCTTTGATTGATCAATGTTAATATAATTATTGTTATGTATTAATAAAGTTTCCAGATTTTTACAAACAATTTGTTTACGTATATAAAGAAGAAACAAAAATGGTCTAACAATTATTTTGTTTCGCATATCATAATCATTTGCAAATACATAAATGTTATAAAATTATTTTATAACTAAATTTAACCATCTTTAATTTAAATATCACATTATTATTACGGATGTAGTCGCATTGCTGTTAAGTTAACGATACTCCGTGTGTGAGACCGTACTGGTTCACGACTTATGTTTGAAATGTGAAAGATTTACAATAAGATCCATGAATTTTTCACTAATCCGTCTTCGTTATTTATCGAATATTTTTGTTTATTTATTTATTGTGCCTGCAAGGTTTTCTATAATAAATATAACCGCAATTATTTTTTCTGTTATAATGGGGGATGGTTTCAACCTTAACGTAACATATTCGAGTGTGTTCGTGCCACCAACTTTTGAAATATATTAAAATAAAATAGAAAATGAATATATAAAAAGTAAACCGTCTATAGATTTTTCTATTTAGTGTGAAATATAAATTGTAACATGTTTTCGTAATAGTAGAAATTATTTTTCATCTTCATTATTTTAGTCAAGACTTATTACTATTAAAATAAAAAAGTAAAGTAAAAATTGAAGAATATATTTCGTGTTTTATTTAATAATAATTTTGGTTATTTCTTCTAATTTTTTCAATTCTAAGGAAAACATTCATTACAGATAAACTGCTTACGAAGTTCATAACCTTATTGTATTTTCTTTTCAACGGAATAAGTATTAATAATTATATTCTCATTTCTAGCAATTAGAAATGTTCTTTGCTTTAATTTTATCATGCAAATTTTATATTTCATGTAACCTTTATTGTTCTAAGAATAAAAAAAACTGTCATTATGCTTACGAAAAGTTTAGAAGGGTTTCAATTAATAATAGTTGGAAACTTTCGAGATATATTATATCTTTGTTTTGTTTATATGAACATTTTTTCCCGAAATTTTGTTATTTGGTTGAGGAAAATAATTCATGCTTTATAGAACTTATTTTGAGTACTTCATTTATATTGACGGAATTGCATTTCTGTACGAGAAATAGTATAATAACTGTAAATGTGTAGCATCTAAGGAAAATTGCATTATTACACTAAAAGCTTCCATTCTGTTAGTAGCTGCGATCTTGGTGGTGGTAGTCTGCATCTGTGGCTTTCGTGGTGATGTTAGCGGCGAATTATGACCGCTGCACTTACGCCAGATCTGAGACGCGCTCCCTTCATGGAAGCGGAGGTCTACCCTGCAGAGAATACTGTGACAATGGAGGCTGGACCTTAGACTTGTCCAGCTAGAGTATAGGATAGGTTAATGTTTGATTTCCAGCTAGCGGTAGTGAAAATATTGTATGTAGGCTTCACAGAAATCTTTTAAAGTGATTATTCTTTCTATATGTCTTTGGCAATCACTTCACTTGTATATGGCCCTTCTTTAAATTATTGTAAGGCTCCTATGAACGCTTGGATTAAATCTTCTATCATATCTTTGATTGGCTTGTCCCAATCAGTGATGTCATTAATCCATGGTGTAAGTTCGAGGACTCTTATTTTTGCCTTTGTTTCATTGCCGCGGCTAACGTTAAGGGGAATTCTGCAATAACTGTCCATCGATATATGCTGAATTAAGCTCACTACCTTAACTTTATTGGTACGGTTTCCATGACTAAAGATAATATTTAAGATGGGTTCTTCATAATTTATTTTTTAAAAGAATACTACTGTCCGGAACGGCAACTGTAATAGTGTCATTTGATTGACATTCAATATTTATTCATATTATATTTTATTCTATTTATTTGTCTCTCCCTGGTTTGTAAACTTATATAATTGTATCATTTTTGTAACATGTTTTTTTGATTAAAACTTTTGATATACAATTAATTCTTGTAATGGAAAGTGCTAATAATGCATAGTAAATTATTTACAATGGACGTGCTTTGGTAGTAGAATTATAAACATATTATCTTCATTAATAAACAATGCAAGCACTGTAGCTTGTTTATAAACTAAAATCTGTATTTTCTTGTGGTTTATTTGTCATGAGTTGAAGTTTTTGATGCCTCAATATTGATTTTTTTTCTTCATTATTTTGTCTTGTATTAGGATTTTTATGTTACATTTTTCTTATTTCCTGTGATTTATTAAAACATTTTCAAAATAACAAGCATATTTTTTTTATTTATTTTAATTTTGTGGATTTTATCAACATTTATATTAATTACATTTGGTACATGAACCAAAAAAATCGACACAAGTATTCTGAATTCCATACCCATCTTTCAGGAACATATTTTTATCTGCATATTATTATATTTTAATATTAAATATTAAGTATACAATGTCCTATCATTCAATCTTTGGTACATGCTCTCTTTCCCTCCGTTTTACGTTTAATTTAAATTCAAAGATTTATTGGCTGCAAAAACTAATCAATAAAGTATATTTTCTCCATTGCAAAGCAAATTATAAATGCAATAAGTCATTTTTCATGACTTTCGATCTGTTAGTGTTACAAGGTGACTGTAAATTATTGTTATAATCTATTTGGTTATTTAAATTTTTATTTATATTTATGTGATCATGTCCCTAACTTAACATAGTTTTTTTTATGTATTTTCTAAATTTTTATATTTTCGAAATCGACATGGGGGACATATGATAAAAATGTTTACATTATGTCGTAGTATGTGGGTTTTATATTGATTTGGTCATGTGGTTGATTTCTACTTCTTCAAATATTGAGATCTTGTCTGTCCTATATGTGTACATACGTATTTATCACCATTATAGGTATTTGCGAATGTAAGTAGATTGGCGCACTCATAAAGTACTTTTATATTTATTAAAATATCACATGTTAAACATTAAAAATTTGATTTTCATGACATTATATGTGCATTGAAATTATCGATTTTCATGAATAATTTTAAATCGTAGAATGACATTAACTGTTTGGCCGTTTAAGTTTTTATTTTTTTCATATTCAGGTGTCATGGCCTACTAAAATAACCTAGTATTTTTATACATATGTAACTATATAAAAAAAAATATTTCGAAATCTGTTTTGGTGACCATTTGTGTAATGCACTGTGGTGATTAACTATCCCTGAGAATGGGTCATTTGTAACCGAAACGTAGGAAATGTTAAATTAAATCCTAATAAACCTTTATCATCAGACTGCAACTCCCATTTATTTACCAGTAACCTTTTACGTCATACCAACAGTCAAGAAATACCCAAGAAATTTCTAAAATAATGTTATAACCTTGAAAAAATAACTAATATTAAAAATAGTGCATTTTTGAATGAAATATTTACTAAAAAATCTGAAGCCCTTTTTAAAATCGGTTTTAAAACAGAATTACTGGGTTTTGCCTATATTTAAATTAAAATTATTATCATATCTTTGCGGCTAAGTGTATTTTGTTGCCGACTATGGTTCGTATATGACTGAAAATTATTATATAGTACAAATAGTACAAAAGTGATCCATAAGTCTTCAATCCTTCAATGGTACAAATGTGTCGTCATTACCAAAATCTGCAATTAAAGAGGATATTGTCCTAATATATTATTTCTCCGACATTAAATTTTGTATTGACAAAATTTGAATTTATTTTTAGTAATATAAAACATTTAATGTTATGAGTTGGTGAAACATTTTGCTTATATTATATTAACTAAATTAAAAAAAAAACATTTTATGAAAATTCCACAATTTATTTCCTTAAAATACAAATTAAACAAATAACTAGTATTGATTTCACTATCAAATAGGTCCCATGCTACATATAAAAAAATGAAAATATACAAAAATATTTATATGTAGAATATTTTATTATCATTCTGTGTTATTTGGATCAGATGGTTAACATATGTACGAAATTAGAAAAACATTTTGTGAAAATTCCACAATTTATTTTCTTAAAATACAAATAAACAAATAACTGGTATTGATTTCACATTCAAATAGATTTCCTTCATAGAGAATGGACTTGCTCACTTAAAATTATAAAATAATGAAAGAAATATATAAAATACATATAACGATTAGAAAATTTTAAAATCCAAAATTAATAAAAATCATAATAAATAAGACAATATATGTACATGGACGTTAAAAATATGAAAATACATAAACATATTTATATGTAGATTATTTTATTGTACTTATGTGTTATTTGGAACAGATGGTAACATATGTACGAAATTAGAAAAACGTTTTGTGAAAATTTATTTTCTTAAAATACAAATTAAATAAATGTATTAATTTCACATTCGAATAAATTTCCTTCATAGAGAATGACACTTAAAATTATAAAAATATAAATATAAACATAATGAAAGAAATATATAAAATACAAATATCGATTAGAAAATTTTAAAATACAAAATTAATAAAAATCTTAATAAATAAGGCAATATAATGTAAAAAAAATAAAAAAATTAAAATACATAAATAAATTTTATATGTAGAATATTTTATTATACTTGCGCGTTATTTGGACTAGATGGAGGTAGAATGTACGAATTGAGCAATAATACATTTTATTCAATTTAATTAACAATTATATTTTCTAATATAATTATATTTTTTTTCTATTGATTCTCCCAGAATATTATGTTCATTACAGTCTTTTAAATAAATATAATTAAAAGTATTGAATTGAAACTATAAAAATAAGTTTTTCAAAAGTTATTATTAATTTAAATTTTTAATTTGGTTTTATGTTGCTTTAAATTTTTTTTTAATTTTTTGTTTTAAACTTAAAATCTGACTTTATTAAATAATTGAGAACGTATTTCCAAAATTACAAATAACTGGTATGTTTGTAGATATATCATACTAGTTTTTTTTCGTTGTTTTTTATTTTTATTTCCTTGTCGTCTTTGAGGTTCTCTATGCAAATTACTCAGTAAAGTATGTCGATCTTATTGTGTCTACGAAAATATAAATATTTTATTAAACAGAATGTTATTAGTTTTTTAACGATCATTTTAAATTATTGACGTCATTGATCAATAAAAAATATATTTACGGTGTACATATAGAGAGTTTTCGCATGCGTCAAAATAAATAGCGTCAAAGCTTTAGCTCAATTTGACATCAATGCTCAAGGATACGTAAAATATGTTTAACTTTGTTAAAGCGGACATAACCAAACTTTTAGAGGAAGATAGCTGCAATGTTTTAGTTATATTTCATTTTGCGCAACTGTATGTACAGGTTGGAAGACTAAGTAATTTTATTTTAAAGTTTGTGTGACAATTTATTTAGGCATCGTTGAAATCTTTCTCACTTAAATTTGCTAATTCAGCAATCAAAGCTTTTCTAATTTGCCTTCCATTTTCCTTGTGACTGATTAAATACAACAAAATTCACGGGTACTGGCGCAGACCCGCGCATACTAGGCCAGCCTTCCTTAGGCACGATTGGTGCGAAAAATGTCAGTAGCGTGCTCTATATTTAACTTAAATAGAGTTTAAACATAAAAATGAATAATGTTGCACTTCAAAATAATAAACAAAATTGTAGTTAATAACAATCAAAATAAAACATGGGCACATAATGAATAATAGATAATAATTTCTTAACAAAAACGCGTGCAAGTCTCAATAAAAAAGTAAATATATATCAATGTTTCGTTTATTTTCTAACACAACCCCCCAATGTCCCAGTTTGCAGTTTCTTTTCCTCTTCTCCACTCCAATATGACAAGGAACAGCTTTCTCAATTGAGCAAAATATCCTTCATCCCTAGAGTTTCCTATTTGGGAAAACAGAACCCCTTCAGTGAAACGGGAAACGATCCATTCCTTGTTCTTATAATAAAGGTTTTTATAAGTGCATCCATGTCTTCATTTTGGAGAACCTTGGGATTTTCAATCGTCATAAACCCTAAGAGATTGATGGGGGGAGAAAGCGGCATTTATTGCAAACGTTCAATATGTCGTTTCTTTTAGAATTGAATTTTGTCTCAAAACCAAAAAGCTGGTCTTTCCTTCATAAAGTATGAATTTCGATAATCTCTGGACCAAAGTGTATGTGAAGGAATTCTTGTGAAGTAATTCTATGGTGGGTACAAAATGGAGTTAAGCAAGGGTGCATACTTTCGCCTATGTTATTCAACATAGTGTTAGATCGAATCCTGAAAGCGACAACTGACACTCCACGAGGAATCAGATGGGGCCTTATAAAAAGATTGGAGGATTTAGACTATGCAGACGACATCTGTCTTCTGTCACATAACTTCGAGGATATGAATCAGAAACTACGCCGTCTCGATACTGAAGCAAGAAAGGTCGGCCTTAAAATAAATATAAACAAAACAAAATACCTCAAAATTAACTCCAGAAGCAACGAAATTCTCTCTATAATGGGGGAAAGCATTGAAACTGTGCAAGAATTTACGTACCTAGGCAGTATTATTGATGAAGAAGGCGGCACCAACAAAGACGTAAAAATTAGAATCCAGAAAGCAAAAAACAACACAAAAGTAAGAATCTTCAATACCAACGTAAAATCCATTCTCCTATATGGCTGCGAAACTTGGAAAGTGACAAAAAGCATAACCAGTCAACTGTAGGTCTTTGTCAACAAATGTCTGCGCAAGATACTAAGGATATTCTGGCCGGATCAGATAACAAACACAGAACTCTGGGTAAGATCCAAACAGGAACCCATCGAAAATCAAATCTGTAAAAGAAAATGGGGATGGCTGGGCTACACCCTCAGAAAACCCAGAGATGACATCTGCAGGGAAGCGCTAGACTGGAACCCGCAAGGATCGCGTAAGAGAGGACGCCCAAAAATCACCTGGAAACGAACCATCATCGAGGAGGCAAAACGTCTTAACAAATCATGGGGAGAAATAAAAGCCATTGCCGTTAACAGAGTCAGATGGAAGAAGCTTGTTGAGGCCCTATGTTCCGAAACGGAATGATGGGATGTTATATATATAATTCTATGGTGACAATAGCTTTTTTGTCTGTTGGGTTTCTAGCATGGTGGGGCCCTCTAAGCATTAGACCGTGGACTAACCTTTTTCTGCTGGATGTATTCTGTCTGTGACGTATTGTTGCATAGATTGGAAATATTGATATGAAGGCCCTATGAACATTTGTTATTGTCTCCCTTGACTTTAAGCCCCTCCCAGCCTGGAGTATACATTCGTTATCTTGGAGGAATACAATGCAATGTTACTTTGAAGCATTTCATCATTAATGGAGGTGACATTCTCATCGCATATTTTTGCAATTGGGTGTTGTCATTGGGGGATGTTTGCAACAGTTGAACGAAGGGAAGATAATCTTCATCACAATCTGCCTTTTTGTTTAAACGCCTTTGACTTCATCGAAAACGCTATGATATTTTTTGTTTTGAATATCCGAGTATGTCTGTTGCAGCATAGGGGCTGATGTTTTCCTTATATATTCATGCTTTTTCATTCCTATCCCTAAACTTTCTTCAATTCTCTTGGTTTCTTTGCTTTTTCCTGGTTTGATGAATTTGAAACCATATTGCTGCTCATCTTTCCTTTCCCATATCTTAACTTCTTCTAGAATCTCTGGGTGTAAAGTAGAATTTTCCTAAATTTGTTATTACTTATGGACTTTTGATGTTGTTTAATTCTTTGTTTAAATTACGGGCGTGTATTAAATTGAATGACCCTTGTAATGGCCAAAGCGGAAAGTAATTTACACAATTAAAGAACATCAAAAGTCCATACTCCAATTGTTAAAATAGTTCACCAAGTGCCAACCAGTAATTCAATCCAATATATGAATATTGAAATACTACTTAACAATGCTGCGCCACTGACTCGAAACTAATTTTATGCTTAGCCATCTGGAGTAGGGGTAAGGTCGCTGTTTGATCTTTTGCACATATTTTCTCTCGCCATCACGTTTGGCGTTTGCTCTACTTTGATGTTATATTACACATTGCGTGCCACGTCATTATGTATGACGGTGCTTTATACAAATAGTCCACGTCGTTCATATATGTATGACAGACCTCAAACGGTCTACGTCGTTCAGAAATGAATGACACTCATATAATTTGTATACTGATCTGAAAGTGTGGCCCCTGGTGAACATTTAGTTATACTTGGTTCGGCCAAAATCGTAAAAATAAAATTTGATATGAAATGGAAAAATAATATTAATTCTTTTTTAACAAAAATATTGTGTTTATAGAAAAACAAACAAAACTTATTAATGCTTAATATTAAAACATTTTAAACATAGTTGTGACTGCTCGGGACACTTATTACAATAATTGAAAACCATTTTCGCTCGGAAAACTTTCCTGACAGGCCACGTCATTCATAAATGTATGCAGTACCGGATTAAACCATGTGGAGGCCCTTAGGCACTCGAAATCTCGCCCTCCCCCCCTCCTAATAAGTTTACGATTTTACCCCCAACGATTATAATAAAATAATTTTGTTATAAAAAAAAAAAACATACTTTTAAACAAATTAATATAAAATATATATAAACATTTACTTTCCTCAATTTTAAAGTACATATTGAAATCTTTGATGGTTTTCTTAATAAATTTATTTCAAAATAAGTATTTTTTTAAAGGTTTATCATTGTTTTTTTGCCTCTACTAAAGTGTTAATAATCTACCTATACAATTTTTAAAAATGGTTTTAAGTTGAAAAACTTTAATCTCTATTACTACGAATTTTTCGTTTTATGGCATGTCACATTATTACATTAAGCCCTTCATTTATTGTAAATACAAAAAAATTATAGCATCGTTAATCGTTATGCAAAAGAATTATTACGAAAATCAATTTAAAATGGTAAACATTGGTATTTGGTATTGGTATTATAAAAATCGAGTTATAACAGTAGGGTCTTGTAATATTTATTGACATTTTTTATTATTGTAATCAAGATCATTATTGTAAATATACATTTCTTTGTTGTAATCAAAAAATTTTCATTTAAGGATTTCTTTGTTTGTAATAAAAAAAATATCTCAAAATCATATCAATATTGTTTTAATCTAAAGTAGCGGGGCGCGGGGCCCCTAAAAGGCGCGGGGCGCATAGGCAATTGCCTAGTCTGCCTATTGGGTAATCCGGTATGTATGATACCAAAAAAATGCCAAAAAGGCTCAAAATTAAAAGAAAATATAAAAACATAAACCATAAACACATTATTATGTTTGCATTAACTAAATTACGGGAGAACACTCCTTTGTTGTTTCACTTGTAACTGTAATTTCCAATCGAAACGATTTATATTTTAGAAGGAGGAAAGAAATCATCGTAATATCTAGTATTTCTATACATTTTTTTTTTTTTTTGATTATTGGATTTTACATAAATTTGCTTTTTGAAGCATTTTTCTGCGATTAATATTAAAAAGGTTTGAGAAATCAAGTCATTGGAATTTTCTTGGAATCCGTTTTGTAATTAGGTTCCATTTATTTTTGGCGGAGTGCAACTAATTAGTTTGATTTTAAGTACATTAATCTGTGTAGAAATATTTTGCTGAAATTCAATAATAATTCACAAATAAATTTAAAACATGTACAGCATGAACAGAAAAATGAAAAAAATATGTAGGTTTATCTATTCAGATGGTGTTTTTAACCTGAATATCGTATTCAACGTTTTCAAAATAGCTGTATTTATTTACAAATGTGAGAGACGAAATTATGTATGAAATTCATTTTTTGTCTCGTGTGATTTTTGTGTAAAGCTGGGTTTTTACATCCAAGTTATTTTAAATGTCGAAGTATTGAGTTGTCCAAACCTACTTATCTCAAAGAGTCGTCAATCGTAATAATGAATACATAATGAAAATTTGATAAGTAGATACCTTTTATTCACTTCCACAAATAAATCAAAAACAATTCTGACCTTTGCAAGATTTTCTTAATATACAGTGTGTCCGCGGATTTCTTTATAAAAAGTTCTGCGGTGTTTTAATATTTCCCTATCATGTGGAAGATCATCTGAATAAACCTTTTGTTTTAAGACACCCCACGAAAATAAATCTAATAATGAAAGGCGACCAAACTGGGTAATGGTTTGGGCCAAACCTCCCTATCCACCTTGCGTCAAAATGATCATGTAACCATTGTTTGATCAAAGCTGTGCAATGAACAGGGCAGCCGTCATGTTGCCAAAACAAATTATTACGTTAACTGTTTGGTAACGTTGACTGCATTTGCTTATTATGTAATTAGGATTCTCGTAAGCCCAATGACGACCATTTTGTGAAGATACGTGCCCGTTTGTGCAAAATGTACATTCATCGGTACAAAAAAATCTATGAAATCTTTGGTTTTCTAGGAATTTTTCACCTATCCATAAACAAAACACTAAACGTCTCTCTTCATCACCAGGTTCAAGTGTATGCCGCATCTTTGGATTAAATTTTGATTTCTTTATCCCGTGTTTCTGCACGCTTCCTTAAATGCTTTTTTTGACACCGGCGTATTAGGAAATTTTTCATTAAAAACATCAATAGCGTATTGATAAGACACATTTCCAATACCATAACATTGTATTAAATAAATACGCTCTTCTTTGGTTAACATTTTCGAAAATGCATTCACGAAATCAGAATACTGGCACATGTAAATAAGATTCTGACGTATCATGAACGTATACAAAATCGGCTATCTTGTTTTTTTTTTTGTAAAATGTAAAATAAAAACTACTCTTATTATTTTATTTTTAAAAACTCGAATTTTTATTTCAAAATTTGTATTCAGACTTTACGTTAGTTTATAAACAACTTTGTTTTATATTTTTTTGTAAAAAATAATAAATAATGGTACTTATCCCTTTATTAAAATAGATAATTTTATAAATTTATTTATAATATATATTATACAATTTCTGAAATAGAAATTAAAGATTAGATGATTAAATTGCTTTCTAATTCTTAATCCTGATAGTTATGATTAGGTACCTACTACTTGTTTATATATATAATATATATATATATATATATATATATATATATATATATATATATATATATATATATATATATATATATATATATATATATATATATATATATATATATATATATATATATATATATATATATATATATATATATATATATATATATATATATATATATATATATATATATATATATATATATATATATATATATATATATATATATATATATATATATATATATATATATATATATATATATATATATATATATATATATATATATATATATATATATATATATATATATATATATATATATATATATATATATATATATATATATATATATATATATATATATATATATATATATATATATATATATATATATATATATATATATATATATATATATATATATATATATATATATATATATATATATATATATATATATATATATATATATATATATATATATATATATTAATTGCACATGCATTGATTAGCAATGATTTATAATCATTAATAAAGATTAAAATACTGATCTATAAATATTAAACTATTTATTGCAAAACTATATACCGCTTAATGTGGCCCGCAAACTTAGGGGGACAGCATTTACTGGTTGCTGAACAACGTTTTTTGAACAAAAAGTGACCTTTAAAACTTTACCTTCATACTGAATTCTTTATTTATGCGGCATTAAATTGTTCTTCACCTCAGCAGCTTCATCGAAAATATCTCAAAGAATTTTTCATCAATTATAGCGTATTATAATGTTAACGAAACCTGAAAAATTCAATTTCAATCGATCAATCTGTCAAAATTTTCTAGTATTTTCGAACAATTGCGACAAAACTCGTACTATTACAAATTGCTGCAAATTTGTTTTAATAATTTAATAACTAGGAACTAGTATGACATAAAATTATGTATGTACCTCAGACGAAAAGTATCTTTAAGGTACTTATAAGTAATTACGGCGTCGGTTGCCCGCCTCGGCCGTAAACGATTTGTTCATATCTTAAAAATTCACTTTTGTCCTTCATACATAAAATGCTATTATGTAAAATATCGAACAGGAGTTATTTAATTTTTTTGAGATTATGAAAGATTACAGTTAATAAAATGATAGCGAAAGCTAAATGTTTTGTTTGTTCGCATTAATAAATTGTTTAGTTTTGAGCAAATATTTATTCAGCAAATGTTTAAAATGTGCAGATGACAATTATATTAACATATCTGTAGTAATTATTTAATCGTATCCAGCAAGTACTTGTATAAACATGTATGTATTTATGTATAATGGGTGTTTTTTTAAGCTCGATAGAACTTCAAATTGTAAAAGTAACCCAAAAAAATTAAATATTAATCATTTTTTTTATTTATTCGAAAGATCAATACATGGAATTAACATTTGAAAATGATTTCGGACATATGGCTACCGCGGCTGTTCTTGACGAAGCGAATTCTGGACGTCTAATTTTGGGCCACTTTTTCGAGCACTGCTGGCCGTATGTCACGAATACACGAACAATGTTGGTCTCGAAGGCGTCAAATGTTGCTGTTTTATCAGCATAAATCAGTGACTTCACGTAGCCCCACAGGAAATAATCGAGAGGTGTCAAATCGCACGCCAATTGACAGGCACATTTCTCGAAATCAACTTATCGCCAAATTTTGATTTCAATAAGTCGATGGTTGCGGTCGCCGTATGGCACGTAGCGCCATCCTGTTGGAACCACATATCGGCCGGATCAATGTCAATATTTTCAAACAAAAAATCATTGATCATGGTGCGGAACGATCTCCATTGACCGTAACGAGCGCTCCGGCCTCATTTTTGAAGAAATAAGGTCCGATGATGCCACCAGCGTGTAAACCGCGCCAAACGGTGTATTTTTCTGGATGTAATGGAGTCTATTATTGCAACATTTAGGGAGTATGTGGTATTAAATCTATCCACAGTTCGACGGATGGCTTGCTTAGATGGACGATTATGTGCGCCATAAAAATCACGAAGTCGTCTATAAGTTGCGCGAATCGATGACTGATTTTTCAAAGTAAATTTGGATAATTTGGTAGCGTTGTTCAAGCGTGAATCTATTCATGATGATTTGCCAGAGTATGACAGCTCGTTTGACAGTTAACCCTTCCGTAAATTCTTTCTACGCAAAAAAAACAGCCTTTATAAGTAAGAAAAGCGAAATTGTAGAATACAGCCATCCACTGATGTTTCTATGTAGGTATATCTACTTGTTTGGCAGATTTCCACTTTGCTAGTAGTTGCTGAATTTATGCTGGTTGAAAACGAAAATCCAGGCCCGCGAGGAAGACGATTCTTTCGCCCGGCCCCTTCCGCCACCATTTGAGGTTGCGGTATGGGCGTCCGCATAGGGGGGAAATGGGGCTTAACCCCAAAGATAATTTTAAAGAAAATAAATAAATAAACACATGATAATTTAGCGAATATGGCCAAAGGTCAGAAATAATAGTACAATTTTATATACGTTTATAAGAATGAAATTTGATTATCAAAAACAAAACAAACTCGCCTTTGCGATTCTGAAATATTTATTTTTGTTATGTACGTAAGTGAAATGCGTCGGTAACACCCATCCCCAGCCCTGTTTTACGTTATCAGCTCGATCTTAAGAAAATTTCATTGGGCGCCCTTGGGTGGCGGTATTAGGAGAAACCGTTTTCTTTTTACTCGATATACCGCCTCTTCTTTCTCCACATTTTCAACATCCATTTCTAGAAAAATTTAAATATTTATAAATACATGTCTTAAATATGCATTTGTAGCACTCATTCGACATGTCTTCTCCGGTGAGTTCACCACGAAAAAAATGATAAACTGTAGTGAAAAGTTGTTTGTATTTTTATTGGATATATGCACGTACATTTCTGCATGCAAGTTAGCGCAGTAAACTATTGTGCGAACATATTTAAATTGTTTTTTTATTTTTTGATATTTTGTCATATTTAATTATTGTATTATTTTCTTATGATATCAATTTGAAATTTATTCGGGTGTTTTTAAAATTAAATATAAAAAAATATTTATGAAATTATTTAATTATTGTTTTTAATTATTAATTAATTTACCATTTGTGAGAATATTAGTGAATCACAAAATAAATTAAATATTTCTAACTTTTTTACGAGTACAATTTAAATTTATCTGGAATTTTTTTTGTATATTTACGTGTTGGCGGTTGTAATAGGACAGAGTCTAGGAATTTTAAATTTTTAGCACTCATACAACTTGTTTTAAGATTCAGCATTTTGTTGACAATTTTGATGATTGGGTAGGAAAACTCTTCAAAATATGTGATTGTATATTTTTTTATGGAATTAATTTCTTAATTGTTTTTTAGTTCATTTAAAACTTTTGTTGTAATTATGTTTACAATTATAACGATCTGTTATGGAAAAATGTAAAAAAAGTATGGAGATATATTTTTTTTGTAATATTGTATCATTGTTATTATGAAAAATTAGAATCTTGTGATCATTGACGCAGACTGTAAAAGAAAGCTATAAAGGAAATCAAAGATTACGGGCAGGACTGTGCAGTGGTATTTTGGCGCCCGAAGCACATAATATTCATTTTGGCAATAGTCTGACCGAACGTCAGATATAATAATATTCTTCAGGTCATCACTCTCCTTTTTGTTTTCTGAAATATTGAGATGCCTTTTTTGAAAAGCATGTAAAAACTCATGTTGTATACTAATAATATGTAATAAAATATATTAACTGCTGCGAGTATGAAAATCTAGTTTATAAGAAACTATTTATATTCGATTTTCATAGCTCTTTGAAAGTCTAACAAAATATTTCTAATATTTGAATACATTTGTTGAATTATTTTATTGAGAAAGTATTCATTTGAAAATGTTTAGGAGAAATATTCAAAACGGATTCGGTTCCTGGAAAAGCTTCATTGATCGAGGATTCGTTAATTGTAACTTTCCGTGACACGGTAAAAAAAACATGATAAGGAACGTAATGTTTTTCACGTAAAAATTAAATTTTATATAAAATAAAGTTACTATGTATTGATATCCAAAAGATTTACAAAATCTTCTACAGGTTTATTTGGTTTTGATGACTTTATTTATTACATAGTAGTTCAACTTGGTTAAAGAAAAGATATGTTCAGTTTTATTGACTCATTAAAAATTATATAAAGTAAGCAATGATTTTACAAGTAAACGGGTGTACTAATATTTTTAAAAGGTACATCATATTTGTGTGACTCCGATTATATTTTATTATGAAATGTTAGGTTGTTTTAGATAAGAATAATATGAGGAATAGATTTCCAAAATGTCTACAATTTCTCCTACAACTAACTAACATAGGTTTAGCTGGTTTTGATGTGTTTTCATTTAATTCCACAAAAATTCCACATGGTTCAAAGGAAGTAAATTAAATAGTCGCATAAATAAAATTAAATGTTTATTTTGAATCCGTATTTTATATTTACTAAATATTTTTACTATGACATTAAATTAATGTGATTCCTAGAAAAAATGTTTTCTAATATTGTATTAATTCTATAATACTAGTAGTTCCCTAAAATTTGCCTCAATTTTTTTTTTTTTAATATACAGTGCACTCGCGATAACATGAACTAATTAAAACAATTCACGTTTGCGAAAATGTTCACATTTGTGATTATTAAAATTCAGGGTAAAAAGTCTCCTTATGTAGCGTTTTTATTTATATGGGTGAAGTGTAAAACACAGACAAATATAATTAACTAAAAAAATACGTTTATATATTATAAGACACTTAAACACTATCATTATTTATTTATACAATTAACACCACTCTTTATGTCACTAATTACATTTATTTATGTTCACTTGTCCACTCTTGTTTATATCACCAACTATTCACGACACTTATTTATATCATACTTCTGTACTCGTTGCTTGTATAATACAGAGTGCCTTCGCTGGCTTTGGCGGCGGGTTATATACCTGGCGGATTATTTCTAGAATCTCCTAGAGAACTTCTAGAGGTAAACAACATGACACAATAGATTAGTCATCGCGACAAGTTTGAACGCGTCTGTAAAGAGCGCCACAGTGGCGCCTGGTATGGCGCGGCGGCGGCGGGGGCTACGTTACACTTATATCCATCATTTATTTTTTATTTTAAAATGAAAACGTACTCTTATGATTATGATCTGTTAAAAAATATACCTGTTGATAAAAGTATTGTTTTATATCCATTGTAAAACAAAACACATATGTTGGAAAAAAAGTTATGTTAAATTGTAAAGCGAAATACATTTGAACATAAGTATTATGTATTGAAGAAATGTTATCTTTTTATGCTGCTTTTTCTTTTCCAATAGGTGAAAGACTGCTTTCTTCTTCAGGCGTCTTAAGTACATTCATGTCACTTTTAGCGACACTTTCATCTCCAACCAATTGCAACGTTTCTCTTAACTGCTGCGTCTTCAATGCAATAATCTTAATCAGTTTCTTCCTTTTGTTTAATTTCATGGTTCTCGGTTGTGTCGTCTACACAAGGATCTTCATTCCATTGATGAATCAATGATACTGTGAACTCAGCCTAAAATAAAAATTGATTACAAGATTAACAATGCCTTAAGTACGCGTGTATAAAAAACAAACCTGAGGATTCAAGCCATGAAGAAGATTAACCGTGCATCACATCAAAGAGTTCATTTCTGCATCCGATTCTTCATTCAGGGCGATTAATGGAATATTATCTTCAGGATCTTCTTCAATTCGCACAATAATCAAAACATTTTTCCAGCATTTAGGTAGAGTTTCTGAACTGGCCCGATTCCATCCGGCTGCCAAAATGGTAACAGTATCTTTCAACGCTACGTTCCTTATTGATTCAAGCAAATCTTTCGCCGCTATTGAAGCCAAAAACTATTTCTGTATATAACTTAGTTATTTTAATAGTATTCTGGTCCATCGGTTGGATAAGAGAAGTCACATTTTCTGTTCTTAATTCTGTCACTTGGATGGGAAAATGTTCACGTTACAGGGCATTCTTGTAAATACAGTGAAACCCCTCTATAGCGGACACCGATGGGACCCCAGTTTTTGTCCGTTATAGACAGGTGTCCGTTTTAGAGGGGACCCCCCCCATCATGTAATGTTAGCACCATTCTACCTCCTCCCAAACAAATAGGTGTTGTAAAATTAGAAAAAAATCCATCTTACAATTAAATTGAGTATGTACTCGTATATGTTTAGATTCATTGCCAAAACACGCAACGAACTCTTATTTTTATGATGGTGTTTAATCACACCCATCTTTTCTTTCAACAATAACGACTTTTGTGGTACTTTGGGAGGAGACATATTTCACAACGATGGACGAACCTATATACACTCGAATTGAACCTAACGATGGCCAGCGAGAGGTAGAGGAGGGCGTTTCATAGGAAGAAAGAATTCCTAGAAGTCTAATTAGTCCAGTTGTACAACCCCAATGCCTAGAGCTAACAGCACTCAGTGTCCGTTATAGAGGGGTTGATTTACGTATAAAATTGTCCGGCGGGGGCGCAGAAAGCTGTCCGTGTCCGTTATAGAGGATGTCCGCTATGGAGGGGTTATATATTCATTGATTCCTCAGTACCTAGGCCGGGACTCAGATAAACCTGTCCGTTAAGAGGGGTGTCCGCTTTAAAGGGGTGTCCGTTAAGAGGGGTTTCACTGTACATCACTTATAATAACGCAGAGCATGCCAGCCAACTTCTGCTAGCAGAACCGTCAAAAGGAAAAATTTGGGATATCTTTAAATACTTTTAAAGCTGCATTGAAAATAGGCGCTTTTATATTATGCGAATAAATTTATTATAATTTTATTTTTTATTTTTATATTGTAATTGCTTGTTCCAATTGCTATTTAATTAAATATTTAATGTATTTTTTACATTTTATACATTGTTGTCAATCGCTTTGTAAGGATATTTTTCTGTAACAAATAAATTATTATATATTGTTACATTTTTCTTACTTTGTAATTTCTTTAACAATTTATTATAAGAAAAATTTTGAAAATCAACACTTTATATGCTCCATTATAAATTATTTTTCTAAATTTTATATGTTATGTAGACTCTTAATATTTTTATAATTATATAAAATTTATTCTGGTTATGAAAAATTAAGTTTTAGTAGAAAATATTTGTTCATTCGTCAAAGGATCCACGCCGTCTGTTCACTTATTAATTTCCGTTTTTGCACAGAAAGCTGTCCGTGTCCGTTATATAGCGTGTCCGCTATGGAGGGGTTATATATTCATTGATTCCTCAGTCCCAAAGCCGGGACTCAGATAAACCTGTCCGTTAAGAGGGGTATCCGCTTTAAAGGGATGTCCGTTAAGAGGGGTTTCACTGTATAAGCATTTATTAGAAAAATTAATGCTACATTTCACATTTTTTACTTGTTTAATATTAACATTTATATTAAATAATAAACTTTATTTCCTAACAGGTATACACTCAAAGCAGAAAAATGCCAAACATAAGCACAAATACATGAAAGATACATATAAGAGTATAAAAAAATGACTACTAATGGAGACTTAAGCATTGTATTCCTACTGCAGTTGGGTAAATAAAAAAAATTATAATTACGAGAGGTTGTAGATGGCACATGTATAGGTAATTTTGACAACAACACTGGGGCGACAATGCTACCATTTAAAATGTTCGAGAGAAATGTAAGTTATTTATGAATGGCGGGATTCAATGCGGTTTAAAGGAAATTCACTGAGTAAAATACTTTGTTTGATACCTTGGTTTGGATAGGAAGAAATTTTTTTGAACCACATGTATTTTAAAAATTTACGTTGAACGTTCTCAATTATATGTTTGTGTTTGGAGAGGCGAGTACAAAATTAAGATACCGTATTCAATTTTAGAACGAACTAATGAAAAAAAAAAAAAAAACAAAGTTTGGAGTTTTTTCATTGCAGAGTTCTCTGCTGCTCCTAATAACAAAACCAAGTAATCTATAGGTCTAAGCTTGTTTATGTTATAGAGTAGTCAATGTTAAATAAAAAGTGTTCACATTAGCCGGTGTTCACTGTATTATTTTTGTGTATTCAAAGAAAAATATTTCATATATTTGTGAGCATTGGCCAACTTGTATTCTGTAAGATAAATAATATAATAGAAATAGGTTGATAGGAAATTTAAAAGTAGGTTTGTTATCTGAAAAAAATGGAATGCATAATAAATCTTAAAAATTTTCAGGTTTTATTATTATTGATTATTTTAAATATCAAGTAAAGAATTGATTTCGTGGTTTGCTAAGGGGGGGTATTCCAACATTTTTTTGTCTTTTTTTAGTATATATAGAAAAAAAATACTATTTTGCATGGATATCTCATTGGACAGTGCCATTCGCATATATCTAATTGTCATTTCGATACCTATTTTGCATTAAATTGAATATAGATTACTATATAATTCTTTAGATATTTATTTTGATCTTGTTGAATAAGTTAATATTAAATATCAACCTACTAAGCTTATAACATTGAAAAACTGAAAAACTTCTTCGAAAATAAATCTCTTACTCTTCTATAACTATTTCCAGCATAATATTTTATGATGAAGACACGTTCTTTGTTCGTGTAAATATCCATTTTACTTTTTTACAAATATTTGACAGAATAATAAAATATTTTTGTTTTTATTTCATTCAAAATCATGGCTATTGATACTAACAAATATTTTAAAACAATAAAAGATGTGAAAACAGTTTTTATTCAACTTTTAATTCTGTTCTCTACAGTTTTTGACTCAATAGGAGAGCAGGAAATCGCAAAAAACTAAAATCCCATGTTAAATCCCTATGTTGCACCTGACGATCAACACCCTGTATAAATAATTATTAATGCATAAAATGTGAAAGTAGATTTTGAACGTTTAAACTCTCAAACTACTTACCTGTTAATATATAATTATTATAACGAAAAACAAGGTGGAAACTTTGAAACTAAACTGATTATGAATATAAAATAAAATGGTGCTATTTTCAATATAGGAAAAGTAGCCGCATTAAAATTTAAATAATTTTTTTAATAAAATTAAAGTTTGAAATTGATGCTGATAACTTTGAACATAAAAAATTGATGCCCGATAGTATAAAGCGCAGTCAAATCTTACCTCGTGGTGTAGTCAACTATGTTCATTATTTGAACCTAAGTTAAAATGATATGCATAGTATAAAACTTACATTCAACTGAACTAAGATTAAATCGACTCAGTAAGTTTACTTATGTAACTAATTTCACAGATATTTATGAAATGTCACAAA
Organism: Harpalus rufipes; assembly: GCA_951394225.1. Taxonomy (NCBI): domain Eukaryota; kingdom Metazoa; phylum Arthropoda; class Insecta; order Coleoptera; family Carabidae; genus Harpalus; species Harpalus rufipes. The sequence goes on from OX596275.1 coordinate 3,871,176, forward strand.
TAAAGTTGTATTATAAGAGGAAATTGATGATGTCTAACAAAAAAATATTCAGAAACTTTATTGACCTAATGAAATGTTAGAAATAATGGAGGAACAAATAATAGAACGATGTAAATTGTAGAAATAACTGTTACTGAATTATGTAACAAATAAAAATGTGCTACGAAAACATTAAAGAGAAAAAAAATTGGGGAATTTTAATGTAACTGGGACGAAACAATTCTATATGTAGTGCTACTTTGTCTATTATTCGACCCGCAGTAGATTTCTCAATTGAAACACCAGCTACACTCTGAAATATTCCTGTTGCGAGATATGTCAGAGGAATTAAAATTTTCTACAAAATCTTAATTTAAATTGTGTCAACTTCAAGTAAAATACGCGGAGAAGTTTAAAATGCATAACTTGACCTTCCTCACTATATGAGATCGATGAAATAAAATTTAACCATTTGAATAGTACTGTAAAGTAATTAAAATTGGATTTATCACACTCGCAAAAGTCAGTTAAGTAATGAACTTGACTCTGAGCGAGCAAGAGGCAAAAAAAAAAATGTTTATACTACTGAACGCTAGTTCATAACGGTCAACATCTGCAAACTAAGGTCTAGAGTTCTAGACGTTTACACATATACTGTCGACCATGAGTATTTCATTATGCGTATTTTGTTGTACTTCTTGTATTATTCAAAAATAATTATCAGTAAGAATAAAGGATGATTGTGTTCTAATATTGGACATGAATGCGAATTGAGTTTAAATATTTACATAATCAGTGAATTACATGTTTATATTATGTAGATTGAGAGTTTCTTAATAAATATTATTAGAATAGAAATAGAAATAATGGATTTCAAATGAAATTGCTGGCTATGTGTGAATAATAATTCATTCTTATTGGAATTTATTCTGGGAAACTTCTATTTCTGCTTATTGATGGCTATGTATAGTCCAAATTACTTGACGAGTAGGAATAATTAGAATTTGTCTGTGGTAAACGAGATTGCTACGAGAAAAAAAAAAACCATACGCATTCAAAAGAAATTAAATGTACACGCATTCAACCATAGTTAACATAGTAAATGCATATCAAACAGGATTTAAATGTAAATGCGTATAAAAATAAAATGTAAATAGTAAATTTATCAGTAAAAAAATATGCATGATTATGTGCAAACACAACTACTTGAATTGAAATGTACCTGATATCGACGATACGGGTGAATTTGCCTTGTTTTAATCATTAAAATATTGTAAAATTAGTATTTTACTTATCACGTAGTGCGGCATATATAAAAGAAGAAAAAAAAAACGTAAATTTCCGTTTTATTAAATTGTTCAAAAAAGAATACATATACAAATTTCATTATTTTATATTAGTATTAGCAAAAAAACCAAACATGCGATAAGTACTTCTGAGGCTGGTACCAGTCAAATCAATATTTTGTTAAAGCGCATTTCTTCATTTTGGGTAACAATTTTCGCTTTTTTACTAGAATAAAATCAAAACATAAATTGATTGAGAATCACTGAATATCTCCTCCTACAAGCATAGCTGTAGATCACAAAAATATGACTATGTGGTAAACAAGTTTTTTCCTTGATTATATTTATAAATATTACAGAATCAATGTTTTATATGTAGTTACGTTAGAACTACTTATTTTTATACTTAGGCGTATCATGTTTATAAAATTGTAAACCGGGCGGAAATTTTGAAAATAAATAGAAATTTTCCGAAAAACTATATATTATATTTATTCTCCAGAGTAAAAATATCAAATAGAATTTTTCAACAATTAATTTTTCATATTTTTTTTATCTATATAAAAGAATTATGGATGTAATTGCTTATTTAGCAAACTTTAAGCAAATTTTCCTCCACGAGTAACAGGAGGTAACAAACTGCAAAACTCTTAAAATATTAAACAAAAATATTTTTATCCTCGCAGTAAATTATTTAGCACTGCTGTGTATATTTTTTAAAATGTTTTTTAAATATAACATAATATAAATTAAATAATTTTTTTATCATATTTAATTATCCTGTTTAGGTACAGATCAACAAATGATTTTAGTATAAAAAAAAAACTTTATATTCACTGATTACGGTGGTAATCTTAACCCATATTTTTTTATCCTTTCTCAATTTAAGTCCAATTTTGCAAATCAATACTACATTTTGATTTGCCTGTTAAAAGTGTTACGTTTTAATTTGAAAGTGTCGTTTTTTGATACTTCATACATCTTTCATTTTGTGGTTTTAGTTCCCAATGATATGGTGGTAATCTTAACACAGGTTTATTACTTTTTTTTGCCATTTCATCTATTACATCTTATTAATTTTTATGTATATTAAATGTAAAAGTTCACATCGTATCATAATTTATCTTTTGATTGTAACTATTCTTGCATTAATTTTTCCTCGACGATGATGTAGAATTTTTTCTAATTTAAGATTGGTATGATGCATTATTCATAACAGTGACAGGTATTTTTTTGTAAGTGTAGTAAACGACTTCTCGTAGTAATTTTTCGGGATAAATACAGTTTTATTTACGTTCAAATAATACTTGTACGTTTCTCTGAAAAACATATTAATTTGTAGACAAAATTATATGTGTTTTGTCGAACATTTTTAGACAGGTGGGTTATGACAAACCCAAATCTATTTTTTTTAATTTAAAAAATGTATTTTGAGCATTTTGGAATAATGTTAATGAAATTTATATTCGTAAAGGTTTAAAGGTGTAAAGGTGTGTGGTAAATAGGATCAGTAGTTAATAAAAGAAATTAATAAATTTTTAAAAAAAAAATAGGACGGACGTATCGATGCTGGTCCAGCATCATCTTCAGCTTCCACAATGTGTTTTTAAAAATAAAAATAAAACAAATAATATAAATATCTTACCATGTAATATAAATATAAATTTTAAAAAGTTGAAAAACAATAATTTTGACAATATTAAACATTAAAACATTTTTTTTCATCTATGATGGAATCGTCAAGGACAGGTAGTAAAATATTACTTAAAGATATTGTAAAAAAATAAAATTTATATTTTGTAACATCTCTTTAGTAAAACAAAAATTTCCTAATATATAAAGGAGGATCATAGTATTATATTTTTGCCTTATAATAAAAAATGGCTTTTATTTATTTAGAGAAAAAAATATATTGCATATGAAACAGTAAAACAATAATGAAATAGCTCGAAAACACTAAAGATAAAGCATTAGAAAATTGTAATAACAACAAAAATATATTGGAAATAAAAAAAAAAAGTTTTGGGTCAACCTCTGCCACTTCTATGCAAGTTTCACAGTATAATTTCAATTGTTCCAGACGTACAAACTTATTTCACGCTACACAAACTTATTTCGTATTACATCAAGGGTACAAGCATAATCTTCCTTTTGATTATTTTATTTAAATTTTTAAGAAGCGGGTTCTGATACTTCTTTTCTTATTTTGCTTTTTCCTAAAATATCATGATCATGGACAACAATACGAATTAAAAGAAATGTTTATTACCTTGAAACGTAAAGTAACAACCCGATTTCACTATTTTCATATATAATTTTAAAACATGTGGAATGTAGTGCACCACAGTCGAATTCAAACGCGCTAAACGATTACTGATTTTAAATGCTAGAACTGCAGATACAACTAAAATGAGAAGCGAGTTCAACCAACTCCAAAGCGGGAATTTTCAATAGTTGCATGCAATTTTGGATGGATGAGTTTTCTCCCATATATTGGGCCCAGAGTTAATGAAATATTTTTTTTTTATCTGTAATGGATTGATAAATACGTTTTCTATTTCGGTGTCTTTATGAGTCTATAAACGCACTGAAAACACGGCATTAAGAAGCTCTATAAACGCGATGTTCCGGCGTTTTTTGTTTTCTAAAGATGGTATGGCTGCTTTCAAAACTGTCAGATGAATGATAACCTTAAATTACTGTCATTCAACAACGAATTTTCATCTGTAAAGTTTAAATTGTTAGCGAGGAGTGCTACCAATATAACTGATAAATAAAAATCAAGTTATGTTTTTGACAAGTTGCACTCGTTCTTTGTCTTGTACGTAACAGATTACCTTATGAAACTTGTTTTTTAATATTACTACTATTATTTGAAAACAGGGACCAAATGCCTATAGCATCGTAGTTAGAGTATAGCTAACTAATTTTATTTCGTCACATCTGGTTTTTTTTAATATAAACTGTATTTATTTGATGAATTTCAGTTAATTTTTCATGTTATAAGTATAACATCACTTATCGATGTTAATATAAAAATTTGATATTGTAATAACGAAAAGAAAAATTGTACATTTCTTTTGATTACATTATTAGTCTATTTTTATCTTTAAATTATTGTCAACATTGCTTGAAGTCATTCAAAAAGAAAAATTTTGTCTACTGTTAAACACATTATCTCGAATGAGTGACAATAGTCAAATAAGGGATAATACTTCAGTCACAAACAAATGCTAATTAATATTGATATTTTTGGCGTAAATGAAGAAAAATTAAATGCAATTTCCGATGCATGGATTTTGTCATAGCACACTTATTGGACGCAGGGTTAAGATGCATTTTTTTTATTTTTTTATCTGTAATGGATTGATAAATACTTTTTTTGTATTTCGGTGTCTTTATGATTTTGTAAACGCACTGAAAATACGGCGTTAAGAAGATCTATAAACGCGATGATTTCGTTTTTGTTTGAAGGTGGTATGACTGCTTTCAAAACTGATGGATGAATAACCTTAAATTACTCAGTCAACAATCAATTTTCATCTGAAGTTAAAATTGTTATATTTTGTTAAACTTGGATTCGTACGTAACAGATTACCTTACGAAACTTGTTTTTATCACTATTATTTAAAGTAGGCCCAAATGCCTTATAGCATCGTAGGTAGAGTATAACTAACACCAAAAGTTTTAAAGTATTGTATGATTTACAAAAAAAAATATTAATTTTATGAGTAAAATTCATTTCGTCACACAAGTTGAAAATATATTAACATGTGGTTTTTGTTTATTTCCTGATAGACGGCATGGTAACTAAATTAGCAGATAACATGATGCCCCACAAACTTAATATTTTTAGATTTTACTGTCAGTGTATGGTGTACATTTTTTTTTAAATATATACTATATTTGATGAATATTAATTTATTTTCATGTTTAAGTATAACATCACTAATCGGTGTTTATATAAAAAATTAATATTCTAATAATGAAAAGAAAAATTGTACGTATTTCCTTTGATTACATTAGTTTATTTTTATGTTTACATTATTGTCAACATTGCTTGAAGTAATTCAAAAAGCATATTTTGCTTAGTCAAAATCAAGTGCTAATTAATATTGACATTTTTGGGGTAAATGATGAAATAAATTATAAATATCTTGTTTAATGTAGATAATTGGGCCAAATAAATAATTCATGGACACTTCAAAATCTTATAATCTACCATTGAGATGTTTCCTTTTAATTGGAAAGGAGAATTAATATATTTTGTACGTATATATTGGTGTTGCTCATAACCTTGTGGTATATTGGAATTTCTTGTGATATATTTTTTTCTTTTTCCATTATTTACTTTCAGTATTTGTTGATGTGATTTTGCAAGTCTTTTTGCTTACACTAATTATTTTTACTTACACAGTATTATATTAAATATAAATCGTTCTGAATCTATGAATTAGAATTATTTATCGCAGATGTAATTTGCATTTCTGATTATCTAATTTAAATTGAATTAAAATTGAAATATTTTAATAAAAATGTACAAGAGTGTATTTGTTGAATAACACTTTATTGTATATAGATTTTTACATCTTTTAAATAATGGTTGGTTCAAGATAGTATTACAAATATTTAAATAAATATATACACAGGATCATTGCGTAATAACAATAATAGGAATGACAACAATTAATAAAAATGTAAGTTTAAATTGTAGTATTATACTTAGCGTAAAAATTATTTTTCTACCAAACAAAAGGAACGCTATTTGAAAGAAGTTACAGTATGATAGAATATTGAGTTTGTCGTACATTTTCCTGTATTGTTCCAGAGTAAATAATAGTTTGAATCATTTATAGTTAAATTTTTGTCTAACAGTGGCATTATATATTTCTTATTCATAAGGCTCATAAGTGGGACATCGGTAGAAAAAGTGAGACATGTTATTTTTCATGCAGGTGTCATAACAACGGCTTGGGTTGTATTGTTTTGTTTGTTTAATATCGAACTATGACCTGTACTTCACACATTTCAAAATTATTGAAATAACTTTCCTATTCGTAGTTACTCTAAATAAATTTACAAAAAATATTTTAAGTTGATGTTTTATTTTTATCAGGTGTACTTACATTGTTCTCAAATATTTCAAGTATATTTTTCATGATGGCGGAGAAACGCAGATAAAAAGTTTTGAAAATTGATGAAAATGTTTTTATTAATCTTTAAAATGTAGTGAAAATTTAACTGTTTATCATTTTCTAATCACCTCAAAGAATTCTCAAATCAATATATTTTTTGTCATTTTTGGAAATGAATTGGCTCGTCCAAAGGTCACCGACACCAAGTAACACAAGCATTTGTTTAAAAGAATTGGACTATGCACATTTATTAGTATATCGAAATTATTTAAATTCAGTAATAATATCCGTATAGCACTTAGGATACGTTAGAAAATATAGTGCTCAACGATATATTGTTAAATCTTTTGAAAATATGATTTAATTATTAATTTTATTATTCTAAAAATGTGCGGAGCGAAAACATTTTTTTTATAGTCTTGACTTTATTTTTTAGGTACGTATTATTTACTGTTTTCTGCTTTTAAAGTGTAAGTTGTCGTACATGTTTTTCATACTCGCAATCCTTCAATATTTTTGGCCGTTAGTACAGTACCTTTTTTCTTACATTCTTCGTTCATTTCATTCAAAGCGAATTCCCTGTTTCCGCTTATTTAAAGAATTATCGTTGTGAGGTTCGTAAAAACAGCGTTCCCTGAATCAGTATTATTATTTATAATGTTTCTTTTTAATTAAATATTTTTAGAGCAACAAATTTGGTCTGAGTCTTTAATATATTGAGAATATTTGTTACAAAATCAAAATGAATGGCCTTCAATAATGCATTAAATTCATTAAATTAAAAAAAAATCATTAAATTAAAAAAAAAATCATTAAATTAAAAAAAAACAGAACCTTATTATTATTATAAATTGTGAATTTTTTTGAAAATCACACAATTCCTAAAAAGGCTAAACTCCGCTTGTAATTTTTATAAATTTGCAACATTTTAAAATTTGAACTCATAAATATACAAATTTTGATTATCTTTTTAGCCAAAATCCCCCCGCCCCTCCTCCCAGAAATTTTGGGCCCTGATGTTTCGAGTATTTATTGTGAACTCTACATAGGTTAAGTTTAACAGTTGTTTTTATAAAATGTTATGTGTGTGAACAATCTAATTTATGATCCACAGAAATATTAAAATTGCTACTATGGTTAAATCACATTAATTTTAAATCTAATTGTAATATGTCAACATTTAACACAGATTATTATTTTATACACGAAAATCATATTTTGTATTTATCACATATTGTGAAAATAGGTTCGCATGCCTGAATTTGGAGGTGTCCGATTATGAATCATTTTCATAGTGATATTGTTTTAACATATTTTGGTTTTGATATTTCTAACGCTTTTTGAAGTACTGCTCAGTTTGTTGTGTTTTATTTAAAGCAGAAATAATTAATTGTCTCTTCATTATGCAACTTTATGAAATAAGCATTTAAAATATGTAGATTTGTGATATCATTGGAATAATAAAGAAAAGAAAACTACTCTATTTTTTTTTTTAAGAAAACAGTAAACTGTTAATTTAGATACAAAATTTGGGGCTAAATTCAAATATAGTTTTATGTAATTATAGTAATGTAATTAATTACATTTAAATATAAAATTGGTAATTTAGTATTATTTAATTAATTGTTAATCACAGCAGAATGAAGACCACACAAATATTTATAGTTGAGATAAAGATTCTAATTTAATAAAAAAAAAATAACAATTGTTATGGACTTATAAACGATATCATTTTAATTCAGTTATTTAAATACAGTCCAAATAACATTATTATTAAGGAAATACAAACAGCGAAACTTAAAACACTTTAAATTCCCACCAACAGTGTTGTATAAAATACATTGAAAAAAGTATAAAATTATGTAGAATACAAAATACTACATTTTATAAAATATAATATTTATTTATTTATTTATTTATTTAACGCATATAGTTTATTTCTAAATAGCTAACATAATATGACTTTAATTTGTTATATATAGGTATCTTTATAACTTGTAAAGTTTGGAACCAATTTAAAAAATATTAAAAAAAAATCTATTAGATCAGTGTGAATTATAATAATCAATTTATTTTATAATAATTATAATTATTGTGAGAAATATAATGTAATTAAATTTAAAATATAACTAATGCGGCTACACATATTTGACATATCTGTCCCCAATTTAGAGTTATTTTTTTTTAACCACTAGGAATCATCATGATAATTTTCAGTGAAGAATTTGTTACATATTGGTGGTATTGCATTTCGGTCACATCAATTTCATCGGACATTATAACTAAACATAATACGTATATGCATATTTTGAAATTTATTATAGCAACAGTAGATTTGGTAATGCGCAAATAATTTTTGTCTTTTAATTTTGATATATTGAAACATCAGTTTATAAATAAATCATATTAATCATTTCTATATCGGTGACATAATTATGAACTTAAATTAGTAATTATTATGAGATTAAAGTACTCTAAGGTTGTGGCCATCGTTAGACCCTTGCTGTTGATTGCTTTCAGTAAGATGAAACGAAAAGTGAAAAAGTCACTAATACTAATGTATTTCAATTTTAGAATATATTCAATTACCTACATATGTATATATTCTTTAAATTTACATTTAAAAATTGCATACGTCAAAATTTAACACAATACTAGAATACTATATATATATCAAATTGTATTAACTAATTTCATTTTAATTACAATACATATAACTTATACGTGTATTATTATTGTATTACATTGTTTTATTTCAATATATTTTGTTTACAGGTAGTAAGCCTTCTTTTTGTCGTAGTACCAAATTCTTAATATATAAGAACAATAATTAAATATAGGTTATACTACGAACTCTTATTGTTTTGTATTTTTGAAGGCAGAAACCGTGTGAAAGGAGTAGCTTCTTACACTTCTTGTGCCTTCTTCAGGGACGTAGGTACTTCGTATTTCATTAAAAATATTTCCCATTGTATATTATTCTAATATCTAATATCACAATAGTTATTACATGATGTAATGTTTCGAAATAAGTCCTAAAATATTTTTGATGATCTCCAAATTTAACTCGATAACATTGCTTACAGTCAATTGATATGACAAGCATAAAGTATATCGTTCAAATATTATATCTCGGAGGTGTGAAGCTAGGTGTTAAATAAACTATTTGTTAATTGTAGTGGCATTAGGTAATATTTCTGACAAAATTATTATTTTGTATGAAAGTATTGTTCAGTTCAGTTTATCAATGAATTTTATTTTTATTTCCAATAGATAAGTAATTTGTTCACTTAAATGGAAGTGGTTTTTTTTATAAATACAAAATCGCAAACGATTTTTATATTTTAACAGAAATAATACAAAATCTTAAAAATTTTATTCGAAAAATTCATAAAACACAAAATGAGCTTTATTTTTTGACGTTTGGTCATTTATTGACAAAGTATAAAAATGTTTATTTTCTAAAAAAAATAATCTTTTCTTGCGACAGTATCGTATAGTAAATTTCACGATTTAAATTAAAGTTATTGTCAAGCTTTCGGAATTAATTTATTCTTTCGTCAATATAATTTCTCATTTCGTCTGTTAACTTATCAAACCAATCTTTGGTTTCTTTACTTATTTGGTCTCTTTCGTTCCATCTGAGCCTAGCGTATGCCGAATCATTCTGCGCGATGGGCCCGGAATTTGTGTACTTTTTATTTGAAAATAGTGCCAGTATTTGGCTGTCTTAGCAGAAAGGAGACCCATTTTACTAGGCTCTGGTAGTAATAAAAACTTCGTCACTTCTGAGGAAAACGTGGATTATGAAGGGTGATGAAACTGAGTTTTATTAATGTTTTATTTATTCTGTGTAGATTATCGATTTCGCTATGACTAGCATCTTCCGAGCCTACAGCTGGAAATACAATATATCGAGTTTAATAAATTTTATAAAAAATATAAAGTACAATTGGGTACAAATGATACTGAGGAGTGATAAATCAGTTTTTCTCTTTAATACCGACAGGAAATATTCAATAAAATATGTATCAATAATATAAAAATAGTATCCGTCAGAGAAATTTTAAAGGAGCCTTGGCATGCTGGCGCTTAATGTCGAAGAATCTTTTTCATATTTTGTTGATGTTCATATTTATGTTAAATTGAAGAAATTGCATGTCTTCTCAAAGCCAGAGAAATGGATCTTATGAAGAAAATGGAGTTAAGTGGAAGTCTAGTTTGATAAATAGTAAATTTTAATTATTTAATTCTTAATGTTTGATATAAAAAAGGCGGGAGGATTGTTATTTGCAAAAGCGTGATGGATCGGGAAAGTCATTCCATTTTGCAGCGTCTTCAGTTCCTTGGGTGACAACTGATGGTACTGATTCTTCGAGTCTTACGTCTTATGGGCGCATTATTTATTAAAAATTGAAAAAATACATGTAGATTTGTTTGGTTTTTGTAAAAACTTTGATTTGTTTCATTATTATAATCTCTACGATTTAGACTAGTTAGCCTGTTCTGTATCTTTGAGCAGAGATGCGCAATCTATTTCTTTTTCACGACGTCTTTTCATAGATAAAAATTTGCACGCGACCCCTATTTTTTATTAATTAGAAAATACGAGCCCAAACCCGTAATATTTCGACCAGTTTCAACAAACAAATTATAAAACCTACCCAAATGGTGAGATTGTGTTTGCCAGGTATTTCTCGCCCCCTGTTAAGCTTGTGTTTGCCGGATATTTTGCGAGTGAAACTACTGACGATATGCATGTTCATGTTGTCTCTAAGACTATGATTCTTCACAAGGGGTACTATTTAGCTGGTCTCATTGGAATATTGTTTTCTATCAACCATCTTAAAAGTAGGGTGAATGTATTTAAGAGAATTGAGATCGTACATTGGTATCCACACCTGAATCAAGACAGTTCATGGATGTCACCCTCCTTTTATTTTCTATTACATTTTAGGCCTTTCGTAGGCTACGGTTGAAGTGACGCTTCTTTCGAAAAAAGAGGTTAGGACAATCGTGGAAATTAATTTATAACTAAAGTCAAACATATATGATCCATATGGTGGACAATCCCCGTGAGGGGATCAGATTGGCACACCCAGAAATCGATAATAATTCCTAACGATATAATGAGGTGTTACACGTTTTTTTTCTTTGCTTAAATCAAAAGAATAAAAAATATTTTACCCGTATATTTTATTTTCTTTCATATTACTCTTTATTCATGAGAAAATTATGTCTGAAATGACAATATTTAAATTTCCGCCTCTTCTGTTGCCTGTTGACGTCAGCTATCTACTACCAATGAGGAAGTGAATTATATACTAGCTAGTAGTCCCATTCATATTACTGATTTTTATATTTTGTAAAGAATCAGACATGGTTGTAGCAAAGAGTATTATGCTGGTGTGCAGAAATTATAATAGAATTAAAAACAATTTTAGTAGTGCCTCAAAACGAAAAAAATGGTTATCTCAACTGAACATATAACCATTTACAAAGTCAAAGTTTCATTCTGTCAAGATTAATTTAATGTAAGCATAAATATTTTTATAATTAAATAAGAAATATTAAATATTTTTAAATTTTTCTTTCCTGTTCTGTCATTGGCTAGTATTTCATGGACACTACAATTCAAATAGTATACTTTTAAATTGCTATTGTGTTTAATATATATAGAAATTTGAACAGAAAATCATACTTTATAATACTATAAAGGTACTTACTCGAATTTCAGCATAAAAAAGATGTTAATTTTTTTGCAATATACTATTTAAGTTTTTGTATAAATGCTCCAAATTATACTATTTTTGTTTAATATTGTGTTATTTATTTTATCCAACAGAAATTTTGTGATGTATATCGCTTGGTCGTTATTATTCATACATTCGATATTGAATTTTTTACCAAAGAATAAGGAAGAGCAATTATTGATAATTTGAAAAACAATTTATTGGCAACTATTTTCTTAAAACCAAAGTTTTTATTGTTCTTGACAAATAAATATCTCATTTATTGGTCATATACAATATTTTTTATATAACCTTCACAAAAAATCCGGTGGCATAAGATTTGGTAACTTTGTAGTCCAAGACATTGGTTCTTCACGACCACTTAATCATTCTGAAAATGTCAATCGCATAGAACAACATAGAATTGACAATAATATAATACATTGATATATTATGGTTATAATGATCTCGTAGCTTTAAGATTTAATATGACCGAATATCATTTTTCCAATATGTCATTTCAAAAGGATCAGTTTGCACTGAAAACGTATTTTTCATGATAGAATTTGTCCTTTTAATTTCGTGAAATTGTTATTTTACTAAAATTTGATTGTTTATTTTGCTAAAAGTAATAGTTCATGTGAATTGGAGTAAAAGGATGCAAATAATTTAGTCCTCCAATACTCTCATCCATTGTTGAATAAAATATTAATGAAAGAGAAGTAAATTCTTGTTTTACCATTCAAGTAATGTAATGATAGGTTGGTTATTAAGACTATGTCCAATTTATTTTACTATAAAAACAAAATCTATCTTTAAATTTGTATGGATAATTATATCTTTCATGGACCTAGTTCAAGATCAAGAAAACATCGAAAAAAGTATGTTGTGGCCGTATTGTAACTCTATTTTGGTTTAAGATTATTGTTATCGAGGAATAAGATTCTATTAATAGATTTTATTTTTAAAATATTATCAAAACTCATTAAGCTTCTTCCAGTCGTACAAACTAATCTTCAGGGAGATATGCATATTTCCTTTTGAATATCTAGTATGAAAAAATCTACTTTGTGAACCTGTTTGGTCACGGAAAAGGGCAACAACTTTATTATTGTTTGAAACTTAAACACACGTTATCTTTCAGGGTCGTTTATACAACAGTTTAAATATTCACAAATGTCAATTTATCCTGACACTCCCTAGCATTCTTTATTGACCTTGTAGAATATATTAGTAAAAATTCAGGTGCAAACATAACTTACATCAATGTGCAATCTAAAACAAGTCCTGTTGGATATTGGGATCGTAGGAAAAATGAATTTGTTAATCACATTAATGGAATATTTTTAATTTAATAAAAAAAAAACACTTTTGCTTCATTGCGTTACTGGTGCATCGTTCAAGGTGCATTGGCTTTTCAGCATCATGTGTGGATTTTCTGTGCCCCAGATGCGACAATTTTGCTTGTTGACGTAACCACCGAGATGAAAATGAGGTTCGTTTTTCCAAGCGTTCCGTAGCTCAATTGGTGAACTGAAAACGTTGCGGATGGTCGTGCGGCATCAGCTTCTGCACTAATTGAACTTTGTATGGCGTCATACAGAGATCTTCATACAAAATTCGCATCAAAGAAGTTTGTACGCACTATACGAACACGAGAACTTGTTGATTTATCCAATAACGATCCAGTTCCACGCACACGTTTGACAAAATTGTCCACATATTGCCTGGAAGGCGCTTTTTTTACCGAATTTTGAACGTAATTTTCTTGCACTTTCCGTAGAAGATCGCTTTGGAAATAAGTTTTTAATATTTCCCAACGTTGTTCAAGCGTAAATCGACTCATTTCGTAAAACGAATATATTATACTAACTTCTTGTCATAACACAGCTGACATTGGTGTTGCCAACTCAAAATAATCTGTAGTTCAAAATAATAATAATTCTCTTTTTGTTCTATTTACTTCCCAGTTTTTTCTTTCTTGTTTTATATCAGAATTTATTACTGGTTTTATGAATCCATTCAAATTTCCAAATATGTTTAGTATATTTCATTATTTGGCTTTTAATGTTTCATATTTGTGATGGAATTTCTAACAAGATTTTTGCTGCTAGGTCTGCATTTTCATTACCTCTTATATTAAATGACAGATACATACATTTTGCTCTGCTCTGTAAAAATGTGCTATTTTGTAGGTTGCTGATAGAATTGTTGCATATTGTGATATTGATACTCGTAATTATTTCTTTTGGTAGCTTCACTATAAAAAAAAAAATCGTTAATGTTATTTTTTTTATTTGTATCTAGTTTTTATCGCTATATTTTTGACTGTGGTTTGTGTGTAGTATATGTTAAAAACACATATATTGGCGGCTCATATTTAGCCGTGTATAATTTTTGTTTTCAGTATTGGTGTTCCTTTTTTAATAAAGTTTTTGTACAATCTTTCTTTGTTCTTTAATATATTTACATATTTAAAATACTGAAAACAAATACATAATTATTTCCTCTTTCTGAAGAGAATATACTTACGTGATTGTATAAAATGTTAAAATGGACTATTGACTTAAAATTCTGAAATCAGAACAGTTTTCTATCTGAAGTAGTGTACGTCATTTGTTTCAATCCTTACCTAAATAAATTTTGTTTGAAATAAAATACGGAAAACAAAATATTTTTCCTTTGTAATTATTAACACTACTTGTGAAACTAAATATTATAATATTTGAATGATTTTGTTTCGAGATTAAACAATTGAATTAAAATACTGAAAAAATGTTTTTCCTGTGAATCAATTTTAATTGTTTCAAACAGAGTTTGTGATGTTTCTTTGTGCTGTCATAAAAAAACAAATATTTATACAAAATTGTTATATATGTAAAAAATAAATATTTAACTTGATCATTGACAAATATTTTTTTTTAAATGAAATACATGTTTTTGGGTTTGGATTTTTCTCCCGAAGAATAATTGTTCTGTAATGAAAATGAAATTAGTATCAGAAGGGTCCCGTATATACTTACAACTGAACACTTTTTTTTTAACTCAATTGCAGCAAGCATGTTTAGGAGAATTTATTTTCACTTTTTTAATACGCTGTATAAAAATTGAGTGTATTACAAAACTTATATTTTGATAAAGTATGAAAAATATTTTTTTTCTTTTCTTTAAATTATCGAAATATTGATTTTAATTAAAATAATTTTGCAATACATAATTTCGATGAGAAATAATAATTCTGTTTTCTATTATAAATGTATTATTGGTGATACTTTATGTATATTTGTCTTTTTTTGGCATTTTTTAGTATTTTTTTTTACAAAATAATTAAAATATTAAAATAAAAATAATTATTGTTGATCCTAATAAATATTTGTTAGAAATACATAACCTTTTGATTTTCTCATAAGGAGGAACTTTTTTGTGATTTATGCATAGTACATACGCAAATGTAAGTGTTGTACATTAAAATTATTTATGTGAAATTAAAAAAAATATGAAATTGGTCGTCTAAAATAACAAGAAACAAGGAAAGAACATGTTTATTGAAAATGAAATTTAGGTTTTTTGATAGTTTTGTCCCATTGCAAAATATTGTTACTGTTTGTGGTGCACTTAATTTAGTTGTGTATATATTAGTACTTATGTAGAAGATTGTATATAATTTACTGATAACATTTGATAACCACTGAAAAAAATTGTGCTGTTCTAAATATTGGTTTATGTGAATATTGTTTTGTATTTTGGTTTTTTAAATATTGGAAATTAAAAATTGTCTTATGGCAAGTGTTTTTTTTTTCAGTTGTGTATTTATAATTTGGAGAGTTGATTCAGTCCTTTGTTAAAATATTATTTATTGAAAACAATATTTAACCTAACATCTCTAGTGTGTCTTTTATTTAAATTATTTTCGTATTTTAATATGTTTGTGTCTCTAAAATTGAATTTGTTTTTCGGTCTGTGCATGGTTGACTAATGTACATTTGGTAATTTTTGTATTCTTGTTTGAATTTCTTTCATGTTCCGATAATCTGGTCTTTAAATATTTTCGTTCTAGTCCAATGTATAATTTATCACAGTCCAAACATGGAATTTTGTAAACATTTGATCTATTCATCGTTTCGATAGGATGTTTGGTATTACTGGATAAATCTCCTACTGTTTTGTATTGTTTGAAAGTAATATTTACTGACAGTGGTGTTATTGTCTTTTTAATTGTGTGTGAAAGCTGTTGTATGTAAGGGATTGTTGGTATATTTATAGATTGTGAATTTAATTACTTAGTATATTATTTCAATCAAGAATTCAGATAAATGATATGTTAGGGTTGACAAAGCCGCAGTAACTTGCAACTTTGGTAACCTTTTTCTTGGCTTTTTTGTTCTTCATAGTTTGTCTTAGTATTTTATAGCAATCTTTACTATTTCTCCGTTTATCTTTCATGGACATGATTCTTTTTAATATGCGTACACTCTCTCAGTTCCCTTTTAACCATTTTCTAATTGGTACTTTGTTTTTAACGCAATTTTTTTTTCAGTAAACTTCAATAATGTATTTTTTTTATTTATTTATTACTAGTCACGTTTGACTGGTAACTTCTCAAAGTAATCAAATTTTAATTCCTTGAGTTACCAGCTCAAATGTTCTGGTACAATGTCAATAAAAAATAGAGTACAAGTAGGTTAGATTAGCTATTTATTTAGTGTATTACATTTGCAAAATGTTTCAGCACGTCTTTAATAATCCAATTATACAATAAACCGTTTTCATATTATCGCAATCATATGTATTTCAAAGCTGTATTTTGCAGTTCCGTTATTATTATTAGCTTATGGCATTACATACACAATAAATATTATAATAAAATTAATAAAAATTTGAAATAAATATTTTTTATAGGTCCAAGTCAAGGTTGTTTATCCATGCGATAGCTTCTGGAGTAACTTGAAAGAAATCTTCCATTGTTCCCTGGAATGCTCGAAGTGAACATTCATTTACAATGTGGTTGTTTGTTTGTTGTTCAGCGCCGCAATCACATTTTGGATCTGACCGCAAACCCCATTTGTAAAATGAAGATTCTAACCCTGTTTAATGAAACCCAAATTTTGCGTGGAAGATCAAAGCCATCCGGACGTTTTCGTGTATTTAATATTGAATACCCAGTAGAATCAGTTTGATTCTGCCATTCAATACGCCACGCATCTGACCCATTGAAGTTTTCATTAACCAAATGTTTAGCAGTTTTTATTGGAGGATTTCTGGATTTCAATCTTTTAAATTCAATTACATCCCGATGAACTGGTAAATCTAAATTTTGACATGCCTTTTTATACTGTCTAACTAAAATTTTGCGTCGTCGGATCTTAGGCGGTTCAATATGACTAAGGACTGGAAGCCACTTGAGTGGAGCACTTTGAATACAGCCAGAGATTATACGCATTTCTGTTGTTAAATGAGATTATGAATTTGTCTAAAAAATTAAAGGTGTTATTTTTCATATACTAACAAGTGAAAAAAAATTCTAAAGCTACCACGTTTAAGTAGTTAAAAATAAATAACGCTGTCTTTAATTCCTTATAAAATATGTTTTACTTTAAATGTTTAAACTTCGTGTACGTCAGTTTTTGTATTGCACATAACTCCAACAGAATAAACAGATACAAGAAAAATGACAATTCTCACAATTGCAACAACAGAAGTATATTGAAATTGTCGGTCTTTCTGTAAAACAACTACACTCAAAAGCTTGTATTATGCATTTGTCCGCTCTAAGCTAGAATATTGTCTATAAGTCTGGAATCCAATATATCATAAATATATATCTAAGATTGAGTCTGTCCAGCATAAATTTATCAAATATTGTTATTTTAAAATACCAATGATAATTCTGTTTTATTGCCTGAAGTGAACTTGGTGCCATTAAGTAGCAGAAGAAATTTACAATTATCTCTATTTATACAAATTAATTAATAATTGTATTGATGACCCATGTAGTCTTGAGCTAATACCATTCCACGTTCCACGCGTCACTTCAAGACAAAGTACCATTTTATTGTAAAACAGCTAGGACTGAATTTTGAATTGAAATCTCTAATAAGACAACTCTGTGTAGCATACAACAGTGTATCATGTACTATTGACATTGACATATTTGGCGACTCCTTATCTAAATTTAAGAATATATTAACAAAATATTTTTTGTATTAAATCACTTGTTAAATTTCTTATATGTACTTACTGTTCAACTCATTCGTTTCTGTATTTGTATGTCATATGATCGTCCTGTAATTGGGATCTTGAATCCTGTTGGATCGATTGGTTAATTAATGTCTAAAACAATTGGCGTCTTAAGCTCTACTTGTTCCTTTCTGAAAGCGTCACGATGCACGTCGTCATCCTTTGTTTTATTTTTTTGTTGTGCTTTTGTTCGACGTGAGAATTTTCATAATTGCGCGCGTTTTAATCATGTGCAAGGTTAGTGATATTTTTAAATTTTTAATTGTTTGTAATGTTAATCCTTACGATATTTATTCAAAAAACTAATTGGAACATTTTATATTTCGTTTATATGTTTGCTCTTTTCACGAAAAGAGAAAATGAACTTATACATTGAATAATTTTCACCATGAAATTAAAAATAGTATACATGTTTAGATAATGCACACATTTTAAGATTTTTATATTATTAAAATTATTACTACATATATCCCAAATTTTGATATTTTGATTTGATTTTTTATTATAAAAAAATAAAAAATCTGACGTGAATATACTCAAATATGAAATATTATTGCACTATTAAGTTTCCATTATTACCATAATAAACTTTAAATTATACATTATTATAATATTGTATTTATCATATACTGGATTTTCGTTTCAATATCATGTATATCGTTATCTTCATTCATTTTATTTTCTCATGAAGATTTGAAAGATTTGTGTTGATTTTTGATTCGTCACTAAAAAATTAAGCACAAACAGTATTGACCACTTGTTTATAAAATTGATTTGGATTTACTAATCATTAATGTATAATATGGAGAATATTATAATATTTTATTTTATTAAGAAAATAAAAGAAATGGGACAATTTATTCTGGATGTCCACTAATCCCCCAAGTGAGATAAAATGTTTATTATAATTTTATAACATGTATTTCATGTATTTTGAAGATAATCAGAATAGTAGTTTGTATAAGAAAACTGACACATTATGTGCAGCTCAATTAGAGAATTTAAATCATGTAGGTGCTTTTTAAAATGTTGAATGCCCATTGCGAAATAACTTCTAGTTTAAAATTTGTCACACGGGCCCGCTAATATACTTGTAGAGGACTCACTACTATTAAAGGTCATGCATGAGTCGATTTGTATTAAATACATGTAAAATATGTTATGAAGGCAGACAGGAATGAAATATGATCACTGTGTCACGGAAGGAGCATTTATTTGAAATTTTGTATGTTATAAATTTTTTTTTATAATAAAATGATTTCTTGACGTTCGAATACGCCTTTTACGGCATCCTCAGGTCAAAGCTGAAAAACTTATTTGTTTTACATTTGTAGAAGATAATTTTGCAAAACATTTCGTCTTACAATTATGAACAGGTGCAAAAAAGTTTTTGAGATTACTTGGTGAATGTGTTAAAAAAAAATGAAATATAGATTTGAGCATAAATTCATTTTGATTAAATTTGATGTATATGTGAATAAAAAAATTATTAAGAAAAATAAAAGAAATGGGACAATTTATTTTGGATGTCCACTGTCCCCATAAGTGAGACAATAAAATGTGTATTTTTATAACATGTATTTGATGTATCTGTATTTTGAGGATCAGGTCAATTTAAGCAAAAACAGTATTGACCACTTGTTTATAAAATTGATTTGGATTTATTAATCATTATTGTATAATATTGGAGAATATGGAAAGATATAGAGTGTGATGTTGATAAGTGGATGTTTTTTATTATTTTTAATAAAATGACTTACGGCATCAAAGCTGAAAAACTAAATTTGTTTTACATTTGTATAAAATTATTTTGTAAAAACATTTCATCTTACAATTATGAACAGGTGCAAAAAAGTTTTTGAGATTACTTGGTGAATGTGTTAAAAAAAATGAATCTGTAGATCTGGGCATAAATTCATTTTGATTAAATTTGATGTATATGTGAATAAAAAAAAATTATTAAGAAAAATAAAAGAAATGGGACAATTTATTCTGGATGTCCACTGTCCCCATAAGTGAGACAATAAAATGTATATTTTTATAACATGTATTTGATGTATCTGAATTTTGAGGATCAGGTCAATTTAAGCAAAAACAGTATTGACCACTTGTTTATAAAATTGATTTGGATTTATTAATCATTATTGTATAATATTGGAGAATATGGAAAGATATAGAGTGTGATGTTGATAAGTGGATGTTTTTTATTATTTTTAATAAAATGACTTACGGCATCAAAGCTGAAAAACTAAATTTGTTTTACATTTGTATAAAATTATTTTGTAAAAACATTTCATCTTACAATTATGAACAGGTGCAAAAAAGTTTTTGCGATTACTTGGCGAATGTGTTAAAAAAATGAATCTGTAGATATGGGTATAAATTCATTTTGATTAAATTTGATGTATATGTGAATAAAAAAAATTATTAAGAAAAATAAAAGAAATGGGACAATTTATTCTGGATGTCCACTGTCCCCATAAGTGAGACAATAAAATGTATATTTTTATAACATGTATTTGATGTATCTGAATTTTGAGGATCAGGTCAATTTAAGCAAAAACAGTATTGACCACTTGTTTATAAAATTGATTTGGATTTATTCATCATTACTGTATATTATTGGAGAATATGGAAAGCTATAGGGTGTGATGTTGATAAGTTGATGTTTTTTATTATTTTTGATAAAATGACTTACGGCATCAAAGCTGAAAAACTAAATTTGTTTTACATTTGTATAAAATTATTTTGCAAAAACATTTCATCTTACAATTATGAACAGGTGCAAAAAAGTTTTTGAGATTACTTGGCGAATGTGTTAAAAAAATGAATCTGTAGATTTGGGTATAAATTCATTTTGATTAAATTTGATGTATATGTGAATAAAAAAAATTATTAAGAAAAATAAAAGAAATGGGACAATTTATTCTGGATGTCCACTGTCCCCATAAGTGAGACAATAAAATGTATATTTTTATAACATGTACTTGTATATGTATTTTGAGGATCAAGTCAAATTTTATATATGAAAGCATTTAATAAATATTTGACATGGAATTATATGTTTAAAGTTATTTATAATATGCGTGTACTGATGGGTAATCCAACATTATATTATTAAAGTAAGATTCTTAATAAATTAAGAAACTTTATTGCGCTCCTGAATAGGAGAAATAAAAATATAGGTATGTCTGACATTTCAAAATGAAGATATAATTATAATTTTATATAAACAATGATTTCTTTTTTCCTATATTTTTTTATGATACTTAATTCTGGGTCTCCACAAATATATTACATAAATTATATATTTGCATATACTCGAATCTTAAAATTTTATTACGTAAACAAATATACGTGCCTGATATAGTGGTTGAAAAGATATTCTTTTATTATATATGCCAAATCATCAACATTATTTGGTTAAATAATTGTAATAATTAAAATTCTGTGTTTGTTTAAGTAACAGTTATTGTCTGTGTTTGATAAGAATTTTATATTAAAAAAAAGAAACAAATATTGTTTAAATTATTATTGTAATAATTCGATTACAATGTATTTTAATTTTTTTTCCTATTTTTTTTTTTTTTTTGATTTTATCGATATGAAATAATTATTTATTCTTACATTGGAAAGATTTTTTAACGAGTAATCTTAATTCATAATTAGGGCGTATTAGGCTATTAATTAAATTCTAATTTTTTATAGCCTCATGTCAAAGCTGAAAAAGTATAAATTGTATAAGGAAGATTATATTACAAAAACATTTCATACTACAATAATTATCAACATGTAAAATAAGTGGTTGAGGTTATTTGGTGAAAAATACGTATTTAGAATATAAATTTGGAGCTATTCTTCATTACTGTATAATACTGAAGAATATAATAAGAAAAAAATGTGTATGAATATAACATTTTATTTTATTAAGAAAAATAAAAGAAACAATAAAATGTTTTATTAAATTTTTATAACATGTATTTCATGTATATATATTAGGGCCATGCATGAGTCGATTTGTTTTAAATAAATGTAAAATATGTTATGAAGGCGTCAGACAGGAATGAAATATGATCACGGTGTCATGGAAGGAGCAATTATTTGAAATTTTGTATGTTACAAAAGTTTTCAGAAGAAGAAATTAACTAATGTTACTAACAGGGACCGGCTTCCGAAAAATAGTGTGGCAATAAATGTTCTTTAATTTTTAATAAATTAAAAAAAAACATTTTTACAAATAATTCTGGGGTAACTGTATTTACTACGTGTTTAAAACAATATTTGTCATTTCCAATGCAATGATAATTTGTGGGGGGTTTCAATTTTTCTAATAATATCAGGAAGCATTAATGATTTTAAAAATAATTCACAAATATTTCAATTTTTTTAAATTCCTTTTGTTGTCAGTTGTCAACGATGTTAAAGAAACTTTGCAATTAGTCGTAGAGTGATAACTAATTATATGAATGATTCTATTTGTAGAACAAAAGCTTCTAGTCGACAGAAATTAACTGAAATTTATTTCGATTTGTTTTTAAATTCTTCTAATTGTAGAAAATATACATTCGATTAAACGAAAATCTATAAGGGTGGTATATTTTAAAATTAATGGAAGGAATGTTTTGTATTATAATTCTCAGAAAACAATTTTAATATTTTTTGACATACTTTTGAACCGTAATAATTAACATTTTAGAAATCTTTTTCTATTTGGGGACATATTTAGAGCTAAGAGAATTAACCACTGAATTCATTATCAACTGGAAATATATAATAATCGAAATAAAACATCGTATTTACTCGTTACATTAACCACATTCCTTTTGTAGTTCGATAAGTGGTAAATACCAGAAATATAATTTTGTCTCTTGGAATTCTAGTTCGTTTTTAACCAGTAATATGTAACTGTATTCAGTAAACTTATCCTTATACCTTTGGGTGTTTGTTATTAAATATTAAACAATACAGTATAAACATTATTATAGAATAAAAAAAAATTAATAGAACAAATTTTAAGGGTACAACAAATAATGTTATTGTGGAAGAATACTAATGGAAGAACATTTATAATTAAATAATAAATTAATAAAATCAATACTGTTTCTACAACGCTTGGTACAAGCTTGATTAATAATGAAGTTAGTTTTAACATTTTTAACTAGGTATAAACAGAACGTGAACGAGTACAACAATTGAGCTATCGATTTGATTATTGAATGCACAAATGAGTAATTAATGCAATGTATGAAAAGAGTAAAATTGAAATGGTGATGAATAAGTGCTGCTGTCATGAATATCTTGATTGTGAAACGATATAGTGCGAAGGGATTTATATGATTTTTATCATTTATGATTCTATTGTTACGTTTTTATTTATATGGGTGAAGTGTAAATAATCAGACAAATATTATTAATAAAAGAATACGTTTATTAAACGATATATAATTAAGGATTAAATATTAAAAGACAATAAAAACTAACACTATGATTAAATAATTATAAACATTAAGAATATTATTAAATGCTTAAACACTACGATTATTTATCTATACCAATATTTATATCACTACACTTATTTATATAACTACATTTATTTATGTTAACAACTGGTAAACTGTTTATTTATATCACTGAGTTCATTTCTGGTTGCTTGTATATACTCGTATTAGACTGTCCCTCCGCTTTCTTTCGGCCGGTATTTATACCGCTTATAACATTCTAGAAGACTCGGAAGCGACAATGACCTGTATACAAAGGAATGAGGTCACGGCGTAATTAGACTCTCGCCGCTGCGGCGCCGGGGATTGCGTCATCGCTCTGGAACCTTCTGTCAGTGGCGGCGTTGTATACTCTTCTCCCAGGGGCGCACGTCACACTATTAAAATGTTTTAGAGTAAATTATGTTGTGATACATTTTTTTTCTGATTTGGATGAAGTTTGAATTTTTTTTAGATTAATTATGTTTTTGCAAATATGAATCTTTTGATTAAACCATATGTTGTAAAAAATCAAATAATAATGAATAATAAATCTGGTATTATTATAATCGGAATTTTTATTAAAATATTTTATAGTGGGTCATGTTACAAGTTGATAAAATGATGCTCTACTGTTGCAGATGAAATATACGAGAAAAGGAAAATTAATAATTTTATTTTTACAATACAAATGTAATGTTTTATTTTTAAACTATATAAATTATAAATATAAACGGAATTTGTTTTATATTTGTTTTTTGTATTAAAGTATAAAATCGAATTCTTTTCGGTTATTTTCGTTGCTGTAATCATGGAAATGGTATATATTGAACAAATAAATATTGTTTATCGTTCATTAATAAAATAAGTGGAGATAATGCTAACCCCTACATGCCTACATTAATACTATTTCTGTGTGTTCATTTTCATTATGTTTCATTCATTATAATTAAGTTTTATTTTAAAATAATTCAAATTTTATGTGGAACCGTATTTTATATTAATGAATGTATATTTCATGAATATTTTCAGTTTTTTGTGTAGAAATTGTGCACAGAAATTTTTATTTCAAAATTTATTTTTCTTATTCAAATAGGAAGTGTTAATAATAAAATATGCTAGTTTATATGGAATTTTATTTCACCCCGACTTGAATTTTCTGAAAATTTACAACTATTGGGCAAAAATTGTGCACTGAAATTTTTAATTCAAATTTGAATTTTTTGTTTCATTTATTAAAAAATGTAATTTATGCAATATAGAACTATTTCATAGATAATTAGAATTATTTGTGATTACTTAGTTTTCTTATTATTTGTCGTTTTTAATGTGAAGAAAATTATATATGATAAATACTTTTCATAAAACAAATTTTGACATGTTATTTAAATAATGTATTCTGCATATTTTTTTATTGCAGATTATTATTGCGGTCATTTTGATGTATGTCTCCAGTTCAGAGTGCATGAAAAATCTTTAATATATAAAATCTTTTCAATTATCGATTTCGGCTATGGAGCGTCATGAAAATTTAAATTAATTGATAGATTTTATAAATAAAAAACTTTATTAACAACATGTGCTTTTACATATATTTTTCAACCTTTCAAACATTTTTCTTTCGATGTTGGCGAACGGCGATGTTTCACAAATATATAGTTTTAGTCTACTGACAGGTATTCTCCTTTGAATAAACTTTTATTCATCAATACCTTGGAATTTATTTAATAAATGTATATACAATATTACAGTATCATTGAAATTGTGGAATCGAAATAATATATTCAACATTGAATGTTATTGAGACTATTCGAAATAATGTTTTTTCATATATGTTGTTGATTTTGGTGTGTTTACACTTCGTGTTTATTACATTACCCATTTCCTGAATTGAATACGGAAAATATGCAATTTTTTTCGTAAATTATTTTATGAACTAAGTTAAGAACAAAAATAATAATTTTTATAACCTTATTTTAATTAAAAATTAAGTATAAATTTGAAAAGATTGAATACTATGTATGTAAAAAATTTACCAAACTAAATTTCTTCAATATTTTACAAGTATTTTAACTGAGAACAAAATAAAAATCGCGAACTTTTTATTTGTCCATTCACATAAAAAGTACTATCGTTATCCATATTTGTATGACGAAAATAGGATTGTAAGTATAAGATAAAATTAGTTCATATTGGTATATTTTCTTCATTGTTAAAATTGGATTTAGTCGTTTCAAAATATAGTTTAAAGATTTTAGTTTTTTGAAAATTTATTTCATAATTAAAAATAAAGTGTGGTACGCATTTAAGAATTATATGGAACACTTATTATTTTATGTATAATTAAAACAAAATTTAATTAGTGATTAACAATGCCTATATATTTATTTTTGAATATGTTAATAACCTGTGATGATAATATTGCACTTAATTTTAAATAAAAATATGCTTAAAATAAAAACTTTCAACTTCTACGCGAAATATCTTCAATTTTCGTTATAAAAATTCGTACAAATTTAAGTTTTTAATTTAATATAATGAATTAATTTTGGTGTCCAGAATATTTGTGTCCAATTAGAGTAGGACGAGAATTACTGGATTTTATTATAATTTGAGATAACCCTTGTAATGCTAGGGTTTATTACATATCCAATGCACATTTAATCCGGAAACGGTTGCAAATTAATAATTATTAGAAATTCGGAATTCTAACTAACCTGAGGATAAGAAATGTGTTATATTTTATTCCAAATTATTAATTCCTGAATAATTTTATTTATATTTGCGGTATCAGTTTAATTTTACGTTATTATTTATTTTCTACGTTCTTTTATGTATTTTTTATATTCTTTGTCTGATCTTTAATTTTATGCAGATGACATAGTTTAAAAATATTAAAAAGTAATACGAAATCACCCTGGAGGATCACTTGTTAAAAAAATTATGATTTATGATTTTTTTAGCGTTTGTCTATGTTCTTCTTTTTCGTTGTAGAGAGCTGTGTATTTATGGTTTTATAATTTACAGTTCTTTATTATCTCTTATTGTTTAATATGAATAATATTTACTGATGTAAAGTTTAGACAATTTTATTTTCTAAAATTGTTTCAATACTACTAATGAATAAAAAATACCACAGACTTCAACATGTCTGTTCTAGTTCAACAGAAATAGAAAAAAAACTTATTCGGTTGCATGGCTGTATTAACGCGGTAATTGGTTGTGATTCAGACGGGTCACTGAAAAATGTTTTCCAATATACAAATAGCATAAATGTGACTCCTATGTGTTCTCTGTAACAGCCCAAGAGGCAACACTAGTACACAACCTTAACGGTACATATACAGGGTGTTTATTAAACATAGGGCAAAAGTTGAAGGGATTATTCCCTGGACCATTCTAAGATGATTTTGTCCTTTGCTGATTTTTGAAAAGTCGCTTTGTTTCGAAGATACAGGCGAAAAATTTTTTCGACAATAACAACATTTAATGCCAAAAATTACATGTAAAGTTTCTTAATCTACAAGTACTGTTGAAAATGACTACTTCCAGCTACGATGCAAGAATCCAATCTTCTTCTCATTGATTGCCGAACTCTTTCAAAAACACCAGGGTCGTTTCTTATGGAGTTACAGCCAGCAATTATCCGATATCTTAAATCTTCCAAATTTGCCAATGGAATAGCATATACTAATGGTTTTAGATGACCCCATAGGAAAAAATCGTTCAATATACAACCGCCTAGCTTGTAATGCATTGCCATCAGCAAGTCCATAAATGAGATGCATGTCAGTCATCTCGGCGTTCGTATAGCTATTCATGCTAAGAGGACTTCACTAACAAAAGTTTAAGTATTATAGACAGAAAATACACGTCAAACAGCCAAACGTCTCAAAAAATTTCGCACATAACTTGCCTGCTGAAAAATATCAAAATTGGTTTTGTCGAATTTATTTTTCGCCCTGTATCTTCGAAACAAAGCGGCTTTTCAAAAATCATCAAAGGACAAAATCATCTTAGAATGGTCCAGGGAATAATCCCTTCAATTTGAGCCCTATGTATATATATGTTTGTACATCGCGACTACCGAATCTTCAACAAATAGTGACTTCATTTTTAATTTGTACTGAGATTAAGTTTTTCATTGGTTATATACTTTTAAAAATATTTCTTGATTTTATTAATGAAATTGATTATGTACGTATATAAGGTTTGTTAAAAAAAAGTTCCAAATAATTTTTATTACAAGAACCAAATTTGAATGTAAATCTATGTATACTATCCTGTTAGAAAACATTTTTACGATATTAAATAAACTGGAATTGGTAATGTGTTGACCACAGATTTTATCATTTATATTGTTTTTCATTTATTTATAGTGTGAAATAATTTAGTTCTTCTATGATAATTGGTATAAATTTAATAACTATATATTAAGTAGAAATGAACATATGTAATTTTTTTAAAACATTTTCTTAAACATTGTATTCGACGGAATGTATTATATGTATTTTATGTATCTTATGAATTTATTTTTAATTTATAATGCTAACATTTATGATTCATTATTTTTGTTTATAACAGCAGACGCATTTCAATGGACAATATATGCATGTAATACAACAATGATTAATTAAATGTATCAATATCAATATTTAAGAATTTTGTATTTCTAAGACCTACCAATAAATTTTGTAATGAATATTTCAACTCTTCAAGAAAAAGCATTTTTATATATGATTTCATCGTTTTTTTTATTAATCTAGTTTTTTTGTGTTTATTAGTTATTGATGGTATTAGCACTTTCGAATTCATATGGCGAAACATGCTGCAGACTTAATTGCAAATCAGTGTGTTGAATATAACGAACCGTATTGAACAGTAGTAACTAACTTATTTATAATGTCAATATTTATGATCCATTATCATTTCAGTGTCACA
Source organism: Harpalus rufipes (assembly GCA_951394225.1). Taxonomy (NCBI): domain Eukaryota; kingdom Metazoa; phylum Arthropoda; class Insecta; order Coleoptera; family Carabidae; genus Harpalus; species Harpalus rufipes. The sequence continues at coordinate 3,899,963 of OX596275.1, forward strand.
TATAATGCAGCGAAGATTCAAAGAAATTATCAATTTTGATAAAATTTTAATTCAAAAATTTCTGATGAATTTTCCAATTCTTCAGACATGCATAATTGTAAATGATTCATTGTTCGTTGTGAGAATTATATTTAATAATCTTCTTTTTAGTGTGAAGGATGAAACAGTAATACTACCTATTACTGTTATGCTATTTTTCCTTGAATATTTTATTACATTTTAAAAGTACACTCAAGTCTCTTTTTATGCGTTAAGAAGTGAAATACTGTAAATTTCAAGTCATTTATTAATCGTGATATGTTCTTTGTATAATTTTAGTGAAATTTTACAGATTATACCTAGTATTGTCTTTCTAAAAAATTAATAGTCAACTCTCTCTAAATCGAATTCGTAAGGGGTATTTGAATTTGTTCAAATTAGAGAGAATTCGAACTAGAGAGACTAAAAGAAAATGAAATGAACATTTGTATAAATTACATAAAATATATATATATGAAATAAAAAAAAAAAGTTTATTCAGTTAATATGTAGGTACATATAACCGAAAAATAAAAATGTAATACATACAATTACAGAGGTTTGAAGAAATTTGAAATTTTTGTTTGTTTTAATATTTTGTTGTAAGCTTGCTTGTTTTTCAAAGTACACTTCTACTTTTTGGAAGTTTTGAAGATTTCTTCGGGGACGATCGCGTCTAAGAATTGTATCTAATTTCGATTTATAGAGAGTCGAATTTCATTGAAAATGATGACAAATGCCAAATATTTAATTCGATTAAAGGAAAGTTCGAATTAAAAAAATTTGATTTAAAGAATAATTTTTACATATAAAAGTTTATACAGTTGTACGTGTCAAAACAATAATTCGATTTAGAGAAAGAGAGAGTTTGAATTAGAGTCGACTGTACGTATAAAATTTTACTGAGATATTTTTATTGTGTAATGTAGATTGTGTACTGTATTTTGATATAATATCAATTTGAGTTTTTACTTTCATTTCTAATTATAAATTATTAAAGAAATTCTATATGCGTCATAAATACGCAAAAAATATAAAGATGAAAATAAAATAGTTTTTTTCAATATGAATGATGTACTCGTATGAACAAAAATTTTCGAAATATTTAATATCAGTAAATTCTTTATAACTTAATTTAGTTTATTATATTGTTGATTGAATTCATTATTTTTATTTTGATTTCTTCAGTAAACTTATTTCAAATTCTCTCATATTTAGAAAATACAATTAGATTCTATAATCAAATCACACACAAATTAATCCCAATTTGAATATGTACATGCCTCTTGATGATATTCAATATTTGATAACAATTTAGTCTTGTCTATTAATTTTCATAATCTAATAAATTTCATTGTTATTGAGATGTAATAGTTTCATTTGAGGGTTTAACTACGACATGAACGAATGTTGAAACCGGAATAGGTATACGAAATTTCATGTTATACACTTCAAATAGGCATTTCAAGAAACTATAAATAATAAAATTGAGGTATTAAAGTAATCGTAACAAAAATCTGTTTATTTTTATTTAAATGCAGTACAATATTATTTATTTAACAATAAATATGTACGAGTTTTGTATAAAATCTAATAAAGCAATAATTTATGCTTTTTAAGAATATTATAACAGCCAATATTTCTAAAGTAATTAGATGGTTTTGATACATTGTATAGATCTTAGAACATTTTATTCCCTTGATATAAACACTAGCCAAAATATTTCCAAAAATGTATTTTTGATTCATTATAGCGAATGTAAATGTAAACGAAACTAGAAAAATTCAAACGTGTATTTTTTTTTTTATTACTTATAGACAAGCCAGCATTGCTAGGAGTTCCTTGAAAAGTTAAGATGAATTATTAAATACTTCTTTTAATATTTAAATTTTTTTAGAAAGTATGAAATAAAATTTTGTATGGACCTAACGAAAAATGTCTGTTAGTACTCGCCGATAATTAAACAACTTGCATATATTTAAAAAGGTTCACTTTTCGTCCTACATAAAAATACTATTAAAATGTTAGAAATTTACTATTTTTATTATTTTTCTGATTTTTTGTAATTTGCAACTTTTAAAATGTCAATACAGTCAAACTTGGACAACTCGAAGTATGACTTGCTACATAAAAAGTTCGAGACGTCGAGTGCTTAGCTTTAAATCTGGTTGTTCCAGTTGTTTAGTAAATTCTAAAGCCTTTTATTTCTTCAGCCTCTTGGTACTTCTAGATTCAGTACTACCTTTCACTGCAATGATAATGTATTGCTTATTTTTTAAAATCGTTGACACTGTTTTTTTGTGGGTACCCTATATTTTCTAGCTATATCTTTTTTATTTGAACCACTTTTTACCTAATTTATTTATTTATTTTATCTTCAATTGTTTTCAATATATGTTTTGGTAGCTTGATTACGAACAATTAGTTTACAATCGTGAAATAATAAATGACCTCAAAACAAAATGTTCGACATCGAATTTTATGTTCGAGTTGTCGAGATATTTGAGTAATATAACTTCGAGATATCAAGTAAAATGTACATACAATTATCACTTTCGGCGTTGTTGCCAACCAATTTTGTTCTTATGATCAAGAATTCGAATTATCGAAGTTCAACTGTATAGATAACTGCTGAAATATATTGCATATAGATTCAAATTTTATTAACAAAATATTACACTATATGCTCCACTAAATTTGAGTTTTGGTATATTCTACACGGACAAAATTTACAATTAAAATCCTGGAGGCTTTTCACAAACGCATAGTTAGTAAAAGATAGATCTTGTTAATTGGACTGATGTAATTTACACTTAATTCATTGTCAAGGACCCTTATATAATTCCGAGTCTGGTAATTTTTTTGTAAATTTATCTACGTGATATATTTTATATCATCAGGGCCGTAACTAGGGTGGGGCGGGGGGTGCACGTGCACGCAGCTGTTAATAGGGCGTAAAAATATCTCCTTCATTAGTTAATTAAATTCATAAATATAAACCAAGTACACTCTTGGATTTTTTATTGCTCACTTTGCGAAATAATACTGTTTCTGTGCATTGTATTTCATTGACTTTTACAGTTCGCGCGCAAGGCACAATCACAGCGTGGTAGTCCAATCAGTAAATAGTAAAATGTGGAGACTTTTCCATCGTCTAGGTGAAAAAAATACCAGTTGGATTGTTTTTTTCATACTTCTCTCAGACAAAGATCGATCTACTGAATATATTTGCCTATTTGATAGGCAAATCTGGGATAGACACTCGGCGATCTTCTATAATAAGTGCCTATAGAGCGTAAAGCATGGTCATCCCTCTTCGTAATAATGAAAAAACGTCCAGTTTTAACGCGTCTCAATATTTCCTGTATTATTAAACTGCAAAATTGTTTTTTCACATGTACAGGAAGCTTAACTTGCTTCTTCCGAAATAGTGAGGAAAATGTGATTTTCCGATTTTCCTCTCTTGAGAGGAAAATATAGAAGTGTTACCAACATAATGTTATTTACAAAAAAATATTGTAAAAATTATAAATAAATTTTATTAAAAATCTATTTTAGTGATATACATACTTTAAGTTAGTATTTTACAATTATATCTTTCATTTTTCTGTTTCTAGATTAAATCACAATTTAATTAATTTAATTTAGATTTAAGATTGGTTCTTTGGCAACACTGTTGCGTCTAATAACCTAACTTTTGATGTGTCAGTTGTGTGTTGTGTTGTCAAAGTGTAAATATAAATTATAAATAATAATATATATTGATTCAAATAAATAAAATATTACTCGTATTCTACTAGTCATGTCAATATAAACTATTTTGATTCAAATAAACAAAATATTACTCTTATTCTACTAATATTTTCTTAGTGTATTTAAGGTCCGAGCATATCGTTTTTAGAAACATGTCTTGAAAAAAATATTATAATTTCGCATATTAAAAGACGATGAAGACTTTCTATGTACTTTTTTAACAATCGTAGAACATTGACATGTCAACAATAACAACAACAAAAAATTACGCATTGTTTTGATGAAGATATAAATATTTAACTGTTTCATTTTTGGTCCAATTGATATGCGCCAGACACAATGTTGTCTTTATTTTGTTTTTCATAAATAATTTGTATATTAGAAATTTTAATTCTGAAGAAATATTTTTCTGCCCAATTTTTTTAGTTCAATACATATGCGACAAGGCTCGTGTATGTATATAAATATTCGTATATGTATAAAGAAATATAGAAATTAATTTATGGTTCATAAAAACGTTTTAATTATATTTTTTAATAACAATTTTCTAAAAAAGCGGAGGAAGCCCGTAATTTTGTATTCCGCCCCAAGCGCAAGAATAGATATTTACGGCCCTGATCAACATCCGAATATATAAATAGTGCATATTTTCGTCAATGTACAAATTAATTATTCGTATGTATCTACTTCGATACCTATTATTGCTAAAATTTAATAATCTGTAACCGATATGTCTTGAAGTAGATGCGGAAAAACTTGAATTTATTTTGGATGTTTTTTTTTGAGATATGTATAAGAATTCTGATATATTTTATATTATAAATACAATAAATATATGAAATTTATGATGTTGGGATACATTCAATTTAATTTTTTAAATGGAAATTTGTTTCTTCCAATCAGAACCATTTTTTTTCTTTCTTAATTTGTATAATATGTAAGATAAAAAACTATTTTTGTGTAACTGGACACACATTGTTGGAGTAGACATTTATTCGAAAATGAATTAGCCTATTAAATGTAAGAAACTTCCATTAGGTTTGTATAGGGTCGCTGAGTTTGTGCACCAAAAGGGGTAGCGCAAAAGTTTGGGAACGCACAGGGCTTGGAAATAAAATGGGCCGCACATATGCAGAACAAAACTGGTGTGGAGGAGCTCTAGTATATATGAATATATGTAATTTTTAATTTCAATATTGAATATATTATTTAGTATAATGAATTTAAAATATATTTTCATTAGTTTTTAATGAAAAATAAATTCTATGATATATTTTATAATTTTCTTTTTGTTTTCACATGAGTTTTTTGTTCAAAATTCAAATTTTCAGAACCAAATCTTATTTCTGAACCATTTATCGTATGGATCCATCATTTATTAAAAATAGTTATAAATATCTATTTATTTTGTGTAGGAATTTTGAATAACTGAAAATTATGAACATGAAGAAGGAAATGAATTTTAAAAAAAATTATGAAATATTTTATAATATTCTTTTTGTTTTCATATTATATAATTGTTTTTTGTTCAAAATTCAAATCTTATTTCTGAACCATTGGTCGTATGGATCCATCATTTATTAAAAATAATTAAAAAAATTCATAACCAAATCTTATTTGTAAAAATTAAACATATCTATATTTGTTTATTTTCTGTAGGAATTTTGTATAAAACTGTGCAAATTATTAATATAAAGAGGAAATGAAGTTTAAAGCTAGAGGAATATTTTTCCACGTTATTTTTTTTTTAATTTCAAATTCAGTATAATATGTTTTGGAAAAAATACAATTCGAATTATTGTAGTAACGTATATCTTTATTTTTTTTCTTTTCTTGATAAGGTGACGCGAACGGAATCAAACAATACGGCGCCATAAACTGAAAACTTCACCAAATGAATTTGTTTGATTTTTGTGGAAAACATCTTAATTATGATTTATTTGTTTGATACTATGTATTGTACACACTTAATCCTATGTTCTTATAAGTAAAGCTATGTTTCGTTTATCTTCTTCCATAGATTTACTTCTGTATAGTTTTTCTAGGTTGTCCTATCTTGCAATAATTTTATTATAAAGAAATAATAAACAAAATGTAGTATTTATATTACTCTTATTATTTTTTGTTTATGTAATAATTTGCTCCCATATGTTCAATTAAAAAAATTAATTATAAAATTCAAAAGATTTTAGAAGTAGAAGTATTTTTGGAAATATTTAAAATTTATATCAATAATATTACTACTATTATTTTCTGTGGTACGTTTGATATTTTTTTAATTTTCCTGTAGTATTTTGTCATTCAGATCAGATTGACATTACACAAGTGATTTAATTTTGTCTTACTTATTGCTACAGTTGCATTCATTTTTATAAGTAATTAAACAAGTTTTGTATGTTTGAAATATATTATTTGATAGTGTAAACTTTGAATGTGTTATACAATTATTATATATTCTTCAGTCTAGTCCGATCGTTGTGTTTGTATATACATGATAAAAGTTCGTCACTGTTTGAATTATAGTCATAAATTTCGTAGGAATTCAGTGAAAGAGCAAATAAATATAGTTCGTTTTGGATTTCATTTGTTTTTCGGATTTTATTCGTCAGGATACCAAGTTATTTAAATGTGCAGTTGAAAATACAATAGGCTAAACGAAGAACATGAAAATATTGTTTACAATTTTGAGATGCTGGAATACAAGTTTACAGTAAACATGGAGTCTTACATAACTATTAATCTAAAGTTACTTCCAGAAAGGTTTGGATCTATTTCTTTTGAGTTCATCGGCATTAATGAATCTATGGAAAATGTTATTTGTTTAAGCTGCATGACTGACGAAATTTAATCAAAATTTAGGTGCAGTAAATTTTTTTAAATTGTCCTAATGCGTAGTTTTAAAATTTGTACATTTTATGTTAACCTTCCGTTGAAAAAAGCGACGAAATGCATTTTGTGATTTATGCAGAATTATAAAAATCAATAAGAATTTTTGTGCATAGGGCCGAAATGTTTGGTTTAATGAAAAATAATAATGCAATTTTGCGGGGCACATGTCATTCTGCGTAGTTTTATTTACTTCAACTCTACAAGTCGAGTTTTTATATGTTTCAATGGTGGACGTATGTCACTGATATTTTATTTATTTGGCTGCTGAAGTGCTTGAGCTTGCTAGTAATGCTATAGATGATAATAAAAAACAAGAATTATTAACCAAATTATTATTTGTTACTATAACATACTTTGATGTCAAAAACATTGAAAAATCAACAGATTATAGTTATTGATAACAAACACAAATAAATTAATAAAATATTAAAATATAATATTAATTTTAATATTTGTGTTACATGTAGATTATGGTAATGCTTATAAAAGCTAAAAATGAAGTTTATAAAATATTTTCTTAAAATTTGTATATAAAACTGTTACATCTTTTTTTCTTAATTTGAAAAAAAACGATAAACATATTTTTTGCCGTTAAAAACAGGACAGTAGGATATTCTAAAATACTGAAATCATGTTGAATTGTTTTTATTTCATTAAAAATAATTAATGAACAATTTTTATTATTGTTATGAATGAAAATTAAAAAAAGACTGTATGCAGGTAATTTCCTTACAACGCAATTGGTCATATTTATTTAATATGTGTATACATTCCCGTAATTATTGTAATTGTAAATATCAGCGTATTTTTCGTCTGTAGGTGTGTTTACATGATGGTTTTCTGTATGATTTTATCGACGTTCATTATTTTAAGATTGTTAAAATGACAATCCATTTTAATCCATTACAAATATAAAATACTAATTTGTCTTACGGTTACTACATCTGTAATCTTCTATTTAATAAAAAAAATGTTGTGTACCGACGGGTTTATTAGAGGTTCCATAAGTGACCAAATGTCACTAATATAAATATTCTTTTTTGGCTATCGAGATCTATGTATTCATCAGGCTTATGTGTGAGAACTTGACATTTTAAAAAACGACTCACGATTGCTAAATTACATATTAAGATGTATTTTTCAGTCAAGGTGGCTATAAAAGCTGTATGATTTTGTTTTTTAATTTTGGTTTTTCAAATTATTTTTTCATTTATTTATTGGTGTGTCTGAGTACATGGGTTACAAATGTTACAATTGAGTTTAAAGATGGTGAAACAACCTTTTGAAAGTTTTTTGCTTGAAGCTAAATCAATAAGCGATTAAAAATTGTGACTGATGAGTGGAATTTGATACTTTTTATTCTTTTTGATATATTTTCCTTTTGTAAAGTTGTAATAATAATGTATATTTCCCATATGAATAGCGAAATATGTTGTAATAACTGAATGTCCAGTTTTATATGAAATCATGTAATACATTTTTCTCTATTAGTGTATAAAAAGTAAAAAAATATATATTTACACTTTTTGAGAATTAAACGCATACCTTTATCGTGGAAGGGAAAAAATAGTATATAATGCAACAAATTACGACGGCAGAAATAAATATTCCTTTTAGTTTACAAGTTTTTTTACAATGACAGCTTAGAATGACGTCAGCTTGGGCTTAATGAACCAGATGTTAGCGGTGGTTAAACTTCCTGCTGTGTCTAATACGATAGAAGCCATAGTTTCTCATGATGTTGAACTATATGGAACCAACTATTATGTTGACACATTTTAACAAGGAGAGTAGAAAAATATTTTTATTTCATTATTCTAATGGTAGAATAAAATAAGAAAACTAGTATAGAAAAGAATGTAGTTACTCAGAATCGCAGAAAAATCTCCTATAAAAACTATGTGTTCTGCTTTCAATTCTGTTTCTAATACTCTTGACATTTTTGGTGACAGCATAGCTAAGTTTAAGAGTGGCTTAATTCACCAATTTTCAGTAAAGCAATGAGTGGTGTCTTGTTTGAGTACTGTTTCATTAAGTAATTACTAATTGTGATCTGTAACAACATATACTTCTTTTATTTTTGTATTATTTTTATGTATAATGTGTTTATTATTGCTTGTGACAATTTCTTTTTTGTTAATATTGGGTAAAACCGACCTGTAATTGGGATCTTAGTATCCTGTTGGTCTTGGTTATATATAAATAAATAAATAAACTTCGTCAAAATATTTTCTAATTTTCTATAAAAAGCTGAATTATTGTACTTTTTATAGTTAATGTATTAAAATTTATTCAAAATTATTACTTTTAAGTTTCTTTCAGTAAATAATATTTATTCAAAGTAAAATAATAAGAAGTTACTCGTAGATACATCAAATTTAGTATATTTAAGAGTAAAAATAAATATATAAAGTATGTTGATGTACAATATTAATTGTAATAAAAAATATAAAATTTAAAATTTTGTTTTTACATCGTAATTGTCGGTTAATATAAAAGTAAAGAACTTGTTTATATTTTAAATAAATTGTTTTACATATTAAACATTTTTAGAAAAAAAAGTCTTCATATTTTTTTTTTTTTCGATCTGTGACAATGGTTATACCGGAGATTGCTATAATGCGTTTCTTCCATATTAGTCAAATATCCACACCAATTTTGTTATTCTGTATTAAGGCGGCTTCCTTGAACTTCGTCTTGTACTAAAGTCCTTCTTTCTTGAGGATCCCTGCTCCCTCACATTGGATAGGGTGATAATGTTCCCACCATTACTCGTATGATTATTAATATGTATTCATTGTTAAATATTCTTAAATATTCACGGAAAGAAATTTTCTTTATTTGTATTCTGCATATTGAATATGAAACATTCAATTTTGCTGTACAAATTTAGGCTAAAAGGTTTCCAGAAAATAAACCCGGTAAAATAAACATACGGATAATAAATAAGCCATGATACAAAATTATTTTTACTTTTTAAATTAGGCTGTAAACCTTTTATCCTTTATTTATTTTAATGTACGAATAACCAACTATTTTATTTTCATAATTAATAACATTATTTCAATATTTCTATTTAAAAAGTATTTTATATTTCATTTATATAGGGTAGTAACACATTTTTACTTCTCGCTAAGAAAAGTTATTGGATTCATGCTAAAATTCTCATATCGATTTCAATGAATTTCCTGTTTCTCTGTTTTTCGGAATTGGAATGTCATAGGAACACACTACTGATAGAATAAAATTATAAGCAATTATTTAGGTAAAATCATTCTGAAGGAAAAAGAAATCAAAAACAGGAGTATTAGGCATAGTTCCATTTTCCAAAATTGCCAGTGGGACACATCTTTGTAAGATTACGACGATACAATATTAATTTATTATAAAATAAAAGGTTTTTAAAATAAAACTTAAAATTTCTTATTTACACTGTTCTTTTTTAATTTGACTGACCGGTTTCGAATATTTACATGATCATTTTCCAAGTCTGGTAGAAACTACAAAATACAAAAATAAACAATTGAGGTATAATGCACATTACAAAAATAAATACAATAATAAAAAAAAAATTAAAAAAAAAACAAATACACATTACAAACTACAGAAAAATAACTACGCAAAAAGGTAAATGCATATTTTGGAAAAAATATGAAAAAGTAATCGTCAGTTACGTACAACTAGAATAAAGGAATCAACAGAATTATGCAGAAGGAAACGGAAATTTATCACGTGATAGCGTCGAGGTTTAATAGAATATTTATATTCGCGCTATTATTTAAATTAGTTTTATCATTGAAACATGGGGCTTCATTATCAATGAGCAACTCTTTAATTTCTAAATTTTCCAAGAAATCGAGAGTTCTGCTGTTGTCTTTTAAAAAGAATATTTTAACTTCAGTTTTAACGTCGAATTGGTGTCCAGAAATATTTATATGTTCGGCAAATGCAGAATTATTAAAATTATAGTTTATACATCTTATGTTCTTTTATTTTAATGTTAAAAGTTCTATCTGTCTTACCTACACAATTACAGCCGCATGAACAGTTTAATTTTTAATTTATAAACGCCAGATCTCTCTAGGAGAGATGTATTGTCTATTTTTTGGCAGAGTTCATTTTTAAGGTTATTTATTGGCTTGAAGACGATGTCAACATTGAACTTTTTCATTAATTTTCTAATTTATATTATCTAAGAAAGGTAGACTGGAACGAGATGTTATTTCTTTGGGAGTATTTTAACAAAAGCTATCTGTAATAATTTGTCATTCTTCTTTTGGATTTGTGCAATTATAAAGGTTAACAGCTTTGGAGTTAAATTATGAATATAATAAATATTTGCAACAAAGAAGTAAATTGGTAGAAATCTCAAAACTGTTTCAAATAAGAATAAAAATATATATTATTTAAAGTTTCAATATATTGTATACATTCCGTAAGTTTATTTCTTCTGGGCCATGGTAATACGGACACTACAAAATATTTTCTAATTTCTTCCAAGTAATAATATAAATATTTTCTCATATACGTATTAAACGCGAATAAGCCTCAATCAAAAATGATCATTTGTTAATTTGAAAATATACTCGTATCAATAAATTTTACGAAAAATTTAAATATTTTTAATTTGATATTTTACACTTTTTATATTTATTTTCTTAAAATTTAATGTTGTTTATTTCTTAACAGAAGTGTTTTTGGTTTTACAAACCTATTCATATTACTTCTGACCACAAATCAATAGGCTCAACTTTCTAGCATTTTTAGAAATAAAATATAGACGACCTAGATATACAATAAATATTTGAGTCTAGTAACGAAGATAGCTTAGACAATAATTTCATTGAAAGAAAATGTAATAAGATATATATTCTAACCGTCATTAAATTAATAAAATATGGATATTCATTTAATTACTTCATATTGTTAAGGTAATATGTTGCCCTCAGATTTTTTTAAAATTTGGGAATGTTTTATTTAATTATACAATTATTGTAATTAATTTGAAACAGTTCATATTATTTTAAATTAAAAAGAATCGAAATAGTTGAAAATAAAATAATTATTTAATTTTTTTTCATTAGATCACACATTTAGTCATTTTATTTATATAAAGGCCTATGGAATTCTTCAGCCTCATTATTTATTCTGTAATGTTAGCCATGTATACTTATTTGTAAAAGCAAATCGTTGTCTTCTTAAAAAAATGTAAATTAATATTATTAATTGTTCTTTTCATAAATAATTTCCATCAAAAACGCATTAACATTACTATTCTTATTAAAGGGTGGGAAACTTTAATTGCCGACCGCTGCAGTATCAACTACTTACGTCCAATATCTGATCAACTACATACTTATAAAAATAAAAATTATATATGAGCGGTTATAGTAATTTTAATACAATTGCCATGAAGTTAAATAAAATCATTTATTAATTGATTAGATAGCACAGAATATAAGATTCTTTCATTGAAGAGAATTTATATACATGCATTTTAATCATTCTGAATATAAATATTCATTTTAAAAGTGGTATGCTTGCTTATGATAACGAAATTTTTAAAAAAATTATCACAAAATTTCTCACGTTAAAGTAGGTTATATTTTCATTCTATTACTATTATACATATATTTTTACATTTATATTTATGTATTTTATATACAAACGTATTATATTTTCAATTCTGAATCAAATAACTTTCATTTCATTAAATATACATTCTAATTAAAATATTACGGCACTTTGATTGCCATAAAAATATTTTTTTCGTACATTGAAGTAATTTATTAACATTATTGTTGGTTTCAAATATTGTTATATCTTCATTTTGTCATCCATAAATTTATAGTTACTTCGTTATAATTTTAATATTTTTTAGTATTTTTTATGATACGAGTATATCGTGTGTATTTTTAAATTTGAGTTTTTTTTATTAAATATATCTTTCTTAAAAATTATGGGTTTGAAATTAACAATCCTTTGAGGATTTTTAAATGAAGCACAATTAGTTCAACTATTTAAGAAAGCGTTCCAGACCTCTGAGAAAATTTTAAATATATTCATAAAACAAAATATGTATTTGTGTTAACTTTAATTTTAATTGACATATTGACAGTAAAATAATAATAAAAAAATGATATACACATAGTAACATTGAAAATAAAAATGACCATAAAAATGAAACATGCCACAACAGCTTCACACATATTAATTTCACGTTTACAATATTAAAACGTAGAAAACATGACATTTTTAATTTTTATCTTAGCGGTGAATTATTTTAAATATCTGAAACTAAAGAATATATTGTTAAATCATAAGGTCAGTTTCCCAACGAATGATTTAGTAAATGCATTCATCTAACAAATGACTCACTAAGTAGCTCATCGATTTTCGGATCACAATAAACTTTACTTACCCTATATATACATGTTTTATAAATTATGATAAATATAATAAGTATAATATCTAAAAATGTAACATATGTTGTTTAGTCCAATTTGATGTTTCTTTGCAATGTTTTTTATAATTCCTAATACTTGTAATACTTCGTTTACTTATGTTATCATCTATATATATTCAACTTTTCAAAAGGAGAAAATTAAAATTGCCTTATTAATTATTCAATTTTGCAATTTTATATATTTGTAAAAGGCTCATACTGCAAATTCAACACTAACAACGAACGTAGAGTATTTTAAAATTAAATTCTTTTTCCTATGTATCAAATACAATTTTGTATTTGTAAAATATATATTTACGCTTCACCATTATTATTTATTTTTCAATGAATATTGTGAATTTTTAATATATTACCATCTGCTGCCTTCCCAATAGTTGCAGATTTGATTTACTTATGTGAAAATTTGCGTTTTCTTTATTCAACGGGACATAATTAAAATTAATTTAAGAAATAAAAAAAAACTTGCTGTATTATTATCCAATTTTGTTATTCATGTCTTTTAAAATGCTCATATTACATAATTATAAAATATTATAAATAGTTCTTTTTTTTAAATAAAATTTGGAAAATATTTTTGATAAATTTTACTTTCTAAGTACGAATATTCCATTTGTAAATAATCAAAATATGTATAATTATGCTTAATAAAACAATACATTATTTCTTATTATGAATGTTAATCTTTTATTATCTGTTGAATTCCCAGTAGTAATGTACTTTGTTTACTTATGTTATCATCTAAAATAAATTCAACCTTTCAAAACAAGAAATAATTAAAATTAATTTTAAAACTAAAGAAAATTGCCCTATTATTCAATTTTTCTATTTTATATTATAAAATTATGAAAGTATTTAAATCAAATGCTTTTTTATTTAGTGTTAAGCATTAAATACAATTTTATATTTGCAAGTATATATATATATATATATATATATATATATATATATATATATATATATATATATATATATATATATATATATATATTTACCAAATATTACATTATTTCTATTTCAATGAATATTGTGATTTTTTAAATATTTACTGTTTCTTTATTAAACGGGGAATAATTAAAATTAATTTAAGAATTTATTATTATTCATTGTTATCCATATCTTTTAAAATGCTCATATTACATAATTGTAAATTATCAGTTTTTCTTAAATAAAATTACGCTCCAATATTGCATTTTTAAGTAATGAAAATATGGATAATTATGCCTAATAAAACATTACATTATTATTATTCTTAATATTTCTAATATTTTATCATCTGTCGGATTCCCAATTATTATATACTTGGTTTAATTATGTTAACATCTGATATAAATTCAACTTTGCAGGACATGAAAATGTAGGGATTATTCTTATTCCAATGCCGTATAATGTGTTTTCAAATATCCTTACACCCGAAATCTTCATACATGCATCATGAATTTCCTATTCATTTATTTTTCTTTAAGAAAGGACGAGAATAGAAATGTCGACATTCAAATTTATGCAAATAAATAATAAATTTTTTCACATGATAGTATTCAGATTCATATTTTAAATACTTGGCAGGACACTTTCGGAGTTATTAAAGAAACATATCTTCATTAGCAACAATTTTGTTAATTGTACGATTTGTATAATAATAATAATAATAATAAGTTTATTTGTTTGAAGGTTTTTACAAATCTTATACAAAGATAAAATGCATATGTTGACTAAACCATACAAATAATAATTAATCAGTTGCACTGATAATAAACCATTTATTTCCGATTGCATCTCTGACATTCAAGTTTTAAGCGTTCTTCAAATTGACATTATCTAACCGAAACGAAACGTCAGATGAATAATTGAATATTATTATAGTAAAATTTCTATTTCCATTTTGTTTAAATCTAGCCAAAAATTAAGTGTCAGCGCTGCAGCAGGGTATTAGCATTTTAACAAAATTAGTGAACAATTTTACAATGATAATAATAACCTAACGTCTAGGAAATTAGAAGATAATCATTGTGGCAAAAGCTTCCAAATTACTGTGCATCTATAGGAAGATAATGGCTGGGATTCTGTAACCCATGCGCCATGCGACACCCATCGGGACCTCTACCACCATGGAAACATAATTTATAAGTTGATTGGCTTTTTACGTCATAATTATCAAATAAAATGTAAATTTCTGCATAACTATAGTGATATTGACTCCGACAGCTATCGGACGAGCCACAGAATCCCACCCATTGTATTATAATTATAATAAGTTATTGAGTAGTTGTAAAAAGTTTTAACAGTGAAAAGAATAATAACAAAGATAACAATAGTTATAAATATTATAATCACAAATGTGATTGTTTATTTATATAATAAAGTGGATATATATTATATTCAACTAATGTCAAATAAACATTTTTTTTTGTAAAAATTTATTTACGACATATAAAATTTAAAGTTAAATGAAGCTCAACAAAATGTCTAATTCTAGTTTTTGTTTTATGTTAGGATCTAAATATTTATTCCAACCATTTATGAATATTCATTCAAAACTAATATTTAAATATTTCTTTATCATTATTTTGGCAGTAATGATTTTAATGCTTACTACTGCAAAGCTTTTATATCATTTACGACCAGTGTTTTTTTTATTATTTCGAGTGTGGATGATACTGTCTAAAATATTATAAATACTCATACAAGATATGTAAAATAATAATTGAAAAAACCAATGATAAATAATTTATTTTGGTTTTTATTTTAATTTGAGATCAATAAACTTCTTAATTTTTTAATATCAATAACAATATTCTGGAATTTGAATAAATTTTCTTCATCGTCTAATTTGGAAGTAATTTTAATATTTAAAAGCCGAAAAGCTTCATCATATGCAACCAGTGTTGTTCTATTAGTTTTCAGAGTGCAGCACATAGCACTGTCTACAATGTACTATTTACAACAAATTATATTTAATTTTACACAAGATAATTAAATAGTACATTTTAATACCAAAACTGTATTTTCAGCTTCTCTATTTCTTCTTTTGAATCTCTTCAATAGATTTTCATAATTTATTTGGTAGCGGGTCTTCGACTGATTTTTTTTTTCGTACATTTGAAACAAATTTTCATTGTAAATATATCTTCAAGAAAGATATTACTATATTATTATGCAGATTATACATTTATTAATAAATAAAGTAGTCAAAAAATAAAAATAAATAACTGAAACAAAATGATTTCCATATTTTCTTGCATTCATACTCTTATGAAACTATTTTTAATGTTTCTGTAAAATTTCTCGATGTAAATGAAAAATTTGTTATTAAAATATACACATTTTCTACATTTATGCCGTTTCTTATAATGTGTGTAAAGGTGTACATTAATATCGTCTCGTCAGCCTTCTTTTAAGATTTTCAAAGCAATGCCATTTTAAAACAGTGAATAAAACTTGTTTATAGTAAGATACTAGTTTCTAATGCAACATTTTTTGAACTATCTGTAAAACAAAATACATAATTTTAAAGTCCTAGAACTTTTCAAATATACTAGTCTTAGATCTTTCATATCCAAACTTCATAATGATTATATATTTTATCCATTATAGCGAATAAGAATCTATACGCACATGAAAAATTTAAGTTCAACCTGTCAATTTAGCCTATATACATCAAATTAATATTGTTACGAATTGTTGGAATGGTATATTCTACAAGTAATGGAATGGTCCATATACTACAGCGGTGTGTGAGAATCATTCCCTGAGTATCATTGCCTGTACATGTGCATAAAACAATGATTTTCGGATTGATTTTTATAGTTCTGGTGGGGTCCATTTAAATCCTGATTTTAAAATAACAATCACCAAAGGCGCTGGGAGCGATTGTTTCTTCTATTGCCGCATTGTATCTCAAAGTTTTTTTTTTTTCGTTGAGCAAAAATGTTCGTGAAGTGCAGATATTTTTATATTTTATTTATAAAAAATAAATTCATAGCACTCTATTAAGTCGTACATACAGTTGCAAGTGTATTTAAATTAGTAAGTTTAATACAATAAATGGATATTATTAATTACTATTATTTTGTAAATGTATTATATACATGTTAAATATTTGTTATTTTTTTCACATCAGTAATACTAATTATTATTATATTTTTAAGAATTAGGTATCGCTCTTTCTCGGATCTGTCAATAATAACTATAATTTTAGTTATGAATCAAATGAGTTTCTGTAACATATCTCGATGTGTCTGAAGATTTTTTTGATTAATTTAATATAACACCATTTTTATGTGAAGTGCTAAGTACTTGGTTATTTTCGCCTTCATTTTTTAAATCCGTTATTTGGGAAGATGTGGCCATTGAATTGTAAATAAAAGCAAAAGATTTTCACTAAAGTCAAAAATTATTATTTTGTAAATAATATTGATAGATGAAAATTTTGAGGCCGACCTGTTGAAAATACAGTAAATTTATTAAAAAATCATAAACAGTTATGTTATTTGTGGTAGTATAAATTATGACTGAATTTCGGTATCAAATGTTCTTTTGGTACTCATCTGCATTGAAGCTATATGAGGATTTTTGGTATGTACGGCACTAGTACATGTGTATCCATTATTATCTAAGTCTGCACTATGACACTCAAAAAAATAGGTTATAAACAGATTATTTTATATTTTAAATTGTTAAATCTGATTATTTATTCTAGTTATTCCTATTACAATACTTTATTATAAAAAAATATAAAGTCATATTTATTATTTTTGAAGTTTAAAATATACTTGTATTAATTAATTTATAAAATCTTAATATTGATCCTTCCTTCATGAATATTCGTGTCGTAAGATTTATACTTGTTTATAAAAAGTGTTTTAAACTAGAGCAAAAGATGAAACTTCATATTGGAAATAAAGATTATCAATGTAATTTATGTAAAATATGGAGCTTAATGAACAATTTCAGAAGAACTAAGTGATCTTTAAAAAAAAATTAATTGTATCAATGATTTTTGTTGCAAACTGTAACATAAGAATTTTTTTTTTGGGCTTTCTTTTGGGTAGGACTTTTTTGTGGAACTTTTTATGGTGAATAATCTATTCCATACATTGTGTATATATGCCTAACGGTTTAGGCAGCGTAGTTCAATTAAGCACGCGCCAGGGTAACGATGAACAGAATTAAAATGAGTCAAGTCGTTTTAGAGATTCCAGAAAAATACACTTTTTTATTTATAAATTTTGATTGACTCCTTGAGTATTAGCAATTTAGGAGAGCAGTTCACGAAATATTGAACCTAATTTAGAAATAAACAAACGGGACGTTTGAAACAATTTTATTTTCAACAATCTCTGAAATGATTAATACATTTGGTTTGCTATCATTGGGATATCAGAAAAAAGAAACATTTGTACGAATTTGGTCAAGATATCTGACGCGTTTTTGAGATGCCAGATTGCTTATATTTTGACAAAAATTCTAAATAAAAAAAAAAAATTCGAATTACTCAAACTAATTATACGAGTACAAGTACATTTCAAGTTAATTTTATTTATAATTCAATGAATATTTTCATATCATTAATGTATTTGTGAGTCATCATTACTTTGCTTTATTTCTTTGTGGTATAGAGAAAATGAATTGTAACATTAATATTGTTTTTTTGGTACTCAGAATATTAATAAGAATGTTTAACATTTATTTTATCTTATTAAAAATAGTTTTTTTTCTACCACATTTTTTACAAAATGAAAATGAAATATATTGTGTAATTTAGAATATATTAAGCAAGCAAATTCGCAAATATCAATTTTTGAATAAATGTTATCACTAAACAAGAATTTAGCATATGGTGCACGAAATATAATACCAGCATAATTCTGTTTTCAAATATCGCTTAAAACAGCGTTATTTTCCACTCATTTCATTATAATATTCTCTGTACCACATGAAATGTGACAAAATTTCATTTAAAATAATTCATTTGGTACATCTTTTCACATAATAACTGTGAATAAATAGACTAGTTAGATTTTTGATAAATTTGACAGTTATAATTACTAAATTACTAAACATGTTCAATGAACATCGATGAACTATTGTTATTATTGATGGACTTAACATTCATTTATTTAAACTTAAATTTTAGTTGAAATGTGTAGTTACAAATAAATTTGGGTAAGAATATTAATACGTAGTATTATTTATTTCGATACAGACACATATATAACAAATTTTGTTATTTTACGTAAAGATAATTCTTTTAATGAGTAGGTATCAATGATTATATAGAGGACAAAATTTATAATATTCATTTTCATATAATTTATATTGCTTAAAGAATTAAAAATGTTTGTATTGTGGTTTCATCGTAATTTTCAAAATAATGTGTATTTTGTGTCTTTACTGCTAGAGCACCGGACACTTAACTTTTGAGGTTTGAATAAGTCCTATAACAATCGCCGCATGGAATTTTACACATTAAATTTGATTGGTTTGTGATTCCGGTTTTATGATTGGTATTTGAAAATAAATTATTAACCGTCTTCAAGTTTTTTGTATCGAAAATTAGATGTTTGTAAACTTTATACAAACTTATCAATTCATTTGCATTAATTTAGGCAAGGAAAAGAAATATAGTGTTTATGTACATTGTTATCATCAACTTACACGTTATTTCGTGAGTTGTGTTGAGTAATAGCTTAGGGTATGCACTCTCGAAAAAAAATTTCGTTCGAGCGACTTTTGTAACGTTAGATGACAAATTTGTTTAATTATGTTTTTTAAACTTAATAACAAGGTTAATTTTAGTTTCATGTGTTTTAATTCAAATGATAATAGAGATACTGCCCTATGTAGGTTTTTGATACTAATCCAGTATGACAGTATGGTTATTCTGTCTGATCAACTTAGTGTCCAAAAATGGAGCACTATTTTGTGATACTGTTTCGACGGTAAACTGTATATTGATAATATTTCTATCGTTATCATTTTGTTGATGAAAGACTCCAGGTCAGAATTCATATTATTATCTGTGATAGGTTTGGTAAAAAGAAGAACTCTGAAGATTTTATAAAATTTATATTTTATTTTATAAAGGCCTACAGCTGAAATGATATATATATCTATATAAATAATGTAACATGTGTAAAGAAATTTAATATTAAAAATGTATAAATTGTATCGTTATCACTTGGCACATAACTTTACGAGGTTTGTTCAAAAAAGGTGACTTTATTTTTCCCGAAAAATATTTATTTATTCATCAATATATATTTTGTCCCCTCCAAAGTAATTCCCCTCATATGTAATATACTTATGAATATTAGTTTTAGTCATTGATATAACAATATTTTTCAAAGAATCAAAATGTTATGATGATGCTATTTGTTTTAAAACACCAAAATAATTAAAAAGATGAAGTATCCTTGTAGAGAAGTCATAGTTTATGGCGGTATTATTTGTAATCAGTTCTTTTAATAATTTTTCTTAAATTAAATCCGTCATATAATATTTGTTACCAGGCTACATTATGTTTGATTTTATTGATTGTGAAAGTATTTTGTTTTCTGCTGAATTGGATAGACGGCCATATTACAAAAAACAGAAAAAAAAACATTCTTCATTGCGAAGTTATCTCATTTTTAATTATATGGTGTTCATATTTTTGAAACATGTATAAATAATTGTTGGATGAAAAATGTCAATATGTTCACAAATGTTTTGAATTTACGGGACTTAATCAACATTTCAAGAAGTCATTTTATTCTAAAACTGTAAATATCAGATATGAATTCATACAAATTTTTGCAAGATGTTCATATTACATATACAGTGGTACCTCGATTACCGAGCTTAATTCGTTCCGGAAACGTACTTGTAATCCGAAGCACTCGTATATCAAAGCGAATAACAACAAATAATGGAAACCCCAATGATTCGTTCCACAACAAAAAAAATATTCAAATAAAATGTTTAATACAAAATAAAAGATACAGATACAGTTTTCCGTCACAGTATAATCTGCTAGTTGTTTCTCGTTTATCCACACGAGAAGTAACTTTTCTACATCTTCCAGAACACGTGGCCGTTGCTTTGATAGTCGCGTGACTACTTTTGCTACATCTAGTCCCCTTAATTCTTTTTTCTTCTTTTATATTGTGCAAATAGTCGATATAGACTTATTATAAAATCTTGCGATGTCGACCATTCGCATACCTCGTGCGTGCTTTCTTTTTGGGAGCCATGGTTACAGTACTGTTATAAAAAAATACTCATTAACCACGTTTAGAAAGAAAATAAACAATACTTCGTACGTATGTTGAGTAAATATGTAAAGCACACCGACACCAACCGACTGAAACCGAACTGATGGTTGGTAGACACGCGCATATGTACATATTACTCGTATTACAAGACTTTGCTCGCTTATCAAGTTAAAATTTATTTTAAAAATTTGCTCGTCTTGCAAAATACTCGCAAACAAAGTTACTCGCAATCCAAGGTTTTACTGTATAAAACATACAATATTTTGATATTATGTTTTCTACCTATTTCCTAAAAAAATGCTTTATTATTTTTTAACTTCTTATTTACCATGTGTTGATTAGACACAGAATTGACCTCACACGCAAGAGAGAGAAACACTTCAATACAAACAAACCCCTTCTTGTTGACAGTTCTTTGTTTGTATTGCCGTAACGTTGGCAACTACTACTTCTAAGCAGTGCCGCTAGTTGCGCATTTGGTTGTCTAGTAGTAACACATTTTGAATTTAAGGTTGCGGGATTAAATTATTCCAATGCAGTGGTATTTTTATACATTTGACAAAATACCAATTTCATGCATAAAATTACATAATTTTGCGAATCATATATTGTAATATGTGTGTGGTATAATTTTAGAATGTAACAAAGAACACTACTGATTTATTTTAGTTTTAATAGTCCAAATATTATTATTATTCCCAATTCGGTAATGCTCCTGTATTAGTATAATAACTATTAGTGTGTCTAAATTAAAATATTTATTTTATACAGGTTGCGGCAGAACCAATTAAACAGTTTTGAAGAGTTATAAAAAAGAAACCAGTAGGACTTGCCACTTTATGCTCATTAATTTTTAAAAATAATGTCTAATATGGCGGCCGTTAGCTGCAATACATTGCTGGAGCCGATTTCTGAAGTTTTGAACAGCCCGTTGACACATTTCGCGGGGTATCGCGTTTACTTCTTCAACAATATGCTCCCTTAGCTCTAGCAGGTTTTGGGGGCGACGTTTAAACAATTTTTCCTTAAGATATCCCCAAAGAAAGAAGTCTCATATGCTTAAATCGGGCGACCGCGCAGGCCACCCCACGTCACCTCTCAAAGACACTAGGAAACATTTCTCTTAAATTTCGGGCTGTGTGGACTGCAGCCCCATCCTGTTGGAACTAAAAGTCCCCTAATCCGTAATAGTAAATGTTATATGAGCTGATTTATCTTCACTTATGTTTATGCGCCATTTATCTGCCCATACTTAAACCGTGTCTAGTGATCTTGTAATATGTTTGACGCAGTGATAGGGTCTTCATCGCTTGCTAATATTGCTGTATCTTCTGCGAGTCGCAGTAGTTACATTTTCGTCAGATGATAGATCTGCTGAGTCACAATAATTTGATTTAAATCAGACAAAAAACGAAAAATATTTCGTTCAGTTCTTATCCGAACGAAACCGAAAAATTTCGTTTCCGTTCTTAATGTTCCCACCTAAATATTTTCGTTTTCGTTCACAGTAGTTAAATACCGGTTATAACTATTAATGAGTAACAATTAATGAAAATATAGGAATATAATAAGTTTTTTTTTATTAAACATGAAAATAAAACATACATATAAAGGAAAGATAATACATATATAAAAATAAGAAGAAAAGCTTGTGCTATGGCCTGCATTTTTTACAATAAAGAATAAAACATTAATTATATTTTATTTCACTTAACTAATAGTACGTTTTCAAGCAAATCTTCCTTTATGTTAGTTTTCGTATATAAGTACTTAATATAACGAATACCGCCAGTGTGTGCAAATGAAAATTATCGCAGTCAGTATTCAATAGATGAAACTACGAGTATACCGTTTTAACCTAATACGTAACAGGGTTAGCTACGGGAGAGTTACTTTGAAAGTCTACTTGTGTGCAACTCAAATATCTGAAAATTCAATAAAATTTGCGTGTAAAATATATGCTGTAAATACAATTAAATATCAAATAAAATAACGGTTAAAACCGATATTAATTATTTTGTTTTCAATTATGAACGAAAAAAATATATTGCATTTTCGTTTCCATTATTTTATTTTTA
This sequence comes from Harpalus rufipes, assembly GCA_951394225.1. Taxonomy (NCBI): domain Eukaryota; kingdom Metazoa; phylum Arthropoda; class Insecta; order Coleoptera; family Carabidae; genus Harpalus; species Harpalus rufipes. Next base: position 3,923,419 of record OX596275.1, read on the forward strand.
GTCCTTGATTTAAATGTTTTTCATGTTGTGAACTGTGTAGGCATCACTGAAATAAAGGTTTCTGTCTGAATAATTTCATTTTTTTGTATTTTTTTTGTGTAAATTAATTTTAGAACACTGTTATATTGAATAGATTTATCACCAATCATTTAATAGTGGGATAAAAATTGTAATCTGACAGTTTTATTCATATATTCTAACAGAAAGAAAATAATAGAATTAAATGATTAGTTACTTTCGATCATTTTTGCAGTAGTATTCTATAATTTAATACAAAAATTGCTTGTTGCTCTTTCCATCCTTTTGAGTTATTTTTTTAACTTTTAAGGAGAATATGCAGGAATGTCGAATAATTCATAATTTCATTAGAATGTTTTTTATGAAGATTAACCATGATTTTGTGAGTCGGTGATTTGTCTTTCAAAAGCAATACTCCATTGCAAAGTTTTTCCTGTTGTGTTTCCACTTTTTTTAAATTTTTGTTTAGAGAAAACCGTAATATTATACTGAAATATATTTGTTATGTAAATTTCTTTTATGTATTAATTAAATAGTTAAAATTGTCCCATTTTTATCATTGATAACTGAGGTACGAACTTTTTCGACATCCAAAGTTTCGATAATTGATCGATCTTCCATCATATTTTGGACAATATTTATGTTTTCCGTTGTGAATATAGAGATGGGTCTATTAGGTTTATTCTTGTTTTATTATTTATTTCACGCTTCAACGTTGTAAACCTATTTTTATATAGGAATTGATGCCATGAAGTTTTCATCTTAACAAGAAATATTTCTTTGACAGATGTTCTCTTGAAAATACATACTTATTTACAAAACTTATTAAAATTCAGTTTATTTTTTAGATAAAATTTTTTTACACATTTTTAAACGTTTGTCTAATTTTGAACGTGTACTTACTCATTTTAAAAATCACTTAAATTTTTCTATATAAAAAAATTGTCTTGGTGACATTATTTCGGTTACAAAATCGTCAGAATCATTAAACCATGAACTGGTAATTCAAATATAATTTCTCTTGATTCGGTATCATTCTCGTCATTGACCATATTTTGAAATGTCATTTTTTCGTATTCTGATTAATATTAATCGTATGGTATTATGACATCGAAGTATGTATGTTTTGCGGTAAAATTTGAAAGATAATTTTCATTTATCGTCTTTGTCGAATTGTGGTTCTGTCTTTAATGTAAATTAGATGTTATTTTTGATGCTGTTTTTGAAGTTTGGTTCCTACTTTTATCGTTTTTGGAGAATATATATTTTTACATGCAAAATGCACACATTTCTTTTGTTTGCACCTATATCATGCCCATGCACTCCACACAACACTGGATATCTGATGCAGAGCGCTGCTACCGACAAGAGCTACAACTACGGAAGACGCGGTTGCTTATAAATGGAAAATTATTTCATATAGAAAATTAATTAGCCAATGAGTAAGATATTTTTGTCTCCGAGTTTTTTTTATTTCATGTAGGTTCTAGATTGTATTTATTTTGACGAAAATTTATTACATTGGATATTTCGAAAAAAAAAAATATTACATAGTCATGATAAAATAAAAAAGTAAAATTTTCAACTCACCGACAGTAACAACAAAATATTGTTACTTTCCATTGTTTTGAATTAAATTAAAGTTCAGTGATTTATTGGTGACTATCTACAGATCAGCTTAATTCCTTAATCAACTGATTATTAATTAACGGATTAATGGTGAATTCGGCCATTAATAATATATTATAGTCAAAGCGGTATATTGTTTTATAAAGAAGTCATATTTGTAAAAGTAATCTGAAAACAAATACATATGTCTAATAATGTAATTATTCAAGAAGAAACCAAGTTTCCAGTACTATACTCCGTTTTTGAACTAAGGCGAGTGAAATTATCATTTATTCACGAATTTTGTTATTTTCTTATTTCCATTATTATGTTTTTGTGTATAAAATTGATTATTGTGGTGTTTTTTTCCAAATTTTGTGTGGGCGACAATGAGGTGACGCCTGGTGAGCGTCCTCATAGGTGTATAATTAATTAAGACAATTATCAGAATTATAATTGAAACGAATTGTGTATATGTATACGAGTATTTTTACATTTAGTTTTTAATTTTTCTCTAACTAAATTTGTTTTTAATAAAATAAAAAAATACATTTTAATAAATATTAAAAAAGAATGATTTTCCATGATACATTCCTTAAATTTTAAAGCCCCAAATTATCAACTTCACCTAGTTTGAAGGACAAGATATTTTGTTTTGAAGCCTGTAGTGGACGACTTTCATTTTAATATTTCAATTTTGTTATTGCAAATATATTGTTAAATATAAACTAAACTACGAATGGGTTATCCGAAATCAGAAACATTTTGGGAACTTTGATCATTTATATCGCCTGGAAGGATCACTAAAATGTTAGATTAAATTTCATAAAAAAAAAAAAACATTTATTGAAGCCGTTACTTATTTTCTTATTTACAGTGTTTTATTTCGACCGACGTCAAATTTAAAAATTATTTCTTATCTACATACATAGTACAAAATTGATTATGTGGGCGGCAATGAAGTGTCGACTGGTGAGCGTCTATAAAGGTACATATATTAGCAACGAATATTTGCTATGCAATTACAATAATTAATTTCCGTAATGGTTATATTAAAAATAAGTTAAAAAAATATCTAAATTATGACTAAAAACTAATTGTATATATTTACTTAAAACACTTAGTTCTTAATTTGTTCCTGAATAAATTAGATCCTATCCCTAATATTTGTATGTTATAAAATTAAGAAAAGAATAATTTTTCAATGTAGGTCCCGCAATACTTAAAGACCCGAATTATTAACTTTACCAAGTTTAAAGGATTAATACGGGACATTTTGTTTTGACTTTAATTTGCATTTTTCAATTTTGTTATTGAAAATATATTTATTTGGAAGGATGAATAAAATGTTTGAATAAATTACATAAAATATTGGGCACTATATTTTTATTTTTAATGCACATTACCAAAAAGTGACATTATATTCCTAGGAGTTATTATTTAAAAAAATAATTAATAAAATATAGTTTATAATATTATATTTGTTGTTACAAAGATTATTGATAACAGTAATACCTAAACAGGTAATACAACGTCAAATATGCTATATAATCTAAACCTATTTAAAAATTGTATTCTAGTAAATTTGTCGATTCGCTCTTTTTACCCCTGCCTCAAATCTTATGGGAGTGTTTACTTAAATTTATGATTTGAGAATAAAATGTTGTTTTAATCATATTGACACGTATATTCTTCCAAAAAATTCTTTACAATGGGTGCCCCAAACTCTCTTTCGTTTAGTTAGCGACTTTGTTATTTTTGATGATTTAAGAAATATACCGCTTTTAAGAAAAAGTAATTGCTGGCCACAAAATGTTTCCTGGTTGATATTATTTAAAATCAAAGTTGTTTAGAACATTATTTACTTTGATGAGCACTATACTTCATTTGTTCAAATAGTAGAAATGTATTTTCATTCTATTTAAAAGAAATGGTATTTTATGATTTTCATGGATTTCGTGTCATTATTTAGGGCTTGTTTGTAGGAATCTTGTATTGTTGCCTTTCGTTAGTATATTTGTTACATTGTGTACATGCTAAATTTTATAAAGCAGTTATTGAACCTTTTCAATTTTTAATTTTCATTTTTGTTTGGAAGAGACTTTATTTTGTTTACTACTGTACTTGATTGGTGGAAATAAAGCCGATGTCACACTATGATTGAAAGATAATTTTTTTACCGAATAAATACAATAAAGTGAATTTCTTTTAGTGCTCTCATTCATAAAGTAGGTCTGGATTACTGCTTAAATTGAATTATTATTGCACTTTATATACTTTGGAAATTTGTACTTTGTATTTTATACAATGACTATTGTTAATGAATTTTCTTATTAATGTTTAAACAACAATTCAGCTTCATTGGCATATTTAATTATACCCTAATTTTATCATCCTATGAATCTTTCTTTACGTAACGTAAAAATTCGAAATTATATTCGCAACGCATGAGCAGTACCTACATTGTATGTCATGGCCGACTAGATAGAATGGTTTAAGTTCGATTTGGTTTAAACCCGGTCTAAATTTGACTATGAATAACCATTTTTAGACCAGGTTTAAACCTAGTTTTTTTGCTTTCTATGAATGCGGCTGCTAGTGTTTCCCTCTGGCAAAACCAATATGTCGCATTTTATACTTAGTTAATTTCTAATTGAAATAAATTATCATTAATGATCGCATGTTGTGTATAATATTAGCATTGTCGTTAATTTTTGTTTTGTGGCTGTTTCTAGCTCCTGAATTTAGGTATTATGGTCGTTATTGCTTCGGCGACCAACCGAATGTGATACACATATTTTTATTTTCTCACATTGTACTGTGATGCCTCACTGACTAAAGTATTCAACAAAAACTGATTCTCACAAAATAACGAGAAATACAACTTGTACTGAGATTCAGGGTATGGGTCAAAATATTTTCATATTTATACTTATTTGTCTATACAATTCTTTGTTAATAAAATTAGTTCCATCTTTGGCTTTAATTTCTAGCCACATTTTGTACTCGTCTCCATTTCTAAATCATTAGACTTGGTTAATTGAATATTTTCAATAAAAAAATATTTTGTTTTTATACTTTTTGACAGTTTCAATTTTTAATTTTCATTCTTAATTTCATGTACATATGAAATTGTATTTTGCCTTGATTTCAATATTTAATTATTTTTTTTGTAGGATTATTCTTTAATAAGAAAGAATAATTGATTTATTTACAGAAAATTAAGTTTTAATATAATTTGGGCGACATAAATAATTTTCTTAAAGCTAATTTTTAGTAAATTTTCTGAAATCAAATTCTGTAAATAAAATTCAGTAATTTAACTTCCTAATAACATATAAGCATTATAATTCAGTTTCATTATTATTGTTCATTTTTTCTGTGTCTACAAAGTGAAATGAGCAGAAACGGATAAAAAGTATTAAAAAAAATCGCTTATACCCCTTTTTGCTGTTTAGAATGTCTTAATTTTTAAATTGCTGTTGTCAATTAAGATGCCAAAATTAACAGAAAACGAAAATACATACTTTTGTTCTTTGATTTTTTAAAATATATTTAAAATTTAATATTAAATTAACTACACAAAAAACTTGCTCCACAATAGATTAAATAGTGGCATGATAGTGCCAACAGTGACAGCAGTGTTGACAGTTATTTAAAATAAGTCATGAGTCATATTTACACAGATAGAAAAAGATTAAAACTTGTTACTTGATTTTTAAGATGTACGCAAGTGAACTTATTTTAATATAAGTACTTTAATTTCAAAACGAGTTGAAATTAGCGAAAAATTTATTGTTTTACAATGGGGTCTTCCACCAAAACTAATTAGAAAATTTGTCATACTAAAAGTAGACTTTAAAAATGTATTATCGAAGAAAAATAATTTTTTAGTTTTTAATACACACATCTGTTCTAAACCAATTTTTTAATACTTTCAAGTTTACTATCGTTGTCCTTCCCTTTTGATATTAAAGAACGTAAATCAAATATTACTGATTTGGCTGAAACCACATATGTTTGTATGGAAATGAAAGATACGTTGAATGATATAAACAGCAAAATCGTGCCAGTGGCTATGAAAGCTCGGACTGTGAATGTAATATTTTTTTTTTATTATTTTAAATATTTATCGTTATTTTACAAGTGAATTCAACAGTTTGAGAACAAAGTGAGACACATCTACAAACATTCATCATAGAATATTAAAATAAATTTTTACGGCTAAACGAATTACAATAATTATTTAAAATCCCTTAAAAAATTGTAGAGGTTTCCATTATTACTTAAATCTATACGAGTATTATTAGCTTTTAATACAAACATTTTTATAAGTTTTATCCGACATTGCATGTAGTTTTTCATTGTTAATTATTAGTCGCAAATAAAAAGAAACTTCTGTTTCGGATTATTTTAAAATGTTTTATAAAATTAAAAGTAATACTATTTACCGTTTTTAGTTTTTTTGCTGTTAAACATAGTAGTAGCATTTTCTGAATGGGCTGAATATATTTCTTAAAATATTTGTAGCGTAAATAAGAAAATAAAAATATAATAACTTTACATCACATGAATAAGATTAAAAAAGGGAATCAAATATTAATACAATTACTTCATCTCCGAAGTTGCTCTCATCAATTTCACTTTTTATTGTTGCTTTTGTATTGTTTAATATTGGTTTTGATCAAAAACCTTTTTAATTAGTGTTGAAGTGCTAAAACTTTAGACAAATATCAATTTATAATAAGTTACACACTGCGAGCCTCTAATTAAAAATAAATAAGTTTGGTACAATTTGCTTCATGTATAATTAATTTTCCATGATACATTTACACTTTATGTGTGTATAAAACAAATTATATTTTAATTCGTTATATGAATTGTATGCATCAAAATAACTAAATAATTAAAATGTGTTTTTCGTAAAATTTTCAGCTACAATTTCACCAAATACGGCAAATAATATGGTTGAAAATCAGGTTTTTTTTTTAAATTATAAAAGTAAATGTTTATTTTTTATAACATATCAAGTATTCTATAGATATTGTTATTATAGGTTTATAAACATTGATACAGAATCATTTCATATTTCGCTTATTATGATAATTTTGTTGGCCGATCCAATATTCAGATACAGACAAGACCATAGGTCTTATAAAATGAGTATTTATTGATTCAAATTCTTATAAATAAAGATATTATTGAGTAAAGTAATAACCATTTTTTTGAATTTAGAATTTTATAAAAGTATTTTCCGAATCCTGTTAATTAACACTTAAAATTTTAGTTTTATTCAGTAAGTCATTTGAATTTTACAGTGCAATTAAAACAATATTCAATAAGAATTAATTTATTTGGCTAATTGGATAAAATCAAATTTAAATTTTAAGTGTCAATGGTGCAATTGGAGCATAAACATTTTGAATAGTCCATTAAAACATTTTATTTTTTAAATATACAATAATGAAGAATTGTTTCATATATTTGATTACAATAAATCATTTGTGCAAATGAATTTAGAAATATTTACTATAAAATTAACTTAAATGATTCAATAAATACATTATTTCACAAATAAATAACATACTTATTAAAACAGTAATTGTTACTAAAAGTAGGATCAAATATCCTTCGTAGCGTATGTTGTGGTGTCGGCAGTTTCCTGAAAGCAAAAGTTGTAAAGCAACTATTATAAATTAACAATTTTAGATTTTTAAGAAATTGGTAGCATAATGCAATATTTTCTTAAATAAATATTTTTGGACATTCCTCCTAGGGATTTGAGGTACTAAGTTAGTGCCCATGTGGCAATCTTGTACAAATATTGTGAATCTGGACACATTTAGTGATTTTCGTGTTAACCGATTGGTAGGTTCATACAAAACTATCTTGGATGAGCAATGAGCTAAAGCCTAAACGAAATCAGCTACTACAATTTTGTTCTTGAAAAATTTGATGAGATTGTCTATAAGACACGTGTGACTGGCATTTTTCCGTCGAGTGGTTTAGGAGTTACAGTGTTACAAATACATGTTATTTATTGAAATTTGACATGGTCTCTTATTATATAGAAAGTATTTACATGTTCATGCATTTTTAAATGTTTTGCTCTAGTTCAAAAATATAGCATCATTGGCGATCTATACACCTGAATACATACACTATAAAATTTATATTTCACTTCACTACTTAAAAATATAAATGTTTTTAAAACGTTTAATGCTGTTCTATTGATAGATACAGGATGTAATAGAAATAAGTGCATTAAATTTAACCAGTGGTAGAACTTGTCGAGATCAACAATATTTCTTAATACGAAGGTGGTTTGAAAAGTCCGTGCAAAAATGAAAACTACTTAATTTTTCGGGATATTTTTTTATTATTTTTCAACGTAGTCTCCTGTTAGACTTATATACTTCGTCCAACGCTGCTCCAGTTTGTTGATCCCTTCCAAATAATAAGATTGGTCCAACTCTGCAAAATAGGCTTTCGTTTCTGCAATTACCTCCTCGTTTGAATAAAATCTTCTTCCCGCCAACCATTTCTTCATATTGGGGAACAAGTAGTAGTTAGTGCTGTCAAGAGCCGAAAAAATTTGGAACCGGGTACCCGGTTCCAAAACTATCCGAATACCCGGGTAGTGGAACCGATTTTCGGTTCCGAGTAGTGGAACCGATTTTCGATTCCGGTTCCGAGTAATGGAACCGATCTTCGGTTCCGGTTCCGGGTAATGGAATCGATCTTCGGTTCCGAATAGTGGAATTGATTTTCGGTTCCGGTTCTGAGTAGTGGAACCGATCTTCGGTTCCGAGTAGTGGAACCAATTTTCGGTATCGGTTCCGAGTAATATAACAGAATCGGATCCGAGTTATGGAATCGATAGTTAGAATATTATATTATAATTTTAAATTAGCTTCGCTATTTTTAAAAAATAAACAAATTTTCTGTTTTATTTGTGACTTATCGTGATATTAATTTTTGTTTTTATGTACTTAATTGAAAATATTGATTTGTAAATAGTATTATACCAAACGCAAGAGGATGCGAATTTTTTTAAAAAAAATGTAACAGTATAATGTAGTAAATAATTGTAGATTATACTTTCAGTTTCGTATTATATTTACAATTTTCATTCAAAATGGTTTATTTGAATAACTTGACCTTGAATTATGTTTTGGTTTTGAGTTAACGGTACCTACATAATGACAATAGGGGCCATAAAATTGAAGGCATCGAGGACAAAGAATGGATATTTCCAAGAATTTCACTTTCCTTTTGCAATAAGTGCAAATACTTTTTATCAACATTTGCCATACATAAATACGTTTGCTCATTTTTCTACCGATAACTATGAATGAAGGTAACAGGGGTCATGAAATTTTCTCGAATAGTGATATTTCCCAAATTCTAGGAGTTTATAATACACAATTGAACTGAACTTAAGATAAGAACTGAAGATTAAATAAATATAAAGGAGCGCTTCAAGGTACAAATCCTATACAAATTGAAATAAAGGCACCAGTCGGGGAAAGTGTACAGTTTATCAGAATTTCTGATACCAATTTTCCTAAATTTTTATGCCTAATTTGTTTCTACTTCATTAATTATTGTAAAAATTATCTTTCAAAATAATGAACTTGTTATTCATAATAATAACATATTGATTCATAATACATACCTAAATCTAAGTCGGGATTGTAATAATGTGTAAGATCTGAAAAGTTTCCAAGATCGATATTCACATATTATCAGTTTCATAATCAAGATTCATCCTGTTTCGGTCCCAGAACCGAAAACAGATTAGTTTTGATTTCACAATCAAGATTCGATCTGTTTCGGTCCCAGAACCGAGAACCGATGAGTTTCGATTCCAAGCCCGAGAAACGATGAGATTCGATTCCAGAACCGATGATATTCGATTCCCAGAACCGAGAACCGATGAGTTTCGGTTCCAAAACTGAGAACCGATGAGTTTCGATTCCAGGCCCGAAAACTGATGAAATTCGATTCCAGAACCGATGAGATTCGATTCCCAGAACCGATGAGTTTCGGTTCCAGAACCGAGAACCGGGTAATTACACATTCAAATAACCGGGTATCCGGGGAATTTTGGAACCGGAATCGAACCGAACCGGCACCGGTTCCCACCACTAGTAGTAGTCCGAAGGAGCCAAATATGGAGCTCGGTGTTCAAACGGTCTAATAACGATGAATAGTATGCATCTGTTATAGTTTTACCCTTTTCCAAATAGTCGATGAGGATTATTCTGGAGTAGTGACCTCGATAGGGCGTCCAGGACGTTCAGCGTCACTTGTGCTCATATGCCCACTCCGAAAATTTTGAAACCACTTATAAACTGTTCTAATCGAAGGTGCAGATTCACCATAATGTTTATCAAGCTTCTCCTTAGTCTTCTGAGGCGAATTGCCTTTCATAAAATAATGTTTGATCAACACACGAAATTCTTTTTCTTCCATTTTTTGAAAATCACTCGACTTTCTCAATTTAAACGAACGCCAAATACAGAGAAATAGACCGATCTGTTTAAACTTGGTGAGCGTTCTTCCAAGACATGTCACTAACTAAACATAACCTCAATACGTACCAGTATTGCCATCTCTCGAACTTAGCACGGAGTTTTCAAACCACCCTCGTAACTTTTTTCGAAATCTCATTTTGAAAAGTATTTTTTTACGAATTATAATTCGTACAAGATAATGAATGTAATAAAAATTGCTAACGTTTTTATTTCCTACACTATCACAATACACGATGATTCACATACACCCCATGTTCGCTTCACCAAAGTCTGAAAAGAACTGAAGTTTTCATTTTAAAAACATAATATTAATCTTATCACGTACCACCCTCACTGTAATTAAATCTTAATTGTTTATATGTTTTGCACTTTGCCGCTCAAATTAACATTGTTTATATTTGTTTACAGGTTTTATGAAGGGCTGTACTACACCTACCGCTAGAATTCGGAACTACATTACAAGACGAAGATAATAGCTTATTTTTTTTTGTTGTTTCTTTACGTTTCCTATGAAATAAAAGACAGGGAAATATTCCAATATTCAATGATTTTCCGTAATTTACATATCCTATCCTCTAGTATCAAGATCTCTAGATACGAAAATAACAATAACATAGGAGTTCGCCCTTTTACAAAGGTCCAAGGGCTTACTTAATCCCTCGGGGGAAATCTGAGCTCGGATTTCAATTATGCAGATCCAACTAAGTTTATCAGCACTTGGGCGGCCTTTCCAGCCCGTTTAGGCCCTTCGCCACAAAGTTGAAGATCAAATATGTTGTAAATTAAAGAGTTTTCATCAATTCTTTGCAAGCCATTAGATGGCACTGGTCCAAATCCGTCCGATACGCTATTTTCCGGCGTTTCAGCCCTTTTAATTGATTTTAAGCGTTAAACCTACGGAATTCTTTGGGGGTTCATGTTTCAGAAACGAGCGGGATTCTTTACAAAAATTTATACATTTCTATTCAAAACGTAACACTTTTTAAATAAGAAAAATGGATTGTAATTCCGAAACTATTAAGGGCTAGAAGGACGAAACAAATGCTATTATACTAATTTTGAATCATGGATTATGAATCCAGATCAGATTTTTCCAAAGGCTAATTTAAAGGGCTTAAAACGGTCCTTAGGAAAGAAACTGACCTTGGCTTCGTGTTCTAGATATTTTAATAACGGAGTTAACGCATGCCCTTCGCCGTAAACTATAGGGCTAAGAATCTTGTAAAATGAAGGGTTTGAACAAATCTGCGCAGGCCAATCGAAATGTAGGGTTCAAATACCCTAGATACTCTATTTTCCATCCCTCTAGCTCTTCAAGTAGATGAATTATAGCTAGGACCCTTCGGAAAATTTTTGAGGGCTTTGATGGCTCGTATCTCAGAAATTACTAGGATTTCAGCGATGTCCTTGAAATATCGCGTTCCCATAGCATCCCCTGAAATGTTTAAGTTTCAAGGGCCAAGGGTTTAAAAATCGCCTAATTGAAATTTGACAACTGCGTTCTTTACAAAAATTCAAACATTTCGATTCAAAACGCAACACTTTTTAAATAAGTCAAATGGATTGATAAGCCGATTACGAATTTTTTTTTGTTAATATGCATAATACAGTTTCCGTTGCAAAGTCAAATAAATACATATCTTCTTTTTTGTTGTAGTATTTTCCCCAGAAATAAATAAGGGGTTGTTGGATAAAAAATTGATTGAAGTGCAGTGTTGTTTAAAGGGAAGTATGACAACCTTAACCGCAACAATTTGATTACTCTTTAGACAAGTTCATAATTTTGCCACCCGGCGGCTACGAGTTCATTTTCTTCGCCAATAGAACTTAATTTAACAACAATCTCTATCTCTGCAACTATTAACTGGGCTGTCAAACGAAACGTCAAAAATATTGCAGTAACTAAAGTGTCTATATTCTCGGTGAAACTTTGTATCGTTATACATTTTACCTTCAATAAAAGCTTTTGTAACTTAGTTCTCACATTTCACATCTATTTTTTTTTTAGAAACAATCGCCTGGATCTCATGACATGCGCGTATCAATGACTCCTACCAATTGTTTGCTTATTATGCGCAGGATCCCATTGCGCATATCTTTTATCTCATTAAATTGAAAAGGTCTTTCATCGCCAATGTGTGCACGTTTCATGTTGTATTTATTCATGTGTTCAAGTATTTTTGTGGTTCCTGCTAGATATTCGACTATAAAATGGTAAATTATACGAAAATATAAGTTTAATAACGTTATACTTTTGTTCATTTATTATTTCTGGATATATTGCAATTTTAATGATTTCTTTTCTAAATAAATCAAGTGGTGTCTTTTGTTTTGAGTTGGTGTAGCCAAGCCAATTCACTTTTTTATGATTTTTTGACTTAAAATTCTATTTTATTTATTATGTAACGTAATAAATAAATGTTAAATAATTAATATTGATCGATTTATTAAATAAATAGGGTTTCAATAATAATATAAATATTTTCCGTTAAAAATGTATTTTGGATCGCCATATTTTTCCGTTGCAGTCAGACGCGATTTTTAGTATACTTTGTAGCGTTTGAGCATGCGTTGTTTCATTTGAGCATGCGTTGGTGCATCTGAGCATGCGTCGTTGTGTTTGGGCATGCGCAGTGGTACACCACACAAGACTACACGTTTAGGGTTGATGAAATTAGCCATTTTAGACGCGTGTCGAGTGTATTGTGGTTGTGTAGTAGTGTGCTCTTCAATTTGTGTGTTTTTGGGGAATTATTTTACAATTATATGGTAAATTGCATATAATTTTCAATCAAATAACATTGTTTAACGTTTGAAAGTGTTAATTTTACTGATATTACAATATATTTCATTTTTTGTCACATAACCACGTGGTTGTTAACTTCGATGAATTTTTAGTCAATTTATTTTGTTTAAAGGAAACTGTTGGCCCTTATTCTATTATTTATAAGCAACGTTTTATAAATTACATAATATTTTGTCAATTTATATTTTGTAATGTAATGTTAAATACTTTTTTACATTGCAAATGATTTAAAATTATTTTATTTTATTATTTAACAATAATTAAAAGTTTTAAACGATTTTTTTGTTAATACTCTTTATTTTGATTCAGATGTCGACATCAAAATTGAAATTTCGCACAAGAGGGGAGCCAAAGTAATGGAAGGATGAACAATCAATCGGATCAAGTATGCAAATCTGAACAGAAATTGAGGAAGAAAGAAAAATACAATTGGTCAAGGATTTGAAGAATAATCAAGGTTCAACCATTCGCATTTCCCTACAATCAAGTTTAAACCATGAAGTTGTCATCAGTGAAGATTTGATCTTCAATGAAATTTCAAGAGTGTAAAGACGAATTGGGGTAATAATATTCCAGGCAATATTCTTCATATTTCTTCATTCTTTTTATTTTGAATGAATTTTAAATTATTGGTGTAGTATTAGTTGAAAGTTCGTTTCAAATTTGTCATTTTCTAAGTTTGTATTCTTTTCTTTCGTTTCTATTCTTTTCTTTTGTTTATCTTGGGTTTTATAAGTTCAATTCAGCTAAAGGATGGTAGCAGAATACTACTGGCGGGTTGTGTACCTTGGTCGGTGTACCTTCAGTTGGATTTCCATATCTCTCAATAGGCGTAGTTGCAATACAACTTAAGTATATTTTTTATGTTTACTGGAAAACAATTTTCTTTATTCTTATATTTTGTGATGGTGGTTAAGTCGGAGACGAAGATGATAACCATTAACGGTGACTCACTGGTTGGAAAGATTTGTTTTTCGTAAAAATTGATAAATGTTCATTTTATAAAACTATTAATTCATAATCATCTACTAGCAGAGATTTCACTAAAGCGTAACATATTTTATTTTCCTTTAGATATTTACTTGTATATTTGATAATTATTTTTGCATTCTTTTCTCTTTTTGCCTTTGATTTTGTGCATAAATTAATTACAAAGTCACTGAATATTTGCAAAATATCGTTTTAAATAATTTTATTATTAAAGATTTGAGTCACAAATCTTCGGCACTTGTTCAAACTTATTTAAAATTTTAGAAAGGGTGCTAATTTTTTCACAAATTACAATTTTGATGTAGAGTATTTTATCTTGTTTATTTATTTTTTTAACTGTTGCCGTCGAAATATGTGTCGTTCGTGTTATTTTTGTATTATGTATAAAAACTATTACATTTATATAAAATCATACAAGTTAAAATATAAAAATGTGGATAAAAATATTAAAATTAATCTAAATAAAAAGAATTTTTATAGCTCCTGTTGAGTTGCCGAAACTAGTCTAGGCCGATTTTTGAATAAATATTTCATTCATTTCCCATTCATTCAAGAATCTCACTGTATCATTAAAGATTTATGTGTATTGGTGAAATCACTAAGTAACGTGTGTTTTGTTTTTATTATTTTTTTCATTTAATTTAAATAAGAAAAATGGTGTCAGTTGGAATAATTGCCAACTTCTATAACATTTATATTGATTGCAAATGTTTGTTTTTCTTATATTTTGTATTTTTTTCCTTCTTGCTTTCAAGGTTCATAAAAAAATCAATAATTTAAATAAATTTGTTATTAAAAATTACGTACTTTCTTCAAGGTTAGTACAAAAATAATTTAAATATAATTTCTATCAATTCTGTTTTTGTGTTTTTTTTTTGTTTCGATGCTTATATCTTCAATTCCATTGTCGTTAGATATTATATTCTTACAATATACTTATTTATTTGGTAAAAAAATCAATAATTTAGATCTTTGTTATTAAAGGTTAGTACGACAATAATTTAAATATTATTTCTATCAATTTTTGTGGATTTTTTGTTTCGATGCTTATATCTTCAATTACATTGTCGTTAATTAATATATTCATACAATATACTTATTTATTTCGATTGGAAAAGTTTCTAATTGTTTTTGTTTATTGTTATTATTTTCTTTATTTAATTTAAATCAGTGTAAGGAGAATACTTCGAATAAGAGCCTCCGTAACATTTATGTTGACTGCAAATGTTTTGTTTTTCTTATATCTTGTATTTTTTCCTTGCTTTCAAGGTTATGCGTAATATTTGGCAAAAAAATCAACAATTTAAATAAATTTGTTATTAAATATTACGTACTTTAAAGGTTAGTACGAAAATAAATTAAATATAATTTCTATCAATTCATTTTTTGTTTCGTTGTTAATATATCTTCTATTTCATTGTCGTTAATTAATATATTCATAAAATATAATTATTTATTTTGATTGGAAAAGTTTCAATTGTTTTTGTTTATTATTTTCTTTATGTAATTTAAATCAGTGTAAGGAGAATACTTCGAATAAGAGCCAACTTCTCTAACAAGTATTTTTTTATATTTTTTATATTGACTGAAAATGAATTTATTTGCTCTTATACATTTCTTGCTGTCTTCGTTCAACACGAGAGTTGGATGAGATCTGTTTATTCACTGGTCGAAAGAGTAGTTGCAGGATATTTCTAAAATTTATTTTTCTTAGAAGTTGTTGTACTGTTTAATTTACAAAACGTGTAATTAATAATTATCCAAACAAAACTTTGTTTCTTATGTTACTTGGGAATTGCCATCAAATTCTTCCCTTTTCTTGATTTCATAGTTTCTTTGAATATTTCCATTATATTTGGCAAAGAACTAACGTAAGTTAAAAATTACATACTTTATTGATAAATATGAAAAATATTTCATTTTACTCAATTATTATGTATTATTATTTTTTTCTCGTTTCTTAGATTTGTTGAATCTGCAAATTGTATTTATTTACATTCCTGAAGTTTAAAATTGCTTTTGTTATTATGTTCTTGATTTAATTGAAATAATTCAAATACGGATAATTGGCATAAGAGCCAACTTTTGGTGTTGCTACCTGCATCTTAATTGTAAAGAATTAATTTAAAGACTTTGTTGTTGTGCAACTTGAATTAATATATTGTTTTTAATTGCTTTTGTTTTGCTGTTTTTTTCATTTAAATTGAATGATTTAAATGGGGATAGTTGGAATAAGCCAATTTGCGTAATATGAATGTTATTTATGTTGACAGAGAGTCAAGCGCAGTTGCTGAATTTTCAAAGAAGTTGATCGAATGTTCAATTTACAAAATAGATACTAATGTAACATTTATTTGCGTGAAGTGTAAAAATCAAAGAAATATTAATTAAAATAAATGTTTTTGCAGGGAAAATAATTAAGATAAATATAAAAAATAACGATCACTATAATTAAATAAATATTAAATACTATTTAACACAAATAATATTATTAAACACAACACTGGAATTATTTATTTAAACAATATCATGAGATTGTTTACACGTTATTTATTTCACCAATTGTTTATGCCATCATTCAACTGTCCAGTCACTGAACCCGTGAAATTCTATACTGGTTTTAACGCAGAACTGCGTCGCTTTTATATCTCTCCATTACTCTAGAACAAAAAGAAAAAAATTCCCAAAGGGCCACTTAGATAAGATAGCAAAAATTTTGTATTTCAAACACAAATAATAACAAAAATAACATAATGTCGTGAAATTGTCTAAACTCCGGAAAATTTTGGTGTAGCAATAATATCAAAAAAAAATAATTTACCTACATTTAATAAATTACACAATTCATCGTATTTGTTTTTTTAGTGCAGCACTAAATTTAATATCCATTAATTCTAACTGCAACTCGGTATCAATTTGTTTTATTTGCTGTTCCTTTAATGAAGACGGATTAGTAAAAGGTGCTATTTTCTTCTCTTCGGCTGTATATTCATCGAATCAAATTATTGTGTCAATAATTTAAGCTTTTCTATACATATATCTCTCGTAATTAAACCACAAAATAAATTAAATTACGTATAAGGTAGTATACATAAACGCTCTCTTACAAAAAAAAAATAATATAGAATTATAATGGATATGGTTATATATAGTAATAGATTTTAAAATTAGAAAAATATATTTTTATTTTTAATTTCATAAAGAACCACCCAAACAAGTGGCCCGAGGGCTACCACTTGCACACCACTGCTCTAGAACATTCCAGTAATTTTTCAAAACGTTCTTAAATAATATAACAAAAGGATCAGTCCAGCAAGAGTAATTAAGCTTATCTTCCCCATCTGTTGCTCGCATCAACCGCCTGTCGACCAGTGGCGCCGGTTGCGTGCTGACGAAACTCAGTGGCTTCGGCTGCGCACACTACAATAATATCCAAATAAAACTTTATTGATACATCACATCATCTTGACTATGGTTTCGTTGAAACTAGCATTATACTTGGTAAATAGTTAATTTAAATAACTTTAAATATTACGTAATTAATGACGTAATTTAATGATTATTTTGAAAAATATTTCGGCTGTTTAACGTATTTTTGTGATTTATTTTGTTCTCTTTTGTCAGATTTGTTAAAAAATATACTTCTTTACATTGAAGTTTTTAGTTGATTTTGTTCCTCTTTTGTTAGTTTTTTGTAAATTACATATTGATGGTTGAAATAAGAGCAAACTTCTTTTTTTTTGTTGATAAAAAAAGAAGTTGATACAACATATTTGGCAAGGAATCAATTTGAAAACTTTGTTGTTAAAGGTTACATCATGTAATGATTAATATTAAATAGGTTCAGTTTATTTTTGTGGATTTTTGTTTTCGTTTTTCGGATTTGTACCTGAAGTAATAATATTGTATTTATTAGGACAGTTTCCATTTGTGCTTTAGTTGTATTAATATTTCCTAGATTTATTGAAATGATATAAAAAGAACCGTATAGTCCACTATAGTGGCCGACGGTAGTGAACATGTCAAATAATGAAAAAACGTGTCGTTGGAATAAGAGCCAACTTTTATAACATGTGTAGATATATTGAAAATTAATTTTCTTACTATATTTTGGATTGAATTGGTGCAGAATATAAATAAATTTCATAAAGACTACCTCAATTATAAGTTTGACATTTGTTTAAATTAGATGTCCAATATTATTTCAGTTGTTTGTATTTTGTTATTAATAAAATCTCCCCGGCAACCATTTCTTCATATTGGGGAACAAGTAGTACCTATTCCGAAGGGTCCAAATCTGGAGAACAAGAGGATGTGGAACGAGTTGGAAATTTAACTCCATCAATTTTGCGGCTACAATCACAGATGAGTGAGCTGGTGCGTTGTCGTGATGGAAAAGGACTTTTGTGGACCAATCGTGGACGTTTTTCTTGCAGCTCGGTGTTCAAACGGTCCAATAACGATGAATAGTATGCACCTGTTATAGTTTTACCCTTTTTCAAATAGTCTATGAGGATTATTCTGGGGTAGTGACCTCGATAGGGCGTCCAGGACGTTCAGCGTCACTTGTGCTCATGCCTACTCCGAAAATTTTGAAACCACTTATAAACTGTTCTAATCGAAGGTGCAGATTCACCATAATGTTTATCAAGCTTCTCCTTAGTCTTCTGAGGCGAATTGCCTTTCATAAAATAATGTTTTATCAACACACGAAATTCTTTTTCTTTCATTTTTTGAAAAACATTTTCTTTCTCAATTTACAGGAACGTAATATTTATCTTTTTTATAAGTACCAATGTTGCGAACTCTCGAAATTCTGTTTCTTCATTTTTTTGAAAATCACTCGACTTTTTCAATTTAAACGAACGTCAAATACAGAGAAATGGACCGATCTGGTTGAAACTTGGTGAGCGTTCTTCCAAGACATGTCAATAACTAAACATAACCTCGATACGTACCAGTGATGCCATCTCTCGAACTTTCCACGGACTTTTCAAACCACCCTCGTATATTTTGATTTTCTTTTATTAACGGCTTGACAACCAACTTTTGTAACAATGGAGTCGTCTTCCTTGGAAGCGTCATCGGTGGCTGATTCTGTGGCCGAAAGAGTAGTAGTGTTATTTTAAGATTTTTTATATTTAAACTGATTAGAAGTAGAAGTTAAATTTTATTATTTATTTTTTACTTTTCCTTCATGATTTTCTAGTTAAAATAATACAAACTGTTGTTCCAGACGAATTATTAAATGTTTATAGGAGTATTATTTTAATTGTTTGTTGTATTTTATATTGAATCTGTGATCTAGATGTATCAGATTTTGTTAGTTTCAATTGTTTTCTCTGTTCGTTTTAATTTGCTGTTGAAATAACAGGAGAAAAATTCTGTTTCTAAGTTTTTTTTTGTGCTATTACTTTATTGATTGGAATCAATAGTTGGAATAAGAGCCAACTTTTCGTATTGTTTATATTGGTAGTACTGTTCTTTATTCGTAATCTGTATTTTTTTAAATAAGAGCTTTAGGCATATCAAATTAGGTATGTACCAACGGCATATCAGTTATTTCTAAGTTAGTCTTAGCAATGTGAATAAATAACGCAAAATAAATTGAAAACGAGTGCCATCGATGAAAGTTTTCCACGAGTTTGAATCACTTCCACACATCTGCTAAGCTTCATTCATGGTTTGTGTCAGTTCCTTTATGGGTTGTGGTAGATTAGGACGCTTGCGAAAACATTGATCAAGATGATCCCACAAGGGTTTAATAGTATTCAGGGCAGGACTCAATGCCGGCCAGTACATAGTCCAAAATCCACGCTTTTGTAATTTTTAGTTGGAACCGAGGTACGAGTACTATATGATCCTCCAAAACATTTGCGTTGTAATTCATTGCATTTAGTTTTTCATATAGTCATCTCGAATTATAAATAAATACATATACGTATTTGAGAAAGATACAATACAAATATTTCAGCTGTAATGAAACAGATGTTTGTTGTATCAGAACCTTAACTTTTGATCCATGTTCGTTACTTATTTCTTTAACATTAACGACATGTTTGCTTTCATATTGTAATTTTCCTTTATGAAGAGAACTGTTTTTATTTTAAAAGTTATAAAATCCACAAAATAATATTATTTGAGTTATAGTTTTATGAACTATATTTATATTTATTTGAGAAGTACACCTTCACTAATTATTCTTCTAACTGTAGTACAAGGCACTTTAGTCATTTCTGTAGTTTTTGATACTGGCGCACTCTCGTTATCGTCACACATTCAGAACTATTTGTTTTGCATCGTCTGATAAATGTTTGCGATTGTGATTCGCGGTTGTGGTATTTTCTTCAAAATTTTCGTTCGCAGGTTGCAACATTTTTAATGTTCAATGCGACAATTCTGTTGAACTAACGAGTTTAAAATGTCGTTCTAGAGAACAAATAAAATGGTATTTTTCCTACTTAATAGTAAGAAACAACTGTACTGAAAAGATTACGTTGTTAAAAACAACCGAACTCCAATCTCGAGAAAGGAAATGCAAAAAGTACTATAATAATCAGCTCCTGAATACAATTAGGCTTAATACCTGCTGAGAAGAACCATCCTCTTCCATTAGCAAGTCAAGTCAACGCCAAATAATGTAACCAAACTATACAATACTAACAATATTTCCCTATACTAGTGGCTGAGTAGTGTTTACCAGCCCCCCGACAACTTAATGCGCAGGTAAGCGTAGTGTTGTATTATCTGTGGTGTTTACCAGGACGTCTATATGCACGACCGTTCAATGAATTAAACGAAATCTGGATTCGTCTGCAAATAGTACAGGCTTCCTGTGATGAAGTTGCCAAGCTTGTGATTCCAAGGAAATATCATTCGCGCAGCTTTGCGAACAGGTCTTCTAGGTTTTAATTGTACTTCTTTTAGTCTGTTTTTAATATTCTACTCAGAAATTTCTGTTGAAATTTAAGAGAAGACGGAATGGTATGAAATGCAATACACAAAACAATTCAAAATCTAAAAATATAATAAATGTTGTTGTTAGCAGCTGTTACGAGGTAACCTCGTAACTGCCCAACAATGGCTGGAAGTAACGTGGCGTAACTTGATATTAACATACAAAATATAACTTGATCCGCCACATTGCTAAAGGACAAGCTATCAGTCTTGATTTACGTAGTTTTTCGTTTTCGACCTGGTCCAAATTTCCTGACATTCTCCCAAAACCTATTCCATAAACGCTGGATAACAGAAGGGCTAACACGATGGTTCGTGCTTAGTTATCGAATAGATAAGATGCTCATTCTACTTACAAAGAAAGATTGACAAATGACTTCATTTTTCATCTTTAGTAAGCCTTTAAACTTTAAACCTAAATTCAAAGCATACTTGAACATTTTTTTCAGTGTTTTGTGCCAATCTTTTACTTTTGTCTTACATATAATTTATAATTCTACAGTTTTTTTTTAATATCAGTAACCGAGACCCCGATTTTATTAGAAATTGTTGATATAACAATTGTAGGGTTTGAAAAAAGTGTACTTAAGACGAGTACTTAATCAAGGACATTTTTGAGTTAATAGAATCAAAAATTCTGAATGGTTGTTATTCTTATGTAAAATATAGTTTAGCAATAAGGGGGTTGTATTTCTAACCAGTTATTTTAAATTTAATTATTCATTGTTGCCCTGAATTATAGCAATATAACAAAAACTATTAACTCCTTCAACAATGAGTAACTCCTTATTAAAATAGTGTAACGTTTTTATTTATATGGGTGAAGTGTAAAACACAGACAAATATTATTAACTTAAAGAATACGTTTATTAAAGGATAAATAATTAAGGATTAAATATTAAAAGATATTAAAAACAACTAACACTATGATTAAATAATTATAAACACTAAGAATATTATTAAATGCTTAAACACTACGGTTATTTATCTATACAATATTTATATCACTACACTTTTATATAAGTACATTTATTTATGTTAACAACTGGTAAACTGTATATTTATATCACCAAGTTCATTGCTCGTTGCTTATATATATCAGACTGTCCCTCCGCTTTCTTTCGGCCGGTATTTATACAGCGCATACCATTCTAGAAGCCTTCGAAGCGACAATGACCTGTATACAAAGGAATGTGGTCACGGCGTAATTAGGCTCTAGCCGCTGCGGCGCCAGGGATTGCGTCATCGCTCTGGAACGTTCTGTCAGTGGCGCCGTTGTATACTCTTCTCCCAGGGGCGCACGTCACAATAGTTTAATTTGCAGTTCATTCGTCAAATTGTA
Organism: Harpalus rufipes; assembly: GCA_951394225.1. NCBI lineage: Eukaryota > Metazoa > Arthropoda > Insecta > Coleoptera > Carabidae > Harpalus > Harpalus rufipes. The sequence goes on from OX596275.1 coordinate 3,945,680, forward strand.
ATCTTCGTTTTATAATTGTCTTTCTGTTTTCTATTTCATATTTTCGGTTAGTATGAAGCTTTTATTTCAATAGTTCCAAAATCATTACTGACATATAAAATACATTTTGATAAAGATTTTATTAATTTAATGCCTTCAATTAAATTGCACTGATTGGGTTTTCAGAGTCACCGTTACATATCTGAAATAGTGCATCTTTTATGCTTTTGTGATTTAATTTTACTGCTAGTACTGCTCGTATCACTAATTCGTTTTACAGTAAGCAAAACAATACTTGGCAACGCTGTATTATCTGCCAAAACTTAAAAGTTGCGGAGTATAAAATCATAATTCATATTAATATTAAATAACAATTTGATCAATAAATAGAAATACAGTAAGTATTTAGTTTGTTAATATAAAGGTATTAATACTTTAATAAATTAGTAGGTAGGCAATAAATAATTATAGATAATATAGAATGTAACAATTTTAAGATTAATTTTTATTAATTGTAATCTCATACATACTTAAATTATTATAATCAGGGAATATGAGTAAAGAGGAAAGAAATAGAAATAAAAACTTTGAGGAAGAGGAGAAAATAATTATAGTACAATTTGTAAAAGAATAAAGGGACCAATCCGCAGCTTCATTGGGTTTTCTTTGTCGATGTTTTTAATTCGCACCTCCGACTTCAGCTCTTCCATTCGTTCTGGGAACTTCACAAATCTGTGCATAACTGCTTCGAGGGAGTGTGATGCCCTAGCTATGATTCTGTACACCGTAGGTGTGTAATGTATTATTACAAAAAGAAAATCATTTTATTTTATCGACTTATTGACAGCGTTTTCCTGGCCGTTTCTTCGATATTGGTGTAAAAGTATATGAAACAACTGTAAAAGTATTGTTTTTTTGATAGCTATGCTAATGTTTGCAGATAAAATAAAAGCACATTAAACACATTTTGTGTTTGGCTAGCTGGTCTCATTTGAAACTTTGAAACAATTTTGTAATATGATTGTTATGTTAATATGTTCATTTTCAAATGAGAATACACAACACATTTTTATATCTTCTAAAATTGTTGTGTAAAATTATAAATTTGTCATTAAAAAACTTGGTGATTTTAATATACACGAGGTAGTTCATTTTTAATTTTTTTTTTTCGAAAAATAATTAATTTTTTTGAATTTCTATAATTATTTTTTCAATTTAAATTTTTATAAAGAGTGAAGCTCAAGTTTTTTTTATAACAGATAAAATTATTAAATAGAAACAGTACAGATGGCCGACGCGAAGTGTTTGTATAATATATGTTGTCTTCATTTTAGTTAATTGAATTGCTACAATGCTGAGTTGCCTACAACATTTTGGTGACACAGACAAATTTTCCAGTAAACCTGTTTTTATTTATTGTTTACTATTTTTTTTCTGTAATATTTCAAATCGTTTGGCCGATCTATCCTATAAACCCAACCATGTTGTTGATATTTCACGCATTGTTTTCTGGAAATGGAGTCTATGGAAAAACAAAAGGAGTGTCAGGATTTTGGATATGTTTGACGTTGACATAATTCTATTATATTTTGTGATATTGTAGTTATATGTTATTATAAATAAAAGTTCTTGTTGTCTGTTGAATATATTATTAGTGTTACCCACAATTCATAACATTTTGGTGTCAGAAGTGGGATAATGTAACAATAGAATAAAATTTATATAATTAGATGAGCAGATGTAGTAGTACATATATTTTTTATATCCTTATCAGAGATGGTTGGCTGTTAGCATAATTATTATTAACAACTATAAACTTAATGTTAACTGTAGATGTAAAAATCCAAATAAAAAATTATTAGAGAAACCAAAAACCGAGTAATTATTCAATTTTTTAAAAATGATTTCGAAGTTTCACCAAGAACTGATACAAGAAATAATTTTAATTCTTTCGCGAAAGTATTGTATTTAGAAAAAATGGTTATTTTAGTCGATAGGGTATTATATCCTTAAGCTAAGAATATTTGGTGCATTTTTCATTAGAATTATAATTGACGACTATTAAGGTTCTAAAAATTATTAGGTTAAAATTTTCAATATTTACTGGTTTCTGCTGTAAATAAACTAGATAAAGTAAGAAAAAAAAATACTTATTGAGAAGCAGTTTTAATCTGACGTCTTTACAATATCGGTAAATTAAAAAAAATATTTTAAATATTTTACTATAATCTCAAAACTTGTTTTGTGTGAGTTTGGTGAATTCAGCATTATTTACAATTCGTTTGAACATAACCTAATCTTTATAAGTAATTATTTTTACAGAATATACATATTTGTAATAGCTGTGTTACATATTTCTGATTTTATTTTGCTTTTTTTTGGGGTAAATTGAGAAATCAAAACAATTAACACTAATATTAGTGTAAGTATGTTTTTCTGATAAATGGAACTAATTATTACATTTAGTTTTTGTTTTACATCTAAGCTCAGATTTCTAGTCCGAATTTTAAATTTCGCGCAAACATACGATATCCTGTGTGTTGTAATTCTTACACTAGATGGTTCTAGTTGCCCAATGTTGTGACAGTTCACAATTGTTGTGATGTTTTCGTCACTGGATTTATAGAAATAATTCATATGTCGCATATTATATACGAGAATTTAAACAAAGCGATGAAATAGTTGTACCAGATAAATTGAACAATATCTCTGTGCATTAATTTTTCACTTTAACACTGAACAATGAGGTTATATATGAAAATAATGTGTAATTTTGAGTTTTATTTTGTATATCTTGTAGATAACAATTAGTTGTCACGACGTCAGCAGTTCATATTCATTGGAGTCCAATGATGATTTTTATTCTTTAATGAACTATGACATTATTTGGGGTGCGTTACTAAGAATTATATGCAAAATTAACTTTCTTTTCGTACATGTATGAATTATTAAAATATGTTTTCAATAACTTAAATAAGTTCAGTTTTGTTTGCTCTACTTATGATACTAGGCAAACAAATATTATGTTACAAATACCACGGCATAAAACTACTTATTATGAGCACAGTGTATACCACATGGGAGTTAAAATATAAAATATATAATGGCTCTACAGAGAAAACGAGCGCTTTTTACTATCAATAATCTTTTAATTGAGAAAGAACACTATTCGGTACAGGAGTTTTTTGATGATTATTTATCTTCTAGTAATTGTAATTGGGATTTTAATTATTCTGGCAATATATTACATTACGTATGTTCATTTATGTAACATTTATGTTTAATTAATTTTTCCAGAAATTTTGTAGATTATTTTCTGTTACTGTATTAAAATTTATTATATTTTGTACAGTTATGTATTAACAAAGTGGAAAAATAGCATTGCTGAACTATTGCTTTTGGTGTACTTTTTGATCAATAAATATTATTATTATTGTTTAATATCTTTGCTTATTGTTGTGGGCTGTTAATATGCTTGTATTTATTTAAATCAATGAAGTTTTTCAAGTTCATAAAATTCGTAATTTCCATCTCACTGAAATAGTTTTTCGTTTACAGGGTTGGGTTACTGAAGCTTGTGAATCTTTTCTCTTCTCAACTACCCGAAATATTTTCTTATTTACACTGAGTGTGATTGTAGTTTGTATTGAATTGCTGGCAGATGAAAGGTATTATATATTTTACTTTAGTACATATTATAATCTTTTTACTTTAATTTTTTTATATTTATTTACTGGGATACGTTTAAGGTTGAATTTTTCATAGACAAAAGATATTTCGCCAATCGCTTTAGAATTTGGAGTAAAAGTATTTTCGAATTCAAGTATCAATATTTTCTTAATTAAAAGGATAACCATGTATTTTATTTGCTTCAGTAATAAGAGAAAGACGGTAAACACTATTTTTTCTGCATTTCTTGGCTTAAAAACACAGATGCCATCAACGGTAACAATTTTAGATTTCCACTATAATTCTCTATTGTTTCTATTATTTTTGTTGAAATGGTTTTAACGCTGTCTTGGAGGAAGATCGTATTCAGTTATTTTTGTTTAATGGGATTACGCCACTTGTAAATTACAGTTTTCCCCAGGGGAAGACTGCCAGCTTTTTTTTGAAATCACATGTGCTGATTTAGATTTCCACTATAAGATTATTTATTTTTGATAATAACTTATATGTTCTGAAGGGGGTTTCCGTGTCTTAACTTGATGCCAGGACTACCCAGCCAGAGGTTTTCTTGGACACACACACACTAGCAGATGGCCCTGCTCAGGACACGACGCGGACTAGGGACAACCAGCATGAAACAAAAAATATTAAACGTCTATTGCATTCCTCAACTTTTTAAATGGAATTCTATTTTGGGTGTCTTTTTAAAGTGGAATTCTACCACATGCATGTATTTGAATTCTGTGGAGATGTCATTACTTTTCCTATAGAATTGAAATTATTGTCCTTAAAATTTAATGCGAATTTAAAAGATATATGGTTGAATTTCATGTTGTCCTGGATGTCCTTCTTAATTTTAAAGTTGTCTTTTGACATCTACATGAAGCATGGTTTCCAGTTTTATTTTAAAATTCCTTCTTGCATTTTTGGTGCACTTTTCCGGCTTTAATTATTGCTCATTTCTTTCCATATTGTTTATGCTATTACAAATTGATATTAAACCTAATATACATATGCGAAAACGAAAAAATCCTTAAAAGGACTGTACATAAAATATACCTACAATATTAAAATTAATGTTTTCTTTAATTATTGTATAGTTCAATTTAATGCCGATCATTTCAATCATCTTTTGTTACGGTGAAGTGTTCCTTCATTCTATTACCCAATTTCGTTTTATCATGTGTAAATGAATCTATCCTGTATTTTCAATTCACATCACTGTATTTCACCTCACTACACTTTACTATCATAATTATGTATTAATATAATGAAACTACACAATCACTACAGAGCTCAATTAAACATGTCCGTCTCTTACCGGGGTTGTCTTGTAGGAATCACAGCCCGAAACTCATTTGTTTTTCATACTTACACTTGTTGAATTACTTTTAAAAATAATAATAAAAAAATCTGATGTGACCAACAGTATATAATTTTTATATTTATAAATTTATCCATACAATATATAGAAAAAGTATTAAAGCAAACTTGTAAAAAATGGAATAATCTTTAATTTTTATAATAACAAATTGAGAAAAAATTACATTTAAAGGTATTTTTTGATGAAAAACTATCTTGAGCTTCAAGTAAACTGCCATTTCCGGTTATCCGATTGCCACCAAAATCTAATCAGATATTTCCATATTAGAATAAGGTAGAAATACATGGTTTCAAAACTTTCTGAATGATAGTATTTGAGTTAGAGCGTAAACGGGATCCACACATACATACATACAAACACACCTTTACCCAGGGTAGCGGGAGGTATAAACAATATTTTTCCTAAAAACTCTTAATTCCATAAACCATTTTTGTCGCCCTCGTATGGTTTCATAATAGAAAGTAATTTTAGAAATGAGCTGGGTTCTAATATCTCTTAATAATTGAACAGTTTATTTTAATAAAACAATGAGGTGTTGAAATTCCTAGTTCTGTTTATTATAATATGCTTACACACTGTCAAAACATTTGTAATTATGTATTAATTTTTATTGGCTTAGGGTTTCACTGTTCCATTCCGTTGATGAAAGTATCCCCTACCACAAAAAATTCTATGGTTTTGTATTCTCAAAATTATAAGATATTTATAATTATTATTTTTATACGGTGTAACGTTTTCATTTAAATCATTTTAATAATAAAAAAAAATGTATTGTGCAGTTACAGATGTAAGGCAATAGCTACTGTCATAGTCCACGATACAATAAAATCGGCAAAAATTCGTGGTTCCTGCACTGAAGTTGCTGTCACGGAAAACCAAGATCAAAATACTGCGAGGCAACTGTTTTTAATTTCTGGTTTTCAAGTGAAACAAATGTGTCATAAACAAATGATTGGTAGGGTTGTGACGCTACTTACATATAATTTTGAGTTAGATCTTCAACCTATAATGAATAATTGAATTATATTTTTACTTATAAAAATACAGCTGGAATTTTAAGCTCAAAAATTTTGGAAGTTGGAACATTTAACATTTATGATTGGATATTATTATATTTTAACTTTTACATACTTTTTTATATATATTATAAAAGTATCATAAATGTATTATAATTTTGTAGTAATTGTACTGTTTTTATACAATATTGTAGATATAATTTTGTATTTTACACACAAAAATATTTTTTATGTCTAGGTGACTTATTTTAATTAGTATTCCTAATTAATGATAATGTTGATTAACAAAAATATATTATTTCGATAAAAAGCGTCCGTAGAATTGTTATAAATTATTTTTTATATAAATTTTTACCTTCCGTCACCTTTAGGTAAGGAATGTCTGTGTGTGTGTGTGTGTGTGTGTGTGTGTGTGTGTGTGTGTGTTTGTGTGTGTGTGTGTGTGTGTGTGTGTGTGTGACGAAAATTTCGGTTCGCATATCTTCAATACCACAATTCCAAAAATTATAATTTTTTCGTAATCCTCAAGTTTATATCCAGAAGAAGAAATGATTAGATTTTGTTTATAATTGGTGAACCGGAAGTACCCTCATTTGAAGATTTTAACAGTTTGATTTGCGATTTGATTGCATCTTATACTTCATATTCAATAGATATAGAGTTAAAGAATTATAAAGATATTAAATTTCATAAATCAGGCAGCTATGCTAACCATGGAAACTGCTAATATATACAGATAATTCCTATTGACAGATGTCAGTATCAATGAAAATTAAATTAATGTGGCAGAGATGAGGATGTTGATGTAGATGTCGGGGAAGACACAGAAAGATACGGTAAGGAAATAACTTCAGTGTTACAAGTTTCTAGAAAGATACGAGACGATTACATTGGTTTGAACATGTTATGAGGAGAGATGAAGGATATATTGGAAGAAGAATGAATAGCTTAGTAATAGAAATAAAAAATAGCGACACCTAACGAATGGGAAAAGCTAGAGAAGAAAATGTCAGTATCAAGTACAATTTTCATAGTTTGTTTATGAAATAATTTTACTGGAAATTTAGAATCTTTTGTAAGGAAATTACGTATGGAATTTATACATAATACGCAGTATTGACGGAAGGTATTGTGCTGGCCACATCAGATTTTTACTTTTACATTCGTTTTTATATTGCTTAAAAATATTATAATAACATTATTTTGTAGTACATCATGTACTATTTTGTATTATTTTTTTAGATATCTTATATTTTGCATACAGAAATATATATTTTTTATATTTACTTGACTTAATTGTATCTAGCATATTAAGGATTTTTATAATGTTTAAATATTATTTTTATTTAATGTTTAAATATGTAGAACAAAGAATTTGTATTTCAAGCTAATAGGATCAGCGTTCAACAAGTTAAAAAACTTTAATCAAATGTGCGTGCGTAAGCTTAGTTCACATGTCACGAAACAATATTTATTATCAAAGAAGGTATATAATAATAAAATATAAAAATTGCAATTTTATAAGTTTATGAAATATTTTTATTATAAAATGTAAAATAAATAATCTTTATTATTTTGTTTAAAATATTATTTTTCAATCTTTGTGTTGTAAAATAATATACATTTTTTTTATTTATCGTAATGAAAAATTGGTGTAAAAAATGTTTTAATTTTGAAAATGTTTCATTCGATATTTAAGATAAAATTCTGCTAGATAAGCAAGCTTGTGTATGAATTCATTAATAAGAATTGAAATATTCATGATATGTTTTCGTGTCTTGATTTAATCCCATATTTTTTTCTTTGTACGCTAGGAAGAAAAAAACAAGTTTTGAGAGTGGAGTAATAGCCTAATAAGAGAAAGAGATACTTGTAGGGTATTATAAAGAACTATGAATGACTAAGAAAACGGAATTAACTATATTTTTATTAATTCAATTTTCTGTTCTAAGATGTTGTTTAAAGTCTATGAATTTTACTTGTCTCATATGACGTAGTATGTGTATGAAATAAGTAATAAACCAAAAAAGTTTATAATATTAGGGTTGTGATCACACATTATTAAATAATGTATAATTAATATTTTTTTATATAATGTTTCATCTTAATTTAAATTAATAATGCAATATAGAATTTTTAAAAAAGGTGTTGCTTTGAAAATATCCATTATACATATAGAAAAATATATTAGCAGTTTTTGAAAGTCTTTGAACGTCGTCATAATTTTCAAAAACTCTTTGTAAATTATTTGAACTTTATATGTGTGCCATACTTGTAATTGTAAACACATTGTAGTTAATTTATCTCGTAATATTTTATTCTTTTGTCACGTATATAGAGGTGTTATCATTATATAACAATTTTACAAATGAATCGGTAGCCGAAGTTATTGATATATTCAGGATTTTTTTTTGTTTTGCTCGTATTCTTCAAGCTGTAAAATATTTACTATACTTATTTAAGCTCACCAATTTTCAGTTTTTAAAAAAATCGATTATAATGAAATATATTATTTTGTTTGGTTTTTTCTTCTGAATTGAATACATGTTTGTTCATAGATTTAAGCTAGTAAAATACTATGAATGCTATATAATTTATAAAAGTATAAAATATATCAATGTATATAAATTTTTTTTGGTTAAAAATTATTCGGTTTCATGTTAAAATTTACTAATATATTGAATTACTCATTGTGACTGATATTAATTTGTTTCTCATTTAAAAATTAAATTCCCTAACGAACTGTTTGCTGTTATAATGAAACTCTGCTGCGAGAATTCTTGGCTTACCTTTCAATTTCAATTGGTCGATATTATTTTGTGTTTTTAATAATCATGGTTATTGAATATTGAATTAATTTTTTTCGAAAGTTAATTAAATTTGCTTTAGTACGATCGTCAAGGTTTTAATTATTGACAAAATATATAACAATATTTTATTGCTTTCTTCTCTTCTTTTCTCCATTTTAGGTGTGCAGTACGAAATAAATTAGAGACGAAAAAATATATCTTTATTTGAGATTTAGGTACAATTGGCGGACATTTGTCCGGGAGCATTTTAAACGAAATTGTATAACAGTATTTTGTGATAGTGAAAATTTAATTAGAATATTGTATCCTAAGCTGTTTAATACCAGCGAGTGATTTCATTTGATGTGTAAGAGGTTTGCCTATTAAATAAGGAGACTAAAGCGAACAATTGGGATTGTTTTAAAAAAATTCCATCGTTCGAAACAGTGCTTTAGTTCATCTTTAATGGACATTAAGGGTGTGTTCGAGTCATGGAATGCACATTTCTCTTTTTACTTCCTTGTACGTAAGTAAAGGAAGTATTGTAATCGCGAAAAATTTCGGTTTTCAGATTTCAGCAGAAATATCCATTTTGATCATCCCTGAATCCATTTCGACTAATTTCCTCGTGACGTCTGTACCTACGTATCTCGCATAACTCAAAAACGGCAAGCCGTAGAAAGTTGAAATTTTGTATTTAGAACTCCTATAACATCTAGTTGTGCACCTCCCTTTCTGGTTATTACACAATTTCCAGAAGTGGCACTTTACATGAAGCCTATAATAGATTTTAATGAAAAACTGTTTTAAAATATAATCCAAAACTTTTCAAATTTGGTATACAAGACTTTTATGTCAATCGAAATAACATAATAGATTTTGGTTAAAATAGGCTAACCGGAAGTGGTACATTACTTGAAGTTGTTAACAGTTTTTCTTGAATAAAATGATTTTATTTTGATTTTAGAAATAAATGCTTCAAATAAAAGTTTTAGAGAATTAATTTCTGCGTCTAGCATATCAAGTATTATTAAATTAGCCCTTTGTATAAGCGAGATATATAAATTTAAAAATTATATACTTTTTTGTTTTTGTAATAAAGCTTGCTATGGATTAGGACAAAAACATAAAAAAATGTCATGTCAAATTACGTTAAATACGTGCAATTTTATGATTCTTACAATAACAAATATTATATTTTTATTGTGAAATTAGTCATATTCATTGTTGTAATCAAATATTTCTTTGTTGTAATGAAAACTCTCTCGCTATATATCTTAATATTTTGTAATTTATTTATTAAAAAAATATGTATAGTTTAATAATCGTACAAGGAAGTCGTGTGGTGTCCACATCAGATTTTTTCCTTTAGCGTTTTCTTGAGGTTGTTGGTTTTTCCAAATAATACTTTGATTTACCGTGACGTCATTGCTTCCATTTTTGAGTAGCTAATTTTTGTCTTTTCATTCTTGGTGCAGAGTGATCCTCATCTTCTAGATGATAAAAAGTACAGTTTTGTCACATGTATTTATTTATTTATTGAAACAATCCAACAGAACTATAAGTTCCAATTATAGGATACAATAAATTAAATACATAAAAGCCCAGCAAAAAGTATATATTCAATCAAAATATTTTCTTTCATGATCAGAAAAAATATTTTTCCTGCTAACTCTTTGCTGAATGAAGTATTTAAGGATTATTTTTGAAGATGAATTTCTAATGTTTAAATGATTATGAAAGATGTGTTACTGTTTTTTTTTTCAATACTTATTGACAATCTTAGCAATCGTATTCTCTCGCATAATTTTTTCGTTATGAATAATTTCACTGATCGCCTTCATCTTCTTTCCCACCTTTCATGGAGCGCTTAACTCAGACTCTTCAGGTATAGCACCTATTTAGGTGACCCCATCACAATAACTCTGGTTGCGACCTTGTCTATCAAATTTAATTTTAACATCGTTTGTTTCATTTAAATTTTATGATGATTGGATTGACAATCAATATAAAATTTCTTAAATGTTAGTAATAATAAATAAAAATTCTTCCAAAATTCTGGAGGCTCATAACTTTATCTGCTTCATTCTAAAACTGGATAGAATAAAATAAATATATTACCCATTGCTGGGTGTGCTAATCTATATATTTGTACCGTGAAGGCGTTTACCAGGCGTCACCTTAGGTTCACTCGTTGCTGGCGCGGATAGTGTACCATTTAAAATAAGAAATATTTTTGCCGAGGATCGAATCCGGATCACCAGATTCGCGACCAGACACTCAGCCTAACGACTACGAGACCCCATAAATATATAAATAAAAATATATTCCTAGATTTTTTTTCTTGTGTAAAAGTACTTTGTCAATGTTTCTAATTATATATAAATGTAACATAACCTAATTTAATTCGATTGGCACAAATTAATAATTAAATTCATAATACATAAGCACAACATATGCAGTATAAGTTATTTATTAATTAAATTTTTGGTAATTTCGTCCCAGGTTTTTTTATATAAAATTAAAAAGGATTGTCGATTCTCTATGTCAAGACCTAAATTATTAATCTTTTTCGTATCTTTACCAATAAGTTTTAATTCTTTTCATTTTAGCACATTCATTTCTAGGAGAAATAAAATAAAAATATACATTTCCCGTCGAAATGGAAAGATCAGGTTAATACGTTTGGAAATATTTACTTTCGTTCAGTAAATGTATTGTAACTAGCGTTAAAATATTAGATTTTGACAATTTTTATCGCAGTATATTATATCGTTTACCAAACGATAAATTTGTTTGGTAATTTTATGGCGTTAAATGGGGTTGATAATAGTATCCATTAAAAATGAATAATATATAATATATTGTAGGAAAATAATATAGGAACAATAAAGTCAAACTTTGGGAGGGTAGGAAATTATATTAGAAATGGTCGGGCAGTCATTATACATCTGTCCGGCTTGACTTCAAAATAATAATTTTTGTATCATAATTTAGTAATCTCCATAGTTAATGTAATGCATTAATAGAATAAAGCAGGGTAATGCATTATATTTGCCGTCAAATAAGTATGGATTGATGTTCAACTTTTTCCTTTCTTCGCACCCTGTCCCTTGCCATGTGGCGTTGCCGCTTCTTCATAACTTAGCATTTTCAACATTGCCCATGAATTTGACGGCAAGTATAGCATGCGAGATCAAAGCAACTCGATCGCTACATTTTCCGCCCCAGTTTTTTTATACTTGTAAAATTAACAAGATGACATTGATTTTTGTTGATCTATGTTAGGATCTAGGTTTTCTTTTCATTACTGGAGGATCAATATTTTTAATTCATTTCACTTGAGCAGATTTATTTCATGACAAACAGGTTTTGTTTCTTATATAAAATAATTTTTTTTTTGTTAATTTTAGTGGTACTATGATTTATTTTATAGTTTCCGCAATTTTTTCATATTAATAAAAATTTAAAATGATACCTTTTTTGTTTTAGTTCTGTTTATTGTTATAAAAACCGATGTTTCGGCAGCATGAACTGCTGCCTTCTTCAGGAAATAAACAAATATATAAATAAATATTAACAAAAACATTAGCAACTGGTAACTATGGATGTTGTTTATTACACAGATCACTTTTGTGCCATGTAAAATTAGAAATAACTGTTTGCGCTGGTCGGGATCGAATCCGGTTCCCCATATTCGGAACCAGATAGGCACACGGCTAAGAGACCCCATGGGTATATATTTATTTCTTAAATAACTAAGGTAAAGTTTATTTGATTTAATATTTCCTTAAATACAATATTTTTGTATACTCTTTATTTTCTACATCTATATAGCCCTTCAATTTTTTTTATTTTTAAATTCTTTATTGACAGTCTAGACATTGCAACGTACAATTATCCACGAGTAAATATAGGTTTTTCAGAATTTATTCCCACATATTCAAATGTTTCATCTTATTAATTACTTGTCATGAGTCGTTTTGAGTCGTCGAGAGAATCGATATTTTACATAAAGATAAGAATATTTAATTTTTGCTGACAGTTTTGATACGAGATAAAACTTTTTAGTTCTTTCTTATTTGTTTAGTTTCAAATTAATATATTTTATAATAATTTATATAACTCTGAATACATATTGATTTGTAAATTTGAATTTAATTTCGATTAGAACTATTTTTCCATGCTTCTAAATATTTAAAACTGTTAAGGTTATTTATTTCTGATAACTACGTATATAAAACTATTTCAATGAATATTTATTAATATACAATATAGCTTCTGCATATAAACTTTAATATAATGTTTCATATATTTTTAAAAAACTATGTTGCAAGTTAATTTTACAGAATGTACGTTTTATAAAAACTGTTAATAAACATTAAAAAGATTCATTCGTGATACCTGCACAACAATTGTGCAATAAGAAACTGAAAATGTACATGTGTTCTGTACAGTATATATTTTTTATGCGTGTTATTAAGAATATTTGCTAGATGGTGGAATATTATACAATATAACACACGTGCCTTGCTTTTAAATGGATGCAATTTTATTTTGTTAAACTTTGAAACATGTAGATAAAAGAATAGTAAAGTAGCATTTTAAATTTCTTTTAAGAAATGGCATTCTTACATTATTTATTAAAAATATTATACTAGAAATACAATTAAATGTTTTTAAATTCAATAATTATTTGTTAAACACATTAGTTCAGCAGTATTTGTTTATAATAATAGATAATTTTGAAAAATCTCTTTCATCTTAATATTAGTAATCAACACACATCTGCCAATTACTTTTTTTTTTTAAAGTAGACAATTTCATTATTATAAATATCTTATAAGTATTAAATTATCAAATAAATTTTCATTTTTCGGCCTCTACAAGTCCATTATTCAATCTTAATATTACTACGTTGCGCGAATCGACGACTGATTTTCAAAGTAAATTTGGATAATTTGGTAGCGTTGTTCAAGCATGAGTCAATTCATAATGATTTGCCAGAGTATACTGATCATAAATGTCAAAAAGTGAGCGCAGTATGACAGCTCGTTTGACAGTTAACCCTTTTGTAAGTTCTATCTAAGCAAAAAAAAAACCTTTTATAACTAAGGTTTATTGAAATGATTTGTCCATCTAAATATTAATAATATTTCAATAATTATTTCAAAATTTGGAAACTGGCCTATATTACCCCAATTTTTAAAAATGGAAACAAGAACATGGATAACAATTACAGACCAATATCTATATTATGCAAATTTGAAAAAAATATTTAAAAGTATTATTTATAAATCTTTGTATGCTCTAATACATCATATTATACCACAATAACATAATTTTGTACCGGAACGCTCAAATGAAACGAATCTGTTAAATATACAGATTACATTATTACAAAGTTATGGAGTGTATCAATTCGAGGTGGATTCTGTTTACACCGACTTCAGCAAAGCGTTTGACAGAATTCCTCATAATTTATTAATAACTAGGTTAGCTGAGCTCGGTGTCAGTAGAAATTTATTTAAATTCCTCAGTTCTTATTTGAGTCGTCGAACACAGCGAGTTGTATTAAATGGTTTTACTTCTGACGATGTCATTGTCACGTCGGGGGTGCCACAGGGTTCCCATTTAGGCCCTCTTTTCAAAATATTCATTAATAATATTGCAACGTGTTTCAAGTTTACAAAAATTTTCCTAGACGCGAATGACAAAAATATACAACTAAATGGAATCGTTTTACGATTGCCTTAAATTTCAAAAAGATATAAATAATTTAGTTGAGTATGGAAATAAATAGGAACTTACAATTAACACTGATAAATGATATTATATAAAGTAGAAAAGAAATAGGGACATTTACAACTTTCAATATAAGGTAGAAGGAAATGTAAGCAACCAAACTAATCATATATAGAATTTAGGTGTGATACTAGATAAGTTAATTTTTAACATTCACATCGACAATATATAAGCTCTAATTTTAGACATCCATCCACCATTTTAACATTTTATAACTCTCTTAGTAGAAATCTACTGGAGTTAACTTGTATTGTGGAACCCACGGTATCATATATAAATCGTATTGAAGCGATTCAACGAAAAATAAATAAATTTCACAATCTTAAGTTTCCAACATACAGGCCAAAGTTGTTCTCATTAGAATATAGAACAAAGTTAATCGACCTTGCGAATTATTATCATTTCTTTTCAGAGTACCCAATTATGGTACTAGAACAAGAAATTTATTCAGTCATTCTTTCTGCTGTACTAATTCTATTCTAAATTTTCCGATCATAAGATTATCACACTTGTACAACTTCAATATGCCAGATTTATTTTCCACAAGTTTACAATGTTTCAAACGCTCACTTAAATTTTATTAGTTATATTCTCAAACGTAATATAACAAGTGATATGATTATCATCGATGATATTCTCGAGTGAAACCAAGCTGCAGATTTCACGAGTCCGAAGGTACGAGCAATATCTTCGATTATTAATCATATCACGAGCTTATATTTAATGAGAGAATATAATGAGTTTTTGCAATCCAACCTAACCTAACTTTTGATATACATATTCATATTGTATTAAAACATGGTACTTACGAGTTTTATTTAATATTTCGGAGTTTGAATTATTGTTATTATTTATTTTTATACTCAAAATTAACCGTCAATGTCATAAATAAAGAAAACAAATCCCTTAGTAACGACTATAAATACGGTGTTTATTTCTTTGTTTTTTATCATTGCTGTGATAAACGCGTAGCTAGGGAGGATTTTGAATGTTGATTGGCGGAAAACATGTTACGTGACTATGGAATTATATAATAATAATAATTGCTTACTAGTTTTTATATATCACATTATGATCATGTGTACTGTATCTAATTGTAACGCTTCAGCTTCTCTTTAATTGGGAATTTTTCCTGTTGAGAAGCCAAACACTGATAAATAATAAAATGTCTTATAATATTCTTTCCTTTATTGTATTTTTAGTGATGAAAATAATTGTTCAACACTCATTTATGGTGGTACAGACCATGCAATTTGCATTAAGATATGCAAGTACATTATTACATTTATTTTTCCAATGCTAGTATGTTAAATTTTTGTATAACATGATTTTCATCTTCAAAACCCAAACAAAAATATGCTTTGGTTGACCTTTTAAAATAACTGTTAATATAGGTTTGGATTGAAAAAAAGTCAGTAGAAAAATAATTAACTAATGTCGAGAAAGATGTACCTTTGACAATTGTGCAATGTTAAATTTAAATGATTTTCAATCTAAGTATGCATTGGCAAATAATTGTTATTTCAGAATAATAAAATGTCGTCTAATGTCTTTATTGTATTTTCAGATGTAATATTACATTTGTTATTTTCCCAATGCTCGTAAGTTATATGTTTGTGTAACATGATAATAGCATATGTTTACCATGACTTGAACCCTTATGTATTTCGGGTAACCCATTAAAAAATATCGGTTCGGATTAAGCTCATTTAAAATTGAAAATTTAGATTCGGATTCAAGTTTTACTAAATTTTGGTTAATTTGGGTTTTGAGGTTCGAGTCCGGTTCGACTCCTTGTAATTATCAATTAAGTGAATTATATCTATTTTTATAAAAAATTAATGAAAAAAAAAACTTGTTTAATATGTTGTTTGTATGTAACTTAAGATATATTTTCTAAGAATAATAGAAATGAAAAACACGTATAAAAGATAAAAGCAGCTCTCATAATGCTTAATTGGAAGCTTTCTTAATACTCCATAAAATTGTTGAGAGCTTATAAAAACTGCAAAAATCGCATCTAACAATTAATTTTAATTGCAAAATGCATTAGCTTGTTGCAAGACATCCCGCGGTGCAGTAAAGATTGTTTTATGTTTTGTTTTATTGGGAGATAACGTGTTGCTATTGGCTGTAGCCGTGGCGATTTGCGGTGAGGTTGTTTGAGTTGAACCCGGTCGAATATTGGGGATTTACAACGTAAGCTCTTACAAAATCGCATCTGCGACGGGGCAGTTGTAAAGTGACATTCACGAGATGTCATGTTGACCAAAGATTTCTAAACAAATTGGGGTTTTTTCTCAGCACCCACGTAAAATTTCTTGTCTTTTCTTTCTACGATGATACAAGTATTTTCAGTATTGGAGATGGGATAATTTTATTCCTACAGAACATATGAATCCTTTAGGATCCAAATCCCTAAGTCCACTTTAGTAAAATGCCCTGATAAATAAATACGAAGGATTGACAACACAAATTATAAAGGAGTCACAGAAAAATCATTGTACGAAATAAACAATATCTAGAAAAGAGACACTGCATTTGTTAATGAAATATTTACTGGTTAATCTGAAGCTGGGTACCTAATTCTTGTATGCGATTTTAAAATGTATTTTTCTAATTTCGTTATCATAAATATAATTTTTCCTATTTCGCACTTACAATAGTATATTGTGTTATTAGGAGTAAAAGTGATACCTCGTGTGCATTTATCCGACTCTTCTTATGTTTATTACCGTCCCTGTAATTGTAATCTGTAAGTCTGCTATTATTTAATAATGTTATTTCCTTAAAAGTAAACTGTTTATATTTCAATTGACAGGTTATTTATTTAAATTTGACAGCTATTAATGGTATTTAGTAACTTTATTCTTAGGTTACCTAGCGTGATATAGAGACATTAAGGGCGATATTACAGGTTTCTTTTATTAAAGTTACTTCTTATTCGTTGATCTGTATAGTTTCTATGGATATTTATTTATTTTATTTCCACTCCGGCGGCGTAGAAATTAGCTACTTCTACTCCGGCGGCGTAGAAATTAAACTTCTACCTTGTGAATCAAGTCACAAAAGATGCTACTTTTATGACGTTTGAAGAAAAAGTGAATTTTGTACAACTGTTTTTATCAAAAAATGTGATACAATGAAAAATTTTGTACGAAGATTTATGGGGATTTTTTAACTTGTTACTTTGGTAACTTTAAGTGTCAAATAAATATTTTTCATTTTAATTGTCATTACCTGTCATTATTCTTGAAAAATTACTGAAATTAGAATTTTTATAGTAAAATATTTATATCAAACATTAAAGTACTCTTTTAAATTAAAATTCAAGGGCGTACATAAATGTAAATTATAACTATAACTAACTTGTAAGTAAGTAACTGTCAAAATGTTAAAGTAAATTATTTTTCAAATGTTCATTGGTTTGTCATTGTTACCAACTCTGATATTTTAATATTTCTTTCAATAATAATTTAAAAATAGGAGTAAATTAATGAGTAATAGGAAAAATTGTATGAAAAACAAATAACTTTCATTTTAGTTGTCATTACCTGTAGTACGCATGGAAAATTAGTAAAATTAGGTTTTTTTTAGTAAAATATTTACATCAAACAGCAAGTCACTGTTTTAAAAAATTCAAAGTATTTATTCGTAAGTTCATAACGCAATTTTAATTCTCACCTAACTTGTAAGTAACCCGTTTGAATGAAATAGACCATGTTGTATTTAATATAACACTATTCTTCCATTGTCTTTATATAACAAAAAGTTATAACACACAACGTAAGTAACTTGTCATGGTTGTCACTATGTCAAATGTCAAAATAAATTAAATATCAAGTGTATATTGAACCTATCAGTGTTACCACTCTTGATATATTAATATTCCTTTAAATAATAATTTTGGTATAAAAATAATTAAAGCGAAATAGGAAAAATGTGCATTTGTAATACTTGTCTTTCAATATATTGTAGTGGAGTGGGTTGTCCTAGTATTGAAATATAAACGGTTTAGAATTGTAAGAAAATTTCCATGTATGTATTGAACTTTTTTTCACACCGAAAGTGAATTTAAAAGAAGCATTAAATTGTAGAAATATTTAATTTCATTTATTGGTACCATTCTTACAAGGAGTATCCGTCATTATAATATGTAAAAATATTTGAAGGAATTGGAAGCGTAGAAAATATATAAACAAGTGTGATTAATTATAACATCTGCATTTTCTTTATTTGATATTTGCCAGACTGATTGTTTGTTTTGCTTTATTTTGGTAAGTAAACTATAATAAAAATGTACAAAAATAGGGAGCTAGATTCATAGACTGCTACAGTCTTCGTATATTGATAAATTTTGTGAATTTAATTTCTGAAAACCAACTGTATACTTCTTAGGGAAAAGGGATCTTTTTTACCAAAGACCATTTGGATATTCATGGCCGAAACAAAATAACCAAAGTAAGAATTTGGTCAAATACTCAATAACTCATTTTTAATGTAATGGCTGGTTGAAGGATGTTACTACTCGAAACAACTTTTGGATTTCGCTATTTTTTTTTCATTACTGTTTTTTTTTACTTTTTTGGTTTTATATATATATATATGTATATATATATATATATATATATATATATATATATATATATATATATATATATATATATATATATTTATGGGATTAATTAAGTACAGCATTTATAAATTATAAATACAGTGCCATAATTATACCACTAAATGTTGTTTTTCCACTCTTCGTCTCCAGGCCTCTCTGTCGTATGCTACCTCCTCTTCTAAACCTCGATCTCATGGCTCTTCGAATTCCCTCGTTCCATGATCTCCTTGGTCGTCCTCTTCGGTTTGTTCCTGGTGGTTGCCAGTTGAAAATTCTTTTTGGCCATCTCGTCTCTTCCATTTTTAAAAGATGTCCAACTTCTTTTCTCAATTCTATCTATTGCTGTTTCTTGAGTCGACGTGCGATTTCGTATATCTTTCTTATACTTCTTCGGAGATAATCCATTTCTATGGTTAATATTTTCCGTTTATCATCCTCTTTCAAGGGCCATACTTCGCTGCCGTAACTCATAACTGTTTCCACCATCGTTTGTCCTATGCGTTTCTTATTTTCTCGACTTATGTTTTTATTCCACCATACTCCGTTTAGGGCTCCCACAATTTTTTTTGCTTTCTGATGGCCTATGCCATTTTTATCTACTATTGTACCCAAGTACTTATAGTTGTCCACTTGTTTCACCGTCGTATTGTTCTTCAATAACACATCGAATTTAGTGTCTGAATTGGTGACTAGGTATTCAGTTTTTTCAAGACTGACTTGAAGCCCCCATTTTTGGTATTCGTCATATAATCTTGTTAACATGAATTCGAGATCATAAGCGTCTTGAGCGATTACAACTTGATCATCCGCAAATTGTAAAGTAAGGAGGTGTGTGTCATTGACTGGAATTCCCATACCTTGGCAGGATCTCTTCCATTTTCTCAATGCCACTTCTACATATATATTGAAAAGAAGTGGGGATAGGCTACAGCCTTGTCTCAGGCCTTTAGACGTATATGTAGGATTTGGTTACTAGTATAATTTGTTATATTATGTAGTGTTTCGTTGGGTTAGTCTTAGCTGATCCTCGCCATTGAGATTGCCTCAATAAAGTATTGTAATTATTTACTTGTGGGCAACATGGTACATAAATACAAAACCATAGGATTACAGAATATGCAGGGTGTTTCAGGACTAGTGTAACAAACTTTAACAGCTTATTCCTGTGGTTATTTTGAGCCAAAAATGTCATATGAACATAGGTACAGTTTTTGAAAACTAATCCACTTGGCTCGCTGATTGTTCTGAATGTTTCATTTTCATTTTGCAGTTGCTTTCGGAATAGAATTCTACCCACAATTCACGGCAGTCATCAATGGGTTTTTTAAATTATTTAATGTCCGACCGTTACGTTATTGTTATCGTAACAACCCTACTTTCAGGGTTGTTATATACCAAATAACACCCTAGGGTGTGTTATAAATTTGACGTTGTTGCTATTGGGTACAGAATACAGAAACTCTGGGGATTAAAAATAAGATCGCAGCGCCAAAACGGCTTTAAAAGGATCTAACGTTGATAATTGGCATTTCATAATTGATTTTATACTTAAATGGGTATCAACGATAGTTCCGCAAAATAGCACCAGATGTCATATGCTAATTTACAATCCCCATATTATAAATAATACAAATCAATAACTAACGAAATCAACGTAAATAATATTCGTTATTTTTTTGTTAATTTGGAATACAAGGTTATTACGAGTATTATAGTAGGATTACTTATTTATATGAAAAATGCAATTTTCAAATCGACAAACAATTCTAGGTTAGCATGTTGTTCAGTATTCGTAGTGACATTATCTGAACAGTCAATTTGTTTACAGTGGTGGTCGAGGTGTTGGTGTTGGTGCTGATGTTGGTACTAGTATTTGATTTCACGCCAGCCACTAAACAAGAATTCTTTCGCAATTTTATGACAGAAATATTGAAATAAACAAATCGGTATCGTATACAAATAATAATATCGCGTTACCTAGTTACAGCGTTTGCAAGCAAATAGATTAATGTCTAACAAAAATCACAATGATAGGACAAAAATCGAAAAAATCTAATAAAATAATATATCGGTCGGACATTAACCGTTGAACGTACCACGGGCGTTAAACGGACAATAATGCCTTCGTTGATACGTTAATTACTATTTTAATATTTCGGTTGTAGGACACATGTATGCTACACGTGTATAAGGTAGTTTTTTATCTGATGCGTAAAACATCGCACTCGATCAAAAATGTACTACTTTACACACTTGTTACATAAATAACTATATCTTATGGGACAGCAGTCATATTTCGAATAAGAATATATCAACATGGTATATTTCATTGAGGAGTATTTAATTTTATAGTGGTCTACGCATTTTGAAGTGTTTTCCTATATTGATAAAATTTTGTTAATTTTATTTTCAATTAAATTCAACTGTATACTTCTTGGAAGAATACAGTAAACAAATAATCAGTAATCAAAAGTAAATAGGGCCTATTACAAATTTTTAACCTTTTATAAAATCATTGTAGTATATATCTGCTAGCTTCCAATATAACTATTTATTGAAACGCTATTTTTATTTATTATATTCTACTTAAACAAAACGAACATTTTATATTTTTGGTGTTTTTTTTTAATAATTTCTTTTTATTTATAACAATAGTTATGTGCACACTCTTTTTTGTGTAATTTATTTGTAAATATTATTTACTTGTCATTATTTTATTTCAATAATATAATTATTTAGCTTATGGTATGACATAATATATACAATATAATTACATTAACTATATATTAACATAGTATATTTCTATGAGCATTGAAACATAGAAATACATATTTAATATCATTCAGGTTCCCGCTTTTTATTTGGAACTTATACAAATAACATTTTTATTATATTTTTATATTTCGTTGGTATATTCTGAATTTTTTGTGGAAATGCTTATGTGTTTTCGAAAATTCTACCTCTTTTGGCTTCATCTAGAGCGCACCACTGGGAGGTTTGCTAGATATAGTATATATATAAAAATTTCAGCGTCATGAAATTCCTAAAATGATATTCGTTTTTTATACAAAATTTCAAATTATTCTTTTAAAATGGACTTTTCGTAAAAAAATATCTAAAGGGACGTTTAATATTTAAAAAATAAAAATTGGATAACATTGAGTTTGTTAAACTCATTCACTTACATTTTGTTAATTTTTTTTTATAATCTTCATCATCCTCTGCTGGAAATAAATGTATACTAATAAACAGGATTATCGTTAATATAAACAATGTATGAAAACATGTATTTTTAAAATGCCTTTGAGTATATTTCAGAATAATTCAATTACATATTTTACCTAAAGTTTCTTTATCTTTGTGTTTTGTAATTTGTATAAAGAGTGTAGTATTAATAAAGTTATTATATATTATAATTCTGTATTGTATTTGCATGTTTTTGCTTTATTACAAGTGATACTCTTAAAAAGCAATGAGTCAATTTTCACAATCAATCTTGTATATTTCGTTGTAGCATAGTTGAAGATGATATGATGAACACAATATATCTTACCCGGGAATCGAACCCGAGACCTTTGGGTCGTGTTAGCTGCACCAATGGGATCGGTTATTTATTATTATTATTACGTGTTATTGCATCGTTTTTCCGTCGGTTGTGAAACCAAACTTGTACTTTTGCTTCGCTGAGGGCTACCCGTGACGCCAAGTCTTCGCATATAAATGCCCCAGGTATTGCATTGGCTCGAATTTTATTCACTAAATTAAAAATAACATTGATTAATTAATTAATTAATTAATTAATTTGGAATAATTGGTATTTATTTTTAGTACACACAATTATGTGACGTAATAAAAAAATAATATATTTTGTATGTTTTTAAATAAGTACTTATATTTAAACTTTTATTTTTTGTGCTATATTTAAATGAAATGTACTTTAATATTTTATATCATTTTAAGTGCACATATATATGTATTATTATTTATTTCTTTATGTAAATAAAATTTTGTCCTACAGATATTACTCATACTTTTTGAATATTGATACATTTGCGAATTATAATCTAATACAATTGAGCGTTATTTTAAATAATTAATATTTATTGGTAGATATAAACAAATTTTGTTTTGCATGAAAAATAACATTTGCATTATTTTACATTATCAGTATGCACTTTTATTGCATATGCCTATTCATATTAATCGTTGTAAATCTAAATAATCCTTAAACAAGTACTAGATTTATATTTTTTTTCAACTGTAGTATTTGAAAATGTCTCAAATATATTTAGTGCTACTTCAACAAAAATTACAAAAAAAAGTTATTGTGACTGGTTCGTTTTTCAGTTTCACCCGTATATTATAATACAAGGATTATTTACCATTTTTTATACTAAAAATAAAAAATCAGATATTGGACTGAGGACATTTCTTAAATAATGGAAATTTATATAATATAATAAAATGATTGGCTTAAATGAAACATAATGTTTTTCTTTATAAACTCGTATAATACCTATATAAAACTTGCTAGTTCAACCTGAGTCAAGATTTTCTTTTGAAATGTCTTACAAACGAAGAGACGCAAGTGGATCAGTGTTTATTGCAACATACAATGTACAAAAATTGATGGTAGACAATATTTTGCTAAATGATTTAATTATAATTGCTACATACCGTCGGCTCATACTATGAATTTAACCTTACAAAAATTTAAATAATATATTTTACCAGAATTCGGTGATATTCTGATTGGAATAGGCCAGAAATTAATAAGAATTTTGAGAACTTTCAACTCAAATAATAAACTGGCATTATGGGAGTTTTTGTAAAAGCTAATAATAATATAAATACATGAGCATCATATATCAAAAATGGAGATTTATTCGTTTCTGGCAATTTTTGGCGGTGAAAAGTTATTTTGATAAATATAATGGGAGGAAGAAGAAATATTTTAAAGTACCTTTTAAGTCAATTCCACAAAATAATTGTTTAAATTTAACAGAAACTATAACAAAAATCGAGTATTTGTAGTGAAATATGAAATTATTCAGTAATCGTACATTTATTCAAATTCCTTGTCTGTTGATCGGTTGATTTTGTATTTATGTTAATTTTGATAAATATATTTTTGGTTTCTGGACTGTTCTTAGCGGATTCTCTTTTAAATTAATTAGTATCAAATTAAAATCATTACAATATTAAGTATTAACTTTCCACATTATTGTATTATCGGACATTTTTTAGAAGTGTAGAAACAATGTTAGAAAAAATTAGATCAGTTTTGTTGGGAAAAAACAAGTCCTTATATAGGATTTTCAATTTTTGCGCAAGAATTTGTCTAAAAGGATTTTTATATTTGAATAAATAAATAAAATAAATTCTTTTCTATTTTAAAAGTTATAGTAAACGTGGCATCAATTGGCGTCCTTATAGATATATTTAGATAACTTGTTGTGCTTGTAGCATTTGTCATTTCGTTCTTTTCATTTAGTTGTTGCTTTCCATTGTATTTACTTTGTTGTTTATTAATAAATTTTATTAATAATATTAAAATACTAATTTTATTGGGATTACAATGAATTTTGAATTATTGGTATTTATTTTGGGATTTGCACAAATTCTATTACGTATTATAAAACAATGTACTTTTGTATAAGAATGGTTTTATATTTAAAGTTGTTGTTTGGTTTAATTATTTAATTTATTATTATTATTATTATTAAATTAAAACCAGTTTAAATTTCGTGTTAAGTTACGGAGTTTTTACAAATCATGTTTAGAGGTACATATTCGTATTAATAAATAATTTGATCTTGATTGTTGTATTTTTGGCGGCATATTCGTTGCTATTGGGAAAAGTTTGTATTTTTGTAAAATTCTTTTAAATTGATCTTTTGACCACGGGTGTTGATTGTATTTTACATTAAATAATTAAAATATTTCGACTGTCAGCGTAATTGTTTTTCTCGTGTTATAATAAGGTATTGAAAATATTTTCTTGTTCACATCATTTACGGTCAGTGTTTAAGTTGGTCATTTATTTCTTTTTTTCATTTTTAATAAAATTGTACAATATTTTAATAACGATGTTTCTGAATTTAATGACTGAATATTTGAAAGGTAAATTCGGAAAGTTGCTTTAACACAATAATTTAAAATTTATTCCTTTGTTGCTGTCACGTATTTTGGAATCTTTTGTAATCATATAGATATGTGTCAGTATATCTGTTAGGTTGTTTATATTTTCCTTCTTTTATATTATTTGTGGAGACCGGCTACCACTATCATTCATTAAGTAATGCGACTCGCACAAAATGCACAATAAAATTTGAACTTACATCACACTTGGAAGAAATTTGATTTAACCGCTACAAATTTGAAATTTGAATGTTTTTTTATGTAATACATTACTTTCAGAAAAAAATTATTTAGAAGCTCATATGAAAATTCATAGTGTATATAAGTGTACAATATGCAATAAACTATTTACATGTAATGGTAATTTAAACAAAAGAAAATTCACTCTGAAACAAGCGTCTAAGTGTCCAACATATAATCAATCGTTTACACAAAATTCATATTTAAAAATCCATAAGAAAATTGATAATGGAATAAAATATTTTATGTGTATGATAATAAAACGATGTAAACGAAGTTAGAATCTTTCCCTATATATGAAAATTCATACGAGGTCTGGATATTAAATAACGAGACTGCTTATGAAAAAGAGTTTTATTTTAAAAATTATTTTATAATCGAACACATACACATACCGTTCCATTAGTTTTTTCCGTTGGTCAAAGCAATGTTGGAAGTCTTCTTTTGTAAGAGCGTTTAGGAGCTCCGCCGATTTTCGCTTCACCTCTTCCATCGACTCGAACCGGGTTCCTTTAAGGCTTGATCTTCGGAAACAGAAAAAAGTCACAGGGTGCTAAAGCAGGCGAGTACAGCGCGTGTTTGAGCACTGGATAATTTGATAAAATCAATATACATATTTTGAAAATAAAAGTGGAATTATTTTCAATATTTAATTTGAAATAAAAATTGATCTAGATAAAGAAAAACTTCTTGAATTTCAAAATACGTTTTCCTGTTAAAAATTGATTTTCTAAAGTTATAATTCTAATACCGTATCTATTTCGTACTGCCATTATGTGACATACAAATTAATAATTTTGAACTGCACAATTATTTGGCGAAAAATCAGTGATTCAATAATTATTCTTTCCAACAGTTTCTTATTCAATAAAATACTTATACATACATTCACAAAATGCTTGACTATACATTGTTATTATCAATATTATCATCTCATGATTTTGTAAATTTTTATACTACTACAAATATTATTATTCTTAAAAATAATAGGATTACCCAGAAGGTATTTAGTTTGGAACCTATTGTAACGTTTTATTTATATGGGTGAAGTGTAAACATAAGAGAGATAAATAAACGATAAATAAATATTAAAAAGATAATTAGAAGATAATAAATTTAACCAACACTATGATAAACAAATATTAACACAAATTTAAAGACTAAGAATATATATTATAAGACACTTAAACACTAAGATTATTTATTTAAACAATTACTACTATTTATGTCAGTAATTACATTTATTTATGTTCACTTTTTGTCGACTGTTTGTTTATATCACCAACTCATAACACGACGCTTATTTATATCAGACTATCCTCGATGGCTTTGGCGACGGGTTTATATACCCGGTGACTTTTGTTCCAGAAACGACTAGAACACTCGCGAGATAACAGCGTGGACAATAGATCACGTCACCGCAACAAGTCCGAACATGTCTGTAGGTTTTTTGTAATTTACAATTGGGCACAACGTTATCCGCCCGCCCATTATCATATTTTTTTGTTAAATATCAACTATACTTTTTTTTAAGAAAAATATTTTTTTCGTCTGTTACAGATATTAACTTGTTAAATAAATATTGAAATGCATACACATATCTCATATACTTTGTGACTAAATTTAATCGATTCATCTTTTATAAGAAATAAAGATGTATTTAAAATATATATTGCTTTAAATTGGTTACCAAATGAAAGAAAAAAAAAAATAGGTAGATTTAGCAGAAGCTGAGGAGTTATCGAGTGACTAGGTTTTTATGTACAGAAAAATTCCTAAACTTGGCGTTAATGTGTGTTACTATAATTCAATTGTTTCATAGAGGTTGGTAAGAATTACATAAAAAAAACTATTGTGGCCAGCACAATACTTCTCGCCATTTCCTTTTTTGGCTACATAAGTATAGGGCGCGAATAGTCTTGTTACATTGTTGGCCTTGACAAACAGATGTGGGGGCTCGTTTCAGAATGATAATTAGTAATTATGTACATAGATGTTAAATGTCATAATTTTTCATTAAAAATTTCAACATTTTCTAAATTCACGTAGTTAATTTGTCACCAGGAGTGTGGAATTTACTTGTCGAGGAAAATAAACCACATGGAATTGGAAAATCACTAAATTTAGAATGAGAAATTATATTTGACATATATATACATAATTACTAGCTATCATTCTGACATGGGCCACCATATCTGCTTGACAAGGCCAACAAAGTCACATGACTGCTCGCGCCCTATTGTATTTAACATTTCTTGCATACCTACACTACATCAAAAATTCTATGAAGAAATTTTGAATGTTTCCAATTCATTGTTGGGAGTAACAGTATTTCTGAAAGGTATGTATAATATACCTATAATATTAAATATTTAACTATTAATACATTAAGAAATAATATAATGTATGTACTTCCCAGAAAAAGTCTTCAGTAATGTCTCCGGATTTCTGACACTGACATTTATCTGTCAGTTACCAATGTGCAGAATTATGGCCATACAAGAAAGAATTTTTACGTATATTTTGTTTAATGATTATTACTGTTTATTGCTATTTTTTTCATGTCTATGGAAATTATGGTAATCATTCGTATATACCGTACGATTATATTAACTATAAAGCATTTATAGGAAACTTATAATAGTAAATCTAACAAATTTGATAGTTATAAAAGCCAATTGATGTTTTTATAATTACAAGGTAAACACTAGCATATGACAACGACGGCGGTCCCACGCCACAACTAGGGGACTACGTTGTTTAATATCATAATCAGATGATTTTTAATTGACTCAAGTAGTAGATAGAGTTGGCACTCCAACCTGCTGTAGGTAAATAGAGCGGGAAATGATTACAATATTGTGAAATAATTGATATCATTAATAGAATTCACATCTGGCTATACCGTACAATCTGTAAGTGTAAAAAATCTGATGTGGCCAACACAATACCTTCCGTTTAATTTCTCTTTTTTTGAAAGTTAATAATTATTAAAAAAGTTTTTTCTTTTTTTCCTACGTCCCAGCAAATAATATTGACTTGATATATACAGATATATTTAATTACAACTTGTTATACCCATGGGTTCTCCATATTACCATCTATAATTGACAATTTCTGTAAGTTAAAAATGTATTACAAAAATTATATACAACAGGGTGTTCCGCGACTTTACCGACAAACTTATACCATATATTCCGGGGATCATTCCGATTAAAAAATGTTATATGACCTATAGGTGAATTCCACCTTGTTTCGGAAATATCGAAGAAATTAAAAAAAAATGATAAAAGAAAATTTATTCATCAATGGATAGCTAATTAACACAAAATTACAGCAACTGTTCAAAATGAGAACCGCCATTTTCTAAACATACATTTATCCTTCGAGTCATAGAATGTTGCCAGTTAATTACTGCCAATTCATTCTTTAGGGAATTAGTAGCTTCAACTATACGGTCAGTCAACTCTTCCCGTGTTTACCATTACTATACACACGAGATTTGAGGACACAGAAAAAATCTAAAGGTGACAAGTCAGGTGACCGAGCTGGCCAATGTAAAGGACCACCTCGTCCTATCCATCTTTCCGGAAAATTTTCATTAAGAAACACCGTCACTTGTCTCCCAAAATGTGGTGGTGCCCCATCTTACTGGAATCATATGCCACGACGAGCTTCCAGAGAAATATCTTCCATGTAATTCGGCAATTCTTCTTGCAAAAAGTGAAGGTAAGTTTCTGTAAGGAACAATGCGATCTGGGTATCGCCTGAGGTACTCCGCAGCTGCAGCATTGCAAAAATCATACACGAAAACCATATCGGCATATTATGCATTAGTAAAATGCGGCATAATGGCTTAAATTAATAAGAGAGTACAAAAATCATACAGCATTAACACGTCAATAAAAACTGTTATTTGTCAAACATACGTTAATTCGTCAAGGCTAACTCAATTTTTTTTTAATTCCTTCGATATCTCCGAAACAAAGAGGAATTCACATATAGGTCATATAACTGTTTTTGATCATAATGATCCCTGAAATATATGGTATAAGTTTGTCGGTCGAGTCGTGGAACACCTGTATATAAAAAAAAATTGTTGTAAACTTTTGTGTAAATAAGTGTAATTTGTTTATTGTTTTAATTTCATGTATACTTTTTAGAGCCCCGATGAAGACTTTAGTCAAAGTCGAAACGTAGGCCAGGATATAAATAATTTTACACAGACTGCGTGTCCGATTATTTCCCAATTTTCAATTTAATTTTTATTCATGTAAATACTTAAAATTAAATTTAAATACCGGGTTCGATCCCGACCTACGCCAAATATTTCGAATTTTAAATGGCACAAATATTACCCCTGTGGTGCCCTCTCCACGCCAGCAATAAGTGCTTGTGAGGTGACACCTAGTAAACACCTGCACGGTACAAATATATCATCATTGTTCCCAAAATCTGTTTACAAAGCAGAATGGTACACGCAGCAATGGGTAATTTGTTTGCGTTTATTTATATACTTACCTATATTCATTGCTGGCGTGGAGTGCACCACAGGGGTCAATTTTGTCATTTAAACTCGGTACCTCAGATTCGCGTGAGGTATCGCCCGTATGATACAAATATGTCATTATTATTACCGAACTCTGAGTACAAAACAGATTGGCTCACCCAGCAATGGGTAATATGCCGTGATGATATATGTTTTTTATCTTACCTATATTTTTACATATTTACTTATGCTGGGAACTGTATTAAGTTCCTTTTCATATAATTATTGTCCCATTTACTATTTTCTTTTTAAAATGTTAATATTATTATTTGAAATGATTAATTTGTTGACAGTGACATATATCTGTCAGTTACAGACATTTGAGATCTGAATTGTGTAACCATGTGTATGAGTTGTGTTTAAAGTGTAGGCTCCGGGATAAAAATTATAAATATAAATTTATCCATAAAATATATACAAAAAGTATTAATGCAAACCTGTAGAAAATTTAAGAAAACTTTAATTTTTATAATAACAAATCTCGAAAAAATAACATTTAAAGGTATTTTTCGAAGAAAAACTATTTTGAGCTTCCAGTAAAGTGCCATTTCTGGTTTTGTGATTTACTCCAAAATCTAATGGCATCTTTCCATATAAGAGTCAGGTACAACTAAAACGTTAGATAATTTTGATGTTTATTACACGATGTAAAAAGTGAATGGTTGTTACTTGTGTTACCAAGACAACTAATACCAAAGAATAGTAATAAGAGCCCAATATAATATCAACCTAGCTAACTTGATAAGGGTTTTATATATTTTCTTTTATGGATTGTTAAACTGCAACATTTTTGTTGTACTTATTTTTTATGCATTCTTGTTCCTTTGTTAATTGATTGTTCTACTCAATTTAATATGAAATCTTATATCAATAATACTTTAGGGATGTTTTCGATGGTCTTTTTTTTTCTGCAATCTAATATGAGGTAGATATGTGCTGCTGATATATTTATATAATAAACCTCGTTTCATTCGAATGACGTAAGTTCGGTACAACAGTTGAAAAACAATCCACAACGCTCGCATTTCGTAATTCTTTTTGCAATTGTTTTGAATATTGAGGAAAATAAAATGAATTTAGATATATGTATATAAAAATAAATGTTGATTATTGAATAGCAAACTCATCTTGAATTTCAGAACTAGTTACGGGATTAAATATATATTGTTATTGTTGGCATCTCTGAAGGTAAAATTCGTCAATACTTCATCTATTTCGTACTGTTATTATGTGGCAGACCAGTTCATAATTTATTTAGCAATTCTGGTGCGAAAATATTCATATTAATCTTTTATCATATTTTCTTTTGTAAATCTACATGAAAAATCATACTCACACATGGTACGTCAGATTATAATTTTTTTTTTCTCGGGAGTTGCTGTGGAATGTTTGTTTTTAAAAATTTACAATTTGTTTAAAGGTTTTATCTTTTTTTAAATTTCATTATATTGTAAATAACAAAGAAATGAATTGATTATGTTTACTTAGACAAATTATTTTAAAGTAAAATTGTTTTATTAAATATTTGTAATAACAAAGTATAATAGCAAGTTCTCGGTGAAATAATGTCTAATTCTTTATTATATTGTAATTAAGGTAAATACTAATATTTGAAAATTAAATTGATATATCATTAATAGAATATTAAGTAGATTAACTAGGCATAAGCTTCATTTTCACACCAGAAAAATGCCCCTAGAATTTGTTCGCGGTAAAATTGTATCGAACATTGCAGCGCATTGGTTTGCAGCTGTTTTAGTTTTGGTTTCATTTAAAATTTTATCCAACGTTTGTACTTCATTATGGAATAATTTCTTCACTTTTTGCCTGATAGAGATCTTGGTAGAATTGCCATAGTTTGTGATTAAATTAGGTCGTCCTTCAGCGTGTTTGGATTCAGTAACTTTAAAAAAAATTATAATCCTTTATTGTACGGGAAATTGTAGATTTTTAAAATTAACTTTTTAACAAGTTTACGCTGACGTGTACTACCGGTGGTACACGCCATAAGTTTTTAAAATTATAAGCCGTAATTTTAATTTTGTATAATTTGTAATACTCGTATGTTAAATTTTAAGTCGTTTTTCTATAACTACGGTTTTCAAAGAAATATGATTTGTTTTTTCCATGTTGTTTTATTTAAATTATACATTATACATATTAAAATATAAAATAAACTTAAAAATTATTTAGTAGTAATATAATAAATGTAAAAGTAAAGTAAATTCTAAGTAAAAAAAAATGTATTATGAATATAATTCAATATACGTAGGAAATTTTTATTCTATGCTTTTCGCTTAAACATTATAAGCAAAAAGGGGGTTTTCCATCACATTTGTCACAATACTACTCGTTTGTTTTAAATTTTGCTATTATAGATCTATGTGTTTTTTGAATCTTCTTGTAACAAGTGGCACAACATTATCTATTTTTTTGAGCTTGTCTTTCAAATTTCTGCAATTTGTCAATTTTTACATACTTCTCATGGCTTTATTCTCCTGACTCGTGATTATCCCTTTCTTTATTATCTTCATCATTCAATAAACCAAATGATTGTTCGACTTTTTCTATTATTTTCGTTTGCAGTAGACTGTTGTTGATTTTGAGGTTAGGATTTGTTGAAAGTATTACATCCCGTGCAGCCTGCAGGATTTTTGTAGTTCTTGTTTCATTTCTATTCACTCAGCACTCACTCGCAGTCAGTAATGAACTAATTCTCCGTATAACAAAAATTATTCCGCGCATATAGGGTCACGCTACGATTGAATACGAATGTAACCGTGTACCACCGGTGGTGACAGACATTTTACTTTTAGTACCAGAAAAATGTCGCTAGAATTTTTCGTGGTTAGTTTAGTTAACAACAAATATTATTTCATTTAAAATTTTATCCATCGTTTGTACTTTATTGTGGAATAATCTATTCACTTTTGGCCTTATAGAGATCTTACTAGTATTGCTATAGATTGTATTAAATTAGGTGGTCTTTCAGAGTGTTTGGATTCAGTAACTTTTTAAAATCTTTATAATCATTTATTGTACGGTAAATTGTAGATTTCTAAAAATATGGTTTTAATAATATACATGTTTACTTTGTAACTACTAGAGAAATGTCCCTAGAATTTTTCTTGGTAAAATTGTATTAAACATTGTAGTTGTTTTAGTTTAGTTAACAACAAATATTTCATTTAAAATATTATTCACCGTTGGTACTTTATTATGGAAGAATCTATCCAACATTTTTAAAATATTTATAATCCTTTATTGTACCGGTAAATTGTAGATTGTAGGAGTGGACATTGGTTGGAATATGTACATAGAATCATAATATTGTCATCTATATCCGGGCATTGACGACATCGACAGAAAGTGAGTGGGTAAAGTTGGCATCCTAATTAAAACTGTAACTTCAGCAACAGTTTTAATTCGGTTCTCTTTTCCGTTTGTTATAATTTCATCATACTTATGTACCAGTATTTAAAGCTTTTTATCTTGGTATATCATTGAAACGACAGCGCATTTCACTCGAATCCATTGTTGTTTCTTCCATTTTAAACAGTTATTTTCCACTATTTCCTTAGGTCACAGAGAACATGTGTATTACACACTAAGGCAAACATAACCTGAAAAGAATACTTACACTGTGACATCATTTTCCGTTTTGTAGTGGGAATTGACATCTTTGATCGGTCATTGGCGACAATTCATGATTCTTTAAAGCATATTTGGACATGCACCGGTTAAAGACGGCATATATAATACCAACGATACTGGGAATTATTATTTCTCAACAGTCAAAAGTCTCTAAACTTATGAAATATTACAATGTATTAGAACTTGTGTGTTATTACAAAAAAATTGAAGCAGGGATGGGTAACGTTAACGAATTGTTACGTTATTTTATGACGTTATAAAAACAAATAAATCGTTACATAACGTTATAAATATTTTTGTCTCGTTATTATAACATTACAATAATCGTAGTTTTCAAGTCCCTAAACTTATAAAATATTACAAAGTAAGTTACAAAAGTTGTACAATATTACAAAAAAGTTTGAAGCAGGGATGGATAACGTTAACGAATTGTTTCGTTATTTCATGACGTTATAAAAAAAAAATATTTGTTACATAACATATTTTTGTTTCGTTATTATAATATAATAATCGTAGTTTTCTTGTGGTTGTAATAAAAATTCATTTAAAATTAAAATTAACAACAAAGTATTAAAAAAAAATACATCTTATTCTAGAAATGAAATAAAGCGCTCACCATTTGTATTTCACATGGGGTCTCGTGGCCGTGTGCCTGAGTGTCTGGTCGCGAATCTAGGGGACCCGGGTTCGATCCCGACCGACGCCAAAAATTACATCGCATTTTAATGGCACAAAATTGACCCCTGTGGCGCACTCTCCACGCCAGCAACGAGTGCCCGTGAGGTGACGCCTGGTAAGCGCCCGCACGGTACAAATATTCCATCATTACCGACATCTGCGTATGAAGCAGATTGGCACACCCAGCAATTGGGTAATATGCCGTGATGAAATATTTATTTTATTTTATTTATTTGTATTTCACCACTAATGACATCTATTTATTATAAAACAAAAAAAAAATATCAGGAAGTTACACTTCCTACGCCTAAAATCTTTCAAACGCCTAAAATTTTGTAAAATTTGTAAATTTGTATAACGTTATAGTGAAACGTTATTTGTTATGTTACGGTTACATAACGCTATTAAAATAATAAACTAAACGTTATCATAACGGTATCGGGTATCGTTACGTTACGTTTTCTATTCCTGGTTTAAAGTACAAAACTTATAAAATATCACAAATGAATATAAGATACAATAATAAATTCAACACGAAATTAGTTCTCGAAAGAACTGTTTTATATATTTGTAAAAAAATTAAATAAGGGCAATGACAAAAACTAACAATTTGATGAACATTTAACATTTGTACAACAAATTCGTTGGGTCCAAACTGGCGTTACGTCATCCAGTCAACAGCATTTATTTTTGTCAACATCAGACCACTCCTATTAGTTAATAAAGTATGTTAGACGATGTTAATAAATTTGAATATTTTTTTGTTGTATTTAAAAATTCTTGTTTCTTTGTTAACATTCACATTAAACAGGAAAAGTATTAAGCACTTTCTTACTATTAAACTCCTAAAAAAACATGACTTTACTGATCAATTGTTGATGTAATATGTTATAAATGAAATGCAAAAGTTATTTCATTTGGAACATCTTTTTCATTGTTTTGCGGATATCCGCTAAAAATTATTGTTATTACCATAATTTTCCCAAAATTATACTTGCTATAAAAGTTTAATGGTTTTGACGTGTATATCATTTTAATTTATTGTGTATAATTTTGTAAATTAAAACATGAACTTACATGAATGACAGACTTCTATTATTTCATTAGAATCCGGTACTTTAAATAAAAACGTGTATCATCCTCTATTCCGTCTTGATAGAATTTTGGTTTGTATTTCCTAGTTGATCTGCAGATTTTATTGGAGCAGTTCTTCAACAATGATTTATTATTGACTATATTTGTCGTTAGACACGAATGGTGTAGTTGATGTTTGTAGCATATTATTCAGAATGATCAGAAACCGTGACATAGTTCATATTATTGTTAAATTTGTCAATTTAGCAACAATAAAAAGCAAACGAACAGTCATTTAAGCATATTATTTTAAGACAGTGAAATACATATTTTGTTCATACAAATTGAAACAAACTTATAACACAACATACTTTTTGTGAAGAATTGCGAAAATTGTTTTTATTGATACTGTTTTGAGTGAATTTTGACATTTTTTTCAATCTTTATTAATGGTTTGGACAGTTGATGCAGACTTTATTAAAGCAGTAGTATACTGTTCGTTAGGAAGTTCTCTTTGAAAGCTTCTTTTGGTTTAAATTAGCGTAGTAAATTCGCCGGACTTTTTAAAATAATTTATGAACATTGTAAATATATACATATTATGTATACGATATTATAAATTAACTGACGAGGAGTTTTAAATTTTTTATTCTTGTGCAGTTAATTTAATTCATTTGTTTCTTTTTTTCCTTCACGTAATTTAATGTTTTATAAAAAAACTGTGAGTCGATAGTAATATCCACCGGTTGGAATTTTGACGTTTGACAATGAATTTAAGTTTGATTGCCGATTTTTTTTTCTAAATACCTAGAAAAGGTTCAAGACAGTTGTCACTGAATTAATGAGATATTTAAATAAGATTAAGATATTCATAAAGAGAGATAATGGATGGAAACTTATATCATTTATTTGAATCTAAATTTAGTATTGTGATCCGAAAGAAAATGACAACAATTTATTTGCATTGAAAAACTGAATAAAATAATGAATATAAATAATATTTTACTAACAATGGGGTCTTCCACCATAACATAAAATAATAAAATGAACATTTTATGACTTACTCAGTAAATAACGATTATATATGTGAATTTGTTATAAGTGCAATTAAACTGCAGTTAAACTAAAAACAGTTATGACTTTTTAATACTATGGATTGCTTCAAAATTAAACGAACGTTCATTTAAAATAATAATAAAATAAAAAGAGAAAATCCCATTCTGAGAAGGTATTTAATTTTCATAAAATAATCATCATAATTATTTTTTTTATATAAATTTTTCATGTACTTTTAATGAAAATGAATTATTGTAGAGTGATCGTATATAATCTAATTACATGATACTTTTCATTTATATATTTAATTTTGGTTCCCTGTGTCTTGATTGGTTCTCGAACTAAACACTATTTGAATTCTTGCACAGATACAAGCATGTATACACTTGTAATTAATAGCACAGTGTATTATTGTTTTGAGTTCATCCAACGATCACAAATACACTAGATAAACCTTCATAGCATTTGTTATGTTTTCGATTGGACAGAAAGAAACAACTAAGGATAGAGATATATTGAGTCACTGCTTGTTCTTATACTATATTTGAAACAATTGAATAAATATTAACGAAAATTATAAAATTCATGAAACTGATAATTAGTATTAGGAAAGGATTACAAGAATTGTATATATTTATCGTATTATATTGATTTTTAAGCAATATAATTTTTGTATAAATGATTCTTATTCTATTTGTACTTTTTCTAAATTTATTTACATTTTGTGGTGAATCCGGATTTCGATATGTCTAAAATTAAATTGATTAATTGAATGCCATGATTACTTAATAGCGGCGTGCCTGAGTGTCTGGTTGCGAGTCTGGGGAACCGGGTTCGATCCCGACCAAATATTTAGAATTTTAAATGGCACAAAATTGGCCCCTGTGGTGCGCTCTTCACGCCAGAAATGAGTGCCAGTGAGGTGACGCCTAGTAAACGCCCGCACGGTACAAATATGTCATTACTGAAATCTGTTCACAAAGCACATTGGCATACCCAACAATGGGTAATATAATGGTTATGAAAATCTAAAATACAAATAAATTTCTCATTGTAGTATTAATTGTTTTTTATATTATTTATAAAAATGTTACCGTTTCTGCAATCCTGCACACGTCTATAACAAAATCAGATGTCTGCTGTAAATTGCCGTACAAAATAAGAACATGATGATTTTTTAGAATTATACACATCTTTTTCATTACTTATTTGAAAAAGGCATATTCATAGAATAACACCGAAAAACAAAAAAATCTGATGTGGCCAGCACAATACCTTCCGTCAATCCTGTGTATTATGTACAAATTCCATAGATAAATTTTCTTGCGAAAGATTCTAAATTTTTGGTATTATGTGATTCTCTTTCTCGGCAACTGAATTCCATACTCCTGATAACAAACAAACCACATGAAATAAGAAAATTATGAAATTTTGAATGAAAAATTATAACACTTGTCAGTTATGGACATAATTAATTGCTGTCATTTTGACACAGGTCCCCATATCTGCTTGCCAAAGTCAGCAAAATCATGTTACTGCACGCGGCCCCATACATAAATTTTCTTGCAAAAGATCCTATATTTCCAGTAAAGTTATTTCATAAACAAACTACGCAAATTGCACTTGACACTGACATCTTCTTCTTTAGTTTTTCCCATTCGTTAGGGGGTCGCTATTTTTTATTTTCTTCTTCCACTCATTTTTGTTTTCCGTGTCGTCCTCATTCAGTTCCTTTTCTCTCAAGTCTTCTGCAATACAGTCTTTTCATCTTATATTTGGTCTTTCTATGTTTCTTCCACCTTCTATTAATATATTCATCTCTCCTCATAACATGTTCAAACCAATATAATTGTCTCTCTTATATCTAGAAACTTCTAACACTAGAGTTACTTCCCTTTTTCTTTCATTGATTTACATTTTATTGATACTGACATCTGTCAATTTGAATTACCTGAATATATTAGCAGTTTCCATGGTTAAGTTAGCATAGCTGGCTGAATTATGAAATTTATATCAAATTTATTATCTTTATTCTTCTTTAACTCTATATCTGTTGAATAACAAATATAAAATGCAATCAAATCGTATAGATAATAATATATTCTTTAAGTTATAATAACATTTAACTGAGTTTTCCAAGAAAAACTGTTAAAATCTACAAATGAGGGTACTTCCGGTTGACCAATTATAACCAAAATCTAAACAAGTCTGCATATGGTTGTAAGGAAGAGGAATACGCAAGAATTGTAATTTTTGGAATTCTAGTATTGGAGATATCGTGCACGAAACGGCGGTCACACACATACACACACACACCCGCACACACGAACACACACACATACAGACATCATCGTAAAAATAGTAAAATCGTATTGTAAAGACCTTAAAACGTGCTTATTCAATGAAAACTCACCACCGAATTTTTTGACCAAAGACAATACCTTCCTTACCTAGAGGTGACGGAAGGTAAAAAACAAACAAGACAGAACGACTTCATAACGACCAAAATCCAAACAAAGCAAAATATTACAAACTTACATAAGTGTGTTTGTTAGAATTTTATTGTTTATTTATTCATAGTCTATTTTTATTAGGAAGGACAATCAAGTAAAAAGCAAGCTTTTTTTTACTTGTTCATTTGTTAATATCAGTGTAAGAAACGGTGGTGAAATAACGGTTGCGCATATGAATTAGTTTCTAGCGTATATCGCCAATTGATTGTCAGATCTTCTGGAATGTACATAATAAATACGAGTTCTTAATCTAGGGAAGGTTGTTTAAATTAATTTAATAGCGACCCCGGTGTTTTTACTTTCTACATTTTTAAACTTTGTCTTATACAATTTTAATTTCTAAATTCTTCTTTATATCTAATTTTTGGAAAGATTGTGCTCGTACTATGCAAAATTCCCCTTAATCTTTGCAGTATCATATTTTTATTATCATATTATTTTGCTTGTCTCCTGACTTTTTAGATCACATATCACTAACGAGTCAGCTACGTAATCAGATTAATATTGATCGCCATTCTCGTACATTATAAACTCGCGAAAAATATTAAAAATGCTACTAATTTGTGCGAAAAATTTCATACATTCCATTGGGACTGTATGAATTTGGGGATCAATTGTTTTTGTAATATTGAATGAATAAATATGTGAAGAGATTATATTATGTTTTAATGTAACTTCGCTAATGCTCTTTTTGTTGGTTAATAACAGTGGATGATAGCATGAATGGTGAATAGATGACAAGGTAGGAGACGATTAGTAGTGTTCTGTTGGTCGTTTATATACATCAAATAAAAGTTACGTACATTTTTTTTTTATATGTACAAAGTTGTTTCATTTCTTTCAAGTGGACTACCGTGGCAGAGAAAGGAGTACCAAATGTAGGATGGATTTAAAAAAAACTTTACCCAGGACTGCAGTCAAAGGATTATGATATTCTAAGGCCAATGTTTCACCCCCAGGTGGAGCTGACATCATGTTGGCCTTAGAATAAAATTATCATTTACTGCAGCCCTGCCCGATTCTAATTCAACTTTTCGACGTGAAATAATTTTAATCGTCGAAAAGCTACATGCTATGAGTTGAGTCAGGTACTAAAACTAACTTACCGACATGGAATCGTTTTGTGTCGAATTCTTTTCAACGCCAAATTTCGCGTCGAATTCTTTTTTTCACGTCGAAAAATCTGGATGAGTCTCCGTATATTCAATTATTGTATTTTTTTGTTTTGTGATCCTTTCCAAAAATATGTCCGATCCATTATAAAAAAATTAAAAACAAACAAATTTAGAAAATCGCTACCACAAACAACATAACTTGTCTAGCTAAAGGCTGAAGGGAAAATGATTTCATCTTTAAGATTTCATGGCCATCTAAAGGTGAAGGGTGACATTAAAACTCGCTGTCGGGTCATCCAGACTATTTCTAAGTAAGGACTGTTAGGCAGGTAGAATATTTCTGAGTAAGGGCAACCGTTTCTCATTTTCGTCATATGAAACATTTTTACCTTTTTTTCTGCATTTTAATGGTATTCAAAATATATTTCCTCCCGTTAATTTGCAATTTTTTATTGAACCGAAGAATGCAACTTGATTTTAAACTTAATACTTACCCGGGAAAAGTAAATTTTATTCATACCAACAATAAATGACAAAAATTCCCTACAGTGAAGGCGATGAGAGAGTTAATTTCCCTACATATATTTAATCGTCGAAAAGTTTAAAATTGGCGCTATGACTATAGTTCCACTATGCGCCACTACAGTTCGCTCAGCGCCACTATCTTTTTCGATATGAGTTCGCGTCGAAAACAATTAGAATCCAGGCCCTGCGTAGTATTTTATATCAATAGGTGGGAGTGTTTCAAATTTATAGCCTAGGACACAGTAGGTCGTTCATTTTGGGCTGTGCTTGAGCTGCACTGTGCATGAATAGCCTCACGTGATCACTGCATTCTGTGCAGATTAGATTAAAAACTAATTTTGAATCTTGCGCGTTTGATACTTTCATAACAGATAGATTTAACAATTGAAAATCAGTGTAAAGTAGGAGTATTATTACTAATATGATTTTATAATAACCATATGTGTTTGAATGATAGCTAAATATGAAGTTTCGTATTTTTGCAAGTGTAGTAATAGTAGCGTGTGAAATATTTTCGATGACTCGGGCGAAGACGAAGACAAGCAACGCGATGATATAGTCTTGTTTATATTTATATTTTGTTTAAAAAATATTATTAGATAGTAACTTATGAATTTATATATACTTTTGTTGTTATGTATTTTAAAGATCAGTTGTTAATTATGGTTAAAAAAAACTCACGAATTATTTTCTCCCAAAAAATATTTCTTTCAATTTTTTGATGAAGTTAATAGAGGATTATTTCCCCGTCTAAAAGATGGTAGTAGAAGGGGTAATGTAACCATTCATTTCTACTTTACTCTTCTTCTGCTTATTGGTGACCCCGACGTGATTTGAGTTACACGACTAGTCGCTATTGTAGGTAACTTTTTTCGTTTACATTATCTTGAATGAACACATTTAAGAGCCGTGTTTCCAAATTGAGTGTGATACCATCAAAATGGTGAATTAGTGTTGTTGATTTGACGTATAATTTCGTTTGTAATATGACGTGTTTGCATTTGACAGTTTTGTGTCATTATTTTTGATGAATTGATTAAAATATGATCGTAATTCTTGAATTTTTTGTTTAACGGTGGAAATTTCATTTGATTTTTGGGTATCATGAAATTGTTTACTTTGAGAATTTGAGGAATGATATTTAATTTTGTTTGCTATTGAAACTAATTCTGAAATTGGTTTTTCTAAAATAGGATTGAGAACAATGTTAATTGATGGTGATAATTTTCGGATCCAGAATTTAAAAATAAGATTTATTACCAGCCAAAGCAACGATTTTCATAAGGTCTGTCAAATTCAACGTCTGTGTTGGACAAAATTTCCTCGGAGCTTCGTTCTTCGCTTGGTATGTCTAGCTATTAAATTGGTTTTCATAACTTTGTACTTATCGGATGTTGGTGGTGTGTATAAGATGTCTGTAATTTAAATTATATTTTCCTGGTGTAAGGCTGATAGCATGTAGTTGGAATTGGGCCTCTATCATTGAAAACCAAACTGAAGGGCTGTGAGTCCAAAATGGAGGTAACTTAACAACAAAAGAGGCATTTTGGGGTAGGTCTTCTGCCGGGTTTTCTTGTGCGCAGCAACGTAAACATTTGCGCTGGGTGATACCACGATTTTAAATTAAGAAAAAAAATATGCTGAATACTAAATATACGAGTACAATATCAAATACATCTGATGGGCAGTTTAAAATTCATACTTTTGAAGATTTACAAGATGAATCTTTTTCGCGAACCAACTACATGAATATAAGAAGAAACTTTGAGGACAGAAAGTGGTCTTGGAAAATGGCAGTGGTTTATATTTACAAATAAATCAGTATTTATTCATTTTCTGTTTTCTCACTATGACATCCAGAGCTCGGGCGAACTGTGCAAAATCTACCTGCACCACAATCTATTTTACAACACATGTATTCAAACCGATCAAGCAGCCGATGCACTTCATTAATAAAAGTAACTAATTGTGTGACGTCATGAACTGGAACGTTTACATGAAAATCGTAATGAAAATAGTTTAGAAAAATGATTTTGTTTCACACATTGTAATAAATACGACTTATACACGAAATTGTCTATAAATGCTCCTAATATTACGAACAATAAAATTAAGATAACATTATTAATATCAATATTTTATTTAAAATACAATTAAAGTCTAATCATGAAGATAATTTAATTCAACATTCTATCATTTATATAAGAAAGTACTGTAATTTCACAAAATTTTAAACTAAATGTTACACAGACTTGCAGACAGAGCTGGAACCAGTACTCAGAAAAAGTATTTAAGGCCTAATAACTCACAAGAAAAGTATTTAAATACTAAGTAAAGTAATATTTTAAGTACATTTTTTTTACCTACTTACAGTACCAGTACGAAAAATTATCGAGTTTAGGTATATTTTGTATATCACTCTCATCCAATAAGATTTAATAATATATACCTATTAAAAAAAAATAGCATATAATTTTTTTTTAAATAAACGGCGTGAGAAATGCATTGCATTCTACGCATTTCTATTAAAAGGCATACTTCATGTACTGTGATTAATGTTTGTAGCTACTACTTCACGCCTTGAAGTAGAAAAAT
The DNA here is from genome assembly GCA_951394225.1 of Harpalus rufipes. Classification (NCBI taxonomy): domain Eukaryota; kingdom Metazoa; phylum Arthropoda; class Insecta; order Coleoptera; family Carabidae; genus Harpalus; species Harpalus rufipes. Next base: position 3,989,077 of record OX596275.1, read on the forward strand.
TGTTTACTTATTTAGTTCTATAATATTGATGAGCACATAAATAAGTTGTTCAAAATTACTTCTTGATTTATCTTTATTTACGTCTTCAACTATTGGATTAAAACTGTAGATAGATACTATGTTTAGTTACAAAAAATGTAATTATTTTTTATTATTTCTTCGTTTGAAATTCGTATTAAAATTTTACTTTTAGTGATTTAATTTAATATGTTCCACCAAGTTCAAACAAGAAAAACATTTCTTTTCTCAAATATATCAAGTCCGAATAACATGATAAACTTTCAGGCAATATTTACATCTTAACTTTGTTTTTAGTAACCGAGTTTAGAGAAAATTATTTCCCCATGACTCAGTTGAAGTGCATACATACATATGTAACAGGAGGTATTTGTAAGAGTAAGGCGGAATATGTAAATAAGGAAGCTGTGGTCTCTGCATATGTGTGATCAAACGTGACTTATGCATATAGTCAGCTATATTATAAATGTATTCATTACAGAGAGAATTTTCATAGAATAAATTTTTACTTAAGTCGTAAACGATATACCAAAGATATTGATGTTAGAAGGAGCATAATTATTTAAAGATTTTTAGTGACATTTTGTTATTTGTGATTGGTGTAACTGCTTAAAATACACAAAATATCTGGACAACGTACAAAATAAAAAAAATCTGATGTGACCAACATATTACCTCCCGCCATTTATCTATGGGTTTCGTTGCCGCGTGCCTGTTGTCTGGTCGCGAATCTGGGGAATCGCATGGCATAAAATTAACCCTTGTGGTAAACGCCCGCACAATACAAATATGTCATCATCATTACCGAAATGTGTGTATAAATCAGATTAACACACCCAGCAATGGATAATACATTTATTTGTTTCTTTATTTAAATACATACCTGCATATTTACTAATGGTAGAAATTATGTATTTTAAGTTCTTTTCCATAAAACTAATGTTCTATTTACAATTTTTCTTTTAAAACGTTACTATTATTAATTTGAAATGATTATTTTTTTGGCAGTGACATTTATCTATCAGTTACATGCATTTGAGCTGAACTATGTAAACATGGAGATGTGTTTAAAGCTTAAGCTCCGAAATATAATTTTTATATTACTTTATAAATTTCTCCATAAAATATATAGAAAAAGTATTAAAGGAAACTTGTAGAAAATGGAATAATCTTTAATTTTTATGATAACAAATTGAGAAAAAAATACATTTAAAGGTATTTGTTGAAAAAAAAAAACTATTTTGAGCTTCAAGTAAACTGCCATTTCCGGTTTTCCGATTGGCACCAAAATCTAATGACTTCTTTCCATATTAGAATAAGGTAGAAATACATGGTTCAAAACTTTCTGAACGATAGTATTTGAGTTAGAGCGTAAACAGGATCCACACACACACAAACACACAGACATCATCGTGAAAATGTTAAAAATGGATTGTAGTGACCTTAAAACGTGGTCATTTACCAAAATCTCGATATGCAATTATTAGCACGATCCCTATACCTCTCTTACCAAGGGTAGCGGGAGGTAATATTCACAAATTATTGTTACCAATATTTAACTACTTAAAAGCCGAAACAGCAAATATTATGAAATAATCATTATATATTAAACTATTCAAGCACTACATACTTTGTTCGTTCACTTGCCGTAGCGCGCTCGTGTCGGTATTTATAACTCCTACTATAATAGGTTACCTTTAGTAACATGTTTTAATGTTATTACCTAACAGGCCAGTTGTTTTTACGATCTGGATTCGATTCCAACTGACGCCAAATTTGAAAACTATTTTAAGTTTTAAAAGAGGGTCAAACGGAGTTGAAGAGAGACTCGATCTCGCCTATTGATAGGTACACAGTTTGGCCCACACGTAAATTTTAAACTTTAACTCTTGGGTGCTATATTGCTGCTAGGGGTTCGAAAACATTTTTGCCGCTACTGTTGCCCATTCTGGGCTTCCCTACTTTTTTCATACACTTTTTCAGCCAATAAGGCATAAAAAAATTATTGGTCTTGCCTGGGGGCGGCATTTGGGGAAGGGTATCATTTCTGGGGACAGGTTCTTCTTCATATTATGATTAATTTTCAAATACATTTTTTATTATTTATTTTTTATCAAATATTGCATCTACTATCAGTTCGAGATATCATATTTTTCTATTTTATATATCTTTCATTTCCGAGTATCACTTAACAAAAATCAAAACCTTTTGCAAGGTAGGTTTATTTGTAACTCAATATCAAGTATTCAGTATCGGTATTGCTGCTTCAGTTAAGTGAAATTGTAACCGCAACAGGTAGTGCATCTAGGGGTTAATTGGAGGAATTGAATTTCGTTGTATTCATAACAGCACTAGCAATAATGTCTAATAATAGACTATGTTGAGAGAGTTCATTATTAATTACATGGAAACTATATACAATAATGTTCAGATGTTTCATTTTTTATGACAAAACTATCGCTAAATGTGTAGTATACGTGAATATAGTTTGTATAAATTTGGGATAAATATTCCAGTAACTTTTTAAAAATTAATTAGATGTATAACTAAATTTTGCCTCCCGGACAATAATGATTTTAAATTTGTTGTTTTTCAGTTTGTTCCGTACGGTAAATATTATCGAGATATCATTTCGACTTCTGTCAACAGAGGAATTGTGCTAGAATCATGTATAGAGATATTTGCAAATAAAGGTATTATGGTCTTTATAATTTAATTTTATCATGTGGATGTATGTATAGTCCGGACGATGTAACTTGGCGATTTGAAGTGATTTAGAATATCCCTTGCGGTGAGGGAAAAGTTATTAAAACCATAGGCGCGCCAAAAAAAAAAAAATCATTTTAATGTACAAACATTACAGAAAATAATTATTTATTACATTTAAAAAAAAACACATCAATGTCAAGTACGAAATGCATCATCATCTTTAGTCATGTAGTATTTGAAATAAATATTAACAAAATTGAATCATTTGTAGTTTTCTTGTTATCGGTAGGAAAATTTATGCACGCCTGTGTGCAAACAGAACTGCTTGGATTTCTTTACAATAATTCTATTTCTATTGTGTTAAGCTATAAACAGTTGTAAAATCACTGTTCTACTGTTAACAGTGCGGCATCTAAGAAAAAGTACATATTTAAGAAAACGCATCGTAGGGTTAGTGATTCGAACTGCATTCTTTTTATTTGCCATGTAAAATCGTGTTTGAGGATTTTATATATACTCAAAGTAATTTTGTATCAATCTGAATCAGATTTATAAAAACATGTAGTCCCTTCGAAAATGCATATAATCAAGTCATTTGGTTGGGTGTCAATCGGTAAACTGGAAATTGTATTTCATTTGAAGTTTTAAATACAGTAGTACCGAAGTTTTCGGTTTACCCATTAACACCTAAAAATAGCCTACATATGTACTAAAATGGGTGTGTTGGGGAAATGAATTATTTTGAAACAATGTACATTACATAATGTACATATGTAGTTACAGTTTTTAGTTACAGTATAGTATGTACATATGTTTTCAACTTCTTTGATAGCAGCTAATTTATCCGCAATAGAAATCACAACACGCTTCCGCTTAGATGCCATCTCACAACAATACGTGGAATTGTTTCGGTTAACCCGAGTTCGGTTAACCGGGGTTTTACTGTAGTTTTAAAAATGTTTTTAAATATTATATTTTTACATATTGATGTTATAATACAAATAAAAAATATTGAATTTTCTGCAATTTTGCATTTTCTAAATAATTTATGTGATAAATCACAGTTCGTCGGTTACATTTACTTTATTCAAATGTATATTAATGACAAATAAATGTCTCTCAAATAATAATAAATTCAAATATAAGTTCCTCTGTGATAATAACTTCTATATTTGATATTAAAATATGATTTTATATTAAATAAAAATAGAAATGGCGGAAAGCAATGTGCTGGTTGTATCAGATTTTTATTGTATCTGGAATAATTATGGTACGCGACATAACATGATTAATTACTGCCTTTTATATTAGATGTGGATTTTATAAATGTCCACTTTCCTTCTTTGTTTACTTTAATAATAATAATTTATTATTTTGTTTAGTTTTGAATGGAAATTGTACCTTGTCGCTTAAGAAACATACTGAAAGCAACATACGTCATACGTCTGTTCATAAATGATCGAAAGGTGATAAAATAAGAGTTTATTCTGAATGATTATTTTTTTGTGGCAGTTATTTTTGTAGTATATAATTAATTTACTATAATTATTAAATTTGATTTTTGAATTTTGTATACTTTTTTGAACATTGCTTTTCTTACACACCGTGTATTGGTTTCTAAAATTATATTTTAATTTCTAAATTTGAAGAATTCAATTAAATTTATGCTTGCAAATATTGTAAATGGAAAATTAATATTTATTTCTATAAGCAGACCGAGAAAATCAAGTTATTTCAGTAGATTTTGTTTGACAAGTGACAGCAGACAATTTATTTCTGTATTATGAACACTTGTGCATTTTGAGCAATCATAGGGCTGAATTTATTTATCTAAAATATATATCAATGCTGTTCATTTTGATAGTGTAATATTTTTAGTATGTGTTGAATATGTGTAGCCAAATTTTAAAACTTAAAATCATGTGAGGTGAAACGTTGATTTAAATATGAACTTCACAAAACATACGAAAATAATAACCTCTAGCACTGCATTTGAAATTGAAGTGTGATACGCGTGCGATAAAACAGAACAATATCAACGAAGTACAAAATGAAATAAAGTTCGAAACAAAAGACGAGTATACAACAAAGTCGAAATAACAAAATGGTGTTATATGCGAAGAGAAAAGTTTGGGGGATATTTGGATGAAACCATTTAGCATTTTATATTTTCTTGTTTTATTTGCTCATTCTTTGGAAAATATGTTATTTTGCCGTTACTTTTGATGTATTTTCCATTTTATTTCATACGCAGAATTTACGAATGATTAGATTTTTACCCTTTTATAAAACAAGTAGGCTTGGCATTCTTGGAAATTAGATTTTCCAGATTTTTAAAGAATGTTGCATCTTATTAGGGATGATTTCATTAATACATTTCTTAAACCATAAATTTCAGCTGTTGAAATAGGAATGAAGTTATATGTTTTAACAATGATATTGTATGTGCGTTTAACAGTTTATTGCTAAGAATTAGATTTTAGAGATTTATTGATTGGTTTAATTTGATATAATTGTATCAGTTTTTGGGTTAAAATATACCTAAGTATTTTTGATTTACATTTATTTAATGCAAGTTAATGAAATATATTTCTACGGTTTTGTAAAAATAGTAAAAGAATTACACATTTTATTAATTAAAGCCTTTTCTGCACAACATGAAAAAATTAATTTTATTCAAATATGTCTATTTGAATATCTGTTTTTAATTTTGATGCTATTTCGAACACTTTCTTTTGAATGTAAATATTGTAGACAAAGGTTTAAAAGTTATTTATTGCACCAAAATTTAATTGTTAATTTACTAATCTACATTAAATTTTTCATCTACAATTTGTTTCATAGTTGTTGCAGTAACTTAATGGGGCAGTAAAAATATTCAGTTTATAAATAATTATTTAAAAATGTCGTTAGTTACTTTATTGATAAGTTGGTACCAAACATTAATATTCATAAACAGCATTTATTCTTGAAGATTATTGAAAATGATCAAGATGCGTTAAATTTGCAATGTGATTTAAACAATCTACAGCAATATTTTGTCTTTAAATATTGCAAAAAGTGTCATTCTTAACTTTTGAAGAAATAAATAAAGAATATGATTGTACCTATAACTATAACAACAAACAGCACATCATTATCTAACAAATCAAGTATTAAAGATTTGGGAATAACATTTGATAAATACTTTTCAATGAATATGTAGAATCTTTTGTAAAACAAGTATACGAGATCTGGCTATTAAATAACGAGACTGCTTATGAAAGAGAGTTTTATTTTAAAAATTATTTTATAATCGAATGCAATCCTTCAATGTACTCCCCCCCTCGCCACACACCGTTCCAATCGTTTTTTCCATTGGTCAAAGCAATGTTGGAAGTCTTCTTTTGTAAGAGCGTTTAGGAGCTCCGCCGATATTCGCTTCACCTCTTCCATCGACTCGAACCGGGTTCCTTTTAAGGCAGACTTGATCTTCGGAAACAGAAAAAAGTCACAGGGTGCTAAAGCAGGCGAGTACGCCGTGTTCAGGCTCTGGAGTGCCTCTAGCGGCTAAATAACGCTTCACAGACAGCGCGTTATGGGCAGGTGCGTTGTCCTGGTGCAAAAATTTTCCACAACTCCGGCCGTTTCTTACGAACTCGTCCTCGCAGTGTTGCCAAAACTTTCAAATAGTTAGTTTGGTTTACAGTTTGACCCTCGGGAGCCCATTCAATCATCATGATGCCGTTGATGTCGAAAAAAACGATTAGCATGGCTTTATATCTTCGGCCCTCTCTCGGCCTTCAGAGAATTTTTTGTACCATTGGAAAACCCGCACACGAGATGGAGAATTCTCACCATAGGCCTCTTTCAAAAACTTATAGCAGTCAGTGGGAGTTTTTTTTTTAATTTAACGAGAAATTTCACATTGATCCGTTGCTCGTGTTTTCCGTCACACATTGTTATCGGCACGAGAAAAAAACACGTTCGTTTTTAACCTCTATAAAAAAATTCTAGTACAGCGACAAAAACGTGTTTTCGTACCGGCATAGTAGATATTACATATCATTTATGTACAAAATATATTCGTTCTTAACATTTAGTTGTACACATTGTACAAAATTTCATATAGAGCACACACACACCAATGATTGTGTAGTATTGTTGTACAAATTTAAATGAAATGTAAAGAACGTAATGAATTCTCATTTTGGCGTTAATTTTACTTTTTTCTTTTTTGAACTTTTCCAATACACCAAAATATACACTATTTAGTTCTTTATATTAGTTGCATTAATGTTGCAATCATCCCCGATATGTAGTATTTCAAGAAACATACGTTTGTAGTAATTCAGTATTTCAAACGTGTTTCTTGAAATGCTACATAAGTCAATTATATTATTTACATTTTATTCAAATTCCTAGAACAATGCGACACAATTATTGGTAACCAGACGACGTATCGTTGATATCACCAAAGAATCCTTCCGCAAGATATATCCAGCTACTATCCAAGTTATTCTGTTGACGATTTTGAGATCAATTTAATGTGTTTAGCGCTGTTTATTAATTTCGTGTACGATGTGTAAAACTTGAGTGTTAGGAACGAATGTATATTATATACATATGTAATATTTTTTAAGATCTTACTGCAAGTGTGATAATGTCAATGTAATTTTGTATGTACTATTTTGTGTTTTATTGAATTTTATAGACCCTGAAGAAGGTGCTGATGTGACCAACACAGTACCTCCCGCCATTTACCTATGTATATAATTTTAATATTATTTTATAAATTTATCCATACAATATATAGAAAAAGTATTAAAGCAAACTTGTAGAATATGAAATAATCTTTAATTTTTATAATAACAAATTGAGAAAAAAATACATTTAAAGGTATTTTTTGAAGAAAAGCTATCTTGAGCTTCAAGTAAACTGCCATTTCCGGTTATCCGATTTCCACCAAATTCTAATCATTTATTTCCATATTAGAATAAGGTAGAAATTCATGGTTTCAAAACTTTCTGAACGATAGTATTTGAGTTAGAGCGTAAACAGGATCCACACACACATACATATGTACATACACACAGACATCATCGTGAAAACGTTAAAAATGGATTCTACGGACCTTAAAACGTGGTCATTTACCAAAATCTCGATATGCGATTTTTAGCACGATCCCTATACCTCCCTTACCAAGGGAAGCGGGAGGTAAAAATACTGTTTGACTAAGATTTCGCGTAATTGTTAATAATTTATCTACAAATTAATAAATGTTGTCTTTCGGTAGTCGTCAAAATGATAAAAAAACTACTTTGAGAATTATTAAATTGTAAAAAATATGTGCACGCTGGTTATTTTAATATTTGTGTAATTCTCAATTAAAATGTTAGTGTTACCTGGCTTCGGAGCTATTAATGAAAAAATATTTTTATTTGATTAACTGATTTATATTTTTACTGGCTATTATCTAGCGATGAATTTTGGAACTGACTATTTTTTCTAAATGTAACACCATAAAAACATACACTGATCGGGAAGTAATAAAAAAAAAATATTTCTCAACATTATAAAATTTTGTATTCAACATAAAATTTGTATCGTTATTCCTTCTCATGAAATCAGGTATTTTTAAAATGTTATTACAATTTTTATGATCTTATCCATAAGTATGTCAACAGATATATACAGTATACAGGTTCTATTGCGAAATATTGTCTCATAATCTAATTATTCAAGGTCATTTCATCGTCGTAACTAGGTTGTGGTTTTCAGCATCTATGTTAATAGAATATTGCTCTGCGGTTATGTAATTTTATGCGTACTTGCATAGAATTATTGTTCATATGAACAATATAAAATTATGAAATTTTGTGTATTTTTGTTTAGGTCGATGTGATTCTGAAACATGCTTAAAAATATTTTAGAATTAATGCTTTATTACTCTGATTAAAAAATTATATTGCATTTTCTGTTTTCTATTCATGTATTGCTAATTTTAATTATGAAACTTTGTCATATACTAATATTCTCGTAGTATTAATTTACCTGCATTTTTATTGTTTGTCAACATCCCTGGAAATACCTATGAGTAAAAAGTGTTTATGATTTCATTTGTAAAAATAAAGATGGTACGAAATTCAGAATCAAACCATTTTATGTATAATGGAACTATATAAGAAATGAAGGGAAAAGTTAATTAAGGTTCAGTATTGATTCCTATTGTTTTTCTTTAATTTTATTTATTTCACAAATACCGATTCAGTTCCCATTGAACCTTCTTCAGGTTTCTGGAAATACATTTTATGTTATTATAATACACTTATATTTTTCAGAAAAAAACTATTAGGTACATAAAGTTATAATGAAGTTATTTACATGTTAGGATACAGTGTTGAAATTTTGAAAATTATAATACTTCAAAGAGGAAGATATTACCATACATGTGTAAAAATTAATAATGCGTACACTTAGCTACGTTTTTAGTGTAACATTTGTAGCAGAAGGTCCAATGGTTCCCGGAACTTCGGTATTTGTTAAATGAATAAATTTAATAAAATCAATCAAAATCAAGACTGAAACTAATTAACTTATCCATTCATAATAAACCAACAGTCAAGAAATACCACCAACTATGTAAGAAATGTTTATATTTCAGAAAAAAATATAAAAATATTGTTATTTTTCTGTTTGATATTCACTTATAAAAATTATACTAACTCTAAGAAAGCACACAACGGGTATAAATAATATATATTAGCACGGCGAAATCTCTGTGAACAGTGACAAAGGTTAAAATAATTTGTTCAAGCATAAAACATACAAAAAATCACGCATGTCTTACTTAGTGGGTTAGCACAAACCCGTAAACAATAACTACAACAACAACAACTTCATACAACAAATCCTCACTCTTAACACATTAAAGTGACTGATTTTCGTAGCAAAATGCTGATTTCGGATCACATTCCTGTCTAAGCACACTTCTTTCGCTTCGGCCACACTCTTAATTGCATTCATACATGCTCTTCTTCTCTTCTCACTTGGAAACTCTCTCTCTTTAAGCACCCTACCAACTACATCCATCCACATACACACTGGTCGGCCACGCAATCGAAAACCCTCAACTTCACCAAGATATATACGCTATAAAAGCAACAACATTTAAAAACTTCAAGTATGCCATCATTTTTTCAGCAATCGCTTCTTTCACTTGACTATTTCACCATGCATTTTTCGGACAAGAGCCTTGCTTTCACCACAAACTTCTTTTGCACATTTGAAGAGGGAATCCTTAAATAGCATCCAAACTTCATTTATATTACAATCAAAATTAGACTCACATTCGGGAAAAGATTCATTCAACAACATATTGCATTCTTACATCTTCATTAAGAAGAGCAATTGTATGCGAAACATTTTCCCAGAACCTGGCACCTTCATTCGCCAAAATTTATTATATTATACCCAATTCAGTGCCTCACATAAATCATAACTAAAGGTAAATAAATAAATTGTAAAAAATGATATAGTTTGATTTACGAAAGATGACAATTCAAGGTCATTTTCAAACCATCTGGTATATTATTACTTGCAAATAACTTCACTACATTCCATACACATAGACGTGCACCAGATATAATATTTGTGGATACATTTTAATAATTCAAAATTAAATGTTAAACGTCTACACAAATTTCAAAGATATATTTTATTTTGGTATAATAATGAACATGAATCACCTATGTATAGTTACAAAAAATACTGAAAACAATGATATAAATACATATTTTGAAAATAAGTAATAAACTACTTACTGTTAGCATACATTTCATATATTATTCTTCTAATTGCATCGGTGTTAAAAGTATCAAGATCAGCTGTTGCAGTTGATTTTCTGAAGAAGTTAATTGTTCTTCATTTTCGATATTATTAACATGTTTTAATACCCTGTTTACTGTGGTTTCAGATATTTGTAGTGCATTTGCTGTACGCTAAAATTAAATACTAGCTAAATTTCATTTATTAATCATGAAACCTTTTTGTCTAGCAATTTCAATTTTCAAAGAAATTAAAAAACTATATTCACACATATTACCTGCTGCACCTGATGAAGATCTAATAATGGTCCATTATTTTCTGTTTCCCATTGAAAACATTCGTGTTCATTATGCACAAATTAAATAGCTTGCCTTCGCAAAGTTTTTCCTTTCTCACCCATGATTATGTTCAATTAAATCGCGGAAGAACTTATTTTGATTAAACGTCAAATAGTGCGTCAAATTCAAAAAACAAACTCCGTCACTGGATTTGCTTTAACGTAGAGGGCAATTCAATAGATAATTGCATACCAGCAACTCATCGACATACGTTCCTATTACTTTTAGTGTGTTAGAGAGCAATGTGAATATGTAACGTATATCTGTCATATAGCATAAATCACGTAGACATACGTCAAATAATCTATCTCTTTCTAATAGATAATGTTGCTATACTACCGCTATATAAAATGTTTATTCTTTCTTCGAACAAATGGCCTTGAATTGTCATCTTTCGTGAACCAAACTATATCTATTTTTTTACTATCGTATTTAAATTGTGTATATTTTAAATAAGGACATTGTCGTAAAACAAAAAATATTTAGTTCAAGAAAAATGTATGTAAAAATGAAGAAAGGTTGTGTAAAATGGACATTTTGAAATAAATAATGATAAGATTATATACTATATTGTGTGAAAAATTTATTGATATTTTTAATTTATATATTTCTTCATTGTTATATTTACTGACCGTGGCGGTCTGTACCCGATGTCGAATATGTGCGAAATTGTTTGGATCATAATTCATAAACGCTTTATTTATCTTTTCGCCTATATAAAGCAACCATACATAAAATAACGCGTTTCCTCGTAAACTATAATGGTATCGTTCATGATTCATAACCTATCAATATGTTGGTTCGCACCTTTATGGCGGGTTTGAGCTTGTATATTGTCTGTAGGGTTAGGTATTGCAGTAGCACAAATGTTTTTATGTTATTGCAAATACATAAAGAAGTCTATGAAACACTTGAATACGCTTCATTTATTATATACGAAGATTGCAATTTTGTTACTAGATACATACATATGTGTGAAGAATTCGATTCACTTGTATTGTAATACGAAATACTTTATTTTTGGCAATTTAACCATATTTAAAATACTAATGTAATATTTGAACGCAAATGTCGTTTGTAATAGTTCGAAGAAAATCCATGAATTAAACATAGTATACTTTGACAGAGCGATGAAGTGATTTTTGATTTGCCGGTTGTTTTATCGGTTTGTGCCATTCTCTTCTATTAGGATAGTTTCCACGCTATAAATAAATGGTGATTATAATGTGTTTTTTAAGCCCGATAGAACTTCAAATTGTAAAGAGTAAATTAAATTTTAATCAAATTTTTCTATTTATTCGAAAGATCAATACATGGCATTAAAATTTGAAAATGATTTCGGGCATATGGCCACCGCGGCTGTTCTTGACGAAGCGCATTCTGGACGTCCAATTTTGGGCCACTGTTTTGAGCACTGCTGGCCGTATGTCACGAATAACACGAACAATGTTGGCCTCCAAGGCGACAATTGTTGCTGGTTTATCAGCATAAATCAGTGACTTCACGTAGCCCCACAGGAAATAATCGAGAGGTGTCAAATCAAACTTATCGCCAAATTTTGATTTCAATAAGTCGATGGTTGCGGTCGCCGTATGGCACGTAGCGCCATCCTGTTGAAACCACATCTCGTCCGGATCAATGTCGTCCATATTTTCAAACAATAAATCATTGATCATGGTGCGGTAACGATCTCCATTGACCGTAACGCGAGCTCCGGCCTCATTTTTGAAGAAATAAGGTCCGATGATGCCACCAGAGTGTAAACCGCACCAAACGGTGCATTTTTCTGGATGTAATGGAGTCTGTTATTGCATCATGTAAAGAGTATGTGGTATTAAATCTATCCACAGTTCGACGGATGGCTTGCTTAGATGGACGATTATGTGCGCCATAAAAATCACGAAGTCGTCTATAAGTTGCGTGAATCGACGACTGATTTTCAAAGTGAATTTGGATAATTTGGTAGCGTTCTTCAAGCGTGAGTCTATTCATGATGATTAACCCTTTCGTAAGTTCTATCTAAGCAAAAAAAAAAAAACACCATGAACTGTAGCGACGTACAAGCCATGAAAGAAAATTTGAGGAATTGGTCATGAACGTTTCAGTCGTTTTAAGTATCTAGGTGTATCTATGTATTAATTTTGTCGCAGTTGGTATTTTGGATAATAAAATGTGTCATTCTTTTCTGTGTATTCATTAAATTTGAAAATATATACGAAATCAATCATATTAGTGATTGCTAGTTGCTGTGGTGTAGAATTGGCTATATCCACAATAGGGTGACCCCGACGTCATGTTAGCTTCTTGGAGAATAATAACTATATCCTAAAGATGTCGCTGCATCCTTAGGCCAAATTAATTGCGTTACGTAGAACACGAACTAAAACTAAAACTCTACATGTTTACTCCATAACAGTACAAATCCGACTGTTTAAAATCTAAAACCGTTATCATCTTCGTAAGATTTATCTCAGGGAGGTTGAATGGTATCAGATGGCATCCATATCAATCCTGCACGTTGGCTTGCAATATCTTCTACATTTAATTGTCAAACTCTATAAATATCGCTGACAGACTAACCGCTGTAGGAAAATTATAAACAGAATTTTGACTAACAAAGATTACAAGGTTTGAAATATTGATCCTGAATTATAGTTTTTTAGAAGAGTTAATAAAAAGTTATGTATTTGTTATTGCTCGCCGTGTCACAGTGAATGTATATCACCAGAAGTCGAGGGATCGCCATAAACGGCTTAAACACACCTCAATTACAATCACAAAGAAACCTTAAATTTCCACCTGTCAAAAATCAAAATGTAAACACTGTCACTGGTTTTTCAAGATTTGCATTCTGTCAAGGAATAAAATAATTTGAAGAGTAAGCACATAAAAAGTTGTTTGTGTACACAATTTTGTGTGACATACTACCAAAATTGCGACAAGTTTCTTGACTCAAAAGACCAGGTGGTTTCACTATACAATTTTGTTTGGTTTTTATTTTTGGCCAAGCATTCTCATTCTTAGTGAATAGTTGTTTTTGTTACCTTTGTATATACATTTTGAAAGATATACCACATGTACTCAAAGATATGGTTGTAGAATTTTACAACACGTTACTTTACACAGAAGACCAGGAGGTATCACTACAATTTTGTTTGGTTTTATTTTTGTTCAAGCATTATCATTCATAATGAAGAGAACTAGTTCAGTTTAGTGTTTGTGTAAACAATTTTCAAAGTTACATACCACCTACATGCTTGTATAATTTGACTGTATGTGGCGCCATATGATTTTTTCTCATATTGCATGATTATATTAAATTCTACATAAATTTAGATTACTCATTTTTTTTAAGAAAAAAAACAGGCGTGCTCGCTGCATCATAAAATAAATTTATTGGGTCTGGCACTGAGGAATGACACAAATAAAAATTTTGATTGTATTTAATTTATAATGTCCCTGAATCTTCTTTTTGCAAAAGTTTTCTTTAAAAAAATCTACCACTACTAATTTGTGTAACATAATACCAAAATTGTGACAAATTCCTTGACGTAAAAGATCACACGGCTTCACGAAAGAATTTTGTTTAGTTTTTATTTTTGGTCAAATATTGTCATTCTAAATATAAAATTTATATTTACATTTTTGAATGTTTTATAACATGATTATTTGTGGCCATGAAAACATAACTGATACATAATTTTCGTTTTGCGAATGTTTATATTTTTAAATTTACATTTATATCGCACAATGTTTCTTGTAATTTACGTGAAACAATATAAATGATAAACTGAGTGTGCAGAGGAAGTCAAAAATAAAAATAAAGCATAATTTATATTCTTTTAGAACTCCCTATGGTTTTAAATAAATAGAATTATGAAATATTTTTCTTAAAATACAGGATGTTGAACGCGACACCGGATCATAGGACTTTATCATGTAAAATCATATTTTCGTAATATCCTGCTACCATAATTAAAATGATTTCAAGTTAATTATTTGTATAATTTAAATTTTCAATACCACTATTTAAGAGAAATGTATTATAATAAATTCTATTTGCCAAATTTTGTGGAAAAGTTGACATTTTCTATTTATTGAATTAAATATAAAATGTATCATAAAATATGTTTAATTTCCATGTTTTCAAATTCTTGATATTATTTTGTTTGACATTTATAATATGCAATTATGTGCAGTTTGAATATTACCATATAAACATTTTTTTTTCTGTTTTACTCGCAGGATGACTATTTTAAGTTGCTTTTACAATGTTTTATTTCTGTTATTAATAATAATTTTTTTCTATTTCGGTGTTCTTATGTTTCTATAAACGCACTGTTTTGTACTGCAAACACGACGTTTAGAAGATCTATAAGCGTACTATTTTTGGCGCCTTTCATGTTCTCGAGTTGGTAGTCATGCTTTCATAACTGACAGATGACAGGTAACCTCAAAATGGTAAGTTGTTGATAATATTTCAACATATTACTTTTAATTATGGATTTTTATACTTTCTTTAGGTGATAGGACTAGAAAAAAATATAATATTAATTTCACAACCAGAATCAGACCTTGAATCATAAATACAATACACCTTGCAATACACTAATTAATCAATAGTTGACAAAATATGAAATTTCAATTGTTAGCGAGAAGCGTTACCAACATAAACATAACTAACAAAAAAATACCTAGTCATAATTTGACGTCGCAATTTAAATAAATTTAATCGTAAAATTACCTCAATAGAAAAAATAGTATAAAAAACACGTATCATAAGGCCTGTTGACGCACTCGTCCTTTGTAAAACTCGCCTAGCGGCTCGTTTTCCAAACTTGGACTCGTACGTTAACAGATTGCCTTATGATACTTGTGTTTTAATGTACTATTGTTTTCATTATATTATAATCACATCTTAGTAGCCAAGTCATCCTATTTTTTCGATAAAGTGGTGTGTGTTTAGAATATATTTTTATGGTAATGTCCAGTATCTTTAATATTGTAATATTTTGCAATTTTTCATTTGTTTTCAATTTTTTTTCTCTTTTTCAGTACGGTTTATCCATTGTTATATTTTAAAGTTTCATTTATTTGTATTAATTTTTTTTAAGTTTCCTATCCTTTTCACAATGAATTATCCATTGTTGTAGTTTCTTGTAACTGTAATAAGTATTTTGGTGATTTCCATATTTATTCATTCTTATAAATTGCAAAATTATTTTATTCCAAATCAGATTTTTGGAAAAGCTCAATATGTTTCATAGTGATTATCCTTTGTTATATTTTGTAAGATTTATTTGCAATTAGTTTTTTAGCGAAGCTCAATATTTGTGTGTTCTATATTATTTTCACAATTATCACCCATTGTAATATTTTTTATTTTTTGTAACCATCTTTTTGGTAATCTATCGTTTTTGTAATCCATTATTTGGACTGTTTTGATTCTGTTCAAATGTACTGTAATGTTTTGCTTAATTAATAATTAATTATGCAGACATGTGTTACTTGTAATGTGTACGAGTAATTAATGTTTGTAACACTTTCAAATTAAATATATGAAGTACCATTCATATTTTGAATAGTTGTAAAATTATGCATTATGCATTGTCGTATTTATAACAGTTTTGAAAACTGCGCCCAATACTTATTGGGAACTGCAGCAAAATAGTGTTTGCTTCTCGGCAGCTGGCGAAGTTCTGTTAATTTTATTATTTATGTTATATCTGAATAACTTTAAATATGAATGTTAACAATTGCTTATTCACGGTAAAGTTTAAAAATAAAAAGTTATTTAAATAATGCTCATTGTTAATAACGAACGAATGAAATTCTCATTGTTTTATTTTAAAAAGAAATAAATTATCATCTTTTATTTTGGATTGCTCTTGTTCAATATTAAGACTTAGATCTCACCTGTTCTTGTTGATCTAACATTAGAATGTATTAACAAATTGATACATCAACAAACAATCAAATATATTCCTTTTGTTTAATAATTAACCATGGTTTCTTCAAGATGAGACTCCGTGTTTATAATATGTATATTCACAAACCTTGGCGCTGCGATTGTTGTCAAAAAACAGGCTTAGATATTAATAAAATGAAATTGACTGTTTTTGTTAACATTTATAGGAAATAAACTATGAGATAATTACATATCATGTTCAAAACCCACACAAAACAACCGGAAATGCTGGTGTGTACATCCAAGTATACGTCTGTAATGGGGATGTTTAGCGTGATTGAAATTACATGTGAAATATTTTTGAATCGTAAATATATGAATAATTATAACTTAAAATGTAATTGAAAGTTAAAATAATGTTCCCATTTATTTATAATTATTTATTATCGAATATTTGTGACGTCACAAGTGACTTATGCGCATTCCTAGAAAAGATGGCGAGACCTGACTTTTTGAATGTATGTTGAGGCATTACATTACACATTGCTGGCTAGTTCACGTGGGTTTGTTTATGTTTTCGCGGAGTGAGGTTATGAGTTTTTACTTCGTATTGGAATTTATTTTCAAAACTATTATACCAGGGGTGGCCAAGCTCCTTGATAGTCCGAGCCATTTTTCAAAATTTGAAATTTTTCGCGAGTCGCAATTAAATACGTATTTAAAAGGTATGCAAAAAAGGTATTAAAAAATTTTTGTTTACAGAAATTATATTTATTGAAAACATAAATAAACGTATTGAATTTAAATATTAAAAATTAAACACATTTATTTTACTTCTCTTGATAATTCTTTAAAATTTGGTGAATAATTGGTGACAGCAGTTCTCAGTAATTCTTTGAGATGCTGGTTAGTTAATACTGATCGGTGTTTGGATTTCACGAATTTTAAAGTGGAATAAAATGATTCACATAAATACGTTGTTCCGAATATTGAAATAATTTGACAAGCAGCCTTTTTTAATTCAAGATACTTCGATTCTGGTACAAATTTCCAAAATTCAATGAAAAATAATATTTTTTAAAAATATAGCACAAAAATGAAAAGGGAACTTGGGTACATTTATCGAGAGCCACAAATAAACCTTCAAAGAGCCGCATGTGGCTCGCGAGCCGCAGGTTGGCCCCCCTGTATTATACGATACTTAATTTTTAATATTGAATACAATAATACACTAAATGAAATAAATAGAACCAGTCGTTTGCACAAGAAGAACAACAAGAACTGTCACTGCTTATAAACGTCAAAACAAGTGGATGCCATTTTTAAAACTTTCTGTTGCCATGTGAACCCAGAGCTATACGTTCTCCGTGAACTTCTGGGACGTCATTATTTTAGAATATTTCATTTTTTGAGAAGTCTCGGCATCTTTGAGTGAAATACAATATGGAGTATCACTTTTGAAGACATTTTTAATAAAATAATAAAAAAAAACTAAACTTCCCCATTGTAGTTGAAAATTCAGAACCATATGTTCATCTTAAATTTTATTTGTGACTACTAGCATTTTCTTTATATATTTTATATACTCGTATTTATTAGAAAACGTATTGTTATTTATTGACTACCGGTATCTCTCTAGTTGGATCATATTTAGAGTATTGTTCCATTATTTGGAAACCAATATCATCTAATTTAGTTCAATATTCTACATTTTTTCTACAAGGCGTTTAGCCTCCCAGAGGTACGTCGCAAAATACATTATGTACTTCAGTCTTTTTGTCTGATTTTTTTGTACTAATAATTCTAGGCAAAATAAATATCTTTGTTCCAAGATTATCATCCAGGCATAGTAATAATATATCACTAACTAATGTCATTGAAATCTATATATCAAATGTTCAAGTTATTTCATTCAATAGATAATCAAATTGATATCCTCCACAAAATCATCAAATGATTTTAAAAACTGTATCAATTCATAGTAATTGTTTTTCAATTTCTTATCCTATAATTGGGCACTCCCTTGGTGTTTCTGAAATGTCCAAATTTTCTTCTTAAAGTGAAAATATTGGAGAACGCAGTCAGTTGTTTGATTGTTTATTTAAAGAAAAATTTCTACAATACCGACATTTCGGATTCTTATAATCAATCTTCAGGGTTATGATGTTTTTAACTATGGAACATAGTAGTCGTATTTAATATAGAAAGAGGATGACTAATATGAACAAGGATTAAAAATTCTTTGTAATACATACACATATTTCAGGTTATTATTCACAAAATATTTGTAATGAACACAGTTTTATAATTTACTGAGATGGGCGTCTACTCGTCAACTTTAATTGTCTACGTCTAGTCGACAATGCGTAAACAACAAATTTATACGTAAACAATGTAGACAATGTAATAAAGGATTATGATAGTGAAGTAAGGGTATGTTCGAATCCAGTGTTGCCAAATTAGGGTTTTTATCCCTAAAACTATTTTATATTAGGGAGATTTTCGTGGTTATGTTTTCAAGTTTCATTTCATTTTAAATGTCACACGAATTGTATTCTTTCACTCTTGTCATTGTTCTATCATATACTATCTACATTTGTTTTCTCATTAATTGTGTCCAGAGGCAATGTCTTCTAATCCCCATAAAGATTGTGCACATTTTAATGTAGAATAACATTTAATACTGATTAATAGTTTTGGTATTACGTACTATCCGAAAGAATTATATAATAATTACAACTTATTTTATGTTGGCCTGTACTTTTGTGATTTTTAATACTAATAATTGTAGGTTCGTATGGATAATCTATGGATATTTCATGTGTTATATTTTCCAATATCTAGGGAATAAAGGAATTTTAAAGCTCGACAAGGATATTTTATATAGGTTTCTTAAGTTTTGTTTTTAATATAATATTTTACAATAAATAAATTCAAATTTTATTATTTACATTGTCTATGCTTCTTAATATGTCAAGTATTACAATGTCGACGTGAAGTAATCTACATGTCCATCCCTGATAATTTATTGATATTTTGCAGAAATTATAAATATTAAAATTGTTTTACCTAGGTAAACTTTAGTTTATCACTTTGTGATGAGTAATTATAAAAAAAATATATTATCTTCAAGGAATGACAATTAGCCCTCGTCAGATATCATCCCTAAGATATATTTTAAAAACAATAACTATATAATGACGTTCGTGGGACTATTTTGTTTGTACTTGCTGGATATTTCAGGCCATATAATAATACCATTTTGAATAAGTTGACTATGCGACTTTTACTTTTAAAAGTATTTGAGTTAACTAAATTTGTAAAGACAAATCATTCTTGATGATGAAGATGAGGATTTCACTTATTACTTCCTTGTACGTAAGTAAAGGAAGTATTGTAATCGCGAAAAATTTCGGTTTTCAGATTTCAGCGGAAAAAACCAATTTGATCATCCCTGAATCAATTTAGACTAAAATCGTCGAGACGTCTGTACGTATGTATCTCGCATAACTCAAAAACGGTAAGCCGTAGAAAGTTGAAATTTTATATTTAGGACTCCTATAACATCTAGTTGTGCACCTCCCTTTCTGGTTATTACACAATTTCCAGAAGTGATACTTTACATGAAGCCTATAATAGATTTTAATGAAAAACTGTTTTAAAATATAATCCAAAACTTTTCAAATTTAGTATACAAGACTTTTATGTCAATCGAAATAACATAATAGATTTTGGTTAAAATAGGCTAACCGGAAGTGGTACATTACTTGAAGTTGTTAACAGTTTTTCTTAAATAAAATGATTTTATTTTGATTTTAGTAATAAATGCTTCAAATAAAAGTTTTAGAGAATTAATTTCTGCGTCTAGCACATGAAGTATTATTAAATTAGCCCTTTGTATAAGCGAGATATGTAAATTTAAAAATTATATACTTTTTTGTTTTTGTAATATAGCTTGCTATGGATTAGGACAAAAACAAAAAAAATGTTCATGTCAAATTACGTTAAATACGTGCAATTTTATGATTCGTACAATAACAAATATTATATTTTTATTGTGAAATTAGTCATATTCATTGTTGTAATCAAATATTTCTTTGTTGTAATCAAAACTCTCTTTAAAAAAACCGGGTTAGATTATGGTCGCTATATATCTTACTGTTTTGAATTTAAAATTAATATTTTGTAATTTATTTATTAAAAAAATATGTATAGTTTAATAATCGTACAAGGAAGTCGTGTGGTGTCCACATCAGATTTTTTAAATATATTTTCTTTAAAAGGAAATAAAAAGGAACGCAGTTATCAGATATAAAAACTGTGAAATATTTCATCATGTGCTTTTCCGAGCAATAAATGTAATATATTTGTTCGCTTCTTTCATATCGTATTTTTGTTGTAATAGTTTACATGTATCTTGTAAACATGATTCATTTTTTATGAAGCAGGTAGACTTTTATTTTTAAATGTAACTAAGTTAAATAAATTCGTTGGTGAAGACAATGAATTCAAAATATTTTATAAAATTATTTGTTTTTTCAGCAACATATTTCCTTCAAACGGAGATAAAAAGGAAAACAATTATCAGATATAAAAGCTCTAAAATATTACGTCATATGAGTCTTTTTCCGAACCATAAAATAGCTAAATGCCAATAAACGTCAAATTAAACCATAAACCTTCGAATAAAATATCTGTAATAATACATAGTCTATGTTTGTACTTATAACGAACGCAATAAATAACGTTATAATATACGTACATAGTTTTTGCAGCGGCATAGTGGTAAATAATGAGATAAATTAAATTAGTATCTAAATATATATGAAGTTGTTATTAACACTCATACTTATTTTGTTGGAAATATGTTTATAATTTCAGTAAATAATAGCGAAATTATAATTTTCTTTTCATATAGATTAAAAAATTAATATAACAAAGTTTTAATATTATATTATAGATTGGCACATAAACTTCTGTTTTACATATTACTTACATTCTGTATTTTGATTTTTTAAGCAAATTTGTCGAAGGATCTGACTCAAAAATGGTACGCCAGTAGTCAAGTTGTGTCGGTTATAATAGTTCGGACTGTACTTAGAAACATAGGTTATTTAAGCCGTGAAGTTAGGGTTAACGAATATTTAATTTTGTTTATTCGATGATTGACTTCTTGTATGCTGTTGTACAGGTGTAACAGAAATAAGAAAATTAAATTTAATCAGTGTTAGAAATCGTCGAGAGCTATAATATTTCTTAATAACTTTTTTACGAAGTCTTAATTTTTACTTCCTTGTACGTAAGTAAAGGATGTATTGTAATCGCGAAAAATTTCGGTTTTCAGATTCAGCGGAAATATCCATTTTGATCATCCCTGAATCCATTTCGACTAATTTCGTTGTGACATCTGTACGTACGTACGTATCTCGCATAACTCAAAAACGGTAAGCCGTAGAAAGTTGAAATTTTGTATTTAGAACTCGTATAACATCTAGTTGTGCACCTCCCTTTCTGGTTATTACACAATTTCCAGAAGTGGCACTTTACATGAAGCCTATAATAGATATTAATGAAAAACTGTTTTAAAATATAATCCAAAACTTTTCAAATTTGGTATACAAGACTTTAATGTCAATCGAAATAACATAATAGATTTTGGTTAAAATAGGCTAACCGGAAATGGTACATTACTTGAAGTTGTTAACAGTTTTTCTTGAATAAAATGATTTTATTTTGATTTTAGAAATAAATGCTTCAAATAAAAGTTTTAGAGAATTAATTTCTGCGTCTAGCACATTAAGTATTATTAAATTAGCCCTTTGTATAAGCGAGATATGTAAATTTAAAAATTATATACTTTTTTGTTTTTGTAATAAAGCTTGCTATGGATTAGGACAAAAACATAAAAAAATGTTCATGTCAAATTACGTTAAATACGTGCAATTTTATGATTCGTACAATAACAAATATTATATTTTTATTGTGAAATTAGTCATATTCATTGTTGTAATCAAAACTCTTTTTAAAAAGAACCGGGTTAGATTATGATCGCTATATATCTTACTGCTTTGAAGTTAAAATTAATATTTTGTAATATATTAAAAAAATATGTATAGTTTAATAATCGTACAAGGAAGTCGTGTTGTGTCCACATCAGATTTTTTTTCACTTGTGTTTGACTGTCCTACCGATAAGAAAATTTTTGTACACTGTTACCATACAAATCGACAATGATAATGTGACACAGATGAAAGTTATTTGTGACATTGTGACGAAGATAAAAGCTATTTTGATTTCAAGTTTCTTGATAAAGTTATATTTGAGCTAACGTTAATATTTTATTTATTATTCTTTCACCTAGGAGTGTGTTTTTTGTTGCACCATCCCACATATTTCCTTATTTTTATATTTTCCTTCTCGAAAAGTGAAATCAGCTTATTCGAAAGTTGACTAAAATAATCCAGAATGTTTGAAAAAGTGCTAATCATGAATAAATATCTCTTTCTGGAAAAATTCGTTTCATCTTATAATATCAAATTATGTTGCGTATATTACCAGATTTGGAAAAGTCAGTGGCATTATGTATCTTGATTTTTTGACATACAGTTTGTTTTTATCTTTTATAATTAAATTATTATTTATTCAAATCATTACGTTAGTAATTTAGGTGCATATTTGTGTACTGCGAGGAATGATGAAAATGAGTACGCCAATATAACCTGTTAATCGTATTACAATCAAGCGGCAAACAAAAAATCAGAACGAAGCGGAACATTCAGTCATTCTGAATCAATCTGTATTTTTATTTCTTTGTATTTCTTTTACTATATATAATTAACAACGATAATATTCAAAAAGGATGAAATATATTTTTCTGGAGTTCATTTTTCTTAGTGGAGGAAAGTGCGTTTTCTGGGAACTGATTGTAATTCATTTTAGAGACTTGTCGCCAGGAGCGGATTTAGATTTTTCGGGGCCTATGGCTTGAAGTGCAACAGGGACTCCATTTTTGTTATATTAAAAATCTTCAAATTGGGGTTTGAAATTCATTTTTAACATGAATTAATTTTATTTATGAAATGGTGTTGCATGACAAACATTATATACTCGTATATATAAAATAAAGAAATGTTATTAACAAATCGTATACACAATTTTTTTTATATATAAAATACAATAAATATACTATCACGCCATTTATCCATAGTTGGGGGCTAGGTGTTGCATTCTGCCAATTTTTTATTAAAATTAGTATTTTATCCATTTTTTATTTGCGTAGTCTTTTATAATGTTGTCGTATGTGAGCGATCTGATAATATCGTTTTCTATTGATAATATGCATAAGTCTGCCAATCTTTCATAATTCATAATGTTGCGATATTTGTTTTTATGTAGCTCATCCTGGAGAAAAAAGTTTCTGCCTCACAATTTGCAATTGGGAGACTTAGGAATTTTTAAAAATTGTGCAAAATTCTCAAATGTATCTACTAAGTATTTTTCATATATTATTTTTAACATTTTGGCAGTCTAGTACTGGTACTTCCGATAAGTGCTCATTGTTAGTAAAAATGTGTTAAAAGTTTATAATAATTCAATTTTTGTTAGATTAAAAATCTTTAAATTGGGGTTTAAAATTAATTTTTAACATGAAATGGTGTTGCATAACAAACATTATATATTATATAAATATATATAATAAAGAAATGTTATTAACAAAAACGTAGACACAACCTTTTTTTTTATAAAATACAATAAATATACTATCACGCCATTTACCTATAGCTGGGGGCTAGGTGTGGCATTCTGCCAATTTTTTATTAAAATTAGTATTTTCTCTATTTTTTATTTGCGTAGTCTTTTATAATGTTGCGATATTTGTTTTTATGTAGCTCATCCTGGAGAAAGATGTTTCTGCCTCACAATTTGCAATTGGGAGAGTTAGGATTTTTTTTAAAATTGTGTATAAATTCGGAAATATATCTACTAAATGTTTTTCATATATTATTTTTAACATTTTGGCAGTCTAGTACTGGTACTTCCGATAAGTGCTCATTGTTAGTAAAAATGTGTTAAAAAATTATAATACTTCAATTTTTGTGGGCGCTTTGATTCTTGGGGGCCCAAGGCTTAAGCCCTATTAGTCCTTGCCACTGCTTGTCGCAATTAATGACGTCATCTTGTTACCATGGTTTTGTTATAGGAATTTAATTTTCTAGTTTAAAATTCGGTTGGGTATGACACGATTTTGCCAAGATATTTATTTATACATCAGTAGAGGTTTTTTTTCAGGAAGAAAAATGTGTATTTTGGACTAAAGTTTACATTTTAACAGTGCTACTACAATATTTTCTAAATTTTATTTTTTGCTGAACAATATTTGATTATCTAATTGAAGTTACTTTATTTGTGGATTTCCCTATCGTACTGTAATTTCTTTTTTTGTATAAATCGATAATAATACTGAATGATGAATGTAATTATTGTGATTGCATGGTATTGGTTGTTTTTGCAGGAATTGGAGATTGACACCACAAACTATAATTCACCGCCAAAATATCGTTCGGAGGTAATTACGTGTAATGAAAAAATTAAATATTATATTCAAGTTTCTTTATTTTTATAATTTTGTTGTAGATTTTTTTTTTGTATACTAATCTTTAATCTATAATGATAATATTAAAGGATAAGAGTAGTTTCTTGTTTGTTTAAATCTTTTTCATTTGTACAAAGTGCGATATTTTTGCTAACATGTACATATCATTTTGACTGAAAAACAGTGCAACCAAAATTTTTATTATTTTGCTGGATAATAGTTGATTGGATATATATTTTTTGATTTTGCATGAATTTGTCACAATAATGTTTATTAGAATGCGAACTTCATGTATTTCAATTTGTTTCTTTTTTTTTCGTCGAAGTTATATTTAAATATCCAAGCTAAAATATTTAACTAAAGATTGACGTTTGTATTCTTGCAAACTTATGCCTCTTTGGTTGCTGGTACATTTCGTTTAAATTTCTTTTATGAATCATACTTTATCAATCTAATATTTACTGTTTTTTTCATAATCTGGCCAAAATGATTTTGGGATTGTTGATGGCCATAATATCGAAAATGGTTTCGCTCGGAAACAATACAATCATCAGCTGGGCACTGTAGAAAACATACTTCTATAAACAACACACGATATGTACATATTTTTTTTTCTCTACGGAGATATTCAGTGTAGAAAAATACGATTTCTGAATCAATGATTAAATTATTTTTGCTCCAATGGCCATACATATATTCTGATTTCTTTGTATACTGTTGCCGTTTACATGACCACTAATGATTTAGCTAAGATAAAAAGTTATTTGTACTTCATTTTAGTTGCTTCTAGGGCGATATGACTCTGATCGAACGTTTTAATCTTTTGTTGAAAAGTGATTATCTTCCCGACAAGTTAATTTTATTATATCAGCAAATATTCTAATTTCTTTGTACACTGTTGCTGTCTGAATTCTCAAATGTAACAAAAAGTTATTTGTACTTTAAGTTTTTTTAAAGAATAATATGACTTCTGAGCTAGAATTTACATTTAATTTTAAAGGTTAGGTTGTCGGAGCAACCTAAATATTTCCTAATTTTATATTTTTATTGATCAATATGTGATTATCCTTTCAAGAGGTGAATTTTTTTTTTTGTAAAAATAAAATTACCAAATACATTGAAACGATAATGTTGACGAGGATGCTAGTTATTTCTTCTGCAGTTAAAGTTTTTTCAATGGAAATGCGATTTCTGTGCTGTTTACGATTTCTGCGTTGTTTACACTTAATTTTGAATGCTGGACAGCGGAATAAATGTATTTTCTGATTCCTATGCTTTTCTAAAAAAATATTTGATTGTCATATTCTGACTGTTTCCATATACAGAGTGTTTCAGGACTAGTGTAACAAACTTTAACAGCTTATTCCTAAAATCATTTTGAGCCAAAAATGTCATATGAACATAGGTCCTATTCCTTCTAGTTACCAAAATACAAGAGGTTGAAGTTCTATAAATAACACGAAATTTTCTAATTTTTTGTAATCAAGGTACTTTCGGAAAACAGGAGTTATTAACAGCTGATGGCTACAGAAACTTTCTGGAAATCGGACTACTTGAAATAATAGTTCTACAACGTGGAATGCTAAATAAATTCGTTCAAGTTTAGTGGAATTAAAAAAAATACATTATAATATATAAAAATAGACTTCTAGTGATATGTATATAATTTATTAAGAAACGTATAATTAGTTTGAAAAGTTATAAATTGAATTTTTGCCTAAACACATAGTAGAAGAGTAAAACATAAAACTTATAAATGTTTAATGTTTGAAGTTAATATACATTTATACCTTAACATGCTTTGCTATTCATTAGTGTCGTTTCCTATTAAAAAACTTCGTTTTTTATAACGTCACAGTTGTGACAGTTCAAATTAGGCAACTTTTTTCCATCACCTACTCTCCAACCAATTCCTTCCTGCACCCACGTTCGTGAATGAATGTTTCGGGTTTGTTTATTTCGCGCGCGAGTGCGATTGGCTAGCGTGTGTATGCCGGTATGTTATTGGTCGAACGCTGGGGTTTATAACACGAGTCGCATGCCGGCCGGCAGCCAGTTTAACACTACACGGCTGCGGGCTGCCAGACTAAGCAGAGAACATACGACGAACGATTGCGAGAGTACAACACGCAACTTGATCAAGGTAGGCGCTTGGATTTTTCTTCTATGAACAATTGAATTTTATGTTCAATTTATTGTCGCTGCAATTTTATCAAGGAAATAATTAACTATGTTTTTAAACAAATGAAATTATGGACAATTGCGAAAAATATATTTTAAGGTAGGGGATAAATCAAACTAATGCAAACCATTATTGTTGATCATTTTAAAGATAAAATTATTGTCGCAGCAGGTTTATTATGAATAAAATGAATAATAGCAAAAATCATTAAACTTATTTAAATAACATAAATTATGGACACTAGGAAAATTATGTACTTCATTCTAAATGAAACTAGATCACGGTATGCTTGGATATTCTACTCTAAATATATAAACAGTGTTAGAAGAGAAATTGTATTCCATTTGAATACTTTTTGTAATTTGTGCGAAATTTTAAAAACTTTGTTGCTTATATTAAAATATATTGTGTGACGAAATGATATATATTAATTTTTAGAAAAATATTCATAAATATGTACATTTAAAATATTTTTAAATTGTGCATTTGGGGGAATTTGTATATCCTAATATTTTTGAGTATAGTTTAAAATTGGTTTTTTTTGAAAACGTTGGCAGTATTATTGGAATTTATTTTTGTTTCATTTAAACCTAAATTTGTTTCAAGTGAAGTGTAATTCTTTTCACTTTTGTGACAATTCGGGTTAATTCCACTTGTACACTTTTAAAATGCGTTGATCGAATTGTTAATAATTTACTTATTATTTTATTTAAAAAAAAAACTAGTAATTAGATTTTAGAACAAAAATATTTGGGAACTATGTGTCACTAAGTTAAAGTATAAATCCTTTTTTTTAGTTAAAGAAAAATGGTGAAAACTTTTACAATCAATAGGTTCTTTAAGTATGTGAAAATGACAAATTAAATAAATATTGGTTGAATGCAGACTTCACAGCCATAGAAAAATTATATTTTATTTATTTGTAGAAATACGTTAAACCAAATATAAATTTTTGTATTTGGATTTTTGTTCTGTGAACAATTGTTGCATATGTGAATGAATTTAAATTCATTTTCTTGTTTTGTGCATTGAAGCTTCTTTAAGATAATGATCAAAATTATTTAAATAATTTGTGGACATTGGGAAAATTATATACTTTTTTATCTTAATGTTGAAGTATTTTGTCTCATGTGACGAAATATTGATTTATATTATATTTTCAATTGAGTTCGTTATGTTCGTACGTAAATTAAAATATTTGAAAGTATGGGAAATACGCCGTAAAATTTGGGAAATTTAAAATTACCTAAATGTTTTTTTGTAAAATGTAGATAGAAATACTTTTAAATTATTATATTTTATTTGTTTAAATAAGATGCCCTTTAAGTGAAATTGTAATTATTTTCACATTTAATGTGTTTGTTTTAACATTACATTTGTGTTGATGGAAATGCGTTGACGGAACAGTGCCAAAATCTAAGCCCCTGGTGAAAATCGAACCCATGACCATCACGAACCAAGCGATGATTGTCGCTTTGAGCGCCGCCTCAACACGTTCGGCCAAGAATATTTTTGTTTTATTTCTAAAGACATCTTTTAAATTACAATGACTCAATTTGATATAAAATGGTGCAAATGATTTATTTAGAGACGGAAACTGACATTTAATACAAATTTTAAATATTTATAAATATATTGTCATATTTCGCTTCACATTCAGACCGTTGATAAATGTACCATTTTTTTATAGTTCATTATCAAACTAAGTATAAACTTGTATTTTGAAATTAATTAATTCATATAAAATGTTTTAGTAAATTTTACAAAAATTATTATATACTTTATATTTCTTTATATCTAAATCTATAAAAGATATAATAAAATATTTATATGTATCAGATAGAGAATTTACTCTTCTTTTACTAGGAAGAACAAAAATTATCAAAAAAAAATATTTAGAAGATTTTTTTTTTAAGAATCTGCTCCTTTCGGTTGTCCAATTATTACCAAAACCTTTTCAGCTCTTCCCAATAATGTCCGATTGAGAAATACCTACTTAAATTAAGTATTATAGTTTTTGAAAATCGTCCTTCCAACCGACTCACATACACACACACACAGATATCGTAAAAATATTAAAATCAGATTGTAGGGGCCTTAAAACGTGCTTTAATCATTATAATTTGGATATGCGATTTTTAGCATGAATCCAATACCTCTCTTAGCGAGAGGGTAAAAATTGGAATTTTAACAGCACTGAATTATACTAAATAATAGATATACAAATAAAAAACAAAAGCTTCGTAGCATGACGGCATTTATTTTATAATAGAATATACTTTTTTGTTAGATTTAAATTTTCAAAAAGTTGAAGCATATGCACTTTTAATAATAGTTTGGACGGTACAAGGTTCGTAATTCATTGTAGATTGGACAGACAGAAAAAAAGTGACATAAATTTTCTTGTTCTAACAAATGTCATTTGTTTATCTTTTTGTTCAAAAATCCCATAGTTATTGCTATTTATACAAAATTAATTTAAAATTAATTTATGAGACCAATTTACATAATTTATATGTATTTGGTGTCATTTGATGGTTTTTTATTTATTTATTATTGATACGGTTGAAATTGATTTTTCTAAGTTAAAATAGAGGCAACAGTCTACAAAAACCTGATTTCCCTTGTGAATCTCCTATTTGCACCTTGAATAAAAAAAAACCCCGGTATAAGAATTATATGTACTACATATTTTATTTTAATTAATACCATTTCTTCCTTCAAATAATATTGTTTAAAATTTGTACTTATTACTATTTAAAATATTTTATTTACTGTACTTGTTCTTGGAGAAGTTTACAAAGAGTTGTTCCAACTTCAACAAGTTTTGAAGTTTGATAAAACATATTTATCATTCCAAATAATACAACATTGTTAAGTATTTATATTTGTACAACACGACGAAAATTTATTTCAAATTATTACAAGTTTCATTTGAAATAGTGTATGCGTTACTTAACGATAACGCTGTGTGAAGGTAGATATTGATTTATAAATTGCGTACTGATTTATAAAATATGGAGATATGAATTCTATGAAAACACATTTTAAATTTTCCAGGAAATAGTTTGTGTTACAAGATAAATACTTCATTATTATTTCGTTTTGTCACATATAACCACAAATTGTATGTGCTAATATAATTCATTTCACTGGTTGATGTGTAGTAATTTTGGCTGGATTCTGGAAAGATTTAGCGTCTTAAAATTGCAATTTGTTTTTAGCAATGTGTTCTTTTAGCTAAAAAATTAGAAGAAAACACAAAATTAGTGGACGGAAGCAGGTATTTATATATTATTTTGTTAAAAGAAAATCAGTTTTTATCCGTGGCAAAGCTGTATTTTTTCTTTCACTAAATAGACACTAGAAATGCTTGTTTTTAAGACAGTATACATTTCGATAAAATATCACATTAAAACATGAATCCTGTAGGGTATAACAGTTGTTATTTAATATATTTTAGCAAAAACAAAACAACCTATAATGATTACCAAACCTAACACAAACATAGTTCAAATTTAAAGTCGATAGTTTTCTTTGTGAAATTCAATTTGTTATAAGCCGAGTGGTTATGGTACTCATTGTCTTAATAGTATTCAAAAAAACAAATAATGCAGCAAAAGTAACATTGTCGGTAATACAGGGTTTTGCATCGAAAAAATAACAGTTTTAGTACCACTCTGTAATTTCAATATCCACTATGTTCAAGTTAATTGACAATATTTTGACACAAACGTAAAATTATAAATTAAAAATGTTATAAAAACAAAAAGAACAAAGGAAATAAAATATATGTAACAGTATTATTCATATTTAAGTATAAGTACCTAATTAAATATAGAAATATGTATACTTCATGTAACCCTACTTTTTTTCAGAAAAAAGTCCAAAATCGCTATAAATATAGCTTTCCGTGCCCTATATTTTGTGGAATTTAGTGTTTTTAACGGTTTTACAACTATATATAATCATCAAATCAAAATTTTTGAGGTTCGTGATTCTAGACTTTGGCCGTCATTCTGTATTGTAAGTTGATAATAGTAGTAAAGACTAATTATCATTTTTATTATAATTATTCTGGTTACGAAAAGTGTACTCATACAATTTTGACAGTGTTTCAGATGTTATTTGATGTGCAGTAACGAAAACAAATATATTTTTCAATAATATCAATTGTCTGGATTAAATATCCATAAATGTTAAGTATTATTTGTGAATATTATATTATTTTCATACTTTTTCTTAACAATTCGCTTGTTATTTATATGAATTTTTCATTTTAAAGCATTTAACAATTGCTTAATTTAATCGTATAAGAAATACATGGTATAAATTTTCCTGACACAATTGAATTTTATTTGTGTATTATGGACATAAAATTCGTTGAGTTGTTTTTCTATAATTATTATGTATACTGCAATAACATAAATTATTCTTATTTCATAAATTTTACTGGATTTGAGATGAAATTTATTATTTCTTAAGCTCAAAAGTAATACAAATATTTGCAAGGAGTAAGCAATAATAATGAAAACGAATAATTATATTTTGTCGAAAAGCTTAAGGTATTTTTCTAAAAAGTTTACAAAAAACTACAGATTCTGAGAATTAAAAGCAGGCTTTATAGCAGAGCATGCAAAAAATTATTTTATATTTAAAATATAGTTTAAAAAAAAAACATTTGCGTGACAGTTATATTTGACAGAGTATGCAGAATTTTTCGAAATCTTTATTGAATTGTTCGAGAAACTTATAAGTTTGCTTTAGATATCTTTTCGACTATGTATTTTATATTTTTGCAGCAGCATTGGTAAAAAATCATAAAACTAGAAAAAATATTTCTTATCATTTTACATGTGTTACTTACAAGTAATAAAAAAAAATATTGGCCTTATGCGACTCCTTGTTAAGAAAACTATTCTAAATCATATTTAGAATTTGTCAACCCGAATAAAGAACACTGTAGAATAACTTGATCAATTTTGTTTTCTGCCTAACTGGTTCATCTGAAATTCTTTCTAAAAGCCAGCAATTTTCTTTTCTTGAAAATTTATGAAGGGTATGTTATAGTGGTGTACAATTTATAATCCTTTCAGTAGTATTCCAAAAGGATGTTTTTCAATTGGAATTTTGTTACTAATTACAGTAGTTTTTATATTATTATATTATAGTATATAATTATTGTGTTTACTGTCAAAAAACATCCATGATAAAACAGCATGAATAGACCTAAACTAAGAATTTTATTTGGTTCGTTTGCATGAGGATCTTTCAAGACGTTTCCTGGCAATCACAAAATTTTGGTGATCGATGATAGATACGAGGGTCATTCAATAAGTAAAGAGACAAATGGCTATAGCTCAAAAACGGTTTATTTCAATCTTTCAAAATTAAGGCTATTTTTCAACATAATCACCCCCCACAGTTATGCACTTGTCCTATCTTTCTTGCAGCTTCCTAATTCCCTTGGCGAAGAATTCTTTCGATTTACCCCGAAGCCACTTTTGCACCGCTTCCTTAATTTCCACATTGTTAGCAAATCTTTTTCCACGTAAGGCGTCTTTGAGTGGTCCAAACACGTAAAAATCAGATGGGGCGAGGTCGGGACTGTAGGCAGGATGAGGTAAGACCTCCCAACCCAAAATTCTTGAAGCTTATCACGGGTCAGCTGGGCTGTATGAGGGCGGGCGTTATCGTGCTGAAGAATGACTCCTTTTGACAAGAGTCCACGGCGTTTGCTCCTGATAGCTGGTCTAACTTTGTGTTCTAGCATCTCAGAGTAGTATTGGCTATTGATAGTTCGCTGATCTTCAAGGAAATCGCAATAGACTGGACCCTGTGAGTCCCAAAAGATAGTCAGCATCACTTTACCGGCGGAAGGTTGAACCTTGAATTTTCACCTTGTTCGGCCACTTTTAAACCGATCAACCCACTTGTAAAAATTCGCACGGTTCATACAACTTTTACCGTACTGTATTAACATTCTAGAAAAAAATTCACTTGTTTTTACACCTTCTGCGACTAAAAATCTAATGACTGAGCGCTGCTCTTCTAAGGTGCAATCTTCTAGTGGACTTGCCATTTTGAGGTTATGTTGTCATAAAATGATGAACAGCTGATCAGAGCATATCCCAACGTTGCCAACTAACATCTCTGAAAAGATTGTACACATTCATTGAATAGTTTTAAAATTATAGAATTTGTCTCTTTACTTATTGAATGACCCTCGTACATCTGCGTTGTAATCATTGGAGTGAAAGAGTTAGAGAAGCAGAATAATAAATACTTTTTTTTATTTAAATAGCTATCGATTTAAAACCAACCTGGGGTTCATATCTTTCGATCGACGTCAAAATAGTTATATATAATAATAAAAATTGAAATACAGAGATACTTTGTCATTTGTTATAAAATTTATACGGTACAAATATTTCATCATTACCGAAATCTGTGTACAAAGCAGATTGGCACACCCGGCAATGGGTAATATGCCGTGATGATATATTTATTTATTTATTTATATAAAACAATATAATTTAATCTAGTTTTTTAATGAAAGGTTAATTTGCACATGTCAGTAAAGAATGTAAATGTAAATTCAAATGCTGTCAAAATAAAGTTAAAATATAGTGGTTACTCTAGTTCAAACATAGCCGATGGCGAAGAATTTTTTTGGCTGATTGCATAGTATATTTTGCGTATTTCGATTATTAAAAATAGACCTTCATTGAACAAATCGCAGAATAATTTTATAAATGGATATTAAACATTGTCGAAATTTTTTTGCAAACAAAAAATGCTGTCTGAATTTAGAATTTTCATTCTTTTTTAATTTTTGAGTTGTCTATCCATATTTGTTTTTCCACCATTACGAGCAGGAAGAAAATAAACTGCGTTGTAAATTATTAAACAAAAATATTTTTAACCGAGACAAAAAAGTGGTTCACTGGGATCAATGTCGAATCATAATGTATAGGAGGAGTACATAATTTGAAATTATTTTTAAATAATAATTTTAAACTAAAACATTTTTTTATTCAAATTATTTGTACCTGCTTTACACTCTTAATTGTACGTTGCTTTCTAATGTATCCATTTGAATTTGATCACAATTATATCTTCTAGCATTTCTGCAGATTTACAAAAAACAACTCCATTGAAGAACAAAATAATAAGTTAAGCACTCGCTATAAATGTTGGAAAGGCAAAGGGTTTCATAAATTAGTATTTAGGTAATTAATTTGGGTATCAGAGATTCTTTCCTACTCTTACAACTATTAACGGAAAATTTAAGTTTTAAATTAATCAATAATTTTAAAAGGAGAAATTCGTCTCCCAACGGTGAGTTGGAGGTATATGCCATATTTCATTTGTTTTGGCTCTATTGGTGGTATTGAATTGAATTTTACATTTGAGTCAGTATTCACATACAGAATTTTATTTGGGGGATTATTGTTCATCACTTGATTTTTCAAATTGAAAAACAATAATTCACATTATATTCAACACGGCGAGAAACACAATTTTTGCATATTCAAATAAAATTTCTAACTTCCACTTATATAGATGCTAAGATTAAGTACTTTATCTAGTTATATCATTATTTGATTCGGTATAGTTTTTTGTAGATGTGCATCGATTTCACGAAAAATCTAAACTTTGTTTTGAATTGTTTTTATTCTGTTACATAATTTATAAATACGAATATAGATTCAAAATCTGTAGTTTGGACTAAACTGATTCTGTAGTTATTTTTGCCAGACTAGTTCCTCCATTTTGATTTTCTGTATATTGTTTCCGTTTTCTTATTAGGTCTGCCGGCCGATTTTTTTTTAAATGATTATTGTTTATATTATATTTTGTACATTTTTGCAGTTATATTATCATAATTTGAGTGACATTTTATATTCGGGGCCCGGTACATAGTTTTACCATTACCGCCTTCATCAGGCCTGATGGTCGAATCATAATTATTTTAATATCTCTGTTGAAATAGTAAATATAGGCCTGATTTTTATTAATGAAGGTATTATGTTGATAAGAATTAATTCCTAAAAATATGTGTTTATTCATGTATAATATAAAATATAATAATAAAAAAATCTGTTCACAATATCTCTCGCGCCCTTACCATTGTGGTATAATATAAGTATTGTATTTAACATTTCTTGTACACACAAAAAATTCTAACTACACCTAATCTTTATATTTACGTATTTTCTATAATTTTAAATTCATTCTATAAGCAAGTATTCTCCATTTCTTCTAAATGTTCGAGGTTTTTCCAATTCATCTACGGGAGTGGCGTTATTTCTGAAGGGTTCATGTAATATACCTATAATTTTAAATATATAATTAATAATACAATAAGAAATATTAAATATCGTTCCCACAAAAGCCTTCAATACTATCTCTGAATTTTTCACACTGACATTAGTGACATCTGTCAATTACAGATATTTTCATTTCTCAAGTAGTTACCATGAAGGTGTTTGGGCTGTGAGCAGGCTGTGAGATTTACTACAACATATTATTTTATAGATTATATATCTACATTTTTAAATCTATAGAAGGTATAATAATTTTTTTAAATGTGTCGGATAGAGAATTTTGTTTTTTTAATACTTGTAGTATGCTACTACTTCTGGTTGTTTGTTACCAGAATCTATTCAACTCTTCCCATTATTGTTAGATGGAGGAATCCATAGCTATACAAGTCTTAAATCTTATAGAATTTGAGAAATCGTACATCCAGCAACCTCACACACACACAGACATCATCGTAAATATGTTATTATCGGATTGTAGGGACCTTAAAACGTGCTTATTCCCTAAAATCTGGATATGCAATTTTTAGCATGATTCCAATACCTGTCTTAGCGAGAGGTAAAAATGAAATTAAATACAAATTTTGCAGTAAAAGAGTACAACAGTAAAACGAAGATTGGTAGAAATCAATGAACGACAGGCGGAGCAACGCGTAATATAGATATTATATTTGCTCTTAGATATATACATATGTTTAACATTATAAATTCCAGGAATGTTTTTAGTTCCTAGATACTCTTAATAAGTTTTTAAAATAATTAACGAGATATTTATCATTTGCGTGTAAATGCCTTTGACTTTTTTGAAATTTTAATTCATAAGAATCTGTAGCAATTCAAGTAGAAAAAAATATTTTTTGCTTCTGGCATCGAACGCATAATTCATTTCTTCAAAGAATATATATTTTCTGTTCTATTTTCTTGGAATGTTTTCCATTAATGATTATAACAGTAATGCTTTTATGTAATAAAATATTTTATGAAGATAACATAAACTGCTCAAGAAATGCGTTTCAAATGTTACAGCATTGAATTAATACTGAGATAAGGGTATTTGTCACTGAAACTTGCCAAGATGTTATTTATAACAAATATGTGGATCATGTTAATTTTATATTTTTTAAAGAAACGAACTAATGATCTTCATTAAATTATTTTGAGCCTTAACAATTGAATGTAGGTTCTTGTCGTTTTTATTTTCGTTCCTGATACATGTTGTTTTTAATTGTAATAATTAAAGAAAATACCGAAATATTTCAATGATCTAAACGAGATTTACCCGCACTAGCAGAATAAATAAAATATGTTTCTGTCCTTGTTATAGAGGAAATGGGAAATGTGTTGAGACATGAAACTTATAAAGCTGTAGTTTAGTTTTTAGTACGAAAATATAATGTCGCACCATTTGTTTTGGGAACGAGCGAGAGGTAAAAATGGTACAACAAACTTAGATATATCAAAGTCGCCATTAATGACAAAAGCTTGCTTCGGCATTGAAAATTTAGTCCATAAACGCTTTGTAATTTTTCAGGTATATTCGCCAACACAACAGTTTCGTTTAAGACCATATTGAAATTAGTTTTCCTTCTCCACTCATTGAAATCTCTTAGCCCTTTATCATAACGGCTGCGTGACTTCTCTGGAATTAATTTTAAATTAGCTTGATCAGCTTCTAGAATTTCTTCAGGAATACGCATAATTGACAGCACGAAATATATTTTTTTGTTTTGTACAAATGTTTTAGAAACATTTGCCATATGTTTTCAAAGACTTTCGATCAAATAGTTTAACCTATTGTGCTGTACGTCTCAATATATTGTTTTTTTCAAATTCAGCATATAAGTTCGCATACATTAATTTTATGTGTGAAATATGAGAAATTTGTTTTAGGGTTGTATTTTAGTTTCGATTGTTAATTTTCGGAAATAATCCAACTCTTATGGCCATCACAAATTTAATTGTATAGAATGTCTTAATAGGAACAATATAGTTCTGGATTGTATTGCGGTGTAATTTGTTTAAAAACGTCATAGAAAATATATACAAAAATTTCGATAATAAAACCAATAGCAAAGGAGAATTGCAGTACATCCGATGATTTGAGACCAATAAGCATTTCACTTGCCAGTTTATTATCTGATTTTAATAAAAAAGTATTAGGGCATAATTTTTAACTATAAATGTGAATCAATTTTTTCAGTGTATAATTTCGATTTGTTTAAATTTTTCTAATGTTTCAATGTTTGCAAGTTGTAGATGTTTTTTGAATTTTTGTATTTATATAGTCCTTTAGGTTCAATCTTGAACTGATCTCTCACCAACCTGTACTGCTTCCAAATAAATTATAGTTTTGAAATTTGGCGGTAAATTCAAATTCACATAATTCCCATCATTGTTAGGATAATTAGTTAAGTCACAAATGAAGTGGAGTAATGAAGAAAAATTTTAAAATGAAAGAAGATAACATGTTATATCATTTTTTGTTTAGATATTACAATATGCAATTTTAGTTATCTAAGGAAAACATATTTTTTTGCTGTTGAAAAGTGGATACATCCATTTTCTTCTGAAGAATATAATACTTTTGTTATAAAAAGTTTTCATATTTTATAAATTTATATCTAATGTAAGCATTTGAAAATGATTTTATGAAAACAACACAAATTTTAAGAATTAAAATTATAAACATATTTGATACTGTTTGACTATTTTTATTTCCATTATATCGATCATGGAACATATTTAATACTGTACGAAGTTATGTTCCTACGATCATTTAAAAAATAAGGCATTAAATAAAATATAAATTATTTGCTAAATTAAACTATTTCGTATCTCCTATGATTCTCGAGATAAGAATAGTGTACCACTTACAACAAACACTCTGTATACCTGCATTTATATATGTATATATATATATTTCTAGTTTAGATATTTTGTTTCAGAATTGTTTTATGAAGTTACAGATATTTCAGCAATCATTCCGTAAACTACCATGTTGTTTTGAAGCTGGTATTTCAGTATCAATTGAATTATTTTGATTTTGTTTCTTTTCATTGGTTGGAGCATACCTAAGCTCTTCTTTTTAGAAATCAATATTTTGTATATCTTCCGAAAAATTTAAAAAAAGTACGTTGGTACGTGTATATATTCTATCAGATATTATGTCTATGACACCGGAATAGGAAATGGAACTATTAGAATTCTGATTTTTTGAATGTCTTCTACAAGGGAGTATCTGAAGATGTCAATGAATTAATTGCACAGAATTTGAGGGAAACAACTTTCATTTAAATGTACGTAGTAACTTCGTTTTAAGACGAACTTATTTAATTTTGTTAAAAAAAGTTAATAAAAATATTCTTTTAAAATATCACTTTTCTGAACATCTTGTTCCCATAATTGGAATTTCGTTCAATCGACGTATTATAAAATTTTACATTATTTTTTAAAATTTTATTTGTTCACACTTTGTATTATGTGTATCATAGTATATAACTGGTGGGTGATGTAATTATGATGGGGGTTAGCCAGTTTTCATGCATTTTTTTTCTGGTTAAGTATGTGAGGTTTTGTATTTTACATATTAATATCGGAATTAATAATCACGAATATTTTTATTTCAACAACTTAAAATTTTATGACATAGTAAATATAAACTTTGTAAGTATGCGACACATTTTTATTTTAGGAGATAAATCTTGGGAGTAAATATTAATTTAAAGATGACAACAAGAAAAATTATTGCATATTTATACTTTTCATGAAGAATAAATGTATGTATGTAGAGGAAAAATGAAAAAAGAAGCAAAAGCAAAGTGCCAAATATTGTGTTCGAGAAAATTAAAAAATAAAAACTTATAATAACTTGTGGAAAATGCAAATGAAAATGTTAATTCTAGGAAGATGATAATTGCCATTGTATCATACCTTGGGTTACATTATTTGTACGATAGTATTGTCGAAATTCTCTAAGATTGCAGGCTATTTTTTGGTATTATAGGGAATTAAAAAGTCAGTTCATGTCACTTCAATAATGATTTTACAAATATGCGTAAAAATGATCATAGTAAACATCAAAGGTTAAATTATAACAAAAACGAATACAATTACCCCTTAACCTTAAAATTATAAAATAAGCTATATACGTATTTCGAGAACTAAGTTCTCATCATCAGTAGTACAAAATTAAGCGAAGTAGCTAAAGATTCCTCAACATGTAAACCATGCCAGAGGTCTTGACAACTCTGAAAAATCAAGGGAGAGAACTGGGATTATATAGGATGGGAGTCACAGGCGAATGAATACCAATTATAAACTAAGATTTAGCGTCCAATGATATTTAAGATTTAAAGCGTCCTATCAAATTTAAGTTTATATTAAATCGAATAGTTTAGAGTTTGGTATGGGTAAAAGTTTAATATTGGAATTGTTAATTTTGTGATTATTAATGAACATTGTTGGGCAACGCTAGATTTTTCGGGATTATCGCTTTTTAGATGATAAAAATGTTCTTTAAACCGAGTGTCAATTTGTCTTTTAGTTTCCCCGATGTAAACTTTATTACAATCATTACAGCTAATTTTATAAATACCGGATTTTTTTGTTAGTATCTATTTTATCTTTAGGATTACCTAATAAAGATTTAATGGTATTACTTGATTTGTAAGTTACGGTTAAATTTTGATTTTGAAAAAAAAATGTTTAAATTTTTGAAAGCGTTATCGTACGGTAGTGTTATGTATTTACTATTATTTTTATTGTTAGATAGTGTTGATGTTGTAAAATTAGAAACGGATTGGCGATGTTTAAATTTATGAACTAATTTATCGATAGTTTTAACCGGGAAACCGTTATACTTAGCTATTTCTTTAATATGGTTTAGTTCAATATTAAATCGTTTTATTGTTCAAAGGAAACTTTGTTAATCTGTTTATTAAAAAATCTGATGTGGCCAGCACATTTTATATTTTCTATGAATAATATGAGATTATTAATTGTGTAAAAACCACAGTTGATATCACAATTTAAATTTACGCGACATTAATTAAATAAAATTACTAGACATGAAAAATAAATTCTTAGTAGAATATTTAACCATTTAAAACTAAAGAATTGAGAGTTTCTGGAAAGTTCTTACTATGATATATAGTATTCAAAGCGCAAGCTCCTTCATTAGCGGGGACTAAGTATCCTAACACCCAAAAATTAATCGTAATATCGTGTACTATCGTACCATTTGACTACCAATATTTCCGGTTCTTGTATTTACAATCGATGGAGTACTGTCACGTAGTGGCATTGTTTAACATCACGGGTAGGCTTTAATTCATTTTTGAGTCCGAAAATTTGATATACATAGTTTGTGAATTTTTGTTTGCGTTTTTCGTAAATGTGCAATTCGCATGTTCGTGCTTCTATTGATAGAGAATAATTAGGAACAACAAAACTGTAAAAAAACTTTTTGTAAATTAGTAAACTTTGGGATAGGGTTCATGGATTTTTAAAATAGTTTTCCAGGATTGATAAATATCTACTTTTTCTTTCTCACATTTTTTACTTCCTTGTACGTAAGTAAAGGAAATATTGTAATCGCGAAAAATTTCAGATTTCAGCGGAAATATCCATTTTGATCATCCCTGAATCCATTTTGACTAATTTCGTCGTGACGTCTGTACGTACGTACGTACGTATCTCGCATAACTCAAAAACGGTAAGCCGTAGAAAGTTGAAATTTTGTATTTAGGACTCCTATAACATCTAGTTGTGCACCTCCCTTTCTGGTTATTACACAATTTCCAGAAATGGCACTTTACATGAAGCCTATAATAGATTTTAATGAAAAACTGTTTTAAAATATAATCCAAAACTTTTCAAATTTGATATACAAGATTTTTTGTCAATCAAAATAACATAATAGATTTTGGTTAAAATAGGCTACCCGAAAGTGGTACATTACTTGAAGTTGTTAACAGTTTTTCTTGAATAATATGACTTTATTTTGATTTTAAAATAAAAGTTTTAGAGAATTAATTTCTGCGTCTAGCACATCAAGTATTATTAAATTAGCCCTTTGTATAAGCGAGATACGTAAATTTAAAAATTATATACTTTTTTGTTTTTGTAATAAAGGTTGCTATGGATTAGGACAAAAACATAAAAAAAATGTTCATGTCAAATTACGTTAAATACGTGCAATTTTATGATTCGTACAATAACAAATATTATATTTTTATTGTGAAATTAGTCATATTCATTGTTATAATCAAATATTTCTTTGTTGTAATCAAAACTCTCTTTAAAAACTCCCTTTATGGTCGCTATATATCTTACTGTTTTGAAGTTAAAATAAATATTTTTTTATTAAAAAAAATATGTATAGTTTAATAATCGTGCAAGGAAGTCGTGTGGTGTCCACATCAGATTTTTTTATATCCTTATTATGTTCTGTTTCACTTTTTTCTTGGGGAATATTTTTAATTTTCCTCGAAAGATTTTTTTCGATCGATTTATCAAAAGTGTATTTTTCCTTTTTCCTAGTTGCAACATTTTCTCAATGTTGTTTTTATATTAATTTTATAATTCAATATTTAACTGTAATTTCACAGTAGTGAAACATAAAACACAACTTTTATAAGTTGCCTATAAACTCTTTTCCTATAAGAGTATAGTATGAATAAAGTATTAAATTAAAATGATAAAATTATAACCATGCCCATGAAATACAATCTCTATTTAATGAAAGAATATTTAGTATACGTTTATAATTTTGTCCTTTGGTGTGCTAAAGAAATATTTTTATAAGTGTGAGATTATTCTTTTTAAACTTCCATTATCATCATTCAATAGAATATAATTGATATTGAAGTTAGCATTATTATTGTTTTGTTATGGACATGTTAAAAATAAAATGTAACCTATTGTAAATGTTTGAATATGGTTGAAAATGCCAGCAATTTTTTCCCCCTATGTTGGTTAATTTACAGTGCAACATATATGCGTAAGAATAAACATGTTATAATTAATGTAGAGTCCTTTGCTTTCCGTTGTTAACATTTGACACTCGTGATGATGACGTCATTATTACTCGCTTGTTATCGAGTTAGAGTGCGCGTCTGATTTATGTGATAAACGAGCTACATAAATTTACATTGTTGTGATATTTGCACCTGACCACAAGGATAATGTGAACAAATATCTCAATTGTTCATTGGACTTTGGTCTGTGGTATTCAGTATCGGTCAAGAAGTAATACTTTGAGTTAGTTTTAGTAACATTTGGAGTTTGAAATCCATAAACATATTGCTTTTCGTGTTATGCATGAAGAACACATAATTTACAACATAATATTGATGATTAAGATACAAGAAATAGAAATAATATGGCCGAGCTGATAAATAAAGAGAATGTCAACATACATTGACAAATTTTGGAATTAATTAATAAACTGTCAAATCGATAAAAAAATTGAAACTAAATAAATAATAATAATTTTCTGAAACTGAAATAAATTTATTCCGTGTTGTTTTAGTATAGTTTTTCATCCTTTCTCAATTGCTTGATACGTATAATTACATCTAAACTATAATAAAGAGATTTGAAAATAAATATTGCATAAAAATTATCAACTAGTTTCGGCTTACAGATATAATCAGAAATAATTTAGTTTTTAATCTTTAAATACAAATTATTACAAAATTTCTGTAAACTTGGAATTACAATCTGGCGAAATGGTGGAATGAAATTTTATTAATAGAAACCTGTAAATATATTTTCAAAAATAAAAGAAAATTCACATTTAATAATCATTTTCACAACTTTAACACTCGCCAAAAGGACTCTTTTAGAGTTCCTTTTATTAGAAACACTTTGACAATGACTACTCCAAATATTCTTGGCTTAAGGATATATAATAAACTTCCAACCAATTTAACCAGTACTTCCAATTACAAAACCTTCTCAAAAAACTTAAAGCTGTACCTGTTAAACAATAATTGTTACTCCATTAATGAATTCTTGGAGAGGACTCACGCTTCCGACCATCCCTGATAATGGATATGCCGTTCTTTCTTTCCAAAGGGAACATTATGGATATTGTATACATACATGTATTTTTATAATTGTATTTTTTGTTTCTCAACTGACGATTTTCACATATATTGAATTTATCTATGAAGAAATAAATAAATAATAAAAAAAACTGATATCTTTAAGTAAAGCGAATGGAATACATCTTAATTGTTTATTTTTATTTTTTGACCCGAAACTACTTTTCAATGACCACATATATATTCTGTTAAGCAAGCATATAGGACACTTGGATTCATATTCCGCTGCTGTAAACATTTTAATAACCCCAACTCAATACATCTATTCAACACTTTAGTTTGCCCTAAGCTAGAATATGCATCTGTTGTTTGGAATCCCTACTATCAAAATAGATATTACTTATAGAAAAAAATTTAAAAAAATATTCACTTTCAAAGTACAAATTTAATTTAGACATCACTAACTACTTACTTCTGTTAAAACATTTTAATAATGCACTCGTTGGAAAATAGAAGAATTCAAGCTGACATGATTTTTTATAAAAGTTAATTAATAACATATTACATTCATCCTTAATAACTTTTACATTAAGATTTTCTGTAAACACAAAAAGTACGCGATCAACTAATCTTTTTTCATTAGAAGCAATTAATTCTTACAATTACAAAAATTCGCCAATAAATAGAATCATGTCAAATTATAATTCAAGGTTTGTTGCATATTGACTTGTTTCACGTATCACTATATAATCTTTAGAAAAAGGAGGTGGTAAATGTTTTCTCCTAGTGACACTGATTTCTTTATTCATTGAATTATTATATTTT
Source organism: Harpalus rufipes (assembly GCA_951394225.1). NCBI lineage: Eukaryota > Metazoa > Arthropoda > Insecta > Coleoptera > Carabidae > Harpalus > Harpalus rufipes. The sequence goes on from OX596275.1 coordinate 4,033,831, forward strand.
GTATTGAACTTAATTAATTTAATCACTTAGGTATAATTTATGTACTATTTTTGTATTATTTAAACCGTGGAAACCTGTTACTGTTGGTTTCCCTTAATGATATAAATAAATAATTAGTTTACCGTTACAAAGCTGCTCTTTTCATTCGAAGCTTTTCATATAATTTAATATAAAGCTATTGTCCGTAACAGTATACAATTTTCATGATGTCGTTTGTAAAATTATACTTAAATTCTGCTAAATGTTTAGCTACATTTATATTGGCGTTATTTTTTAATGGGTAATAAATTGTTATTATTATGTATTCAAATCGGTTTCTTTTCTGACGGCTCGGATTCGAATTCGACCGACATCAAACTTGAAAAGTATTTCCAAATTCAAATAGCATCAATGTGTCCTCTGTAGTCCGTTCTCTTTGTCATCTTTCTGTATTATCGGCTGGCCTTATAAGCGCCTTGACGGTACATACATATCGTTACCGGAATCTGAGAATAAATGCAGATTAGCACATCCAACACATTGTATAATAATTCTTGAAGATGTATATATGTATTTATCTGTAGGAAATTATAAAATTTTAAAGGAATTGACACTTGAGAACTATATTTCGAATAAAATTCCACTTGAAAAAAATGAAGTGTGTTAATTGTATGGTTGCAGCAATATAATGGAATCATTAATATATTTTGTTATTATTAATGTATTGGCATAATTCTTACAATGAAATGTAAAACAGAATTACACTGAAGAATAATATTTTTTATATCCAATTAATAATGTAGTAACATTATAATCTTTTCATTTGGTATTATGTACTTTCATTTTTGTTATACTCTGTTTTTAAACTAGGAGGAGTAAATGTGAAAGTCGGATTTAAACTATAGAAAGTTACCAGAAAAAGTTACTAGATTTTTTTCGCGCGAAATACAAAAACTCCGTATGGAACTTATTTTAAAATAAAACTGACATTATAAGCTCTTATTTTTCACGCCATATATTTGATTATGTGAATAAAAAATAATCTGTAATCTAAATAAACACTCTTACTTGATTTATAACAGAAAATGATAACCTCAAAAATATGACAGTTTATACATCAAATGTAAAAGCTTTGTGTAAACCTGACGAAGCACTAGCCAATCATAAGTGTCAGTTTTAGCGGTTAAAATTTAAATTACTCCTCCTGGTTTAAAAACAAGGTATACTCATTTAAGTGTTATATGTAAATATTTTGCTTCAATATATTTACTAATTCATATCAAATACATATATGAAATTTTAATTTTTAGGAATATAGAAAATGCTTTAATTTTTAGTTCTTATTGTGCTGGTACAATTCTTAATGCATTTCATCTTGAGGAAATATATCTTGTGTTTTTAATTTTCTTTGTACTAAAACTGTGATAAAACAATATTAATTTTCAAGGAAAATATTTGTTTTTGTGTTGATGTAGACAAGCGCTTTATTCATTTTCATTGAAATTTTACATACTAAATTTGTATTTTTTTTGTATTTGCAAAACTTACATTCGTGGTTTTTTCCAGTTTTCTTACATTTGAATTTGTATTGGAAATATTTTTGTAAAATGCATTTATTTTGTTTAATTTTTTGTTTGCTGTGAACAAAAAATATTGATTATTAATTAAAAATTTGTGCAACGTTTAGAAATGCGTAGGCAAAACGTAAAAAATCTTTTATATAACTTATCTTCTTGTAGGATTTAGTTAACAATTTCTATGGACTCAATTCTTAATTCCCTTCCTTAGAACAATACTTTTTTTGCTGTGGGCTCAAACAAATAATATTGATATAATATTTAAAACATCAATGTGCTTCATTATATTATTCTTAATGCCATTTTGCTCAGGAAAGTATATATTTTGCATATATTTTTTTCTGTTGATTAAAAACAGGGTAATTTGTTATTAAAAACTGTGATTTCATTTACTATTTGTTTAAACAGTCTTTTGAATTTTCTGGAGTTGTTATAGATTTTGATAATTTATAATATTATTACGATACTACGGAGTCAAGTTTAGTAGTAATTTATTAAATTACTACTATAAATAACAATTTTACAATGTTATGGGACAAATAATACAGTATATATTGCGATGACTGTCAATTTTTAGGGATTTTATAATATAAAGTATTGGTTCTTCGCTACATATTATCTTTAAAAATAATTATTTTAATATATAGACGCACGTGTGAATAAAAATGCAGATTGGCACACCCCTGCTGTGATCATAATGATATACGTACTTCTTGTAAATAGTAATATTCTCAAGTAAATATTCATGTTGTATCCGTTTAAACCAGTCACAAAGTTGTTCCTTAAAATAGGAAGTTTTTTTTTTAAATTGTGAAAAGATTTGCTATTTATAAGAAATATTATGTGTTGTATTTATTTTCTTGTCCCTGTACAGGATAAAATCATAACTTTAAATAATTTTGTGGAGAAAATAATATACTGCGAGTTATATTTTGTTTAAATGAAATAGTATTTTACTAGTTATAGTTTAGTTAAGTTTTATATTTTGAGTACCAGTGAGGTGACGATTGTTAAGCAAATTGACACACAACAATGATCATGAAGCAAATATTTTCATTATATTATTTTACTCATACCTAAGATAAATGAATAATAAATAACTCAAAGGATACCAATTTCTATTCTTAATATTTCATTGTTAACTAGAACTCTGAAGCTTATAAAAATAAGTTTCATTTACACTATATTTGAAACATTTAAAATTTTATATAGTATAACAAATAGTCTACATTATGTAACATTGTAAAACAATTTTAATTACATACATAATTTAGTAATAAACAAAAACAAAAGTTTTAGCAATTATATTGTTTCATATCTCATAATTTGAAACATACACGTATTATAAGATTACATTATAACAAAATTTAACCATCTTTAATTTAGATAACAATTATTATCAAGTTGTTGTCGCGGGGGAACGATACTTCATGTGGGAGTCCGTTAATACGATGCAGAAGTAAGTTCTTTTGTTAAATCTTTTAAATATAAACCAAGTACACTTGTGTTTCTTATTGCACACTTTGCGAATTAATACTGTGTTTCTATTGCAGTGGTTTTTAAGTTCGCGCGCATTCCGATCAGTGAGTAGTAAAATATAGACTTCCATTGTCTAGGTGCAAAAAATTCCAGTTTTTTCATACTTCTCAAACAAATGTCTTTAAAGATGGATCTAATAATCGCTTTTGCCCATTTTACAAGGATTGTCACTAACTAAGCAATCTTCTATAAGTGCCTGTAGAGCGTAAATCACGGTTATCCCTTTTCGTACTCATCAAAAAACATACAGTTATAACGTGTGTCTCAATATAACCTATATTTTTAAACTGCAAACTTATGTTTCTCGTCGTTTCTAACGAATATTTACGCTTTGCGCAATTTTTGTCCAGAAAGCCCAGTTTTATGCATAATAATAATACAATTTCGCATAGAGAACGATAGAGTTTCTGCGTATCGTACTATGAGTACAATGACATGTCAATAAGTTTTAACTGGTTTCTTTATGTGAACAACAATATATTTGAAGCAAAAAAATACGCATGTTTTTGATCAAGGTTTAAACATTTAATTCTTCGTTCCAGTTATGGCCCAATTGAAATGCATCAGACATAATGTCTTTATTTTGTTTTCTTATAAATAATTTGTATTTAAAAAATTTAAATTTTCTGCATAAAATTCGTTGATTCAATACATATACTTGTAAAACTGTAAATACTCAGTACAATTGTTTTAGTTCATTTTTTTATTTCAGGCCACAGTCATGGCTTAGTATTCTCGTTTCGATTAGGTGTTTAAAAAAGTGCCCGCCATTTTACTTTTTAATAATGTAACATATGGATTATTTGACATGATTGTAAAGCAAATTTGATGTACTTTTCAAATTTGTAAAAATAATAGTATGTTCCATTTGAAATTTCAAAGTCGATATTAATTACTAATAAACCGGAAGTGGGATCATGAATGTACATCCGTCATCAAGTAGCTTACATGTTGCTGTATAAATCATGTTATATGAAAGAAATTACTAACTTAATAAATACGCGAGATATTTGCTGGGTCCACTAAAATATAACACCCTGTATAAATAGTCGTATATAAATAAATATAGCAATTAATTTATGGTTCATAAAAAGCATTATATTTCATTATATTTTTTAATAGCAATTTCTGAAAGTGATGTGGGGAGGGGCGCAATTTTATATTCCGCCCCAAGCGCTAGAATAGCTAGTTACGGCCCTGCATATGTGAGATGTGAAAGATGTGCGAGATCCATGAACTTTTCACACACGCGTCTTCTTTATTTATATCAAATATTATTTATTGTATTTACAAATTTTTACTAATTTATTTTATTCAAATTAATGCAGCAATTTTTATTTTTTGGCTGGTATACCGAGAAGTGATTTCAACTGCAAACTTACAAAACTTGAATATGTGTGCCACCAATTTTATGAAAGTATATTAAAATAAAATTAATTAAAATATAATAATCTGAGAAATTTTCTTGTTTAGTGTCGGAACATGTATTTTTGCATGTTTTCATAATTTGTACAAATTACAAAAGAAATTTTTATAAATTTCATCTATTAACATCAAAAAGTGATGTACAAATACAATAATCATTAATAATTTAGTTCACAACTTTATTATATTTTCAAAGGAATTTGTTGTAACATCATCCAAGTTGTGTATATCATGTAACTTTAATTGCTGTAAGAATAAAAAACTGTCATTAAGCTTAATAAAAGTTTAGAAGTTTCAATTAATAATAGTTGAAAACTTTCGAGATATATTTTTTCTTCGGTATTTTACTATTTGATTCAGTATATAACACTGGAATATAATTTATACTTTGTCCGTGTGAACTACAACACAAATGGAACTTATTTTGAGTAGTGCATTCATATTGACAGAATTGCATTTCTGTACGAGTATATCAAATGTAAATGTGTAGCTTCAAAGGAAAGGAGCAAAATACATCATACTACTCGTAAAAGCTTCTATTCTGTTATTAGACAGCATATGATAGATCAGTTCAAGAATATTTTTTGTATATTTTATGTTCAAAAAATGATGCCATATTTTAAGGTAGTCCTTATATTTTGTCACAGTTACAAAAATTGTTACATATATTGATGGCAAGTTTGTATTTTTAACACAACCTGGTCCAACTTCTATAAAAACTTAAATAAAAAACATTTTACATATAAGTTAAAGTAGTATTTATTAAAAATATATTAATATATGTAATATAATATATAGTATGAACCGTATCTTCTGAAAACTTATTTTTTAGAAAAAATTATATGAAAAGAAGACGAAGGTTTAACTAAACCGCACCTACCCTACATAGCCCAAAAGCGAATTATTCGTTGTTTAGCTTTTTAAAAAATACATCTTAACTGTTATAAGTCTGTATATTTATGAAACGTATTTTTATTTTCAAAAATCAAAATACTTTTTCAAAGATATCTGATATTCATAATTATAACACTAGGAATAATATCTGTCAAACTAAATATTGTTAAAAATTCTCCTGAAATATTTGGATTAAAATTGTTCAATAAATTGCCAGAGACCTTAAAACAAATTCATAACTTAAAACATTTTAGAAAAGAACTAAAAACATATTTAATCTTCTATACTATTTACACTCTAGAAGAATATTTCGGCATATAAACATATCATAAGCAAATATTATTATTAATACACCCCAGCATGTATGAGTAAAAACAAAATGTATTTTTCTTGCGTATTATTATGAAGAGAAAAAGTCTTCTGTTTACGTATTTAGATGAATTTATGACCACGGCCTTATGCAGTTTAGATTTGGAGTAGATATGCACATAGGTTCTTACAAGGTATTCATTTAACTCGCAAACACAACAAAATTTTGGCAACAAGGTTTACGCCAAATATAATTTGATTAATGTAATTCAGTTTTATAAAACATCCCTTCATTTTATGAAAATTCATTTGTCCTTTTTGTTATTTTTCCGATAAAAAATACCTACTGGTGTCAAGCAATGGAGGCTCGTTAGTCAAGGCTAGGGATACTAATCTTTAACAAATTGAAATTATTATTTTATTATATTTTTACTAATTAACATTTAACTTCATATATAATAAAAATATTCATTACTTCATAAAAAGATAACTTTTGAAATGAATTTTAAGTTTTACTGTGGCAAATCAAATAAAACCTATATTAAGAGATTTAATTTTAGTTGTTTCTATATAGGTTTGGAAATATTTTCAATATTTATACGAAGAAAATACGATAACCTATATTCGTAATTTTCAACACATCATTAACTTTAAATATTATAAGACTGACTAGAACAACTTGAACTTGTATTTGCGATAGAGTTTCCACAACATTATACAATTAGCCAAGTTTCTTGTACATTTATCGGAATTACTAAAACCACAGCTTGGATTTTACTTTTATGTCATGCTATGAAAGTAATATATCTTTCGTTTTTGTATAAATTATTAATACAATTTTTAATTACATGCTATATATTTTTATTAGTGAGTAAATTGTCACATTTAAATAAATAGGATACGGTAAAATGTTTCAGAAAGTTATTGTTCCATTTTAATTTTTATATTATTTTGCGTATCATACTATTCAATTATATATACGTGTATATAGAACACTAAATTATATTTTCAATATTAGTGCACAAATAATCTTCTAACAATCTTACTTCTCTATATATTGTTAATATAAAATTTGTGACCGATGCAAATCGACGCCCATTGCGAAATTCTCTGCACCCTTATAAATTGGAAATTAGTTTTTATACTTGTTTAAAAACAGTAATAAGTATTTATATATATATAAGATACGAAACGATTATAATGTATAGGTAATCGATTAATTTCGATTAATATTAACACATTATTGTCCTATTATTCATATAAGGTGTTAAGAAAATATTTCATATTTGTTGGATTTTAAAAATTCAGTTTATTATTGATGTGCGCGCAAATTTTTACTTCAGTATTTTTTGACATATTCATTGTTTATCAGCATTTTAAATATGAAGTTCTATAATTGTCATTTGTCTAAAAGAATTATGACATAAGCAAATATTTATTGTTTTTATTGAATATTTTGTATAGTTTAATATCTGTATAATAATTGTTTTTAATACAATTCTTCAAAGTACATAACATTCAAAAATCGAGGCATTAGTTATTGACGATGAGCTAAGAAAACCTAATTGTAGGAAATATATTTTACTCTTCAACAGGTTTAGTTGGAAGAAGTTAAATGTAAGACACCTCCATAAAAAACATTGATGTTTTTGTTGCACTTTTGATGCTTTTCATTTGTTACTTACTCATTCTAGCCAATTGATGAGGTTATAAATAATTTTCTTGTATCGCAGAATTGCAGTCATGGCTAGTTTATAATACACGAAGTTAAAATAAGTTGAAATATTAATGAATACATTTATAAAATTGACGATCATGTTTTGTAATAAATTGTCATCATCTTATAGTTAATTTGTTGTTTTTATAATTGAACATTTTGAATAAGTAGTATAAAAATGTGTAAATGTGTTGTTTTCTTGTCAGTTTCCTTTGGTTGAAGATATTGTAAACAAAGTATATTTGTAAATGAGGTATCTTTTATTATATGCATGCTATTTTTTCTACATTCACTTAATATGGCTAAACAATTTCGAATTTTGTTATTTTTTCATACGCTTTGTTTGAAAAGACAAAAGTATTTTACTACTCTCCAAAATGGCAACTGTAGCAGTCATTTAAGTTAAAGTTTTATTTATTCTGTAATATTTTATTTTTGAAACGCATTATTTTAATAATGAACTGTACATTTTTTTACAATGGGTGTTTGTTATGCTTCGTCTCATCAAGTAGTTAAGTTATGCACTTTGTCTTGCCAGCACTCCATTATATATAATGAAATGTGTAGAAATATTACGTATCAATGGTACTATCTTCTCACCAGTTTTCAAATTCCTTGAAGGTGAAGTTAAGATCCAGGTTGTATTTATTTGAAATAAATATACATTGAACATTTCGGGAAAAGATTAGTTAATCAGCAAAACTTTTATTACATAGTTAAAAATAAGTGTATGATATTTTGAACTCTCAGAACGCAGTTATTAAAACAAAAAGTTGTTACATTTCCTTAGTTTTACATTGTTATTAAATTTGTCACACTGGTTTCTAAAGCAACGCTGTTTAAATTTATAAAACAAAAAGCGACACATTAAAGTCCTAGATCTTTAAAATATCATTATTTACGCGGCATTAAATTGTTCTTCACCTCAGCAGCTTCATCCAATATATTTCGAGGAGTGTATTTTTCATTAATTATAGCGTGTAAGAATGTTAACGAAACCAGAAAAATTCAATTTCAATCTGTCAAAATATTGCTATGATTTTTGAACAATTATTGCGACTTAGCTTACTTATAAAAAACTCATACTATTACGAATTGCTGCATATTTATTTTAATAATTTAATAACTAGAATACAATATAACATAAAATTATGTATGTACCTCAGACGAAAGTGTCTTTAAGATACTCACAAGTAACAAATTGATCATACCCGAAAAATTCACTTTTCGTCCTAGATACATAAAATACTATTAAATTTAGAGATTTATTGGTATTTGCAGCAAATCTAACCAGTAGCCTATGTTTTATTCATGGGCACAGGAGGATTTGAGTTACATAAACATCAGGATTTCTAAAGAATCTTGTTCTTTTAATTTCGACCTTCCAGTTTTCCGACGAACTTTTTCGAAATCTTTTAAAAAAATTATGTAACTCAAAACGTACAAAAAACTTTATGAAGGTAAAGGGTTTTCCAATAAGAGGTGTTATTTTGATATTCAAAGAAAAATGCCATTTTTTAATATAAATGATCGGATGTTTATTTCATTATAAAAAGGAAGGTATGCCGTTAATAGTGGAAAATAACATCAGGCAAATGACCACCACGACCACGCTGACAGGACAATATCCTTTTCATGAAATTTTCCATAACCAAATCGCAAAGTGGCTGTCCTATGTCCTCGATAGCCTCACGAATTCCATCTTTGAGGTCTTGAGTCGACGCTGGGCAGTTGGCGTAGACCTTCTCTTTCACGTGGCCCCAAAGAAAGAAGTCGCAAGGTGTTAAATCACAAGATCTCGGTGGCCAATTGTGATTCGATGGAATTCCGGATCATTTTCATGCATTTCAACGACCCAATCAGCAAAGACACGACGTTGTTGATGATCGGCCGGCTTGAGTTCTTGTGTTAACTGGACTTTATAAGCCTTAAGACCCAAATCTTTATGCAAAATACGGTGTAATGACGTTTGTGGAATGTCTAATTCCAAAGAACGACGAGGAATGGATAAACCTGGGATTTCTTCAACACTTTCGGCTACAGCAGCAATATTCTCGGCTGTTCTTGAGCGACGTGCACGGGTTTTATTCTTCACATCACTAACTTGTCCCAACAGCTCGAATTTTTCCACCAATTTCTGTATTGCGGTCCGACAAGGTGCTTCACGACGACCCAAAAATTGTCGAGTTTTACGAACCGTCTTTGCCAAATTTTCACCATTTTTATAGTGAATTTTAATAATTTCAATGCGTTGTTGAAGCGTGTATCGTTCCATTTTTATTAATGGCGTAGTTTCTACTTGTCAAATGTCAAAAAATGACAGCTTCAAAAGCGACATCTACCGAAATAGCGGGCTATTCAAAATAACACCTCTTATTGGAAAACCCTTTACATCTACCCATACAACTAGTTAGCTAAGATTACACATGGTTTTTAAGTGATAAAATTAATCATTGCTGATGGGGTTATTTCAATTTCTATTCATATTTATGAGATACATCTAACCTATCCTAGTATTTTTAGATTTAAACGAATATTGTGTTGCCCATGCCGTCACAGGGCACACGTTTACTCTGTTTTGTAAATGTTAATTTTTTTATATATCCTATGTTTATATTGATATTTTCATCGTTATGTATTTTACAAGAGAAGTTGTTATTAGATGAAAATAAAAACGCACAAATAAAATTCTTCCAAATTATTCATTATGCTCTTCTTCGTTGACCCGAAATTGTTAATCCCTGTTGCAGTGCCACATGAACCCAAAGCGCGCCTGCTTAAAGTTATACGTTCTCCGTGAACTTCTGTGACGCCATTATTTTAGAAAATTATTTTTTTGGAAAATCTATGCATCTTTGAGTGAAATAAAATATAGAATATCACTTTTGAAGACAATCTTAATAAAAAAAAATAACTAAACTTCTCCATTGTCGTAAGAACATTTCCATGTATTTAATTCAAAATGGATTTATTTAATAATTCGGGCATATTCGTTTATTTTATCGAAAGCGTATGCTAACTAATCGTTACTAAGCTAGGACGTATGCTGAATAATTTACCTAACCGCCGGGTCCATCAGAATCCAGTTATCCTTTCAATTTAGCTCATAACAATTTGTTCCCAATTATATTGCTTCTTATGCTATAGGCTGAACAGTTTCGCTGATAACTGATCTGATGTACAGATTGTGTCATGTTACTGTTTTGATATAGGAGAAGAGGTTATGTAGGGTTAGGTTCCAGACATTTCGACGGATTAATTGGAAATTTGGGGTAGAGTTTTATTTTATATATTGATTACTAGATACTTTTATTTATATTTTTATTTAAAACAAAATAATCGAAAGAGTAAACTAGTATTAGTGGCTTATAAGCAACTACCAATTGAAATAATTTTTTTTTTGTTGCATATTAGAAATATGCTTGATAAAAATTAATTATAATTATATTTCGTTATAAAAGTTCTAATGAAACACAAGTGACTTATGTGGTGTCTTAAATCCTTCAACGATACAAATAAGAGCATATTATTGTAACGTTTTTATTTATATGGGTGTACAAATAACACATATATTATTAATTAAAAGAATACGTTTATTAAACGATAAATAAATATTAAAAAGTTTATAAAAATAACTAACACTACGATAAATAAATGTTAACACTAATTTAAAGACTAAGAATATTATAAGACACTTAAACACTAAGATTATTTATTTAAACAATGAACGCTACTCTTTATGTCACTAATTACATTGTTACATGTTCACTTGTCGACTGTTTTTTATACCAACTATTCACGACGCTTATTTATATCAGACTTCTTTACTCGTTGCTTCTATAATACAGTCTTGTAACACGAGGGGGGGGGAATCTCTAATAATGGTGGTCTTACTGCTTTTCCTCGATGACACTTTTTCTTCTAACTGGTGGGCGCTTGATGTTCGACCACCGCTTGATTATACAGGACGGAACACAGACACAATTGCACTTTCACACTTAATGGCCGATGAACACGTATATTATGGACACAGATATTATTGATTTTAACTATACTTCTTTATTTACATGATTAATATTTACACTTACACTAAACTTATTATTACTGATTACCCTAAACCTAATTAGATACATAAACTAAATAGTTACATCCCATGTCTAGTCAACATGAGTATCTAAAACCGACTATCTAAAACAAAGAGTTACTTTCGTGAGAGGCTCTGAGGGGATGAAGAGGGCATCCATATCAAAACATCAGCCCTGCACGTAGGCTTACAATAACTTCTACACTTATTTATCAACAAATAACTGTCCAATTCAAAAGATGATAACTATTTCTCAACAGAATTTTGACTAACAAAGATAACAAGTTGAATTATTATTTCTGAAAGTATAATTTAGAAAAGATTTTAAAAAGTTACTTATTTGTTATTGCTCGCCTTGTTACAGTCTGCCGCCGCTGGCTTTGGCGACGGGTTATATACCTGGCGACTTTAGTTCTAGAACCTCCTAGACTAGTGCGAGATAAAAACAGCGCGCACATTAGATTACGTCATCGCAACAAGTTAGAACTTGCCAGGTACGCCCGACACAGCGGCGCCTGCTATGGCGCGGCGAGGGCTACGGAGCGGCGAGGTTACATTATGCTGATATTCTTTCTTTAACATTGTAACTTTAATTTTTGTTTACATATTTTGATATTAAATTTAAATTTATTTTTAGTAATATACAACTACATAATGTAGTGCTTTTTCTCTGGTGAAATATTTTGTTTTTATTAGGTATATTAAGTTAGAAATAACCCTTGGTGTATAATTTCACAAATAATATAACTTAAGGTTTCCGGTTTTCAATAAATCATGGTTACATAATGACATACCTTCATAAAATCTGGGGATGTGGATTCCATCCCGTCCGACGACCCAATTATTTCGATTTTTAAATGACACAAAAGTCATACCTGTGCTTTATTTCTGCACGCCAGCAATAAGAGGCCGTGTGTTGCCTGGTAATCGTCCGCACGTTATATATGTCATTACCATAAGGTACGAGAGGTGGTATATTCTAATATTTTACAAGATTCGTATTTATTCGATTCCGTACCGAAAAGATTCGTATCAAATGATTCATGATTTCGCGTGCACAAACTGAATTTTGTTCAACTGTTTTTATCAAAAACAGTGACACAATGAACAATTTTGTGGAAAAGTTTTAAATTATGAAATTAGTAACTTAGTGTATCAGATAAATATCTTTAATTTTAGTTGTCATTACTTGGCATTATTCATGAAAATTACTGCAATTAGATTTTTTTATAGTACAATATTTTCGTCAAACAGTAAAGAACGCTTTTAAATTAAAATACAAAGTATTTATTTGCAGGTTCATAACATAATAAACACAAATTTTAACTCTGACCTACCTTGTAAGGAACAGTAATCAAATTAATTTCAAGTGTTTATTGAAACTGTCAATGGTACCAACCGTGATATTTTGATACTTCTTTCAATAAAATTCTGAAATTAAAGTAAATTAATGCGAAATCGGCAAAATTGTATTACAATAAGGATCATTGTAATACTTGTCTTTCAATATACTATTTCAATACAAGTGTCACAAGAATATGAGTAAATATACGCCAACGTAGGTGTGACAACGAAAGTAAGTAGTTTTCGTCAACTTTAAAATACTTTATTATTGTTGTAGGTAATGATATACATAATATATTTAGCTACTTACATATATATTCGTAAGATAACTCAAGAACTTTAATAGGAGGTGGATACCACGGCCCTTACTGTATTTATTTGGGTGTATTTTTCGATTGTATATTACATTATTTGTTGAAGCATTTTACTACGAGTAATACGTACGTACATAAATAGGTCGTTTGAGAAATCAATTCATTGAAATTTTTCTAGAATCCGTTTTGTAATTAGGTTCCATTTCCTCCTGACCGAGTGCTGTAAAATCTAATTAGTTTGATTTTAAGTACATAAATCTCTATAGAAATTATTTGCCGTGGCGAAGTACTTTATTAATTTTAATGTATATTCGAATTTCCTAAAAAAAATATTCTGGTATATTCTGCATATATAAAAACAATTTGTACTGTTGAATATTTTAGTCAAAATTTACGTTCTTACTTGGAGAATCCACATAGTTTCCGGGCAGCATTGTTTGTAGACCGGATTATAAACTTTGGAGCGGAAACGCATAGAATTAGCGCGCGACGCACGAATGCCGTCATCGTCTTGTCTTCATCTTCTTACGTTGTCTTCGTCCTGGTTCTTTCCGTCCTGTTTGATTTCATTCTGGCAGAGACGCAGAAAGATGTGAGCGCATTTGATGTTTCTTGATTAATTTTAATTGGAATCTGTTTAGTGCAATTAGCTTAGTTGGATTTAGGAATTTTGCGAATTCATGGGGTTAAACTTTATTAACTCTGCAGCTAGTTTGGTACGAATTTTCGGTTATATGGAAATGTGGGAAGAACAAAACAATTGGTTAATTTTTCAAATTACATTGAATATCTATTATAATTTTATTACCACACGAAATAGGGTTTGTAAATTGGGTTGGGTTTATTGAATTTTGCGAATTCATGGGGTTAAACTTTGTTAACTCTGCAGCTAGTTTGGTACGAATTTTTGGTTATATGGAAATCTGGGAAGAACAAAAAAATTGGTTAATTTTTCAAATTACATTGAATATCTATTATAATTTTATTACCAAACGAAATAGGGTTTGTAAATATAATTGAAAAAGTACAGAATACAAACTATGATTTGTATTTTTTATAAATTATATACATACATAATTTACTGAATTAGATATGTAAAAATTGCTATATTTAGTTTCAGTTACAAGGTGTAATTATTGGAACTATTTTATTCATTTTATGTTACAATTTTAAAAGATAAATCTTATAAGTTTAATTAAAAAATATTTAAACTGCTTATGAATCAACCTGTGTCGGGTTTTCTTAATTTGCACATTGTTAATTAATACTATAATTATTTATTGAATATTTTATCAATTATAAAAAGTTATTTATAAAAGCTGTTTTACGTTTTGGCTTTGTGAGAAGGGGCTTGCATTTAAAAGGTAACGTTGAATATATTGTAGAATATTGTTAATGCAAGTTTTTAAAAAAAAATTCTGAAATTTATTTTTATTTGAATATGTATTTTTAATTCGATTAAATTTTATTCAACTTTATTAAATATATATCTATTTGGGGAAGAATTTGTTCGGTTTTTCATTCGATATAAAAGTGTGAATTTATTTATATAAAATAAATAAATAAATAAATAGAAATATATAATTATTATTTCGTACATATATAGCTTTATATATGTATATATAATAATTTATGGATAAATTTATTAATTGTATAAATCATCTGTCGTCCTTGAAATCTTTTTGGATTAATATTACATTGGAATTAGTTTGTATACATTAAATATTCTTTGCTCTGTTTGTAAGGGAAGAACTGTAATTACCTGAAAATTATTTTTACAGAAGCAAAATTTTAAATTAAAATTTAAGAAAGGAAAATAAGATCATTTATTTCTATACATATGTATAAATTGTACTCCGTATATCAAGTACATATATATTTTTTATTTTCCTACAAATATACGTAAAATGTACGAAATATAAAGGTAATTTGTAAAATTATCGGATACGGCATAATTAATTATATATTATAAATCATCTATACTTGAATTAAATTTCTTTTGTTTTATTATTAATTTTAAGTTAAGTACCATATTTTAAATATTCATTGGTCTGTCTAATAAATTATTTTAATAAATGTTATAATTTAAGAAACAAGAAACAATAAGTAAATAAATGTACAAATTATATCCTAGATCTGAAGAATTATTTCTTTCTGGGTACAAATATACATTAAATGTACAATCTTTACAGAAATATGTAAAATTATCGGGTACATGGTTTAATCAATTATTTATAAATCAAATGTTGTTTAAAGAAATTCGTTATTAGATTGGAAATTTCCATATTTTTAATAAGTATTCATTATGTTCTGTATCTATCCTATTCAATGGCATGTTTTGTTTTTCATAAATTATTACGTTCTCGTATTCTCGATGCAAAACGTTATTTATGGCTAAACAGCCCTCTAATAACGAAATATATATTCGTTTCGGCATTGGAATCTCCAGTTTCTACTGACTCTTGAAATACTCGTAAACGACAATTTAATCATGATTATAACCTATAAAATATCTGTTTTTTGTGTGAATTTCTTCGGCATTATTGAACTTAAATATATTTTTTTCTTTTGTCTGAAAATGATAGTCATTTATTTCATACATTGTAAATATTGTATATTTTTCCTTCCATTGGTAATTAGGTTTGCTAAATATATCAAAGTATTTTATTGGATAATATGGCCCTTGCTTATTCCTTCTTTACACATTAATAGAAACAGCTGGTTAATTTTTGGAAACAATTTGTCTACTTGATAAAACTTTGGACCCTAATTCAATAATTAAA
Source organism: Harpalus rufipes (assembly GCA_951394225.1). NCBI lineage: Eukaryota > Metazoa > Arthropoda > Insecta > Coleoptera > Carabidae > Harpalus > Harpalus rufipes. The sequence goes on from OX596275.1 coordinate 4,049,796, forward strand.
ATTACATATTCATGAGATTGCTTTCTCTAGATACAAATAGGGTTTCATCTCAAACATTGTAATACTTATTTTGTACTTCTCTTCCTTTATTGGCTTTTGCTAAAAATGGTATATCAAGATTTTTTAGACAATATGGTCCTTGAGGCATCAAGTTTTTATTTTGACGATTATGTTCGTCTGAGAGTTTATATTCTTTATTTTTACATTAATGAAAAAACGTTGATTAATTTTTGGTAATCAACTTGACTCGTATTAACATTTTTTTAAATTAATTTATATGAACATTTGTTTAAATTTCATGCGACAGTTGGGTCTTTTTATTCAAATGCCGAAACAACTGATAGTTTTTCCGCTAATATTTTTAAGCGGCGTTTGTCTCACTAGATGGGATAGTTTTTGGGCTGAATTCAGTAAGATTTGGAAAAAAATTCACACACAGTATATATATATGGCTGATTTAAATCATGTGAATAAATGCATACATGATTTATAATATACTACACAATTTTACTAACATCCTACAAGATATAAAAATTTATTAATATTTTTATGGGGTTCGTAAATATTACATTTATAAAAAGTATGAAAATGACTCCATTTTTAATCCCGATTTTAACCCTATTTTGAATTTATAAAAGGTAGTAGTCGCTAATCCAGATTTACCACCATTCCCATTATTAATCTAATTCATAAAAAGTATAAGATATATTAATTAATTCCAAAGATCTCTTCTAGTTGCATAGAATTAGTAGTTATTCTAATGTGTAAACCGCGTTTCTAATACATAAATAGGTAGACAAGTGTATTGCACGATATTTTTGATATTTATAATATAAAAAGGAAATACGATACGAATAATCAATTTAGAAATATTTTATTTGTTGTAATCATTGAAATTATTAAATTTGCAAGCAGTTTTTATAATTTTTCCCTCTAGTTTCTACTTGGGTTCATTTCTTATATTGTCCTTTCACATCCGCTAACTGCATTGATAGACAAATTTTATGTCAAATTATTTTTTTTAGCTGGTGAAACCGAAGGACTCATTTTTATTAAATAAAATATTGTATGTGGTTATTTCCTCAACCAAGATATTTATAACGGTTTCTGATTTTTTTTCTCTCGTCCTTTCGTTTTACATTTTAATCGTTAATAAAAATCACGCACTCTCACAAAACTCAATCGTGTACATAAACACAATGTACAAAAGTTATGGCGCAAAATACAGCGCCAAGAGTTGACAGAATTCCATCTTTATTGTTTTGTGAATTTGAGCTTTTTTATGCTGTTGGTACATTTATTTATTAAAATGGAATATACAAAATGATTTTTTTATTCTTAAATTATAAAAACAACAGTCGTGAAATATATAATAATTAAATAACCTTATATTTTAGTTAGAGGCGTATGCATTTTCTGAACATGGTGGTACAGATTCTTGACTTCCCAAATCCTAAGTAATTTTTTTATTTTATTTTTAATTTGATTTTGGTAGAAATATTTGAACAAAATACAATAAATAAGATTTATGTTTATAGTAAAATAGTGTTAACAAATATTTATAAAAATGTTAATTAAGAGATATAAGCTGTATAGATTATTTCAAATATAAAAAATATTTTATCTTTCAAAATAGCACACCAAATGAAACACTATTTTTTTTTTTGAAATCCTGTTTTCCATTGTAACTATACTCCAGTAATGATTATTTCTTGCATTACACATGTTATTATTTGAAAAAATTGATTCATCTTTCCAGATAATAAAATTTTAAAAACTCTTTTCCTTCATTTAACAACAAATGACAATACTCGAAACGTCTTTCATGGTATCCAAGATGTAAATATTGGACTTTTTTAAGTTTAAACGCTCTGTATTTATTTCTTTTTAAAAATTTATGTACTCTTCCTACACTATACTGGTAGTCGGTAGCAATCATTCTAATAGATGCCCTTGGATTTGTTTCAAAATATCTATTTCAATATTATTATTTATTGTAGTTCTTTGTTTTTCAATAATTGCAGTTGTATTGGCACGTAATCTGGCTTCTAATCTTCGGAAATATTTATGTGATGGTACTTCTCTTAAAGGATATTTCTCCTAATACATTCTAACCGCGGTAAAGGTATTTTTTCTTGCTAAATTGCACACTTCGTACATATCAACTTTATCATTATGAGTAAAATTATGCATTTTTCTATTTTATTGAGCTTATTCAGTATTCACACAACAAGAATATTTCAATAGCAAGTGACATTTGTAAACAATATAAATAGTGCTATTGTTTCGGGCACAGCACTCGAAAATCTGAATCCATATTCAACTTGTTTCATCCATGGCACACTTATTTTAGCTACAAATAAATCTAAACATGCATTTTTCTCATAATTTTTTTATCTAAGGGTATACAAATAATATGTTACTGAATTCAGAATAAAATTCTCTATCGAATAAGCAAATAAAAAATATATAGTTGTATTTAAAATAACAGAATGTAGCTCTTATAGTAGCAATAGTAGACAAAATAAAATGAACAACCTGTATGAATTTATTATTGCCCAAATACAAATCGTAGTTCATTTTACATTCAAAGGCATATTATATGTCTGTATTTCGATACATTGTTTACGTTATTCTCGAATTCTCAGATTATATTGTCGTATCACGTATTGGACTATGTTTTATCATATCTTGTGTATGACATACGTTCGAATATTTGTCACAATGAGAGGCAATACTATGTCTATACCTGTACATAACTTGCAATTACGCGTGATATAGGTACAAATATGTACATATGTCATTGTGCCATGTACAATTTATTGAGATATTGAGTGGGCAAAATATATGTGTGGGTACAGTATTTTTTCTTGAGATGTTCAATTTAAGAATTATGAAATGAGAAGTTTTTTCATATATGAATTGTAAATATATTATAAAATTAGGAGAAAAGCAATAAAAAGATAAATTCGGTATGATTTATTTTGCATTTAGCAAAACGGAATAATCTTATAATCATACTAAACCGAGAAAAATTATTTGATTATTCATAAACGGATTGACAAATTTATTTTGCAAAACATTATTACATATCTGTTGTGGCCATCACAATACCTCTCGCCCTTTCCATTGTGGTATATATAAGTATTGTATTTAACATTTCTTGTACAAACAAAAAGTTCTAATTACACCTAATCTTTATATTTACTTATTTTCTATAATTTTAAATTCATTGTATGAGCAAGTTTTCTCCATTTCTTCTAAATGTTCGTTTTTCCAATTCATTAACGAGATTGGCGGTATTTCTGAAGGGTTCATGTAATATACCTATAATTTTAAATATATAATTAATAATACAATAATAAATATTAAAAATCGTTCGCAGAAAAAGCCTTCAGTACTCTCTCTGAATTTTTGACACTGACATTAGTGACATTTATCTGTGAATTACAGACATTTAAATTTCTCATGTAGTTACCATGGAGATGTCCGGGCTGTGAGCAGGCTGTGAGATTTATTACAACAGATTATTTTGTAGATTATATTTCTATATCTTTAAATCTATAGAAGATATAATAAAATTTGTAAATGTGCCGGATAGAGAATATTTGTAATATCATAAATTTTCAAAAAATAATATTTAGAATATTTTTGTTAAAATACTACTACTTCCGGTTATCCAATTGTTACCAGAACATATTCAACTCTTCCAATTACTGTTAGATTGAGGAATTCGTGGTTACATAGGTCTTTAGTCTTATAGAATTTGAGAAATCGTAGCTCCAACAACCCCATACACACACACACACACACACTCACACACACACACTCACACACAAGCATCATCGTAAAAATGTTATAATCGGATTCTAGGGACCTTAAAACGTACTTAAAATCTGGATATGCGATTTTTAGCATGAATCCAATACCTCTCTTAGCGAGAGGTAAAAACTAATTTATAATGTCTTGCAAATTCTTCTACAACTGTATTTTTTCATTATTAGAATTTTTGGTAGACCAACTGCTGGTTTAATCTATTGCTCATTTGGTTTTAATCTTTTGTTTTCATTATATTCCCCAGAAGTTTCATTTGATTTCAGGGAAACAAAAGTAAAAGTAGTTAAGACAAGCTAAAATGTTCAGTTTTATGGTGTTTTTTGTTTTTAATTGCATTAAGATTTAAATGAAGTATACTATCATTTTTTGCAAATCAACAAGTGTTTTTTTTTTAGATATGTAATTCCGATCAATTTTTATTATGAATAATTGTGGTTTCATAGAAAAATATTTGTAATCAATTATTATACTCGTATTAGTTTTTCTCAAATATTATTTCATAAATTTCTAGAATATCTGAAAAATCTTCTGCAGCAGATTAATACAGATTCATTTGATTTTGATGACTTCATTTCATTACACAAGAGTTCAACTGATATTAGAGAATACTTTGGGTAAATAGTGACAAAAATATGTTCAGTATTATTAAGTTTTTTGACTTTTATTAAAAATTATATGAGGTAAATAATATAAATAATTTAACCTGTTCATTCGTATTTTTAAAGGTTCGGCATATTCATGTGACTGATTATTTTTACTATGAAAAGTTACGTTGTTTTAAAGACAAATTGGTAATCAACTATCGTCTTACTAATTTCCAAAATGTGTGTATATTAAAATTAGTTCATGTTGTTTTAATGACTTCTTTTTCTTCCACAAAAATTCTATATGGCTCAAAGAAAGCATACGTTTTATTGTGTTTATTAACAATTTTATTAATATTTGGAGGGTACAGTATGCTTATGTTGCAACATATTTATGGGATTCTGATAATTTTTGTTATGAAAAGTTATATTTGGTTTCATAGAATAGTGTATTGTGTTATTAGGAGTAAAAGTGACAATTTTACTCCGAATGACACATTATATTTTTTCTTCAAACGTAGATTTAAAGAAAAATATCTACTACTGACGTTACATTTTACGTAAATTTCGTTTGCGATTTCAATTGCCCTGTAGCTATGGATACTTATTTGTTCACTTTTTGTTATAAACATTGAAGTGAAAAATTTCACGTTTTGACGTTTAAATAAAAACTGTGCAATTATATATCCTCCTTGTGTGCAATTATGTCGGAATTTGAAGTCCAGGAATCACTGCAAAACAATATAAACTTTTCTTATATCACTTTAAATCTAAGTATTCTTACGTTCATTACCGTCCCTATAATTGTAATCTGTAAGTCTGCTATTCTTTAATATGTTATTTCCTCAAAAGTATATTTCAATTCATAGGTTATTTAATTAAATTTGACAGCTATTGGTGGTATTTAGTAAATAGCGTGTTATAGTGACATTTAGGGTGATATTACAGGTTTCTTTTATTAAGTTACTTCTTATTCGTTGATTCTGTATAGTTTCTATGGATATTTATTTATTTTATTTCTACCGTGTGAATCAAGTCACAAAAGATGCTACTTTTGTGACGTTTGAAGAAAATAATATTTATAATCAAATATTATACTGGTATTACATTTTGTTAAACAATATTTAGCAGATTTGCAAAATATCTGCAAAATCTACATCTGATTAACACAGATATATTTGATTTCATAAAATAATATTTGTAATCAAATATTATACTCATATTAGTTTTTGTTAAACATTATTTAACACATTTCTAAAATGTGTGCAAAATCTCCTACTGCAGATTAACATAAGTTTATTTGATTTTGATGAAGCAAATAAAATTGTTGCATAAAAAAGATAAAATGTTTATTTTTATTGTTTTTTCTTTTTTTCATTAAGAATTATATGATGTTAAATTCAGAGGAAAAGTATTTCTATTTTTTTTTTTAAATTGGGTAACGTATATTTTCGGGATAACATTTTTTTACAATTGATTTTTTTACTAGTTACTTTGTTGAAATCAAATATATTTGAATGTTGTCCAACTTCTTTAAGACCACTGCTATTTGTTCATATGCAAATATTTCGTGGAAAAATACGATAGGGAAATTGGTTCTTGTTACCTCAACAAAGTAATAAGTAATACACCTTAACAATTTCAATATTTTATTATTATATTTTATTTCTAGTAATAACGTGATACCGTCGGTTTCTAATGAGGTATTCCTGCAATTTTTTATTACTTTTTTTTAATAAACATTTTATTATATGAAGAATTAAACTACATCGTCTTTGCCGATAATTCCTAACACCAGTCAAGCCTTTATTTTGTTATTGCTAAATTCCTCATTTTGACAAACAATTTTCTATTCGCATATTCAAAAGCATAAAATCAAAATATAAATGAATTGAGGATCACTGAATATCTTCTTATATTAACATAGCCGCAGATCTCCATTGGTTTGGATGAGCTCTAGCAATTTATAAATTGCGGTCTTATTTTTGTTGTAATAAAACTATATTATAAATAATACATTCTCAAAATTCTATATCTAGTTACGGTATGATAATACTTATTCTTATAGTTAGGCGTAGCATAATTCTAAGAATTTAAACCGAGTAGGAATACGTTGCGAAAATAAACACGAATACTATTCATTTTATTTTTTTTGGGTAATATGCAATTTTTTTACGTTCAAATAATAATTGTACGTTTATCTTAAAAACATATATTAGTTTATTATTGTCTTTAATATATGACAACATTGTTTGAAGACTTTCGAGAAGTAATATCTTCTCCCTGTAATTGATTGATTTTTAAATGTGGTTTAGGTACAAATGATCAAACGATATTAATATAAAAGTTCGTATTGAAATAAATTAAAATTGTACGTTTTTCGTAACTACATATACATTGTTATGTATTAATTCATGATTTAAAGACGACATTGTTCCTAGCTTTTCAAGAAGCAATAATTTTGTCTTTAATGGCTTTATAAATACATTATTATGAAAGAGGGATAAAAGTAAAACAAGGGATAATGCTTCAGTCACCAGCAGGAGCTAATTGATATTGACATTTTTGGGGTAAATTATCGAAAATGGAATACACTTGTATAATGTAGGTACGCAGGGTCTGGCGTTCAATACATAAATAATTTTGTGTAGGAAGAAACTCATTGAAACTTCGCAAAAAAATATCTACCATCGAGATGTTTCCTTGATCTGTTAGTAATTATTTTTATTTTGACAGTTATATATATCACTCAAATTGGATTAATTGGATATTTTGTACGTATGTGTTGGTATTACTGACAAACTTATTGGAATTTTTTTTCTTTTTCAGGTACCATATTTATTTTCAGTATCTGTCATACATCAAATTGTAAGTATATTTACTTACACAATATTATAGCTTATCGACAAATCGTCTTGATAGAGTTGAATGTATTTTTTTACAGATGTAAGTAATCTGTATTTCTGATTATCTAATTTAAATTGAATTAAAGTTGAAATTGTAAAATTTTAATAAAAATGTACAAGAGTGAAAAATATGTAGTTATATATGCGCTAAAAGATCAAATACTTTTCCAATATTTTTAGCATAATTTGGTTTTGAAATTATTTCACTTTCTACTAAGTGTTCCCCAGTTTACCAATTTTTGTTTAAAGCACAAATAATTGATTTTCTAATTGATATGCAACTTAATGTAATAAACAAAAAATGTAGATTTGCGATATTAGAATACTCGTAATATATTGCTCAAAAACGAGTTGAGTGGCATGGGGTACAAATGTATTCCAGTCATTTCATTCCATTTTTTTTTTGTCTTAGTTATCAAATTGGATATAAAATATGAATAGATTGAATATTAAGTTAAGAAAAATATAAAATTAAGTAAAATAAAACTTTATTCAAAGTAATAATGAAAATTTAAATAATAAATCTTTCATATAACATAATAAATTATTTGGGATCATTACTTCTGATACTTATGTTTAAAAAATAAAAATGTAGGCAACAAATACTAATACTATGTATTAACAATTAGTCGAAAGTTCAGTCAAACAGCATTTATTCTTACTATACTAATGTTTCGGTGCATCCGTGCACCTTCTTCAGAGTAATAAGATCTTACAAATCTTACAATTCATGTACACAAAATACATTCGTACAAAAAATTCAAAGAGCATACACACAGCCATTTGCTCTAAAAAACGACAACCGAATAATACGAACTCTTATATTTAATAAATTAATTGAATGTACGAATTTATATTACATGTGTACATGAATTGTAACAAAAAATAGTCGTGGCCCTCTGCACCGACGCTCGGGAGAGCGCGGTAATATTCAAATTAAAGAAAATATATTTTCTTTACATGTTTAAAAATTCTATTTACGGTTGACGAACAATAAATAACACAGCAATGAGCAACCATCTTAAAAAAAAAACAAAAGGAAAGAGGTTATGTTCAACGACACACTAAATATTCAACAATTATCGGTAAACTCGAGAAACGATAAATAACTGCACGGTTGACACTAAATAAATAAAATAATACAGCAATAAGCAACCGTCAAATAACAAACCAAAGCGAAAGGGGTTATGATTATCAATACATTGCATAACTTTTATTTCCGGTAAAATCGGATAGAAGATTACTTAAATACTTATTTAGATTTATGAATTAAAATAATTTTGTTTAATTAGATAATATACTGGATAATTATTTTTCATACCGGTAAGCTGCTTTCTCTAAAAACCAAATATTTTTGAAGCGCCTGAAAATTTTTATGTATGGCTTTTATATATTTTGAGTTCTTTTGGAAAGATTTGCATAATTAATCCAACAGAGCTTTATGAATTATAGTCCTTATTTATTTACTAAATATACCGCCCTTAATAGTGTAATGGACAACACTACAAATAACCAAAATATATACATCCATACTACATATATTCAAACTTTTTAAAGCGACAGAAGATTTGGTAGTGAATAAATATCTACCTTATAATTTTAAATTATTTTAATTTGTCACTGTATATGTTACAGTTAAAGTATCAACTTAGTCAGTGCATACACTGTCTAGTTGATGTATGCTTCCACTAGCTGTTTTAGTGAAAGTATGCATTATTTTATATAGTGCATACTTTATCTAGTTAATGTATTCATTGACTAGTTAGTGTATACACCTTCTTTTGTCACTGTCTACCTAAATCCGAGTTCTGTGCGTTAGGTATTGTTTCTGTTTGTTTTTTTTATATAAAATTTATACGCCTAGATTGTAGGGTGGGCAGTTTGGGTGGGCATGTTGCGTGGGCAACGCAATAATTTATACTTTCACTAAAACAGCTAGTGGAAGCATACATCAACTAGACAGTGTATGCACTGACTGAAATGTATACTTTAACTGTAACATATATATAACGCATATATTCAATTTCTAAATAGCTATCATTATATTTGACTTTAATTTAATCATTGTGAATGTCAGTTTATTTTTTTATAATTATAATAATTATTGTTAAAATTTAATGTAATTAAATTTAACATATGTGTAAAAATAGATTTGAAATATTTGTCCCAAATATCGAGTTACGAATTTCTTTTATCTACCATGAATTTTCATTAAACAATTTGTTACCTTGATATTGATGATATCGTATTTTGTTCACTTCAATTTCATTGGACATTACTTTAATATAGCAGCAATAAATTTGGTAGTGAGCAAGTATCTGTCTTTTAGTTTGGATATTTTAAAACTACTTTAAGGTTATGGTTTTCATTAGACCCTAGCAACAGGTAGCAGTAGTAAAATGAAAAGTGAAAATGTTAAAAATACCAATTATATATCATTATTTACATTTAAAAATTGGACACTTTAATTCCAAAGCTGTATTTAAATCATATTTCTTAAACATAAATAATCCGACAGAATATTTTTTTAATCTGTAATAGCTAATATCACAACGTACGAGTAAAATTAACGGGTAAATATTTAATATTCCGGCTCCAAGTAGGATTGCTACGCTTTATCGAATGCCGTCAACCGATCTGTTAGGAAGTCAAAGCCATTTTATTTTTAAGTGGAAAATCTTGTTATACGATTGCAATATCATTGAGTTCTGGTCAGATCATACTTATTATTTCATTAAAAATATTTTCTATTATAGGTTGGTCTCGTAGTTATAGGAGCAAAAATCCTGTAAAAATATTAGCTCCTTATAATTCTTCACTGGTGTTGTAATGACGTGTAGTATAATGGGGTATTCCAGTGTAGTAAAATTTAAAAGAAAAAACATTATAATGTTATTAATTAGGTTGAAAAACGACCGAAAATAAACTCAAAATTGTTTTATTTAATATGATTTTCCATGTGTTTTATTTTAGCGTGGAAAAGATTCACGTGATGTATGACGTTCATTCGCTCTGTAACGTATGTAATGACGTACTTGTCCGCTTGTGGAAAAAGAAAAAGCAGTGCGTTCACTATTGATGCTTTCTCGGTTCTCAGCTGGTCTTTGTTTGTGTTTCGTGCTAGTTTTGATATGACAGCAACCAAATTCTTAACTAATAATACTTTAATATAGTTACAACTAAAATCCACGGATAACAAAACAAATAAAACAAATGAAAGTCATCCAAAACAAAATAGCATCTGACACTGTGAACAAACCAATTCCCCTCTCCTTACTCGCTCCAAGCCAAGCGACTAACAGCTGTAGTCTTTTCACAGACCACGTGATGAAGCGAATAGACGTCATACCATATAATTCAAATTTTTAAGCATAATTCAAAAATTCATATCTCGCGGAAATGACACAATAAAAAACTCAAATTTTCATATTTGTATTTCAAATTTATGGAAGTTTCAGAAAAAAAAAATTACTGGAATACCCCATTACAAGTAGAAAAGAAAGCGAGAGGTTTATTTTTTTTCGATTTAGCACCTCTTGTGCCTTCTATAGGAGCGAAGGTTATATTTTGCATTTTAGAATATTCATAATCTAAAATAATAATTAATATATTTATTATTACATAATATTCGGAAATTGGCAGATAAGAAAGCGAAAGGTTTTTTTTTAATTTGGTTTTTTTCGACACCTCTTGTGCTTTTTACAGCAACGTAGGTGCTACTTATTTCATCATATTTTACATTTTAGATTATTCATAATCATAATTAATATATTTATTATTACATGAGTGTTACTAGGTTTGTAACAAGTTGTTACATGCGCGTAATTTTCTGAAACAAGCCCTAAAATTTCTTTGCTAATCTCTAAATTTAAAACAATTGATATGATGGGAAACTTAAGTTCATCTTAAGTGCATCGTTCAAATATTATATCTCGTGGAGGAGTTCGAATAAAAACTCTTTGTTAATCTTCGAATTGCATTATTCTTGTACCCGTGTTACACAAAAATATTATTTTGTATGAAAATATTGTTCAAAGGTGGCAATATTATTGTTATTCAATATATGTGACGTTTAAAAGTCATATCTAATGAATTATATTTTGACGTTCCGTGGTGGAACATAGATTGGATTTCACAAATATGTAATATACATGACTGAAACAACGCGTCATGGTCATTTACGTGAATAATTTGTTCACCAGTTAAATGAAAGTAGAATGTTTGTAAATAATTACAAAATTCCCAACAATTTTTATATTTTAACAGAAATAAACAATTAAATAATATAAAAACTTTTTTATTAAAAGAATCCACTTACATTTTGATTTTTTTTTCTAAACGTAAAAATAAGCTTTATTTTTTGACGTCTAGTCATATTGAGTGGATTAGTTCTTTAGAGTTTAAATTTGATGACAATCTTGAAAATTAATTTAAAAAAGAAGTAGAACATATGTGGACCCTGTGGTGAACTATCCACACTATTGAGTACCGTGGGGTGAGCATATTGGCACACCCACAAATCGCTAAAAATCCTTGATGATATTTATAATTATTTCAGGTTTTACATATTATTCGTAGTAATTCTTTAAAATTGCCCCAAGTTATAATATTTTTTATTTAATGTTACATTACTTATTATTTCATCCAAAAGCAATTTATCGCTTGCGCGATATCATCAAAACTAATACATATTTAAAATATGCAGTATGGCTTAACATGTTGGCGTGTTTATTCTTCAAAGAGATTAATTGCCATTTTCTTTCCAGAATTTCTGGAACTAGAATTAAGTGATTATTATTTTGTTTGCAAATATTTTATCTGAATGGAATATTGGCCATAGACAATATTTTTTATATAACCACATACAGAAAAATCCGGTGGCGTAAGATTTGATAAATTTGCTGTTCAAGAATTTGGTTCTTTACGTATACTCAGTCAGTTGGACAATGTCGATAGTCTTTTGACAGATGACAAAGAAATGACAGTAAATACGTTGATAAATCCTCTTTGGTTGTTTCCAGGTTTAGTATGTAGTTCTGTTTTAATATTCCCTTATTATATTTTAAGTTCTTGAGACAATTGTTATTTTAATAAAATTTGATTGTTTATTTTGCTGAAAGTAATAGGCAATGTGAATTAATCGAAAAGGATGTAAATAATTTAATCTTCATGGTTTAACAATCAATTAATTCGTTGATAGGTTGGTTATTAAGACTATGGTGGAATTTTGATTAAATTCAAATTTGTGCCAATTAATAAATGTGTAATAGATTTAGTTGAAGATAATTTGTATATAATAAAGAGATCACGGAAAAAAATAATATAAAATTTAATTATATATGATAAAGCATCCATTCTTAATAATAATGTAGAATTTTGTTAAAACAAGAAAACTGAAATAAATGAGAAACTTAATAACTATAGCAGAGGATTATTCTGCAAAGTAAGTTTAGAATTAATTCACTAACATGTATAATATGAACCATAAACAATAAATAAACATTAAAGAAAAGTACAAATTGCGACACTTGGTGAACTGCTCTAAATAATATTTAAATTACACTTTTCGCAAAATCTCAGCCTCTGAATCAATCTCTCGGTCATTTAGTATCTTTGTCGGATCATCCGTTAGTTCAACCGGTCTCAGTGCCTCGCAAGAGGCGTCAGTACACCACACTGAAGAGCTCCAATAAGAGCGAAAAGCGTCTGGTTGAGTGGGCCAGTCTCTGATAAATGACCGAGAGGTTGAGTCAAAGACTGAAATTTTGTGAAACTTGTCAAGTGTAATTTAAATATTATTTAGAGCACCAAGTGTCGCAATTGTACTTTTTACAGTTTTTTTTATTATTCTGCTAGCCAAGCTCGCGGTTTTCTCGATAGATGGCTTAATATCTTTGTGGGATGTTTATCATCCGTCCGCTCAACCGGTCTCAGTGCCTCGCAAGAGGCGATAGTACACCACACTGAAGAGCTCCAATAAGAACGAAACGCGTCTGTGGTTCTGGTTGAGTGGGCCAGTCTCTGATAAATGACCGAGTTGATTCAGAGACTGAAATTTTATTTTATTAAAGGAAATCTTGGAGAAACCGAAAAAACGTATCAAATATATTCATGAATTTCTATCAAATAAATGAAATAGCTGATGCTATACAGAATAGTGAACTAAATATAGAAAGGGGCTGATATGTGTTTGATCGAAGTATACATGGTCACTCCATATCTGCTAAATAGTATTATTGTATTCAGTAATATTCCATTAGCTCAATTATTTGTTTTAATGGTCAAATTAAACCAACCTTTTAAAAAAAAAATCATTTTATTAATTTGCTTTCGCCCATTCATTTTTATTTTTAAGTTTTTTGGTAACTGATAATAAAATAAAAAAGCTAAATCTGGAAAACGCTCCTTACAGTATTTGAAAAACTATTTTATTAGCTTTTTGGAGAGCAACAATTTTTTCCAGTTTTTTTCTTGTTTCCACCACTTGGCTTTCAGTTTTGTTAATAGGGCTATCAAAAGAGACTCATTTTTATCTTAAAAAAATCTGTTGTGGCCAGCACAATACCTCTCGCTACTTCCGTTTTTGATTATATAAGTGTAGGGCGCGAGCAATCATGTGACATTGTGGGCCTAGACAAGCGGATATGGGGGCCCGTATCAGAATGACAATAATTATGTACATGGATGTCAAATGTCCGAATTTTTCATTAAAAATTTCAAGATTTTCTGAATTCAAGTAGTTAATTTGTCACCAGAAGTGTGGAATTTATTTATTGAGAAAAATAAACTGGAACTGGAAAATCACTACATTTAGAATGAAAATCATATTTTACAACTGTGTACATAATTACTAGCTATCATCTGGGGGTCCCCATTTGTGCCAAAAAAGTGACATGACTGCTCGCGCCCTATTGTATTTAACATTTCTTGTATACCTAAACTTTATACCAAAAATTCTACTTACATCTATTCTTTATATTTTTTAAATTTTAAATTCTATGAAATTTTGTCCTAGTCAAATTTTTCGTAATGTTTTCGATTCTTGTCGGGATTGACAGTATTTTTGAAGGGTATGTATAATATACCTATAATTTTAAATATTTAACTATTAATACAATAAGAAATAATATAATGTATGTACTTCCCAAAAAAAATCTTCAGTAATCTCTCTGGATTTTTGACAACATTTTTCTGTCAATTACAAATATTTTAATTTTTCAATTGTTTTCTATGACATTGACGTATTATTATATACCTTATATTTCTTTATCTCTAAATCCATAAAAGATATAAAATATATTTGTATGTATCAGATACAAAATTTACTCTTCTTTAATACGAGCAAGAACAATTTTTTTATTTATATTCTGGATCTTCATTATGAATCAAGGTTTCATTGATCTTCTAATTAAGCCTCATGAGTTTTTGAGTCGCATTGAGTTTTTTCGGTATCCATTTTGCCGATAATATTAATATTTTCTGTCCGTAATGGTTAGAATATTTTGGTTTAAGCTTAGTGTTTTCTAACATTTTTTTTGTTGTGTAGGATCTCTGGTATTAAAATAATTCCAAATAATATCCAATAAGAGATTTTTTTATAAATCTGATCAAAATTCATTTGAGCTTCATAAATTGGTACAAAACAATCTTTAGAAAGAACACTATGACGTGCATATTTCCCTTTGAGTAAGTCAATATCCAATATAGCCAGTATTCATTGATCTTTCTCCTACATGATTTAGTATGAAAAAATCTACGTTGTGGACCTGTTTGATCACGGAAAAGAGCGACAACTTTATTATTGTTTGAAACTGAAACATGCGTTATCTTTCAGGGTCGAGTATACAAATGGAACAGTTTAAATATTCACAAATGTAAACTTATCCTGACACGCGCTGTTCTCTAGAGAGCGTTTGTCATACAGCATTTTTTATCGACCATGTATGTGTGGAATATACTAGAGAAAATTTAGGTGCTACATCAATGTGAAATCCGATAGAAAAATCAGTTAGTTTTTATCCTTTATTAATAAATGTTATAGTACTTAGTAGTATGCTAGATTTGGTTATTATTTATTTTTAAATGTACCTGAAGATTTAATCTACATCGGTAAAGCATGATACAAATAGTTTTTTACCTCTCGCTAAGAGAGGTATTGGAATCATGCTAAAAATCGCGAGAGGTATTGTGATGGCCACAACAGATTTTTTTTCATGGGGTCTCGCGGCCGTGTGCTGAGTGTCTGGTCGTGAATCTGGGAAACCGGGTTCGATCGCGATGGACGCCAAAAAGTTACTTTTTAATATCAAAATTACCCCTGTGGTACATTCTCCACGCTAGCAATGAGTTGTCGTGAGGTGACGCCTGGTAAGCGTAAGCATATATATATATATATATATATATATATATATATATATATATATATATATATATATATATATATATTCCTAAAAAAGTGCATTTTTTTATTTCTTCTTCAATAAGTCAATGGTATAAATATTTTTTGTTGATAATAATTTTTAATAAACATGGTTTATATCTAGAGAAAATATTGAATATTAACTATCCTCATCAATGGCATAAATATTTTTTTTAAATGCTTTTAGCATATAGATTATTTAAAAAATTACAATTTTAATAGTTATACTTTTATAAATATTTTACAAATTATTAATATAATAAATAACATTAATAATTTTATTTATTTTAACCTAACTATGCATTATTTTTTGCAGACATCTGGTGGATTTGCTTCACATTATGTTGTTGATACTCGATTTTTTTTTCTTTTTGATATCACTATTTGAAAAGAATTAATATTTAATTCGTTAATAACATTTTTCATTTGTCTGATATTTATTCTTTATCTCAATATATTTGACTGTTGTGTTTCTACATAGTTCACTATCATAATTAATTTTGATGTTCATTTTTTTGCATTTTCTTTATTTGCTGTTTAATAGTTTTTGATATTTAAAATACTCAAAACAAATAAATAGATAGTTTCTTCTGAAAAGAATATAAACTATATAAATATTCAAGATCTTTTGTGTTTTCATAAAAATCAAGTTTTAAAATTTGTAAAAAAATCGTGGGGTAGATATTAAAAGGTTATATGGATTGACTATGATTTGATACAAATTGTTATATATGTAAATATTAAATATTTACTATTATGTACCTAAATATTGATAAATTTTATTTTATTTCGTGAGTGACATACTTGTTTTTGGATTTGGATTTTCCTTTCGAAGAATTTCATGGTCTGTAATGAAGAATCTCATATATACTTAAATACTGAAAACTGAAAATTATTATTTAGTTTGAAAATAATTCATTTTACACCGACTCATAATATACTTGTTACTATGGTTATTTGAAATAATTAATGTATATTAGTCCCTCCGTGAGAGAATAATTGATAATCACGAAAAAATATGATTGATTTTTTGCGTTTTTTACTTTTTAATAAATATTAAAAGTAAATTTAGAAAATTATTTTGTTATTGAATTTAACGAACATGTCACATTGTTTTGGGTACTTTGTAATTTAAAGTAGTATAACAACTAGCGAAATCTCGGCTTCGCCGATATATGATAGTCTAATACGTACATCCAATCCATCTAGGCGCAAAGTGCTAACGCTAATATTCTAATTATTCCCCAATTTCATCATCATTTGATTTTGAATTTAGTTTCATTCAAAATCTCCTCATTACACAAATATTTTCATTTAAAGGTTCAGATTGACATGTCAAATGTGACACATGACAGCGTTTATCTTCTTAAACTTGTGCATGGATTCTTCGATCCATTGTTTCAATTTCCCAGTTTTCAACGTTTAATAATTTTTTACACAAAACAGAAATTTGACCCATATCGAGGGCACTGAAGATAAGAAACTCCTACAACTTAATACAACTTTTACGAACATCGGTCGTACCGTTAAAGCTGTAGCCGTGTCTATAGTTTAAACGATCGTCTTGATTAACTCAAATATAGATAGTGAATATATCCTTTTAGTATATAGGATGAATCAGTATCAAACATTGACCAAAATTTAAAAATGATTGCAGAAGTTTAAAAAAAATAGCTTTTTCTTTCGTGACTATGTTACATTCCACACTTGTGTAATAAACAACTATTCTCTTGTTTAACAGGCTGTACAAAAAAACCCAAATTCAATCAAAATTAGTGGTTACCATTATGGATCACTGTTTAAGTGTCGCGAAATTCGAGAAGGATGAATTTCATCCTGTACCTAAAATAGCTGAAATATCGCAAAT
The DNA here is from genome assembly GCA_951394225.1 of Harpalus rufipes. NCBI lineage: Eukaryota > Metazoa > Arthropoda > Insecta > Coleoptera > Carabidae > Harpalus > Harpalus rufipes. Next base: position 4,067,409 of record OX596275.1, read on the forward strand.
GTAGGTTTCATATTTTAGATAATATAATTTATTAGCGATATTTACCATTTCTTTTAATGATTTTCGTTCTTAAGTAAATATAATCTTAGTACTAACCGTAAAATGGAGTAGTATTTAGTTTAAGAATATGACGGCGCTTGTCTCTGTTCGGTCCTGAGGGATGAGGCGCCATCTTGTCCTCTCTGCCAGCAAGGTTCGGGTTGCTCGGGCGCCTTCGGCGGATGCTGAAAGAGAGGAATGTTTGCCGGATAGTTAACTGTGGAGGTGGGTTAGAGTTTGTCTCAGAAAAAGCACGTAGTTAACTATCAGACTACTTTATTATTCCCAACATAATGTAAACTTAAATGTAATAAACAAATAAAGAATGAAAACCCTTTGTGAAAAAAACTGTGACGGACTGAGTTAAACTACAAGGGAACTGTGCTCCTGCGACACGGTAATAGCACAGTCTCTTACGGCGGTAAGTAAAAAAAAATGTATTTATCTAATAAAAGATAAAATACAAAACGGACGGCGGTTTATCTCACCCAAACTCGACTTAGAAAATTTACGGCGGAGTCTCTCTATCCACGAGAGACGGACGGCGGTACAACTCCACGACGACTCAAGCGTTCTTGCAGAATCGTCCTAAGCGGTCTGTATCGCAGCTCTAATCCAAGGACTCCAGGGGAAGTCATTCGGATGAACCCAAGAACTGACTTCTCTGGACGGTGCGCGATTTTTATACCCGGCATTTGGTATAACAAGACAATTCTCGCGTATTATGAAGAGGGGATAAACTTTACTTTAACATATGACTGACTGATGGCGTTTGCGAACGCTCCTTCAACAAAAACTAATTTAATAGAAATTGTAATAATTTCAGGCAGTCACAGTTTGTTGTAAAACATAAAAACATTGTTACAAATATTATAAAATAATATTTTACAATAATAACAAGAATTGAATATGTGAATGACACGCTACTCAATTCACGGCGAAACATAACCTCTCATACAATGACAGTTGTAGTGATCAAATAAATGTATAACAAATCCTATCTACAACCAATGAACAGCATAACAATAATATAAAATAATGCACGCAAATAATTGTATAAAATTTACAAATTTAGGGTAAATTTTAAATTTTGGATTGCGAACAAATGTATTTCAAACGACAAATTACTCTCCGAATGTAATAATTATGAACGTGGTCTGAAATTGAAACATCGGAGATCAAGTAAATAAGAGTTTTGATTTTTCTTTTTATAAATTGCGCTTAAATATTTATTATTCCTTGATATTATTTCCTCTTCTGAATACATTTTGCAGATTTGTATTAAATGAGATTATGAATTTGTCTAAAATTAAAGTGGTATATTATTTTTTTACTTTTTCATACACTCGTAGTAACATGTCAGAAAAAAAGGTTTTAAAGCTCGTACGTTTAAATACTTATAAATTAAAGAACATGTGACATGATCACTTTAATCCCTTGTAAAATATGTTTTACTTTAAATACTTAAACAACCACGTGTACGTCATTTTTTTGTTACATAAATCTCCAACAGGATAAAGAGACAAAAGAGAAGTGACAGTTCTCACATTTGAAATAACAGAAGCGTGTTATAACGCGTCATGTGCAAGTCAATGCATGTATATAACAATTGCCGTCTTGAGCTCCACTTGTTTCTTTCCGTAAGCGTCACGATGCACGTCGTCGTCTTTTGTTTTCTCTTTCCCTATTGCTTTTGTTTTACGCGAGAATTTTCGCTTTAATCATACTGACGTGCAAGGTTAGGGATATTTTTAGATTTTTAATTGTTTGTATTGTTGATCCTTGCGATACTTATTACAGAAACTAACTGGAATATTTTGTATTTCATTAATGTGTTCCGTTGTTCGCGTAAATTAAATGAATATGGCTTGGAATCGTTTATATTGGGGAACATCTGTGTAGAGATTTTTTTTTTAAATCAGTGGTTCTCAAGTTAAAACACAAAGTTATATTTAAATGAGATGATATACAGGGTTTTTCCTTTAACACAACCAGCGCTTTTTTGGGCGAACTAATGATTAGAGATAATATTTATTCATTAATTTTAACTAAAATAGTATCGATTACTTGTTTATACAATTGATTTGGATCTTATTAATCTGTACTGTAATCTGTAATATTGAAAAATATAATAGAAAAATACATATAAGAATACAAAATTTTATTTGATATAGAACGATAAAATGAATGTGAGAACTTATTCTGGATGTCCACTAGTCCCCAAAAACTAAACAATAAAATATTTATATGTATTTTAGTAATATTTGATGTATATGTGTTCTTATACTCACTGCATTAAATGTTCACCTATGAAAACATTAAACATAATATGCATGTATTGATAAATTAAATCATTGTCATATTATTCGTGCGTTTATTTTTTCTTTTTTATATACTTTTTATATTCAATCAACTTCAATATCACACATTTGTAATTCCGTATTAAAATATTTTTCTTGTATATGAATATACACATGTTATTCTACAGAATATTTTTAGTTATCAATAAACGATTAAAAATTTAAAGTCATTAATTTATATTATTTGATTAAATAGTTGAAATAATTAAAATAATCCCTAAGATTTTTAGTACCTAAGTAACAGTAATAGAATAGACTGTATTGAAAAATATATACATATTTGAAAAAAAAATGTTTAAATTTTTATTATTGTAATAATATGATGCAATTCACTTAGTTTTTTTAATAGTATATTGTGTTATTAGGATTAAGACGCGAGACACACAAAGACACTTTTACTCTGAATGACACATTATATTTTTTCTTCAAACGTAGATATTTATAGAAAAACATCTAATACTGACGTTACATTTTATGTAAATTACGTTTGTGATTTCAATTGCCCTGTAGCTATGGATACTTATTTGTTCACTTTTTGTTATAAACATTGAAGTGAAAATTTTCACGGTTTGACGTTTAAAAAAATTGCAATTTTATATCCCCCTTGTGTGCAATTATGTCGGAATTATATTATAATGTACGCCTCCTGAAGTTGTTCAGTTGGATGGAAATCTAACAGTGTAGCTGAAAGATATGTCCATGAATCAATGTAAAACAATATAAACTTTTCGTATCACTAAATATTCTTATGTTCATTACTGTAATTGTAATCTGTAAGTCTACTATTCTTTAATATGTTATTTTCTTAAAAGTAAACTCTGTTTATATTTCAATTCATAGGTTATTTATTTAAATTTGACGGTATTGATGGTATTTAGTAACTTTATTCGTAGGTTACGATGACATTTAGGGCGATATTACAGGTTTCTTTTATACAAGTTACTTCTTATTCGTTGATTCTGTATAGTTTCTATGGATATACAGGGTGTTTATTAAACATAGGGCAAAAATTGAAGGGATTATTCCCTGGACCATTCTAAGATGATTTTGTCCTTTGATAATTTTTGAAAAGGCTTTGTTTCGAAGATACAGGCCGAAAAAAATTCGACAAATCCAATTTTTTATTTGATTTTTTTCTGGTGGCTGAGATTCAGGGATGCCTGATGATCAATTAAAGGTTAATAACTTGGTGGAGGACTGTTAAACTACAGTCTGTGATCTACTTGAAATAGTTAAAATAGTTCATAACAGACTGTCTCATGCAAAAGTGCAACGGAACTGCAGAATCGCCAGAAATTTTCAAGTATTTCAGGATTATAAACTACAGTTCTAACGTGCTTCAGTATTCGAGCCAAATTTTATTTCACGAATATGGTATTAAAATTGCGATTGCTAATCGTTCTTAAGAAATTTTATGCGACCTGGAGCACAGAACCACTTCGGAACCATTTCTTTCATCCATTGTTCGTCCTCTAAAACAACTATTTTTATGTGGGAAACTGAGCTGCAGAACTTGGCTCAATACTTTTAAAGGTCTTATTTCTGAGACATGAATAAAATAATCGCTGCATCATAGTACTAGCATTTATTTGAAACTGTCAGTTTTAGAAAGGTTTTCAGAAAAAAAAAACTGATACCGACAGGGACAGATTTCCTTTTTTGGGGCCATGGATGTGATATACAATGAGGTGCATGATTTTTTTTTCTTTGGTTAAATCGAAAGAATAAGAAAAAAAATTACCCGTATTTTTTATTTTGTTTCATATTACTCTCTATCCATGAGAAAATTCTCTGAAATACTTGAAATGCCGCCTTTTCTGACGCCTGATAATGTGAGAAAACTACTAACCAATGAGGGAGTGGTTTATATATCCGTGACAACTGTCAGTTTATATACTAGCTACCACAAAACAATAACGTAAACGAGAAGTTCAGTCAATGCATCAAGTGGGCAGCACTACTATTGACATATGTCAAATACATTTCAAGTAAAAGCCAACGTTCATTTGTTTAATATACTTAATTTTTATAATTTCAATATATTCAAATATATTTTTTTTCATTATTTGTATTATTTATAAATTACATTATTATTATACAAAAGCATTATGCTCTCATTCTTAATTACTTGGTATAGTCGAGTGACCGTGTTCATATTGATTACACATTATTTAAACATGTATCAATTGTTGTCGATCTATTTGGTCTTCCTATGAACATTGTTCTGCGTGGATTTTGAAGTACTATATCAAACCAGTGCATGCATTTTCGGGACGTAGGTTCTTTTATTTTATATCTGATTGTGTCTTGCCAGCAGTAGTTTGGTCTTCCGCCGAGATATTACTGAGACTGTACCATTCGAGTTGGTTTTCTTAATCATTATCATGTTGGTGCCTACAGTTAAGCAAGAAGATGCCCTGTGGAAGCGGCGTTCAGCAAATTTGGTTGTTGACTAGCATTTTATACCATCAGGTTCATTATCACATTTTAAATTAATAGATGAAAACTTTTTGTATATATTTTCAACAAATAAAATTTAGTTGTAGTACCAACTTAAAATTAACATTATAGAAATCGTTTCTCTATTCGGGGACATATTTGGAGCTAAGAGAATCAATCACTAAATCAACTGCAAATATGTAATAATCGAAATAAAACTTCGTATTTGCCGCAGCACAATGTACTTTTTTTTCATTGTACCATGAGTGCTCAATATCAGAGATTACAATATCATCTCCTAAATTCTAGTTCGTTTTAGGCAGTAATATGTAATTGTATTCAGTGAACTTATCCTGTGAAGTAGTTTTGGTTTACATAGTTCAAAACTTCGTCAAGTATTATATACCTTGGGGTGGCGTTTCCTTTATTATTAAAAGTCGATATATACTTCGTTCAACGTAAGAACGTACCCGATCACGAACCAAATTTTATAATTATTTCATTTTTACTATTATTAAATTGACAATACAACGTTGATATGACTTCCCCGTCAAATTTTATAATTGCCTCCGCAAACAGGTATGTTGTCTCGTTGAACGAAGTACAGAAATGTGAACCATATTTAATGTTAGAAGGAAATTGGGAACTTCAGTCTTCATTTATATTCTCTTATTAGGCAATAAGTTCCAGAATACGTATTATAAATACAAAAAACGTGGACGTTTCGGCCTACAATGGTTATGAATGACAAATATAATAGGTACAAATATTAGTAGTAACTTACCATAATTAACAATTAATTGTATGTATTAAAATGTCCACATTTTTTGCGGCATTGCTCGCTAGCACACGGAAGTGCTTGTCAAGATTAAAGGAAGATTCAAAATTCAGAAAAAAAGAACCAATAATAAGAATAGGTATCAGTTGATAACCGTTGGTGGATTTATTTGAATGAAGGCAGCAATTTAAATAATGTCAAGGAAATTTTTAGCATGCTCCATATTATTGTTATTGTCAGTTTGGTAATTTATGGAGTTAGTTTTAGTTAAAATAATATGTAGGGTTTCGTAAAGTAAACGTTTATGTTTGTGAGGTTCTTTTTTCGAAATTGAAAATATGTCCTGTACTGACATGGTGTCAGTACAATACTACAATTAAGCAATAAATTTATGTAGATAAAAAAGATAAATAAAATAATTTGAATGGTATAATAATTGATATTGTTGTACAAGAATACTAATGGAAAAACATTTATGATTAAGATAAATTAAACAAATCAATATTGTTTTTTAAAACTATAACAGATCTCATTAACATGTAAAATGCATTGGTTTAGTTTGCGTTTTTTAAACATTTGGACTATTCATTTAATTATTTAACACATTTAAGTGTTTGATTACAACAACCATGGTTAATTTTGTTTCCTGTTCTTATATTCTTTGATCTTTGTTCATTTTTTGTAATCGGAGTCTGAGTTGTAAACATAAATCGTATGATTAAACTTTTTTGTGTATTTTGTTGCAAACAGTGGATCAAACAACAGTAATGAATGAATGAAATTTTCCTTTTTTTGTTCATCGTCAATATTATTTATCAATTAATGGAACAAAAATGAGTAACTGATGCAATTTATAAAAAGAATTTATATGGTTATGAATAAATTCTGCTTTTCGGAATATCTTGTTTGTGAATCAATATAGTGCGATGGGATTTATGTAAGTCATTTTTATTAATGATATTTCTCATTCCTTAATCATGGGTTGATCCATAGATCATTGCTGATTCTGAGTCAATCCAATTCACCATTAAAAATCAAGCTAATCTACTGATCAAATCATATTCCATGAATCAAGGACTGATCACATCTTTGAATCCTAATTTTAATATTTATAACAATGTCAGGATTCTGGCTGTTGTATGTATTTTTAACTTTGTCTTATGCTTCTTTATCTTTATTTAAAACCGCATTGATTTTATTATTTTCAAATGTATCATTTTCACTATATTTAAAAACATTCCTTTATTGGGATCAGTATAATTTTACCTATATCAAAATAGAAATATGGTATTATAGTAAAATTATAAAATATATTTTATAAATAAATAAAAAAAATTACATATTAACATTGTTTTTAACGGATATTATCACGAATGAAATTACATGGCGGTGTTAACTGTCAGAACCAAAACAAAACTGTGAATCTGTTCAAAAATCAATTAGAAGATACGTTGATCTACAGATCAGCTTAATTCCTTACTTATTAATCAAACGATTAATGGTGAATCCGGCCGGCAGTGTTTTAGAGCGAGATATGTTCACATTTTTTTTTTAGAATTTGCGAACTTGTTTTGCAAATATGAATCTTTTGATAAAACCCTTTTGTGTATTTGTTTCAAAAAAGTCAAATAATAATGAACATATGAAATTTAACTTTTCTTGAATAAATTCTCAATATTGTATTAATATAAATGCGAAATATCAAAACAATAAAATTTGTATGGTGCTGTACGATTATTTTGAATCTGAATCTGAGGTCGAGATGGGTTTTATATTTTTATTATTTTTACAATCTGTATTTTACTAATATGTTTTATAGTAGGTCATGTTTCATATTCATAATATGAAGTCCCTTGTTGCACATGAAAATATACGTAGGTAATCGTCCATAATTTTATGACAACAAAATCGAAGTCATGGAAATGGATTATCCTCAACATACATTGTTCACTATTATTTAATAAAATAAATCGAGATACTGCTGACTATATTGTTTCTGTTTCTGGATACATTTTCATTTTGTTTGTTATTATTGTCAGTTTAATTACATTTGAAAGAAGCCCTCGTAGCCTTCGCACGTGATCATGTAGTATACTCCGCTGTTCTTGCCACCGCACACTTTGCGCGAAATTATCTCGTTTTGGGCTGAAACAAACAATACAAATGTTAATGTAAGAATTAATACATAAAAATAATTTTTATTGGAATGTTTAAGAGTGAGTTATGTTAAAGGCATGACGCACCACTATTGCACTGAAAAACGGGCCATTCAAAATAACTATTTTATTTATAATTATTTTTGAATTCTCTTTAAATATTTGTAAACTACCTGATTTGGCTTACCAGTTTAATTATTCATAATTTTCTCTTACGTTTTTGTAATTTATTTCTTCAATATACAGGGTGTTATACTTTTTAATAATGTAACATATGGATTATTTTACATGATTGTAAAGCAAATTTGATGTATTTTTCAAATTTGTAAAAAATATAGTATGTTCAATTTGAAATTTCAAAGTTGATATTAATTACTAATAAACCGGAAGTGGTATCATGAATGTATATCCGTCATCAAGTAGCTTACATGTTTCTGTATAAATCATGTTATATGAAAGAAATTACTAACTTAATAAATAAGCGAGATATTTGCTGGGTCCACTAAAATATAATACCCTGTATAGAATGGTCCATTTGAAATATGAAAGTTAATTTCATTACCACTTAAATCTAAAGCGCTGCCGTCTTGTCCAATACCATGTTTCTGATCCCCCTAAGCTTAGTTTACAAATATGTAAACAGAATTAAAAGTAATTATAAATAAGTTATTTTGAGTGGCCCGTTTTTCAGTAATTGTCTTTTTTGCGATATAACAAAACCAGACTTTTTAAGTTATTTTATTTATCTGCAATCCTAAAATTTGTATAACTTGAATATATAAACAATTTTATTATTATTTAATTCATTTCCTAGATGTTTATACCTAGATTCATTTTCTTCATTTTTCGTTCATTATCATAAGTATTTGCAATCGTATTTCTGTAAAATTAAATATATATTTTTTGTTCGTGTCGTCATTATTACAATATTTTATTAAATAAGAGAAAAAAAAGTATGCGTCTCGAGATGCCGGACAGAAGTGATAAGATGTCCCGATTATTTTAAGTTAGTCATTTTATCATTTAAGTATTCATTGAATAAATTTAATCATTTGGCACAAGGTTTGCATTTAATAAATAATTGTTTTATAAATAGTTACATTTTATAATTTATTTACGAACACAAAAACGTATAAAATATTAAAAACGAAAGCTGCGCGCGCACTGACAGCGGAAGCTTAGGCGCTGAAGTAGGGAAAAGTATTAATTGCCAGGTGTGAATTCCCCTCCAATAAAATTAGGAAACTGCTGCTGGCATGATTATCATATATTTATCACAAAAAATTGTATTAGAATGTTTAATAATGTTAATAAAAGTTAGCAACATTGTTGCAAATGAAATATATTCCTAAGTTGCGTACACCGAAAGGAAGAAAGGCATAGGATTAAATAAGAAAATTGTCTATATTTTTTGAGGTATACAAAGAACAACACCGGATTTACTTACATCATTTTCATTTTTGTGAATGAATATTATAAATAAATAACTTAATATCAGTTGGCATTATATAAGGGTTAAATGATGGTAAATTACATACTGAGTTTTAATAATATATATTAAATGCGATCGATTTCAAATTATGGAAATTCATCATCAGGTAACAGCTGAAAAAACATACTTTATTAACCTGTAAGTCGAAAAATTGTTCAACTTGTTTATTATAATTTAACTTACTATATTCATTATTACCTATGTCTTTCATAATACTTCTTTCTATCTTAAATAGAGGTGAAATAGAGATAGTTCAAAAAACACATATTCCATATTATTATAAATAAAGGATGTTTTAATCTGATTTTTAAATTTTTACAATGGTGTTTATGAACATGGCAAGTCAATCAGAAAACTGGACATGGGTTTAGGTTTGAAACTCAGAATAAATTTTCGTAAAAAGAAAATTTTTTAATGGTTTGCAGTCGTTTCTTTTAAAATATTCACATCTAAATTGTTTGACATTTAAACGTAATATACACAAGATAAATATAAATAAAAACTGTAAAATTTTGAGAACAAAATATTATAGTAAAACGTTGCAACCTTTTATAATAAAAAATCTGATGTGGCCAACACAATACCTACCGTTTAATTTATTTTTTATTCATGTAAATACTTCAAATTAAATTAAATTTAAATCCCCGGTTCAGTCCCGACCGACGCCAAATATTTTAAATTTTATACGGCAAAAAAATGACCCCTGTGGTGCACTCTCCACGCCAGCAATAAGTGCTTATGAGATAACACCTGGTAAATGCCCGCACTATACAAATATATCGTTACCAAAGTCTGTGTACAAAGCAGATTGGCACACCCAGCAATGGGTAATATGTCATGATGATATATTTATTTTATTTATTTATATACTTACCTCTTTGCTGGCGTGGAGAGTGCACCGCAGGGTTCAATTTTGTGCCATTTAAAATTCTAAAATATTTGCCGTCGGTCGGGATCGAACTCGATCAGATCGGCTCACCCAGCAATGGGTAATATGCCGTGATGATATATGTTTTTACAATCTTACCTATATTTTTACATATTTACTTATGCTGGAAACTGTATTAAGTTCCTTTCCAAATAATTATTGTTCCATTTTTTTCTTTTTAAAACGTTAATATTATTATTTGAAATAATTAGTTTGTTGACAGTGACATATCTGTCAGTTACAAACATTTCAGATTTGAACTGTGTAACCATGTGTATGAGTTGTGTTTAAAGCGTAGGCTCCGGGATTAAAACTATAGATAAATTTATAATCCATAAAATATATATAAAAAAATATTAATGCAAACCTGTAGAAAATTTAAAAACTTTAATTTTTATAATAACAAATCTTGAAAAATTATTTAAAAGTATTTTTCGAGGAAAAACTATTTTGAGTTTCCAGTAAAGTGCCATTTCTGGTTATCTGATTTATTCCAAAATCTAATGGCATCTTTCTATATAAGAGTAAGGTAGAAATACAAGGTTACAAAATTTTCTGAACGATTGTTTTTGAGTGAAAGCTTAAAGAGGATACAGACATACACAGACACAATCGCCAAAATGTTAAAATTGGATTGTAGGGACCTTAAAACGTGGTCATTTATAAAAATCTCGATATGCGATTTTTATCACGATCCCTATACCTGCCTTAACAAGGGTAGGAAGAGGTAAAAAGAGAAACTTATATTTGTTAATATTTTTAAAACTATATCAATTTTTCACGATGCTAATCTAAAGGAGTACAAGGGAATCAATTGCGTTACGAACAAAATTTAAAAATTAACCTAACAATTATTCAGGTTGTATTTAATAATAATTTAATAAACTCTAAAACTTTGGTTATATTTATTGATTGAAAAATATATTCAATGATATATTAAAAATAGATGGAAAATTTGCGAATAAAGTAACTGAAAACAAGTTTTTCTTAAATTTGAAAAACGTATTGTAGAAATTTCAGTGATTAAATGGAATGAAAGGATAATTAAACCGATTTGTTTCCTGACACGAATACGCGTGTATTAAGTTCTCCTCTGTGCGTAAAGCCACTTGGTGAAAATGTTTTGAATTCATTAGCACGGAACGAAGCTTTGATTAAACTTCGAATTAACTATCTACATTTCTAATAGCTTTTATACTATCAATAATTAAACAAAGCTAATCACAGAAATTTCTCTGTTGAACTAACAATTATTTTAAATAAATAATAAGTTTGTTGTTAATTAATATAATATAAAAGAGAAATAAATTGTATGTACAATTTTAATATTATTGTCTATTATTTTACTGAAAAATATATTAGTATTTTTTGTGCAGAATTTTAATATGAATATTTTATAAAAAGTGTTGGTGTGCAATTTATATTTCAAATAAAATCAAACATACAATTTGACTCTTGTCGATTTCGATATTTAATAAACCGTCTTGCGACTATGACATTAAATTTAATTTAACATAATTTTAATAAGAACCCATGAAAATTTAACGTAAAATTTTCAACAAATAGTTAATTTTAAAAATAAATAAAAACATCATTAATAATAGATAGTGATTATAATAGGGAGATATTATTCTTATTATAATTATTATTATTATAATTATTACAATCAGAGCAGCTGTTCCCAAAAGTTAGTAAAATTGCATTCAAAAACGGATAAATACTGTTTCTATATTGGTTTTCCGTAATTAATACTGCAATCTTTATGCAGGACACAATTTTGAGAAAATTAGTAATAAAATTGAATATATTTTATTCGGGGGATTAAATAATATACATTTAAATATATTTGGCCCCAATATCTTGGATCTATTTGCAGGAATTTTTTAAATATAATTGAAATTAATTATTAATAACTGTATAACTTGTGCAAGGTGCAAAAAATGTTGACTGTATTTTTTACAAACATGATATTTTATCTGGAACATTTCGTGAAATGATATTTTCATCAATTTTGAGAAAATTAATAATAAAATTGAATATATTTTATTCGGGGCATTAAATAATATACATACATATATTCGGCCCCAACTATCTTGGATCTAGTTTTTACAAATTTTTAAATATTTATGTGCAACAATGAGACAATTGCCAACGTGATATTTCTATTCTAATTTTGAATTGATCGAACTCTGTCCGATCCTAAAATTGAACAAATTAATGGAAGTCATAAAAAAACGAGATTATAGCAATTTTGGATAACACAAATACATTTCTTTAAAAGTAACCTTGACTATTGTTAATAAAAGTTTTTTAAATAAATATACAGTTTTGTGTTACAACAAAAAGTGTCGGTTTCATAATATATGATATTTCTCTGGAATTTTACTTTATCAACATGTATTTAATAAATTCTTGCAGTTTATTAGAAAAAAATTGTGGACTGTAAAACATATTTTATCTAGAAACATTTCGTGAAATGTGATTTTCATCAATTTTGAGAAAATTAGTACTAAAATTGCATATATTTTATTTGGGGCATTAAATAATATACTTAATAAAATCCCGCAGTTTATTTGAAAATTTTTTACAAACATGGTATTTTATCTAGAAATTTACTTCATGTTAACATTTCGTGAAATGTTTTTTTATTTGGGAAAATTAATAATAAAATTGAATATAATTTATTTGGGGGATTAAATAATATACATATACAGGCTGTTTCCTTTAAAACAACCAGCGCTTTTTTGGGCGAACTAATGACTTTAGAGAAAAATGTTATATACAAAAAATTACCAGGAAAAAGAGCTTAATTTATGAGGAATAATAAATAAAAAATTCAACCAGTGGTTCTCAAACGGTAGAATAAAATTATATTTTTTTAAATGGCAACCTATATAAATTTTTTGTCCATTAGATAGAGAGTTTTTTTTTCTGATTTCAACGATATAAATATGATATGGGGTTGTATAACAATTATTTCGAGAAAAATGATATTAAAAATCAGAAATAATTCTACAATATTGAAGTAGGCTATGCAATAAACAAGTGCAAACAAATGATACAGGTGACAGATAGTTTTGTTACTTACGTTATTAAGTGTTTGTTTTCGTAATTGTTTAATAATATACTATCGTAACCTAGGCAATAGTCGTATTAATAGTTTATTGCATAGCCTACTTCAATATTGTAAAATTATTTCTGATTTTTAATATCATTTTTCTCGAAATAATTGTTATACAACCCCATATCATATTTATATCGTTGAAATCAGAAAAAAATTCTCTATCTAATGGACAAAAAATTTATATAGGATGCCATTTAAAAAAATATAATTTAATCTACCGTTTGAGAACCACTGGTTGATTTTTTTATTTATTATTCCTCATAAATTAAGCCCTTTTTCCTGGTAATTTTTTGTATATAACATTTTTCTCTAAAGTCATTAGTTCGCCCAAAAAAGCGCTGGGTGTTTTAAAGGAAACATCCTGTATATTCGGCTCCAACATCTTGGATCTTGTTTTTATAAATTTTTAAATATTTATGTGCAACAATGAGGCAGTTGCCAACGTAATATTTCTATTCTAATTTTGAATTTACCGAGCTTTGTCGAATCCAAAATTGAACAAATAAATGCGTCATAAAAAATGAGATTATGGCAATACTTGATAACACAAATACATTTCTTTAAAAGTAACCGTCACTATTGTTAATAAAAGTTTTTTAAATAAATATACAGTTTCTGGTACAACAAAAGTGTTGGTTTTAATAAAATATTTATCTGGAATTTTACTTTATCAACATATATTTAATGAATTCTTGCAGCTTATCAGGAAAAATTGTTGTCTGTAATTCTTACAAACATGATATTTTATCTGGAAAATTACTTCATGTTAACATTTTGTGAAATGTGTTTTTATTTGAGAAAATTAATAATAAAATTGAATATTATTTGGGAGATTAAATAATATTCATATATATTCGGCCCCAACACTTTTGATCTATTTGCAACAATTTTTTAAATATTAATGTGCAACAATGTGGCAATTGCCACCGTGATATTTCTATTCTAATTTTGAATTGACCGAACTTTGTCAATCCAAAATTGACACAAATACATTTGTTTAAAAGTAACCTTGACTATTGTTAATAAAAGTTTTTTAAATAAATATACATTTTTGTGTTACAACAAAAAGTGTTGGTTTCATTAAGTATGATATCTGGAATATTACTTTATCAACTTATATTTAATAAATTCTTGCAGTTGTTTTGAAAAAAATGTGCACTGTAATTTTTACTTCAAGCATGATATTTTATCTGGAAATATACTTCATATTAACATTTCGTGAAATGATATTTTTATAAAATATATTTCATTCAATTTTGTCGTTTTAAACTGGCATTATTAACCTAACTCCATAACAACTATAAGTAACTGTTTATGTGTTAGTGAACTATGTTTTTTCTGCATAATGCATTTAAAATATCAGGCACGAAAATTACACTTCCACCAGTCTTTATCACATGGTCCAACTATTTTCTTTATTCTCCACAACACAAATGATAAATTAAAGCTTGTTTATTATTTATAAATAAACGACTTGACGTCTATCAACGACAATTGTCATGCACAGCCTACTAATTGATTCGTTTTTTATTTTGTCAAAATGAAATATTATATGGTTTTTATTATTATCGTCAACATATTTTATAAGCGACGTTAATTTAGAATGTTCATTCATTTAATAAACATCTTTACTTAATTGGCGTATAAATATTTATTATGTTTTTACTTCATCTCAACTATTATTTTACGAAAATTTGCCGGTTTTAGGCAAAATTGTACACTGAATTTTTCTTCAAATTTGATTGTCGTATTAATTTGAAATTATAATGTAATTTGTGTAATATACAATGGACCTGTTTCACACAATTTGAATTATTTTTGAGTATCTGTTAATTTATTTTTTGTATTGTTTGCAGATTTTAATATAAAGAGTATTACTTTTGATAAATATTTTTTTAAAAGCTCAATTTTACTATTTTAATGTTTTTTTTTTAATTAACAAATTTGTTTCACCAATTGGGTTGGTTTACAATTCATTGAATATATTGATATCTTTGATATATTGTATGGTGGTTTAAGTGTTGGTGATATTTAGTATATTCTTCTATTTTCGTCGAATTTTGTGCAATTTAGTAGTAGTGTTCAATTGATTCCTGTGTGTTGCATTCCATGCAGTTGTTATTTAAATAATGTACTTTTTGTAATATATGTTTTAGAAAATACATATTTCGTAATTAAATATAATATCTAAAATAATATCCTGTTTTTAACAATATTTCAGTATTCTGATTTTGTCAAATTATAATATTTTATTTTTTATTGGGTTAAATAACTGCCGAGGCAGCAATACGCGTTTAGGGCAGTTCCCGTTAACGCCACCAGAGGCATGAAGTTGAATTTGGTCAAATTTTTTTCCATACTTTTTGTTTCACAAATATTTTTACTGTGTATTGATGGTAGTTTTCATTAAATAAACTTTTATTCATTAATACATATGATTTTATTGAATATGTATGTACAATATTACAGTATTATTGTTATTGTGGAATCGGAATAATATTATTATTAACTTGCAATATCATGGATGATAGTTTCTAAAATTTTATATCTACAAAAATTATGTTGGAAATAGTTCTGTGTCAATGTCTCTCTTGTTTTGTGTCGCATGTAGTTCTTTGTTAGGGTCTTCGGTTATTTGTTGGCTTAATTGTATAGATACTCAAAATTTTAATTTTTTGTTGGTTTAATTCTATTATTTTTGTACAATATTTTATGATGCGTCTGCTTTAATAAATAACAAGAGGATAGTATTCGTTGTAATATATTCATTTCATATTATGTTTTAAATTTTGTGTACGTTTATACTTGTGTTTACTAAACTATTTTAGTCATTAAACACAGAATAAGTATATGTGTGGCAATTTAGTTTTCTTGTTCGAAGTTTATAATAGCTAAATAATTTTGAGTAGAAACAAAAATAACAATTTTTAATAATCATATTAATTAGGAATCATGTATAAATATATTCATTCCTAATATTTGTACTAGTTTACAAAAACTCTACACAAAAATATTCCGTAATAGAATTGAATTTTTACGGATTTGTTCATGTTATTGAAAAGCGCCTAATTAAAAAATGCTTTCTCTAAATATATACCGTGAGTATTTTTTAACATGAAACATGGGATTTCTTATATCCATGGTTACGACTTGACATTTGATTGGCAGCAATGTATTTGCCTGTCTCATTTAAAATTAAACATAGGGGATGAATGCGACAGAATTATGTTTAAATATTGTAAGAAATTACAAAATAACGAACAAATATACCAACTAACAAACAAGTAAGCATAATAAGGAACAAATAAACAATAATTACAATAAATTTTGAAAAATCTCTCCATTAACTGCTAAGCAATGGGTTCCTATTATGCCAGCCCAAATCTTAATTTCTCGGGTCGTTGAGTCCTCGTACTATGATACAAAATGTAGATTTTCCCTGGACCAGTACCGACAATTTTGTGAATTTACCTCGCCATGTAAATAAAAAGTTGCTTCGTCCGTAAAAAGTATATTTTGCAGCAAATATGAATTGTTATTAATGTTTTCAAACATACTTTCACAAAAAATTATTCTTCGTCTCGTGTCGTCCATAACTAACTTCTGGTGATTTTGGAAATGGTATGATCTGTAATGCTCCTTTTTAAAAAGCCTGTGTACAGTAGCTTTGCTTACAGCAGTACCTTGCCAAATCTCTCTTAATGTTAATCTGTTCTTATTTTGTATTAAAGTCAGAATTTCATGTTTTTTTCTGCGCAGTTAATATGTTACAAGATCTATTCCTACTGTTATGTGCATGCTCGATGCAACCATTTCCTCTAAAGGTATTCTTAAAAATTTTGCTGCACTTGGTGTAGGCCTTTTAGGAAATGAAGCGCGGAACAAGTCCGACACTTGCCTTAAACTTGGATTAAAATTCCAATAATACCACTTAATAATCTGCACCTTCTCTTCCACAGTATAAACCATTGTATTTCAAATTGGTTTTTTGACACTGACAGAGTAGACAAATGTCAAAATGGCTTAAGTGGAGTACACTCTTTTTAATTTGTCAAGCTTTCGGTTATAATTTTAACCATCTTCAGGCCACTGTAATACAATAAAGACTTACAATACGATCAAAAATAGTTTGTATAATAAGTACTCACATTAGTTGAGATTTTTTGAATTTTTTTTTACATAGAGAGAGAACAATACTGCACAGCGGGATTTTCAGAACACTGCATCATTCATAAACATAAATTCAAAGGAGATTTTGATATACTACATATAGCAGACAAAGGAAGTAAATTGAACTCTTAGGAAAACCTAGAAATTAGAAAAGCAGTGAATTCAAAAGGAAATAATGATAATGAACTGTTAGAAGTACCCCTTCCCTTCTCAATATACGAGTACATTGATAAACTTGGAAAACCTAGAGATTAAGAAATAGGTTAATTCATAGAAATGCCAATGAACAGGTAGAAATAAGCCAATATCCCCTTCTCAATTGTAATCCAACCTATTTAAACCACACAAAATGTTTTCTTGTATAGTCTGATGATGACTGAAAAGTCGAAATTACGTTACTTTTGTGAATAAAAAATTGTGAAAAGTCTCTTATTATTTATTTTCATTATTATTATATGTTTCATATACTTATCAGTTAATTAATATTAATTATTAAAATTAGAATTACTCTGTGCTGCTTTTCCTTGGATTTGTTCAACTTGTTATCAGAGTTGTGGAAGTAGATATAAAAGTAAGGTTATGAATACCAGTGATACGGTGAGTGGCATTTAAGTAGTATTTATGAGAGATGAACGGATAAAGAAACCAAGGAGAAGCATCGCGTAACGAAGCCAGTCATGGATTAAATTAAGTCCGCTCCACAAACTTCCACTTCAAATAAAACTTTCATAATAAAACGCGCGGATTAAGATGTCACTTGATCGCACCCCCATTTGATTTCTTTCGCTTTATACGAATTCTTTCAAGAAACAAGAGAGCATTTGACAACACAATAGTTGTGTTTATTTCTGCTGTTAGTCAAATGTTGAAAATCTTTTCAAAATTATATATAATTCCAAGTAGGCTATGAACAAAGAAACATCTTCATTAAAAACTATTTAATTACATGTCAATTTGATACGAGATATTGTCATTAATATTATCAAATAGGCGAATCCGGCATTTTTTAATCATGAGTTGATTCACCGATCAATGCTGATCCTAAATCAATCCAATTCACCATTAAAAATCAAGCTAATCTATTAATCAATACCAATCAATGATCAACTGATTCGTCATATTCCATGAATCAAGGACTGATCACATCTTTGAATCCTAATTTTGACATTTATAGCTATATTAGGATTCTGGCTGTTATACCCATTCAAACTTTGCCTTATTTTTCTTCGTTATCTTTATTTAGAACCGCATTGGTTTTATTATTTTCAACTATACTTTTATATCTTTCATTTTTACTATATTTAATAACACCCCGTTATTGGAATCAGTTTAATTTCTACCTATATCAAAATAAAAATATATTATTATAGAAAATTATAAAATATATTTTGTAAATAAATGAAAAACTTACATATTGATACTTTTTAGCGGAAAGTACAATTACCACGAATAAAATTACATGACAGTTACATTAACTGTCAAAAACCAAAACGAAGCTGTGAATCAGTTGTTCAACATTCCTTGCAAGTTGGTGAATTAGAACATACGTTGATCTACAGATCAGCTTGATTCCTAATCAACGAATTAATGGTGAATTAATACGACGAATGACAATATACTGTATCCTTCTTTATTATCTTTTCTCCTTAAACTTACATTTGAAGATCAACTTTGACAACTTGACTTTTATATTGAATAATGATCGGACCTACGTTTCTCAGTTCAAGGCCTACTCCACTGTAAGGAGAATATTAGTGGGTATTTCAGTGTGTAATTTAGGCCTGAATAGAAATGTTTATTGTTTGAATATTTAGCCAAGCATTCGCCTTTTATTTAAGGCTTATTCAGGACTCTGTAAAATTACAATTTGGAATACAATAGTTTTAACAGTAAAAATCATTTGTTGTACTTACAATTTATATGAAGTAATTTGAAAAAGAAATTCACTTAAACATAGAAAGATATTTTTGTTATAGTAGGTTTTGTTACATTAGATATTTTTGTTGTAGTACATGATTTGTTACATCGTGTTGAGAAACATATTTAGTATAAAGAAATCACTTATTTGCTATTGCTAATAACTACAGGTTATATGTAGTTTTGTTGATTTTTGTGTTATGTTGGAATGAACTAGTGGGTTTGTGCAAGCAGAAAAAGTTAAAATTTGTATATTGGAAGCCATTATTTTTGTTTTTGTCTATGGGATCTATTTCACAGTGAATTATATTTTGTATTGTCATTATAAGTGAAAATACTGTTAAGTATAATATAACGAAACAAAAATTGTTTTCAAATTATTTCTGAAATAATAAAAAAATTCTATCTAAAGATGCTTAAATTTGGGCTGATATCAGTAACCACTAAATTAAAATATATGCACATAATTTTTTTGTAAGATTTCCGCCAATTTTATAGAGTAATAATATAAAGTTTATTTGAAAATCTATAAACAAATAACATTTATTCTATTTTGTTCTTTTTCCAAAACGGCATATATCATATTTAGTGATAATTTGTATATGGTTTTCCAATACAAACAACAATGTTTTATAACAAAATATATATTTGGAGCAGCTTATAGGAAATCTCTTGTTTCTCGGGTTCTTCTTTAAAAGTTGTGAGGGTTCATTTAATTGAATCAGTGAAATGGCAATAAGTATAGTTTGTTCTGGGTTATTTCATCAAGTTTTCGAATTTATTTTAATCCCTTAGGATGCTGTAAATTTATACAGAAATGTAACAAATAATTTTATAATGTAGTTAAACATTTAGTATGAAGTTGAATTTTACAATAGCTTCATTGAAAAACATAAAAATATTACTACTTTAGAGATTTGGAAAGCTATATAAGTTTATAATAAATATGGAGTCTTATATAATAATTAATTTAAGGTGGAGAAAATATGTTGAAGCTGCATTACTTTTTTTTTTAATTTAGACAAAATTTTGGTGTAACGGACTGAAAAGTTTTAAATTTAATCCTAATATAAAAGCGACAAAATATATTTTAAAGTTTAAATAGAATTACGTAAATGAAAAATTAATAAGAAATTTGGTGTAAAAGGGCCGAAAATTTTGGTTTTTTAACAAAAAAGAAAAATTGGTGCAATATTGCAGAGCGCTTGTTTCATATAGCGTAGTTTTTCTCTTTTCTTTTAACAAATTTGTAGAAGTTTCGGTGATGGAGGAATGGCGCTGTTATTTGAAAAAAGGCGGTAAATTGAAAAATAAATAATTTTTTGCGTTTTATTGTTATTATGTTGTTGGTTTTGTGTTTTGTTATTGTTTTTTATTACATCGAAAAATCATCTGTCTGTTTTTTTATTGTGGTAGGTGTATTGTAAATGTGGTACATTTCTAAAAAAGGCCACTTTTGGCAATTACTTTTTGTATCTAAAATTTTAATGTTTTGATAGTCCATTGCGCATTTTGTTTTACAGACATGTAGTGAGAGTGCTGATGAATGCGGTTTAATTTTAGTGTCACTCTTATGTGATGTTATTCTACTGGACGGTTGACGTCAAACCATAATCTTTACACGGAATATTGAACACGACGTTGCAGGTTTGTTATATGGGGGTCGGAGTTTTTACTTTAGTGAAAATAGTTTTTACTATACTGCAACTTTTATTTTTATGGAGTCATCTTTTAGGTTTTTTTTTAATTTTGGGGTGAGATGTGTTATGTAAGGTAAAGAGCAAAATTGCATATGGTTATTGTTATTGGTTTGGATGGCATTATTGGTTGTTGAGGTCTGGGGTTGTATTAAAAAATAGTTGAAATAAATTATTTAAGTATGCATTTTCTAATAAAACGTCCCTCAACCGAAAAAGATTTTTTTTTGCTGAGAACGACATTAATTTTTGCCTATTTCGGTTGTTATGAATGGTAATAAATGTATATTTGTGAAGATATTGGTTTTATGTACCAGTCTAGTTTTAGGTTTACTGTGTTGTTTCTATTGTGAACTGTAAATGTATGTTCTATTAGTTAAATGTCTGGAGGATGTATTCAATCCGTCCGATTACTATGTCATCTACAAATTTCTTGATGAACGGAAATTCGAAATTTAATTTGGGTATACATGCATCTAACAATATATCCATGCTATATTGATCAACAATTGTTTAAGCTCGACTATCACAGATTTGTCGTTTACATAGAAAAATGTTCGATGAATGCTGGAAAAAGAACTACAATAATTTTCATGCTTGTTTTGGAAGTATGGGACAGGAATTTAACTTATTTTATATTAATATTTTCCGATAGTAGGGACCCTCTACCATAGAAAGTAAATGTACAATTTATACTTAAAGTATTACTCAATAAATAACGTTTATAATGAAAAACAATTTTTAATAATTACTTTGTGAGATTCTCGCGTAGTCTACTATAGAAACTGGAACGCGAATGACAATAATAGGTCAACCAAATTACAATTAAACTAAAAACAATTCATATGAATGGCTTCAAAATTAAACGAACTTTCATCAAAATAAATAATAAAAATAATAGTGGTGGACCCCATTACGTTAATAAAGAAATGTAAAATATTATCAACAATAAATAAAAATGTAAAAATATTCACTGGTTTCACAACCGAACAAAGATGTACGTTCATATTTTATTTTTTTTACAATATGGCCAATAATACACCGACCGTTTACATCATGCTGTTTTGTGGAAATTTTAAGTGTAAAAAATATATATTTCTATTTGTTTATGCTGTTCCGTTCGCTGAAGAAAATATTCCTTAAATGTATTTGTTCATTGAAGTATTTCCCAATTTGTTTTGTGAAACAATTAATTATCTACGACGATTAGGTCGAGGTTTCCTACTACTTTTTTATATCTTATTCGTTTCGAATTAAAATATAACTCTCCAAGGAGTGATAATGTTCAAAATAACCTTCAGTAGTAAGAATTTGTCGCAAAACTTTTTATAATAAATTTTGTCTAGATACAAAATATTGATCAATAGTATCTACTAACAAGTTATTTTGTCTGAAATTATTCAGATTATGAACAAAAGGTTATTTAACAATAATCATTGCAAAATAAAGAAAATCAATTATGTTCGATTTGTACGAGCATGTACTGTGAATTCGTTCCATAAAAATGATTTTAAATTTGTAATTTTTTATGGCGTTGTCATGATTTGTGAATCTTGCATTTGAGAAAGTATTATAGTATTTAGTTCAAAATATTTGTAATCTAGAAATGTACTGTTAGTAGTAGTAGTAATATAATAATAATAATATATATATTTGTATATCGAGCAATGCTCATTACAAAGAGGATAAGGTAACAGTTTTTTTTTATACTATAATTATATTAAGCTAAACAAGGTAAGTTTATTTGTATGTATTTTTAACCTAACTAGTAACTTAATACTAAAATTAAATTAAGCTTATCATGGAAAGTTTAATTGTATGTATTTTTAGCCTAACTAATAGCTTTAATATTATAATTAAATTAAACAGGGTAAATTTATTTATATGTATTTTTAACCTAACTAATATATAATAATAACTGTAAAACTGTAATTAAATTAAACATGGAGAGATTATTTGTATTTAGTTTAACTACGTAGTTTATGTTTATATTAAACGCAAATACACAGCAACTCAAGACTCAAGTTAACACTTCTTTTATTTTTATACTTAGGGGCTTTGGTTATGCACAGCACTACTTGGTCGTTTACGTTGACTCAAGTTAACAGGCCATTCGCGAAACACACAACTTTATATAAACGGACACTCACTTTTATCTAAGTATTTAAAAGTTAATTATGAGTGCTTTTAGATTTATAGCACCTGTAGTATAATTATTATGAATGTCACACTTTTTTACTAGGGATAAGGTCTCAATTGATTAGGGAATACTTCTTTAATTTTTGTACTTAGGGGTTATGGTTATGCACAGCACTACTTGGTCGTTTACGGTGACTCAAGTTAAGTTAAGTAGTAGTAGTATTGATATTAATAAAATTTAATAATTTTTACGCTATTCTATATTAATGAACATATAAATCTTATGTTTAATTTTTGTAAATTTTAAAATCACTAATTTCATTAATAGAAACATGAGTGCTTTTATCAGTCATTTTGTGCATATATCTATAATTGTATTTGCAGAAGAAACACTTTTAATTCATTTTTATAGTATATAGAATAACACCATGAAAATATTATTGTTGCACAATATATGATTGCAAAACATGAATTTATTATCATGGTTTCTTTTATGATATCACTCAGTTTCTTGTTGTGTTGTATATTTTAATAACAACAGTTTCAAGACTGTTCCTTCTTATAAATGACAATAAGCTGAACTTGTAATTTAATAAAACTATATTTCATTAGGAACGAAATTAAATTATAAATTTTATTCAAATTATTTTGCTTATGTTCACTGATTTAAAAACAAAAAAAAATATCATAAATTTAAGTATGGGATTTAAGAAATCATGCGTTATATAGATTAAAAACGCATGTGGGTGGAATGAATTAGCTTAAATTTTTATTATGGCATTTAACAAGAAAATAATACAATTCGCAAATAATTCTGATTTTTGTTTATTTATTAACTTATCATAAATTCAGGTTTCGGGTATGAGAACCGCTGAAAAACGAGTTAATGCCAATGGTAGTATAAAAAACTTTTTTTTTTATTAAATGACGGACATTTGTACCATTGGGTTTCGAGCTGGAGATATTCGGTAATATGTATTAAGTAAAATGTTTTTTGAGGAGCACATTTATTTGCGATAAATATAACTAAATCAATATATATTAATTGTAGAATACAGTACTTGAAAATTAAAATCTTGTGCTTGTAAAGGGTTTTTCAATAAGGGCGGGTCGATGTTGAAATGGAATAAAACAAGCTGTGTGTGAGGTATTAACGCAATTATTTTTTATTTGAAAGGCCCATGAATGCCATTATGTATTTTCACGGTGGCACGGATCCGAGTGGTTCAATTTTTAATGACTCTGCCGCATAGATCCGACTGAATTTGAGCGATGGCATTGGTTATGTTGACTTTAAGGGCATCTGTCGATTGCTGCTTATTGGCGTAGACCTGCGACTTCAGGAAACCCCAGAAGAAAAAATCTAGCGGGGTCAAATCGCACGATCTTGGTGGCCAATTCACGTCACCTCTGCGAGTGATAACCATACCCTCAAATCATTTATGCAGCATGACCATCGTGGCGTCCGCTGTGTGGCACGTAGCGCCGTCCTGCTGGAACCACATTCGCACCAAACAGTAATGAGTATAATGAATGTAAAAGTTTCAATTGTCATTCTTAGAAATATAATATCAATTGTACACATTTCTAAAATAGTATTTACTGAGGAAAATAAAACTTTTTGATTATTTTTTAAAATATATGTCCAGAAATTAAAGACACATTTTTGTACAATATGCTTTCAAAATTTGGCAGTATTGTTAAAATTTTATGACAGGTATTTTATTTGTCTATATTCTCTGAATCTTGATTTTTTCATACTGTCAAATTATTTCGTTTTTATTATTACAGTCTTCGTCAAGAATTTGGTTATTATATGTGAATGCTCGCTATAAACGGTTGTTATTGGAATTATTTTTATTAGTTCGCTGATATATCAGTTCTTCAACTATATGACTATGAATTGTGAAATAATTTTATTCCTAAAAACGTTCGTTTACAAAAATGTAACGTTATTTCAATAAAGTATTAAAAAAATTGAATAATTATAATGTTTTCGCATTGGTATAGTATTTTTGGATGTCCATATTTGTGAAATGAAATGAATAATTTATACTTCAATCAAATTAATATGAAAATTATATTTGAAACAAACCTTAATATTTGTAATGTACTAGTAATTTGTACATTTTTATTTTTAGCGTGACGGAATTATGAAAGGATGTGAAATGTATGCTCAGGTTGGACATTTTGACATTAAATTGCTTTATAATTAAAAAAGCAATTAGTGACATTTAGGTTTTGCTGAGACGTGTATTTCGCTGGGCAGGGTCTGCCAAGGATGAGCAGTTATTGAAAAAGTGATTTATATTTCATTCTTTTATTGATTCTATTCATCATATTATACTTATATTGCAAGAAAATGACACTCAGATTACGGAGTAGGATATAAATTTAATGTAAAATCAATACATTTTTTTTTAATAAATTGAAAGAAACCATATTAATTTAAACAATTATTCTATTTATTTTTATACTCTTGAGTATGTTTTATTTTCATTACAAGTCATTCAACAAATCATATTTGCACATTTTTTTCATAAATTGAGTGAATTTTTAAAAGGCTTGAATGATCCTTTTTATATTATTCCTGACATTTATTTTTCACTACTGATGGTATGAAAGTTAAAACCTCGTCCTTTGTAAAACTCGCCTAGGGGCTCGTTTTCCAAACTTGGACTCGTACGTTAACAGATTGCCTTATGATACTCGTGTTTTAATGTATTATATGTTAATTTGTATATTTGTCTCCTTTTTATGTGAAAATTCATTTAATTATCTGCTAATGTTTTAAAATATAACAAAATTATTATTTATAAATATATCATAAAAAAACATTTGAGAAAAATAGAGAAAAAAGGAAATTATTGTATAATATTATGACACTATATTAATTTTATTTTTTTATCGTATTTTGGGCAAAAAAGTTGTCATTCTTAATTTTGTTTCCAATGCTTGAAGTTTATTTCTAATACTCCAACAATAATGAAATCTTATATTTTATGATTTAGCTTACGACAAAATTACATTTTTTGCTTGAATATCTTTATATACTCGTATCATTTCATAACCTTATTCTTAACACGAGGACGAACTAAATTATAAATTGTTCTGACATCGTATGGTAATTTCATAAGTAATTCAAACGTTACATTTTTAAGTAGTTAAATTAAATTATTGGAATTAGTTAGGATTGTAGTTTAATCAGATTTTTTAAGTGGTTGAGGTTAATTTCACGCTTCACTGATGATCATTCCCAGACTTCGTGGGGTTGTTTCTGTATTAGTATAGTTAGAATTAATGTTTGAGTAAAACATTGTGTCAGTTATACAAAATAATATTTTTTTAAGTCTTGATGTTTTTTTTTTTAAATATAAATATGTTTTTTAAAATTAATTGCAAACTGAAATAAATAAGAGTTTTAGTCGGTCACATATATCTTGTTTATGTACTACATATATACAGGATGGTGACCAGCACAGCCAAATATAGGATTTGTAAAATCAGACTTTCGTAATTTCCTGCTTCCCTAATTATTTTAGGGAAAAAAGCTTCAAAGAAAAGTTGTAGGGCATAAAATTTTACATCTGAATCAATAAACAAATAATTTTGTATTATTTAATAGACCTTCAATGTCATAGTAGATATTCGCATTCCAATCAATAATATATTTCACTGGTTGAGTCTCTGGATGTTGTGTTCGATCTAATGCAAATATAATCAGAAAATTTTAAAATCTGGTAATTATTATAATCTAAAATTGAAAGAACTCTTTTTTATTAACATTAATGACGTTAGTCCATCAGCAGATTGTTTCAAATTTATTGGAATGGAAAGGTTGATGTTTCAAATATGATTTGAAATTTTGTAGAAACTTATTCGTATCTTTTATTATGTGAAATATTTGTGTATTACAATGCTACCGCCACTTTAAAATAAATTCAACATGGTAGAAGAAATACATATTAACATCATGTATGTACTTGTATTTTTTTATATAATAAAGTACAATAAAATAACCCTGTTTTAAGATTTTCATCTAACTCAAATACATTCAAACAAATTTGATAACGTAATTACTGTTTTAAAATGAAATGATTTTGTTATATGAAATGTTTGTATCACATACAGGCTGTTATTTAAGTATACAACGCTTAACTGATTGTAACACGGGGGGGGGGGGATAGAAGCTCTAATGATGGTTTTCTTGTACTTTTACTTATTTTGCCAACGATGACACTTTTCTCTAACTGGTGGGCGCTTGGTGTTCGACCACCGCTTGATTATACAGGACGGAACACAGACACTATTTCACTTAACACTTTGATGGCTGATGAACACACTTTACATTATGGACACAGATATTATTATATTACCAACTAACTTTATTTACATGATTAAAATTTACACTTACACTAAACTTAACTAAGCACATAAACTAAATAGTTACATTTTTACATAGTAACTCTGCGTAGTAGCGTCTACTACGCACTCAAACTACATCTTTTCACCCTCAAATTCTAAGACAGACTCCATGTCTTGTCAACATGAATATCTAAAACTAAGCGTTATTTTCGTGAGAGGCTTATCTCCGAGGGGTTGAAGGGGATATCATATGGCACCCATACCATAATATCAGCCCTGCACGTAGGCTCGCAATAACTTCTAAACTTAATTGTCAACAAATAACTTTGACAGCTAGACTAAACAGTCAGTTAATAAAAGATGATAACTATTTCTGAACAGAATTT
The DNA here is from genome assembly GCA_951394225.1 of Harpalus rufipes. NCBI lineage: Eukaryota > Metazoa > Arthropoda > Insecta > Coleoptera > Carabidae > Harpalus > Harpalus rufipes. Next base: position 4,095,399 of record OX596275.1, read on the forward strand.
TGACTAACAAAGATAACAAGTTGAGATATTATTTCTGAAAGTATAATTTAGAAAAGATTATAAAAAGTTATTTATTTGTTATTGCTCACTTTGTTACATGATGGTAGAACTAACCCCATAAATCTGGCAATAATTTTTTACATGTTTTCTACAAGAACTAGAGCCCGTTAAAACTGATACAAAGCTTTATTCTTGCCCTAGGGCTTTGAATTCATGTATTTATATTGTATTATCATATTTACTTATAATATTACATTAGGTGCAGTTGGGTACTTCGTCTTATTTCTTGTCTTTATTTCTTTCGGGTATTTATTGTTTTGGCATCTTTATCTCTTTTTTACCTTTTCGGTTTAACTCTTGCTTAATTTATTTTATTTCTTCTAGTTAATAATGACTTTGGTATTGTTCTTATTTTCTTGCTTGTCTATCTTCTCTGTTCTGTAGAATAACGTCTTCCGTATTTTCATCCTCTTATTTTAATGTATTATTTGTATATATTGTGCTTTTATCTCCGTTTGCCATCATTTTCTTTCGTGTTTAATTTTCGTCTTCTCTTCCTTTTGAATGATGTCCTCTGGAGTTGATTTTTATTTTTTTACAACATTTTGAACTTTAACGTAATTGGTAAGTTTAATAAGGAATTGATGGACTTAATCACACTGAAACAACCCGTCTAATTACGTACGCTATGCATTTCTCAACAGGTTTATGGAATAAAGGGGTTGTATCATAATAATTAATAATTAATTTTATTTCAAATTATTGAATATTCAATAATTTTATTATTTATTGTTGTGGCAATTTGATTTAATGTTTTTATATTTATTTTGTATTTCACATATTTTATATCATTTGTCTAATCTTTAATTAAATTTATTTTTATACAGATAATTCCATATAAGTACTGCAAACTAGAAAATTAATATTATTTTATTTATTATTTGTTTTCTTTATCAGCGTTTCTCTATGTTCTTCTTTTTTGTTGTAGAGGGCTGCATTTATGGGTTTATAGTTTGCAATTTTTTTATTTTCTCGTTCAATATGAATAATATTTATTGATGTGTAGTTTAGACATTTTATATACTGAAATTGTATCGAGTACTACTAATAAATTATACAATATATACAAAAATAAACTAGCAGGTCTCAACATGTCTGTTCTAGTTCAACGGAAATAGAAGAATATTTTATTCGGTCTCGCGTGACTGCGTTTTTAGAATAACAAAACTGATTTCTTTGTACTCTCCAAAACAGTTCAAGAGAGCCATGATGTATTTTAATTTTATTAAAAATACCTCATTTAGTAATTTCATGTTTATTTTTGATCAGATTAATAATAGCTTATTTTAGGTAATTTTAAATCCTAATCACAGAGATGTGCGTTCTCCGGAGGCAGCTGGTAACAGTAGCTAGATGATGTGCAGTTAATCAGCCTTAAGGCTTTCCAATTATGTACCATGTTATGACGTGAAAGTTGGAGGTGCAGTTTTCATACGTCAAAAATGAAAAAAAGAACAATAGATGCATAGGAGAATATCTCTAGTGAAATGAGGATTTAGTTAAAATAAATATGAAGAACAAAAATGCAAAATTAAATTAAATAAATAAAATTATACAGTATCTATTTGAGTATGATCTAGTATTGAATATTAACGCGAATTTTTATATATTAATAAAAAATATTAAACTTTTACTTTTTTGAACAAATTAATAATCGACAAAATTTTGTGGAAATGCTTTTGGTTTAATAGTTCCAATTTGAGCAAGCTAATAATGCTTAACGTGTTAATGAGAAAACAAGAATTATTTTGTGAAACATTCAGTAGGCACTCCTTAACGATGAGAAATTAACCAAATTATTATATATTACTATCGCATACATTAAAACTGAAAAATCAACATAAATGTGTTATTGTTCTTATTAAAAAACAAAAATAATATATTTAAATATATTGGTAAACTATGATTTTTGTATTTGTGTTACATTATGTCAAGTTAAAAACGAAGAATTTTATAATATATTTTCTTAAAAATTTGTTATAATTTTATTACTTCTTTTTGAAAAACAATGAAAAATAAAACTTACTGGTCATTGGGAAAACTCTCGACATAGCAAGAAAGTAAATAATTTGTCACTAATGTGTAAAATGTGTTCACAATCTGAAAAACAGGTGTCGACTTTATCGACTCGCCGGAAATCTAATTTATAACCTCCCAGCGGGATTTTGATCGTGTTTGTTATCGCAGTTTTCAGTGAAGATGTTATCTTTTTGCACCAAATTGTATTTTCTGACTGGACACATCAGGAAAATGGGTTATAAATGTTATAAGTGAGTTTAAAGATGGAGAAATAACCTTTTGAATGTTTTTTGCTTGAAGCTAAATCAAGAAGCGATTTAAAATTTATATTAAGAAGTGGAGGCCTGATACGTTTGATTATTTTTGATTTATTTAGCGTTTGTAAAATTTTCATTATACAGGGTGTTTATTAAACATAGGGCAAAAATTGAATGGATTATTCCCTGTACCATTCTAAGATGATTTTGTCCTTTGATGATTTTTGAAAAGCCGCTTTGTTTCGAAGATACAGGGCGAAAAATAAATTCGACTAAACCAATTTTGATATTTTTCAAATTATTAATCTAGTAACAGCAGGCAAGTTATGTGTCAAATTTGTTGAGACGTTTGGCTGTTTGCGTTTATTTTCTGTCTATAATATTTAAACTTTTGTTCGTGAAGTCCTCTTATCATGAATAGCTATACGAACGCCGAGATGACTAACATGCATTTCATTTATGGACTTGCTGATGGCAATTCATTACAAGCTAGGCGGATTCTTGCATCGTAGCTGGAGGTAGTCATTTTCAACAGTACTTGTAGATTAAGAAACTTTACATGTAATGTTTGGTATTAAATGTTGTTATTGTCGAAAAAAAATTTCGCCCTGTATCTTCGCAACAAAGCGGCTTTTCAAAAATCATCAAAGGACAAAATCATGCTAGAATGGTCCAGGGAATAATCCCTTCAATTTTTGCCCTGTGTAATTTAAAAATCTTGTTCTGAACTTTACGAATCCTTTTATGCCCATATAATGCAATAACCAAAAGTCAAGTTTTGTAGATCATTTTCTTTATTAGTGTATAAAATATTTTTAAAAAATTATGACTTTCGTAGACCTTTATTGCAGAATGTTACAAAAGTAGTATATTCTGCTACAAATTTTATAAAAGAATGTAAAACATATCACTTACTATACTTTTTCTACAACTGTAAATTATGTCAGAAATGAAGAAATACACTTTTAGTTTATTTTCATGACTGTTAGCTACATCAGTTAATTTCATCAAGGGCTTAATGAACCAGATATTACCGGTGGTTAATTTCATACCGTGTCCAACACGGTAGAAGCCACAGTTTATCAAGTTGTGATTAAGATGTTTAGCGTTATACAAATCACCATCTTGTTACATTTTAAAAACGGGAGTAGACAAATATTTTTAGTTCACATTATTAATGGTAGAATAAAATAGGAACATTAGAATCAAAACAATATGGTTATGTAGCAATGAACTTCGGTTGAAATTGTTAAAATTGGATTGTAGGGATCTTAAAACGTGGTCATTTACCAAAATCTCGATATGCGATTTTTAGCACGATCCCTATACCTCCCTTACCAAGGGTAGCGGAAGGTAAAAAAAAATTATTTATTAAAAAGCAAAGAAATTGTCATATTTTAAATATTATAGATTTGTAGGAGGAAGTCTTTTTTATGAACAATAATTAACATGCATAATTATTAATATGTTTTCTTCTTAAATGGTTTTAAATATTCACACAAAGAAATTTTCTTTATTTGAATTCTGCATATATATGATGTGAGTATATTTCGGGGCCTAGCTATTTAATCCAACTATGTACAATGTGTATATCTTCTGAATAACTGTTGAATATGAAACATTCAATTTATTTGTGCAAATTTATGCTAAAAAGGTTTCAAGAAAGTGTACCAACAAAAATAAACATACGAATAATAAATAGGCCATGACACAAAAGTATTTTACTTTTCAAATTAGGCTGTAAACATTTTATCCTTCATTTATTTTAATATTTCGTGCGCGTTTTGGTTCATAAATTTGTTTGCTGTGGACTAAAGAAATTGTGTTTTTCAAAGCTGAATTTATATAGCACTATTTTTTGCTTTATTATTTATTTTGTAATAAATTTTGAAAATATTCTTGAAATTATTTTTGTTGCTTTATGAAGAGTTATTATAAGATTTTTAAAGAATATAATATCAAAATGGCAAATAAAATATAACAAAGTATTTTATATTTCATTCATTTTTTTATTAAAATTGAGAATTTGGTCATTTCTTGTATTGTTAACCACTGTCTTACAATTTGTTGGTACACTATTGAATCTTTTTATACCACTTTTCACTTACCTCCATATCTTTCCAATTGGACTGAAAATGTAATAATATGGGGACAAAAGAAAGACAGTGTTTTCTGCAACTTCACAAAAATAATACTTTCGGTTTGTTTTAGTTCTAACATCGATTTAATATAAATTCCCTTAAACTATAGGATCAAATCCCTTTCTCAAATGTATTATTTAATTGTAAAGAAGATAGTTTTATCATTTAATAATTGAAGTTATAGTTGAAAGTGACACTTGATCTTAAACGAGCAATAACATACATAATTTTGAAGAGAATCCAAGGAGTCTTTCATTTTCTTTAACATGTTTATACACTTTAAATGACGAATACTTGAAAATCTTTATGAAAGATTAAACATTGTCGATAATTACTCGAAAACTCAGTCAAATAACATTTGTTATTATTTTGCCTACGTATCGGTGCACTCTTGTACCTTATTAAGAGTCTACAACAATTATACAACAAAAATGTAATACATTATCACACTTACAGTAAGATATTACAATTCATGTACACAAAATACATTCGTACAAGACGTTCAGTTATTTTATTAAAACGTACAAAAATTCAAATAGTAAACCGAATAAACGAAAATAGCCGGAGAGGATTCTGGTGACATCATTGATACGGAATTATATAAAATGTAAGGAATTTAATGGAATTCAGTTTGGCCTGAGATTTGCCTTTTCCTTTTTAAACTTTTCCATTACACCAAAATATACTCTGTTAAGTCCTTGAATATCAGTTCTTGCATTGATGTTATTGCAATCATCCCTGATATGTAACATTTCAAGGGACATACGTTTGGAGTAATTCTGTTCTTCCTCCAAAATCTTGAAATTATTCAGATCACATGTGTTTCAGTGTACATTTGTTTGCCGTGTTGTTGTGTGTTGATTTGCGATGTTCACTCATCCGGATTTTTTAGTAACGTTTGGTCGTTCCAACGTATGTGGCTTTCCAGTTGTCAGTAGAACAATGGGCTTTATAAACCACGTTTGATTTGTCGTTCTTGTTCATTGGGTCTTTGTGTTTGCTGTAAAGCATACCGACTGTCGAAATAGGCTTACATGCAACGTTCAGTTTCCTAACATTTTATTTAAATTCAGCCCTAATAACTCTTATTTGGCGATGCGTAGAACTTTTTCTGGTCATGTGGTCCACTGTTGTCATTTCCTGGTGAGGTTATGTTTGCGTTTGAATTTTTATTTACTTTTACGTTTAAACCCCACCTACAGAAAATATAAACTACCATTGTTTAAAAACAAAACACTCAATTCTTAGTTACCGAGAGTTGAAAAGAAGTAGCGACAGCTACTTTGGTGTCGAATAATGTAGCGATGGTAAGTGACGTCATATCACGTCATCATCGCATTTCAGTGTTAGGGACAGTACGTCATCATCGCATTTCGGTAGTAGGGACATTACATCATCATTGCAGAACGGTAGTGGGGTAGCGATATCACACGCTTAGCGAGTCGCTAACTGAATTAGAATAGACCTCCTGAGCTCTACTGTCAGTTCCAAACTATAAAAAAACAAACACGAAGATCATCATTTCATATATAATGACGAATCCAAATACCATAACAAGACAGGAGCAAGTGTGGTAACCGAAAACGCTACAGTATACCTCCAACTACCTTCCTACGCCAGCACATTTACAGCAGAAAGCTATAGTTTACGTAAATCCTGGGAAATGATCATAAACGAGACAAAACAAATACATCATAATATGTACAGACTCCCTCAGCATAATACAAGGCATAGAAGAACTTTACACAAAACAAAAAATCCTACAAGACATCCAAACCAACATTCATGACTCCCTAAACAATCAAGGCAAAGACATCGTAGTAATGTGGATACCTTGCCATTCAGGAATCGAAGGTAAAGAGAAAGCGGACCAAGCATCCAAAGAAGGAACAGAATAAGATCAAGAAAATATGGACATACCTGCACAAGACCTAAAAAGCATCATTAACAAAAAAATAAAAGACATGTGGACACAAAACTGGAAAGAAAAAACAAGTAATAAACTAAGACAAATAAAAGAAGACCTCCAAGAATGGCCAACAATTGAAGACCGAAACACACAAACAACACTAACAAGACTAACGCACAGTTACATACGACAAAAAACACAACCCAACATCTGCGAAACATGTAACACACAGATCATCCACTGCAGTAAATTTACAGCACAGAGACAGTTCTACAGCATCCCATCCACACTCAAACAAGCCCTAGGAAACAACAGAGAAAACAGTCAAAATGTCATAAAATACTTACAACACATAGAATTATTAAATAAAATTTAATGTAATACCAAACTGAAATGTAAAGTACCGAGGCGCTAATGGCCAACGAGCCGAAGAGCCTTTAAATATCTTAAAAAAAAAAAACTGCATTAAAATAGTCGAATAACGAAATAAACATACTCTAGTTTACTTGACATTCCACTTAGGTGTTATGTGTTACTTAAATAAATTATTCTCTTCAAAGTTAAGCGGCGAACTTCGTCATTTACTCCACCGTAAACATTTTACACTTTGCTTCTCACACTTTTCAGCATATTCTGAGGTTTGTCTTTCGGGAATTTTTCCACTCGGCGAGTACAGATAGAGAGAAGACGGGTTTGTTAGAAGAGGAATAAGTTAAAACTCTTTTTGCTTATTCCTTATTCAGTTATTCCGAACGAGGCAACCCATGCGTGTTTCACATTGACATTTGTAGTAGGACTCGATATTCGAATATTGTAATACATTTTTCGCAGTGATTGACGTGGATTTGTCATATTTATTTAACATTATTTACATTTGGCTTTTTTTGTATGGATGTAATTTTGTAGACTTGGTTTTCAAATATGTTTCGGTATTAGAATATCGTATTCTAGCACACTTACTGATGTTAAATGAGATTTATTATTAAACAATTTTTGGTGAAATAACTTTATTGGCAATCATTTAAAAAAAAATAAGACAAATTAAAAAATAATACGCATAGTTTCGAATTCCGGAATTACACTTCTTTTGCAAGATTACGATGATACAATATTAAAGTAGCAAAAATGTTACCAGCTTTGCAATCAATTAAATTATAGATATAAATATTTGCTAACAAATTAAAATTGGAAACAAAGTTTCAATATCTCCTATTTATTCCGTAAGTTCTTGTGTTCATCTGGGACAGCAAAATAATACGGAATATACGAAAAAACAAAAATTATATTTTGTAAAAAATTTCTAAAATATTTCATTTTATTAATACAATAAATATCTCCTCAATTACGTGTTTAACGTTAATAAACCTCCATATAAATTGTAAATACATAAATATTGTTTAAATGAACAGTTTGTTAATTTGGAAATATAAAATTTATGAATACGCATTTTCTTAAAATTTCATTTTGTTTATGTGTTTGTGGGAATTGTTCTTGGTTTATATATATTTAATTGAGTACAAATTAGTAGACTGACGGCCGAATTCACCATTCCTTAATCATGAGTTGATCCACAGATCAACCCTGATTCTGAATAAATCCAATTCACCATTAAAAATCGAGCTAATCTACTAATCAAAATCAATGATCAACTGATTCGTCATATTCCATGAATCAAGGACTGATCACTTCTTTCAAACCTAATTTTAACATTTATAGCTATGTTAGGATTTTGGCTGTTGTACCCATGTGTAACTTTGCCTCATCCTTCTTCTTTATCTTTATTTAGAACCGCATTGGTTTTATTATTTTTAACTATACTTTTACATCTTTCATTTGCACTATATTTAAAAACACTCTTTTATTGGAATGAGTGTAATTTCTACCTATATCAAAATAAAAATATATTATAGGAAAATTATAAAATATATTTAATAAATAAATGAAAAACTTATATATCAATACCTTTTTAACGGAAAGTACAATTACCACGAATAAAATTCCATGACAGTTACATTAACTGTCAAAAACCAAAACAAAACTGTGAATCAGTTGATCATGATTCCTTGATTCAGATATCAAGTTGATGAATTAGAACAGACGTTGATCTACAAATCAGCTTGATTCCTGAATCAACTGATTATTAATCAACGGATTAATGGTGAATTCGGCCGTGAATCTAGCATTTTTAGAATTAAAATTTAGGTGGCCCTTATAAACGACGATAAATATTTAAATTATGAGGATATCATTTGTCTTGTGACGACAATAATTCCAATAAATTTAAATATAATAAGTTACATATTCTAACTGCCATTGGATTAACAAAAAATGGATTTTTATTTTATTATACCTCATATACTCAAGGAAAAGTTTTGCCTTAACATTTTTTTAAATATGCGACTGCTTTATTTCATTTTACAATTGTAATTTATTTGTAACAGTTAATATAATTTTATTCATAATTATATATTTTATTTGATGAATTTGAAATTCTTTTGATATATTAATTTGCTTTATTTTTTTAATAAAGTTCTAAATTGTACAATGATGAACTAATATTATAAACCAAAAACATTTTATTGCAGCGATATTTTTATTAAACTTTTTTTTAGGATATCAATTGGGAGTAGTATCACATAGTATCATGTGTGTATCAATAAGTACATATATTAATAAATGAATCATTTGTTTTATGATAACTTGTATAATTTAATGAATTAACATTTTATTTATTTATAATGCACTCAATTTTCGAAATAAATAGATATTATTTTCATTCTCCTGAGGGTGAATTCATTTGTGTGAAATCTAGGCATAAAACAAAAAGATGTATAAAACAATCAAACAATTATTAATTTGAAGTGCTGTAAAACAAAATATGTATTTAAAGTATTTCAATTTAATTTGGTTGACAAAGACATAAAAATTTCATTGTAAAATTGTGAAATAAGTATATTTTATTGACAGTAAAATAATAAAAAATTGACATACACACAGTGAATAACACTGAGTATAAAACTGATTATAATAATGAAACATGTCACGGGATATTAACATTTCTCATTTACAAAATTGAATCGAAGAAAACATGACATTTCAAATTCCTAAATTTATCGGTGAATTATTTTCAAACTAAAAGGCCAGTTTCCCAAGGAATGATTTAGCATTCGGTTAACAATGAACCAATTAGCTGTGTGATCTTTGGACCACCAAAAACTTTACTTACCTACATACATGTTTTATAATTTATGATAGAATTATCATACGCAGATCACTGTCTACTTCAGTCCGATATTGATAATCTTATGACTTGGTCTTCCTCCTCATATTGAGGTCAGATTAGCACACAATTAATTGTCCAATAAACATTTATTGTTTGATTGTATAAGACAGTTTCAAATTATATCATATCGTCGTCTTGTTTTCTTTCTTCTACTTCAGCTGTCCATCTGGTGCAATACAAATTTCGGTAGTTTTACTATGTTCTTATGTTTATACATACGTTGTCATCATATCCAAAATTATTTTTCAACACGGACCATATCTGTTCTTCGTCCTATAAGTTGTCCCCACTCAGCACAATAAATAACTCTCGGAGTCGGAAAAATGAAATCTCGGTTTTTGACAGCAATATCTCATTTAAAATTCATTTTGGGAGTGAAACAACAAATTAAAACTGAATTCACTTATTAATCAGTCAAACAGGTTAAGTTGGGAATGTTTGGATTTTTCTAGTTGACACTTTGACATTTACAACTCTAAACAGTATAGCCAATACAACATCCAAATAAATCTAATTACTATTATGGTGTTACGGAGAATTTTTTTATTGGTTTCCTTATTTCGAAAAATAGCATATCGTACTATTTTTTTCGATACGTTATGATATTTCCGATATAGTTTTATAATATATATCTTGAAAATTTGTTTACAATGGCAAAATTAGCATTTTTTGTTAAATTGTATTGTTGTTAAATTCTTTTTTCTACGTACTATTACAATATTAAATACAATTCTGCATTTGTACACTGGCTTGCAAAAAAATCGCGTACACCTTAAAAATCAAGTCACCGAGTTTTTACTTTTTTTAGCTATGTAATTACGATTTTTTTAAAATAGGTTAATACCAACTGTCAATGAAGTTGTCACCGTTGTCAATGTCATGTCATTATTTTAGGTATCGTGGAGCAAGTTCTTCATTGTGCTAAGTTACTACTAAATTACAAATATATTCTAGAAAAATTAAAGAACAACCAAGTATTTATTTTAAATGGATTATAAATACATAAGTAAAAATTATGACTGAAACAAATTATGGACGAAGTAACATTAGTAATTCATCATCGCTCCATCAGCGTCCAGTACTTTATTTAATCTGAATGTTCTGCTATTGATCTGATTGACCATCCCTCTTCTAACTTGGAAAATATTACAACTTTCTCGTTTTCTGATAATTTTGGCATCTTAATTGACACTAATGACACTGACAAGTTAACAATCGAGACCGACTCAATACAGCAAAAAACAGGTGTACGCGATTTTTTTGCAAGCCAGTGTAAGTAATGAAAACAAAAAAAAAAACAGCATAGAATTACGGTTAACCAAACATGACATTTCTATTTCAATAAATATTCTGAATTTTTCTAATATTTTATCATCTTTTGGCTTCTCAATACTACTTACAGATAAGGTTTACTTATGTTAGTATTGTTTTTTTTTTGTTTTTAATTTAACGAAAAAATACTTAACAAATACGTAATAGTAGCTAAGCCGGACATTATCTATATGCCTTTGAAAATGCTCATATTGTATAATTCTAAAATAATATTTTTTTTTATAAAATTATGAAAATGTTTTAATACAATTTTGTATTTGTAAGTAATTGAAACATATTCAAGACCGCTTAACCAAATATTAAATTATTTCTCATTCAATTAATATTGTGAATATTTCTAGAAACTTATCATCTGTTGGATTCCTAATAAATATAAAATTGACTTATTTATGTTCATAATTTTTTAGTAAATTATTTTTCCTCCAATTCTGTAACAAGTAATTTACATTTACGCTTAACAAAACTACATTATTTCTTACTTCATTGAATATTCTGAATATTTCTAAAATTTTACCATCTGTTGATTCCCAACAGTTATATATTTGATTTTACTTATGTTAACCTCTAATATAAATTCAACTTTACAGTACATGAAAATGTAGCATACCAGGGATTATTCTTAAGAAGTCTTTCCAGTAGATCCTAACCTACTCAGGTTAGGATTCCTTGTATATGCACACATTGCTATTCAGAATAACTGAATTTCCAATGCCGTGTATATAGTTGTATCGTATTCAAATAAGTATTTTTGCAATAGAAATCTTCGTGCATACATCACGAATGTCCTGTGCATTTGTTCTTTTCTGTAAGAAAGAACGAGAATAGAAATGTAGACGTTCAAATTTATGCAAATAAATAATTGATCTGCCAGTTACACTTCAGCTGTTTGCTGTTTACTGAAAGATGTTTGAATGCCTTCAAAGTTTACAAAAGTATTTGTCTTTTTACAACATTGTACCATTCAGACTTTTAATTTTAAATACTAGGCACGACACTTTCAGAATTATTAAAAGAAACATTTTTTTAATGTGCGATTTGTACAATGAAGTAGATATACTCGTGTGATATTCAAATAATGTCAAATAAGCAAAAAAATCTTTTTCGTTAAAATTATAAAAGAAATAGTAAATTAAGAATTTAAAAAGCGTAAATCATCAATTAAAGACTTAGGTGTTTTATATGATTGTAAACTTCTATTAAATGAACACATGATTCAATAGTGAATAGAGCACATAAAACTTTAGGCTTTATATTTAGATCAGCTAAACGTTTTAATCATATAAAATCCTTCATTTTGTTATTTAATTCCTTTGTTCGGCCTATACTCGAATATGCATCTCAGATTTGGAACCCGCAATATAATAAATATATTATTCGAGTCGAATCTGTACAAAGGAAATTTATTTCATTTTTAATTTATAAGATCTCTCTTAACTCAACTTACGAAGAGATTTTGATAGATTATAATTTAAAATCACTTGAGACAAGGAGATTAAACGCTGACATGCTGTTTTTATTTAAAATTGTTAATAATTATATTGACAACCACAATATAATTGATAAATTACATTTTCATGCTCCATCGAAAGACAATCGCAATAAATATTTATTTTATGTCGAAAAATAAAAGTCAAATAATTTAAAAAATTCCCCTATAAATAGAATAATGATAACATATAATAAGAATTTCCAGCATTTAGATCTCTTTAGCCTCTCACTTAGTCAATTTAAGACTACATTACAACTATTATAAACTATAACTGTTCATCTGTATTTATGTATTATTATTAATTTTATATTAATTCCTTATGTATAAATCGTGGAAGCCTATTATTGGGTAACTGTTGGCTTCCCAAATATTAATAAATAAAAATAAATAAGTAAATAAAAAAGAAAGACCAAATGTTAAATCTAGATTTTAATTTGTCGAAAAACAACTCTTTTTCTGTTCTAAATATTTATATCAACATATTTCTGAATATTCTTGAAATTCAAACCAAATACAGTGGAGGATCATTAATCCGATCTAATTATTGCAATTAAAAAATATCGTTAAAAAAAAATGTTTATTTAAACATATGTACATGTGAATAAACAGGTTATGGGGTGTATTCCGAAATGTTAATTTTAAACACTATATTAAAACCAAACTTGCTGTTAAAATATATTTTCTATTCTGTAACTAACAATTCTGATAAAATTTTAATATGCGTGTTAAAATAAGGTGTCAAAATTTTACATTTTAACGCCATTCAAATAGTTACCTTAAAAAATTTAACAGCTGGTTATATAATAATATGGCAGCAGCGATTGGATTTGTTGCAATTTTAATTATTAAATATATTCTAGAGAATGAAACTAAGTAAATAATGTACATTTTTAAAATATACTAATATATGTACACGTAACTTCGATACAGGAATGAATTAAAATTGTTCCATCATCAGTTAGAAGGTATGTTAAATCCATTTGAACTTCCTAAAGTAAGATTTATAAAATTCTGATGTATTTATTTACTGACAGATTTTCATACTTTTACTGTTTTTCTTTTTTCTTGTCCATCCATAGAATTTAACATATCCTTCACTTCTTCCCATTTTTTTTTTTTCATTTTATGAATATTGTGTTTTATTTTCTGCGGAGTATGTTAACATATTATTTTCTAAGTATTGTAATAGAGACATTATTTGTTTCTTTGTTTACTTTTATTCATGTTGTCCGTTTTGATTTTTGAAATTTGAAATTCACAGGTAAAATGACAATCGTACAAATCTTATTATTTTTCTCTATAATTTTTATATTTTTATTTATTGTTATGGTTACTAATTTCATGACTTACGCCACTTAAGCATAGACGTGCCTTTTTTGCCTTGTTGATCACTTCATTGTGGTGTTTAACAGGCATGTTAAAATTTATCATTTTAACAAGTGTTAAATTTTTGCTTAGAGATTGTCGAAAAACAAGTTTATTATCAACAGTCATGTTAAAACATTTTTTTAAATGCATGTTGAAATTAACATTTTTTTACGGAATACTTCTTACTTCTCTGTTTCTCACACATACGTTCTGTCTTCAGTACTTTGGAGGGGTAACGATACCGTCCGAGCAGTACGGATTACTGAAATTTTTGGTTTAAAGAGATTCGGATTAGCGAGCGTTTATTGTATACACATATTTCGTCATCTACTAATTTGGAAGTAATGATATTAGTGCTTAAGCCAAAAACCATTGTTTTTTTTTAAATTTTTTCGAATGAATAAGATACTATCTAAATATTGTAATACATACGACCAATGTAAACTAATAATAATAAAAGAAACACGATCAAAGAATTCATTTTGGTTTTTGTTTATATTTCAGACAAATAGATCGCGTTATTGTTTTAACATTTATACCAATATATTTATTAAGAATCTTGAATTTCAAACATAATATCTTTTCGTCATTTAGTATGGAAGTAATGATTTTAATATTTAAAAGCCAATGGGCTTGTTTATCATAATATGCAATCAGTGTTCTATTAGTTTTTCAGAGTGTAGAAGATGCCGGGTCGGATTTAGGATTTTTTTATACTCTTTTGAATATACAATAAGCCGTGTGCCTAAGTGTCTGGTCGCGAATCTGGGGACCCGGGTTCGATCCCGACCGACGCCAAAAATTACATCGAATTTTAATGGCACAAAATTGACCCCTGTAGTGCACTCTCCACGCCAGCTATGAGTGCCCGTGCGGTGACACCTGGTAAGCGCCCACACGGTATAAATATTCCATCATTACCGATATCTGTATACAAAGCAGATTGGCACACCCAGTAATGGGTAATATGCCGTGATGAAATATTTATTTTTTATTTTATGATGCCTTTACAGAATTTAAAGAAAATAAACAAATATTTAATTACATTTATATATATATATATATATATATATATATATATATATATATATATAAACAATTTATTAATTCAGCGCTTTTCAAAGTCGTCCGTCTTGCCCGACTCTCTATTCGATAGATGTGTCTATAAGATTCTCAAAGTAATTATGACACAACTCATACAATTTGCTTATTGTAACCAAGTTCAACTATTCGTCCTACAAACTTAGGAGACTATAACTACACAATATTTATAAATAAATTCTCCAAACGTATTTGAAAACTACAGAGATTGGGTTAGTCATTTTATAATTGATCTTACAAATAATAAAATAACAAAATATTCATAATTTTTTGTATGTGTATTATTTCGCATCCAAATTAAATCCATTCTTCATTTTTTTATTGAGTAATTTAGGCTATACTTTCAATCTTGCTACAACGTAATTGCGTATTGCTCATTCATCAAATATCTGCATACATTTTGCAAATATCTCATTTCCATGGTAGTAACTCTTCTGTTATCCGTTGCCGTACATCAAAGCATGCACATGCATTCTATTATATACACTTAACCGAGCATCTTTCGATGTTTTCATTTCTAGAAAACATATCCAGGCATGCAGTACCTTACATTATTATGTACTACGATCTTGCAAGATGTAGACAAAAACACATTTTGTGAATAAAAGTTACTATTTAACAATTTGAGCTTGGCTGTGAAAAATATCTGTTGTGGCCAGTACAATACCTCTCGCCGCTTCCGTTTTGGTTACATAAATACAGGGCGCGAGCAGTCTTAGGAATCACAATTAGTAATTATGTTCATAGATGTCAAATGTCGGAATTTTCTAAATTCAATTAGTTAATTTGTCACCAGGAGTGTGGAATTTACTTGTCGACAAAAATAAACTACATGAAATTGGTAAATCACCAAATTTAGAATGAAAAATTATGATATTTGACATCTATATACATAATTACTAGCTATCATTCTGACACGGGCCCCCATCATGTCAAGGCCAACAGAGTAATATGACTGCGCGCCCTATTGTATTTAACATTTCTGGTACTCTAGACCAAAAAGTCTACTTACATCTATTATTTATATTTTGCTTTTTTAGTTTTAAGTTCATTCTATGAAGAAATTATGTCCTCTTCTAATTTTTCGTAATGTTTCCAATTCATTATCGGGATTGACAGTATATTGTTAAATTTAGTTGTAAAATTAACAATGTTAACTTCTAAAAAAAATTCTTGACGCTTTCAATCTGAGGATGGCCATCCATAGCCGAAATCGATAATTGAAAAGACTTTATAAATAAAAAACTTTATAAACAGTGTGCTATAACATGTATTTTTCAACCTTTCAAACATAATGTATGTACTTCCCAGAAAAAATCTTCAGTAATGTCTCTGGATTTTTGACACTGACATTTATCTGTCAGTCACAAACATTTTTTATTTTTCAATTGATTTCCATGACAATGTGGGCTGTGAGATTTATTACAACAGATTATTATATAACTTATATTTCATTATTTCTAAATCTATAAGAGCTATAATACAATATTTATATATATCAGATAGAGAATTTACTCTTCTTTAATAAGCAAGAACAAAAAATTGCAAAAAATGATATTTGGAGGAATTTTTTTAAGTATCTGCTACTTTCGGTAGCCCAATTATTACCAAAACCTTTTCAGCTCTTTCCAGTAATGTCTGATTGAGAAATTAGTAGTTAAACAGATATTAAGTATTATAATTTTTGAGAAATCGTCCTCCCAACCGACACACACACACACACACACACACACACACACACACACACACAAACACACACACACACACATACAAACACACACACGCACACAGACATCATCGAGAACATATTAAAATCGGATTGTTGGGACCTTAAAACGTGCTTAATCATTAAAATCTGATTATGCTATTTTTAGCATGAATCCAATACCTCTCTTAGCGTGAGGTAAAAAGCAACCAATGTAAACATTTTGTAGTCTTTAAAAATGAGTAATTTTAAATAGTAAGAAACTTTCTTTGTTAATAATACGGAGGGAAAGTTACTCTTAGCAGCATTAAGTCAGATCAGAAATGTCACTAAACATGTTCGGTGGAAGACATGCATGCAACTCACAACTATTTCTCATGTCACAAATATAAATTATACTTGCTTCATGAATAACTACTATGTTCATGTCTAAAAAAAAATTGTTAAGAAATGCTGTATGTGGTTAAAATCGAAGAAATGAAAATAATTAAGGTCACTTAACTCCTAGCATTGATAATGTCATGTATTAATAAAATGTGGGTATGAAAACAATACACAGTGTAGTGTATTATTTTAAATATATTTCAATTTTTGTACGAATTTTTATTTTGTTTTAGTTCTATTTTAAAAACGCTGCATTTGTGTAAAAAATCGTGTAAATGAAAAATAATTATTCATTTAACGCGGAGCTATTAAGAGTGTAAGATGCAACAGGCAACAGCGTTCTGGTTGTAATTATAACGAGCAAATTGGCGCGTTCTCTTGAATGTTGGCCTAATAACTCAGCCAGGATCACACTTGGGATTGTTAATTAACTGCTAGCCTGCTCTTAAGACACGCCTGGTTAAGATTCCAACCTCGAGCGAGATTAAGATGGGGCTACTTTGATTTTGATTGATTTGCAAATGCATTCATGAATAATATCTACAGAGATGTTCTATAAATATATTTGTGATTTATGAAACATTTTTGTTGCTTTAAATATTTTTTATGTTGTTCTCTTTATACGGGGTCATTTCTAAATATTGCACACAAGTATTGTTAGTATATTCGTTTATTTTTATTACAATCCTTCAATATAGTATCCCTCCTTCTCAATGACCGAGTCGCAATATCTAGGAAAGCTTTATTATTCCATCTCTATTAACAGCAGTATTAAGCTTCTCCAGAGACGGAAAATGATATCCACGCATAGGCCCAACCATATTCACGCAGTTTTTAGGGTACGACATTGTGGGGGCAGCATTGTCATGGTGAATGAGTGTCCCAGTCTCGAGCAACTGCGGTCGGGTTTTGTTCAATTTTCTGAACAGTTTTTACATGAAGACTCGATAATAAACTGCTGTAACACTTGTTCCACATGGAACTCTGTCATGATGATTCCTTTGTAATCATGATATAATTTAATGGCTTTTCTTCATTTAATTTTTTTGCTTCTGGGGTACCTCAGGGCTCCAATTTAGGTCCCCTATTATTTATTTTATTCGTAAATGAATTATTGCTTTCATTTAGCTGCCCCTTACTAGCCTATGCTGACGACATTAAACTGTACTGTAGAATCTCCACATTCTCGATGTCTGTGTCCTACAAAATAATATAAATACTCTTCTTTCATGGAGCAAAGCTAATAAACTTAACATAAATGTTATATAATATCATATACGCGAAAAATTTATTACATCGTACATTCTTATGTTATCTGTGGCTCTAATCTTACACGATTAAATTCTGTTAGAGATTTAGGCGTTACATTTGCTTATAACTTTAATTTCAATGAGCACATTCTTAATACCTGTTCATCAGATAGTAAAAGTTTAGGTTTCATTCTTAAAATATGCAAAATGTTTAATGATGTTACAGCTATTAAATCCTTGTACTTTGAATTCGTTATTGGTACCCATTTTATGCCATTCAAAGTGCTTCTCTTGATCGTATTCATCGAAGGTTTCTGAAATATATGTCATTCAAGTTAGATAATATATATCCTGATCGGAATGTTGATCCAAATTTCCTTCTAGCCATTCTTTACCATCCCTAAGTTTCAGGCGAGAGATTTCCAGCGCACATCTTCTATGGTTACTTCTCCACAACAACATTGATGCACCATTTTTACTCTCTCGTGGAGCATTTCATGTACCCAGGATTGCTTCAAGACATGGTCGAACTTTCCATCTCCCTACTGCTCGTACTGATGTTTTGCAGCGCTCACCAATCCATTTGATGTGTCTGAATGCCGATTTAATTTATGTATTTGTTTAAATTTACTTTTATGTACCTTTTGAACCTAGTATATTTAATTCTATTTTGTATTATGTTCATATTATTATTATTGATATTGTTATTACGTATTATATTATTATTATAAGCAAAGATCATCATTATTTATTGGACTTTTGAGTGAGCCTTGGAGAATTTGGACCTATCCAATCGTTGGACCGTGATTTCAATTCCGGCTCAAAATCTCTAAACCTCGTTTCATCAATAGCGACTATTCGATACAAAAATGCTTCACCTTCAATGGAATCTTTGTTTTAATAAGGTTTCAATGTTCAAGCATTTCTGCTTCTGATCAGCAGTCAAACGGTAGGAACCCATCGCGCAGAATTTTTTCTTGTTTAAATCATTTGTCAATATTCGGAAAACTGACGTTGGTGGAATCCCTGTGGTTTCAGAAAGTTCCTCATATGTCGCACGACGATCTTGATTAAGAGCATCTGTCACAAGTTTCACACTTCGTTCATTTGTTATTTTTGACCTTCCTGGTTTTGGATCATCATTTATGCTCACACGACCACCAAGAAAACAACCCAACGAGACACTGTACTACGGTCCACTGTTAAGTCACCGCAAACTTCACTTGAAGCACTATGGATTTCTGTTGGGTTTCTGCTACGTAAAGTTTCGATCTTAATGTAGGACCTGTAATCTTTAACAATCATAATACCCAAAACACATGCAAGCTGCATTTCTAGATTACGCCATAATTGGACACAAAACACACGCTCCTTCCCCAAGCCTGATACTACAAGTGACGTAAATATCGTTGTTATTGCGTCTTCCAATTCGCAGTGTTACCACCTGTGCATTATTTATGAAATGTCCATTATTATAGAGATGTGATCGTAGAATTGTAACTAATGCATCTATTCCTCTTTTTTATAACTTTGGTAAATACCGGTGAAAAATACCTATTAACAAGCGAGTTATGGTCCCCCAAAGTTTGAAAAATAAATGTCTCAAGACCTAAATGTTTTTGAAGTGTATAATATTCCTAAATAAGTCTACATACATTATAATTGCAAGTGTATTTAAATTATTAAGTTTAAGAAATTTATGTTCAAATAAAAACTGTTTGAAAATGGCGGTGCTTGAGTGATGGCTGCTCTTCCGCTGTTTGAAATTCTTTGCTTCCATTGGTAGTACGAACCTCCTCATAACATTCTATTCGTTATACATTTATATACGGCCTTCAATCGCCAATCAAAATATATTGGCGTGACACTGTAACAAAAACTTCACGAATATGGGTTTGTTTCAATTTAAAAGCTTTTGATGTGTATGATGTTTTAAAGTTTTATTTATAAAACAAATTTATATTATAACACTGTAACACTAAGTCTGCAATACATACTTTAAAATTGTAAATTAAGTTTAATACAAAATAATTTATATTCAAATAAAAATTGTTTGAAAATTTCAGTGGTGCGAGTGATGCCAGCTATTCCGCTATTTAAAAGTGTTACTCTTATTCTTAAAACAATTGGTAATTGGTCTTTCAGTCGCCAATCAAAATATCGATATTCATTTATATTCGAAATATTTTAATTACATCAGTATAATTTTATTTTTTTATATACATTAATAATAAAATTTATTTCCTAACAGGAGTAACAGGTATACACCAAAAGCATACAAGAGTATAAAAAATTACTAATTAAAATGATTATATATATATATATATATATATATATATATATATATATATATATATATATATATATATATATATATATATATATATGCAAATTTAACTTCGGGATCGAATAAGATGCCTAAGCTTACATTTTCGCTTAAAAACAAAATCAGAAATTATTCATTATTATTATTTTGTAAATGTGAAATATGTCTCTTTTTTCGGATCAGTAATACTAATTATTATTACAATATTTTGAAGAATTATCATTTTGTATTGGTATCAATACAATTTTAGTGATTAATCATATGAGTTTTTATAATATTTCGATGTATCTGAAGAATTTTTTGATGTATCTTTGAACATTAACATTGTATGTGATTGGACAGTACCTGAATACTTTGTTAAATCTTGTTTAGGAAAATGTAATCGAAGAATTGTAAATAAAAACAACAGATTGTTAGAAAAATCAAAAATAAATATTTTGTAAAATTACAATATATTGATAAATGAAAATTTTGTGGTACGCTCATGGCATATTGCAGTAGATATAATATTTATTAGTTTTCTGTTATGTATTGTATTTGTATTTATTTGTTTAACTATTTTACATTTTTACGTTTATAGTACGTCCAAAAAAACATGGCAATAAAAATAATTTACATTAGTCAAATTACAAAATCATTTGTTGGTTAAGTCAAAAGAGAACAAATATAATAATTAAACAAAGTAAGTAACAATGTAAGTTGTCTCACGCAAGTCCAAAAGGAAATGATTGCTAATAAAATACAATACATTGTTGTAAAACAATAAAATTTGAGTATTATTTATCTTATACATTCAAAGGTATTTTTAACTAAAATCATTAAAATTTTAAATATTCTTCAATCGTATAAAAAACAGTTTCTCAATAAAAAAAAATTTAACTGCATTTTTGAAAGCTTTAAATTCTAGATTTTTAATTCTGGAGGGTAAAATGTTATTTATTACTCACCACTCATCTGCTTTGAAGCTGAGGAGACTTTCAGTATGTTCCTGCAACAGTACAAATATATCATTACCAAAATCTGCAAAATGTCATACTCAAAAATGGGTTATAAAAAGATTATTTTATATTTTAAATTGCTAAAAAACCAGAAAATGATTTATTTTATTTATTCATATGATAATGCTTTATATATTATTATTTTTAAAAAAATCTTAATACTGTATGATTTAATTTGTTTGAAATTATTAGTTATGAAAGATTATATTGCCATATTTGCAGGGTTTTATAATTTACAATATATTAGAGAATTGGAAAATTATTCATTACTAATATTCATAACAAATAGGACAGTTAAGTGAAAATTATCATATTGCTAGTAACAAACATATTGGGAAATAATAATAATATTAATATTATTTTTTCTATATCTGGTGTTAAAGTGTGATTTTATCTACTGAAAATAGTAGATAAAGTAGCACTTTATCCGCAAGGGTTGATACAGTAGCATTTTAACAGCAAGAGTTCTTATTTATTTACATACAAAATCCATAATAACCTACTTACATACTGTGATTTTAAAATTATGTTTATTTGTAGTTGATATATTTTTTTAGTATTTGCTATAAAAAAATAGAATTATTGCGAAATCGCTCGTGAATTAAACTTTCCGATCGCCGATAAAATATAATTTCGTCATACTGGTTTCTAAAGCAACGTTTTTTGAACGATTTATAAAACAAAAAGTGGAACATTATAGTCCTCTATTTATGCGGCATTAAATTGTTCTTTGCCTCAGTAACTTCATCTAAAATATCTCGAGGAATGTATTTTTCATCAATTATAGCGAATAAGAATGTTAATGAAACCAGAAAAAAATCAATTTCAATCTGTCAAAAATTTTGCTAGGTTATCGAACAATTGCGACTTAGCCTACTTATACAAAATACGTACTGCTACAAAGTGCTGCATGTTTCTTTTAATAATTTAATATATATAGAAACCCGTATGATATAAAATTATGTATGTACCTCAGACATAAAGTGTCTTTTGGTTCACTTTTATTCATTTTTAGTCCTAGATACATCTAAATTACTGTTACGGTATTGTATATAGTAAATTAAATTCACAATCAAATTAAATTAGGAAGACGATTGTGTCCAGTTTGAAACGATAAATTACGAACGTTGTTATAAAAATGAGATCGACTGAATTAGGCCTTTAAAAATTGTGACACAATCTGAAAAATGTTTGTTATTCACTATTGTAAATCTAAAAGGGTAGCGTGGTTGAATATTTTACCTGCCAGTTCATCCCCATTAATTATATTGGTAAAATTTAATTGAAAGGAATTACAATGAATGTAATTTTGGTTGATTTGTGTTATGGTAATCATCAAGTTAAAGATTCCGCTGCACATAAGTTTGTACAAAAGAGGAAATGTTAGATGAAAATGATAAAGTAGAAGTAAAATATTCATTAGTGGACGAAATTTCTATTAAAGTAGGCAAGAAAATACATCAGATCGTATGTTTGATGATTTACTACAAGAAATACTAAAGGAGGAAAATCCACCGCAAACGGACAGTCATCTTCTGGAAAAAAACAGCGTTGACATTAAAGACAAGTGATCAGAATGCTTATGACCAGGATGATTTAGTTTCTGATGATGATATTAACTTAAGAAAATATTTTAGTTACTGTTATGGTAAGATTTATACTTGTTTAATTTGTAAATGGTTTTAAACATTCACCGTATTTGAAAAAAACTCAGATTTTCAATGCAAGGTTTGTAAAAAATTGTTTTGTTGAATAAACAATTTCAGACGGATTGTGATTTCTTTAAAAAATAGTTTGTTGCAACATTTAATTAATATTTTCTTCTTTTGTATCGTAAGTATTATTAGTACTTATTTATACAATGTAGAGAATATTGGGTTTAATATTTTCTTTTAGTACTCGTAATATTCACATTATTAATAAGAAAGTTTAACAGTATGAGTTTTTTTATTGAATTATTTTAGTATTGTTGAGAAATTTAATATCTTTGTTTGAATACGTTTAAAAAATATTAGATTCAAAATTTATTAACAATGGATAAATTTATAAAGATGGTAATAAAGAACATTGAACAAATATGACTAAATTCGTTTCTCTCTAACACGTTTTTCTAAAATAAAATTCGCAAACATATTTTTTTTGAATAATAGAGAAGCATCTCTTGTATGAAATGAACAGGCGGGTTTCAGAAGACACAGATCTTGCACTGACGAAATAAACACATTGAGGATAATCGTGGAGCAATCCAATGAATTCCGCTCGCCGCTTTATCTACTCTTCGTAGATTTTGAACGCGCGTTTGATACCCTATCGCATACCGCAATATGGGAAACATTGCGTGAAGCCGGAATCCCTATCAAAGTCATAAATATAATCAAAGAACTATACAAAAACTCCACATGCCATGTTACCCATAAAGGTAACATAGGTGAAGAAATAAAGGTACAAAATGGAGTTAAGCAAGGGTGCATACTTTCGCCTATGTTATTCAACATAGTGTTAGATCGAATCCTGAAAGCGACAACTGACACTCCACGAGGAATCAGATGGGACCTTATAAAAAGACTGGAGGATTTAGACTATGCAGACGACATCTGTCTTCTGTCACATAACTTCGAGGATATGAATCAGAAACTACGCCGTCTCGATACTGAAGCAAGAAAGGTCTGCCTTAAAATAAATATAAACAAAACAAAATACCTCAAAATTAACTCCAGAAGCAACGAAATTCTCTCTATAATGGGGGAAAGCTTTGAAACTGTGCAAGAATTTACGTACCTAGGCAGTATTATTGATGAAGAAGGCGGCACCAACAAAGACGTAAAAATTAGAATCCAGAAAGCAAAAAGAGCTTTCTGCCTCCTCAACAATATCTGGGCTTCCAGAGCGTACTCAAACAACACAAAAGTAAGAATCTTCAATACCAACGTAAAATCCATTCTCCTATATGGCTGCGAAACGTGGAAAGTGACAAAAAGCATAACCAGTCAACTGCAGGTCTTTGTTAACAAATGTCTGCACAAGATACTAAGGATATTCTGGCCGGATCAGATAACAAACACAGAACTCTGGGTAAGATCCAAACAGGAACCCATCGAAAATCAAATCTGTAAAAGAAAATGGGGATGGCTGGGCCACACCCTCAGAAAACCCAGAGATGACATCTGCAGGGAAGCGCTAGACTGGAACCCGCAAGGATCGCGTAAGAGAGGACGCCCAAAAATCACCTGGAAACGAACCATCATCGAGGAGGCAAAACGTCTTAACAAATCATGGGGAGAAATAGAAGCCATTGCCGTTAACAGAGTCAGATGGAAGAAGCTTGTTGAGGCCCTATGTTCCGAAACGGAATGATGGAATGTTATAAATATCTCTTGCATACGATGCACGTGTGAAATAATTCCAGAAATTTGCGCATTAAATTTCCTGTAATCCGATTAGGTTGATGAATTTTTCCATGTTCGCACACGAAAGATGATATCACTATAATTCTGTTTTCAATTTCGCTTAAAAATGCCTTATTTTCCACTCGTGGTTCCATTGTAATATTTTGCTTTTCCTCTTCAAGCTCTTGGAGAAAATAACATTAAAAATTCGGTTCATCTTTTTACACATTAACTATAAATAAATATCTACAAGTTAGTAGTTTATGAATTTGACAGATGTGATTCAAAGTTTTCTTCAGGCAAAATTTTTAAATAGTTGATATTGATGAACAACATTCATTTATTTAAACTTGAATTTTATTTGAAATGTGTAGTTATAAATAAATTTTGGAAAGCATTAAATAATTTCTTTTATATATTTCGAAACTGAAACGTATGAAACTAATTTTATTTTACGTAAACAAGATAGATATCAATGATTGTATAGAACACAAATGTATAATTTATTTAAAGAATTATTAAAATGTTTTTATTAGTATTTGCAGATTGTTTCATTATGAATAGTTCAATTTATTCATAATTTTACTATATAAAGTTGGCAACATCTGCTGTCATTCGACAAGGTTACTGTTAATGAAATATTTGTCAAGCGTTTTAATAAAAAAACAAAATAGTGTGAAAAGTATAGTTTCATTATTTGTTTGTTATAAAAAAGTTGTGTTATTGAATAAAGGTAAGTGAATGTTATCAATTCCTATTTGTTGCGGTTTTATATGTGTAGATGGGATAATTTCTCTTAGGATTTTGCAAAATAATTCTTGTAAGGATGAAAAGTATTTCCATATTATGAAGAATTTAATCTCAGCTGTTTTCATAAATAGAAATGTTTGTTTTTCTCTTATTTACCATCAGATGCAGAGTATGTTTACACAGGCATTTTTGTTTTTAGTATCAACAAATTTAATTGTAATTAAAGAAAATTACACAAAATCCTGTGTTATTTTTAGTACCACACTATTGTACGAGTAATTAAATTTGTGTATACTAGGGAGTAACAATACGGCTTTTCATGCTTTTGTGCATATAAAATGTGTACTTTATTTTATAACTTCATATACGATATTCTATACTTATAAACAAATTTTAAAAAAATAAAATTAATGTGAAAAAAAAAGAATTTTTTGATCATTTGTTGTTATTATAAATATTAAATACTGAACAAAGTTACTACATTTTTTTATTTGCAGAATGTCATAAGTATCAAAAGTTTCTTATGAGATATTTGTCTCAATATCCGTTTCACATAATTAGAAAATAACTTATTTTTTGTTTAAAATAATAATATTTATATCTATATTAACAATACATCGTAAAAACTACATTTTTTTATGAAATATATTTAATTTTTGTATTTCAGAAATGGTTAATATTATTTACATGTATAAATATCTATTAATAATTTTATGTACAAAAATATTATTTCATTGCTCAATTTAACTTTACTCAATAAAATCTTAGAAACCGTCCAACAAATGCATAGCAACATAATTTGATGGCGGTAACTTCAAAAATAGGTATTACAAATAATCACTTAATTAATATTAATTCTGAAAACAGCAAAAAAATGTGTTCAACACATCAAATACAGATTTATAGCTTCGGCAGCTTTTGCTTTAAAACTGATTTTTTAGTGTCGGGTTAATCAAATAACTCTATTCCTTGTCAATAATAGAACATAAATGTGCTACGGTTGAACTTTTTTTCTAGTTCGTAATTGTTTTGAAGATATGAACTTACAAATATATTTTACTTCATTTCTATTAGTTTACATCTATAAATTTGGCTAAATGGTTAAGATGTTCAAAATAAGCTATGACGAAATTAAATTCAGTTTTTTTTTTAGCCTTGGCCTTGAATTTTTGGTAGCCATGGTAATTAGCTAGTTATAGTGACTAAAATGTTGAGTAAATACTACCATTCAATTTATTTAGTGAACAACGATTATGGATGTATATAATCGAAAATGAGCAAAATTAGCTGCTACACTGGGAAATATTCCTGTTGCGAGATACCTTAGCGAAATTAAAATTTGTAGCAATGAATTGATAGACTTATTTCGAAGTATGACTGTTTCTAATTTGGACTTAATATTTCTATAAAATCTTAATTTAAATCTATGTCATCAACTTCAAATGGATTGTTTCTATCCCGAAATACGCAGAGAAGTTTAAAGAAATATTTTGTTTTTATTATTTATTATTTACAAACGTAATGTTAATAGTGTTGTTACTACAATTATAAAAGTTAACCGGGCTTTTATCTTGGAATGTTTATGTTACTTTGAAACACAAAACCGCTGCCGGCTGACGTTTGAGGTTAAGTTCAACTACCGCCGCTCGGCGCAACTCAATCCGTTAGACGCGCGTAATCTAAAACTACATTATATAAATAATACTAAATGATACAAAAATATTAGCAAATATAATAATTATTAATCTTAAACTTGACGGTTATTGTAAATTACCATATATTTTATTTAACTTTTTGCCGAAATGCCATCTGATGTTGATTAATGGAACTAAAAAACTCATAACACCACTAGTGTGTCATATTCATAACATCACTAGTGTGTTATGTTGCACTTTCTGTTGTTATTTAGCGTGTTGTTATAGCCACTTTCGTAAGTGGTCATATGAAAAGTAAATAAAATTGGATTTATCACATTCGCAAACGTCATTTAAAACATGAACTTGATTATGAATGAGCAAAATCGATGGTTCAAATTAACCATCAGTTAAACTTCGGTTACGTAAAACAAAATGGTTATACTACTTAACGCTAGTTCATAACAGTCAGTCAAAATCTGCAAACTAAGATCAAGAGTTGAGCCATGTTTATCCTATCGACCACTGACGTAGCTATAGGTTTTTTAAGGGAGGGGTTCTGGTAGGGTTGGATGAAAAATGTATGATAAAAAATTAAAAAAGAAAATTTTCAAGGTCAAACGTGTTTTAATGCAATGTAAGATAATATAAAGTTCTTTACAATGAAGCAAATTTAACAAATTCTTAAAAATTAAAATCCATTTTTTATGACAAAAACGCGTATGTACGCTCCAAAAGCGTATAGTTGCCCCTTCTACTAGACTTTATGATGCGAGATGGGAGCATAAGCAATAACTACAAAAACAGAAAATACAATGTTGCATTAAATTAAAATATTATATTACTGAGTAGTAGCAATATCATTATTCTATTAAACTGCTCAAAATAAAATGTATAATAATTAAATGTTAATTAAATTGCGTTCCTCACAAAATACGGGACAAATGGGCGTCCCGAACAGTACTTTACGGGACGCTCAAATGTTAACTGAAATAGGTGACAATCCCGAATATACGGGACGCCTGGCAATCGTGTTCCCACCGGCATTGCGGCCCATTTTTGGTTTTCATTTTAAGTAGGTACATAATCCCCTAATTTTGTAAGAAAATTATATCAAGCATAATATCAAACGTGGCAAAATATAACCGATGGGGGGGTTTGAACCCCCTAAACCCCCCCCCATATATACGTCGGTGCTATCGACCATAAGTAATACAAAAGTTATTTATGTATATTTAAATGAATAATATATTTTTGAAAATACTACATTAATATTGTAATAATTATTTTTATATTTTATTTATCAAGTCGTTGCAATATAATAACTGCACACTCGTACATACTCGCTAATTGATTATATCTAGTTTTGTACCTTTTATAAACACCCATCAAATTTAATTTGGGCTTGTATTATTACATTAATCTTTTCTTATTGATAAAATAGGGTTTTTAAATAACAAATATGTTATGTTATGACTAACACAATACGTCCCGCCATTTACCTATGTGGTTTCGTTGCCGCGAGCCTGATGTATGGTCGCGAATCTGAGGAATCCGATTCGATCCCGATCAACGCCAAATAATTCGAATATTAAATGACATAAAATTAAGCCTTGTGGTAAACGCCCGCACAATACAAATATGTCATCATCATTACCGAAATGTGTGTACAAATCAGATTAGCACACCTAGCAATGGATAATATTAAGTTCCTTTCCATAAAACTATTGTTCTATTTACAATTTTCCTTTTAAAACGTTACTATTATTAATTTAAAAAGATTATTTTTTTTGACAGTGACATTTATGTCAGTTACATACATTTTTATTAGATATTTTCATTTTTACTTACCGCCATCAGAGACTGTAGTAGTTTAAACACAGTCCGTCACAGTTTTCACACAGGGTTTTATTCTTTATTTATTTATTTGTTACATTTTAATTTTACATACGTTGAGAATAAAAAATATTTGCTTAAGATAACTACGTGCTTTTCTGAGACAAACCCTAACTCACCTCCGCAGATAGTTATCCAGCAATCCTCCCTCTCTTTCAGCATCCGCCGCCGATGGCGCCCGAGCAAACCGAACCTTGTTGAAAGAGAGGAATACGACAAGATGGCCCCACTCAACCAACCTGGCTACCGTCACAGTACGTTTAGGTCAGGTTTAAAGTTTACAATTCATTGAATATTTCAAAATCTTTTATATGTTTTTGAGATTTTTTGAAAAATATAACTGCGCTCAATTCTCATTCTAGTGAATACTACTTGTGCTCTTGTAGTGGATTTTTTTGTGTTCATTGTTCAATTTTTTTCTTTAATATTCTGCAGTCTGTTGTGTTGAGACTTTTCAATCGTTGATTCCAATCCTCTTTTATTTTATTTTGGGTTGTTACCGCAACGTTTCTCGTCTCAATTGGATTGTTTGTGAATGCGCGTTGGGTCGCTTCTTCATTTCCAGGTATTCCCGTTCGGAATGGGATAGAATTTATATGACTGATAAAGTTTTATATTTTAAATGGATTTTGATAAAAATTAAACATTCTGTTTTAAAATCGCTGCAGTATCGATGATACAGAGATAAATAAATATATGATTGTGTTAATTTATAATTTTATGAACATTATTACCTGTCATTGATGTAACAATATTTTTTAGAGAAACAAAATATTGTTATGCTATTTGTTTTTTAAAGCACCTAAACAATTAGAATTTGAAGTATCTTTGTAAAGAATTCAAAGTTTACGGTGGTATTATTTGGAATTTGTTTTTTAATATTTTTATTGTTACTAGCTCCATTGTTTGATTTTATTCATTGTGGATTTTTTTTTGTTTTCGGCAGTAGTTGATAGACAGACATATTACTTTTTGAATACAACATTCTTCATTGCGAAATAATTTCAAAATTAATTATATTGGCCGCTAGTATGAACAAGTGATTCATGGTGATTAACGAGCATTTGACTAGCATTGTTTTATCTGTCAATTATGTATTGTATTAGAGAAAAAAAATCTATAACTATTATATTGATATTTTTAAATATACAGGATGGTGACCGGCACAGCCGAACATAGGACTTTAAATCAGGCCTTCGTAATTTTCTGCTTCACTAATTATTTTCGGAAGGAACACTTCAATTGTGTGCCTTTTAACGGCAGAAATTAGTTATGAAAATGTCGAAAATCGCCCAAATCATAGCTATAACCACCACCCTGTATATATGTATATATTTACAGGTATTTTGAATATAGGGGACTTAACCTATCGAAAAGTAATTTAATTCCAAAGTAGTAATTTTCAGGTGATGTGTCGATTCCAGATAAACTTCTATTGGCCAGGATCGTCGGTTGTTGGAATAGGATCAAAATAAATAATCAACTCCTCATACGTATACGTTTCGGCGTTTATTACACCTTCATCATTGCTAAATCGAAGAAATAAACATATAAATACTTTGTACATAAGCATTATAAACAATTCCAAACAAAGAATACAATAAAATTCAAATTACCTGTGAGTTGGTTATGGATAACAATTTTTTTTTTATAAATTTAACAATTAATATGTCGGGCATCTTTTTGAAAGGAAAACAAGACTAACGTTGATTCATACAAAGTCTTTGAAGAATAAAAACAAGATTAAATATATTGTATAAATTTAAAACAAATTGATAACATTTCGACAGATCTTCTGTATCAGTATCAGTATTCATAAGTTTTTGCAAAATGTTAATGTTGCATGTAGGTAAGTATGGATAAAATATACAATATTTGAATTTCGTGTTATGTAACATTTTCTATTCAAAAAATACTTTATATTTTGTTTTAGTTATTTACCATGTGTGAATTAGAAAATAATTGGTAACTCTTTTTGATTTGAAGTTTTAAACTTAAATGCTTCCAGTGCAGCGGTTTTTTTATACTTCGCACAAAATTAAAAAGATACTTGCCTAAAAAAATATTATTTTGCAGTTATACACTGCAATTGTGTGTTTTGTTTTTGCGACGTATAACAAGAAGAATATAATTAAAATTTGTTACAAATGATATCCAAATACGTAGGTACTGTCTGCAGCAACTTTTAAGATATTTGAATTCATCACTCTTAAAATTATCATTTGTGATATGTATTTATTGAAATCAAAAGCAGAATTTGTAGCACATTTCATAAAAATATTACTTGGTGCTATTAATAAAGTAACTATGAATCCTCTTAAATATTGTAAAACACGTGAATTTTTCAATAAAATTTAAAATTTACCTTTTACTTTAGGTAAATTATTGTGTGCTACTTGTTTTTCCTAGTAGTGACTACATCTTTTAACGACTGAGGCAGATATACCAAATTTTCTCCGGGGGCAAAAGTAGCTATTTTTATCCCACGTGAAATAATCCGAACAATTACATCTGCCGGATTTAATATACATAATTAAGCATATTTACGAGCCAAGTCTATATTTAATAATACAAATAAATGAATGTTGAACATTTGTTTAGAAGTTTGTCGCTAAAGAAAAGTCAAAAAAATCCAAGGCAACTGTAACATTACAATTTATATTATTTAAGGATGTTT
The DNA here is from genome assembly GCA_951394225.1 of Harpalus rufipes. NCBI lineage: Eukaryota > Metazoa > Arthropoda > Insecta > Coleoptera > Carabidae > Harpalus > Harpalus rufipes. Next base: position 4,127,364 of record OX596275.1, read on the forward strand.
TTCAGCGTTCCCCTCACGCCACAATTTTTCTCCTGGGAAAAAATTCGTAATCTTTTTCCCATATATGAAATAATGAGGATATTTTGTGTATCAATTAACTAGAGTTAATTATGTTTTATTTTATTCAGTGAAAGTTATTGTAGAGAAGATACATTGTCTTTCTGCTTCAATATTCCTTACCGAATCGTAGGAGCTGTACTGCATTTTATTATGCCTATTTTTAAAAAGATTTGATGAAAAATATTAAATTTTGTTATTTTTATTTCATTATTAATTTTGTTTGTTAAATTTTAGCCTCATTTGGGATGTGTAGACACCATTGTTATTTGGTAGTACAATTATTATTATTCGTATTTCGGTAATATTTCAGTATAATGATTATTTTTTTTTAATTTGTTTCAAGCTCATTAGCTCATACAAATGGATTGACAATTTATATATAAAACGTATCATTTTTTTGCATAAATAATACCAGATGAAAATACTGATACAATAAAACTAAATAAAACCCTATACGATACAATAGTGGTAAATACTTATACAGAATACAAAATAATTACACATTGATTCCACTGTACGTTCATAATACATAATATAAACATAAAAAATAAATTCAGAGTTGTACTAAAATTTTAAAAAAGATTTCATGAAAAATATTAAATTTTGTTATTTTTATTTCATTATTAATTTAGTTTATTGAATTTTTGCCTCATTGTGTAGACACCATTGTTATGTGGTAGTCCAATTATTATTATTCATTTTTCGGTAATATTTCAGTATTATGATTATTATTATACTTCAATATTTTTGTCGAATTGCGAGGGCTGTTATTTTTATAACAAATATTTTAGAATTTTTTTATAGAAAATATTGATATTTTATTAGTTTTACTATATTATTAATTTTGCATATATTAAATTTTGTCTAATTCACTATTATATTCAGCTGTTTTCATTTTTCATTTAAGCCACTATCTTTTGATGTTTTCTATTTCAAAGTGGACACCGTTAAAATGAACATTTCTATCTTATTGACGAGTTTAGTTTGCAATGATTTTATCATTATTATTCATATGTCGGTAATGTTTCAGTATAATGACAAGGTCTAAATTAATTTTAGAATACTATTTTATAATTACTTTTAAGGACAAGATGTTTTTGAGGAACTAAATCCGGAAAATATGCAGGATGATCAATAAATTAAAAAGTTATTTCATTATAATTTTTTTGTGATGATTAACAAACATTTTGTGAATAGCTGATTTGTCTTTCAAAAACAACACACCTTTGCAACGTTTTCCTCGTTGTTTACACAATTTTGGCTCCAAGTTTTGTTAAGAAGAAGCAGTAATATTATCGTGCAACATACTATTATGTAGTATTTTTTTGGTGTAATTAATTTTATCATTGACAGCTGAGGAATGTCTATATTTTTGATGGATCTCAGTTATGAATACGCGATTCAAAAGTTTGAATCTTCCATTACTTTTTGGATAATATTTTTATAATAATAATATATGTAATAATGTTTTCCAGTGTGGGCAGAGAAATCGGTCTTATTTTTATGTTTTTTTTTTCCATGCTTTAACGGTGTAATCCTGTTTTTTATATTCGAATAAGAAGAACATTGATGTTTTATAGTTGTCATGTTATCAATAAATATTTCTTTGAAAGATTTGAAGATTTAAAAAAATTTAAATACGCATTTTTTTTTTAATATCCAAGGTTGTACCAATTCATAAATCTGGCGATAAAAATGATCCAAATAATTTTAGACCAATTTCTATTCCATTTTTTTTTAATTATAGAAATAGCATTAAAAAAACAAGTTACTTAATTATTTCAACAAATTTATCATTCCAAATCCAGATCACTTTTTGTGATTTGTCAAAGGCTTGATTGTGTGAATCATGAAATTTTGCTGTCTAAATTACAATATTATGGAATCCGAGGAAATGGAATTAAGTATGATCACCAGCTATTTAAGTGACATCAAAGAAAATTCAACATGGTGTCCCTCAGGGCTCCGTCCTCGGTCCTTTACTATTTATCATTTATATAAATGATGTAGCATCTAATATACAGTTAGCAGACACAGTATTATATGCTGATGGCACTACATTTATTCACTATGATAACAATCCAACAATAAATAAAGCTTCTGAGAAGTTCTCTGCAAATAAATGGCAAAATTAAAATTGTCGTTTTTTGCAAAAATGTCATAATTTTGTTAAAAATCAAAATGAAAACTGTAAATTTTTGGGCTTCATATTACAGCCAAATATCTTGTGGGAAGAACATATTCACTATGTAGTCATTAAAATACAGAAGAATATATTTGCTTTAAGCTATTAATTTTGTGTCATTCAGTATAGCGAAAACAATCTATTACACAACAATTCATGCTAATATCCTATTTGGAATAATTTTATGGGGAAACTCCAATTGGGCTGTTAGAATTTTTGTACTACAAAAACATTTCGTGTTTTATATAAAGCAGTACACAGAGACCATTGTAGAAATTTATTCATTGATCATCAAATTATAATTTTATCATGTATATATATTCTACATATTGTCATTTTTATAAAAGAAAATATTCATAAATTAGATAAAAACAGCAGCTTCCATAATTACCCTACTAGAAGAAAGGACGATGTTGGATTGAAATTTACTAAATCTAATAAGGCGGTCACCATATTATATAGGTAGTTAAATTTTTAATAAACTACGTAATGATTTTCTTTCAGACTAAAACTGAAAAGTTTTTTGTCTAAAACATTTTATACAATACAAAAATATCTGGACATATTTTGATGTATTCATTATTATTCTGTTTGTTTTCTAATTTTATTTATAATACTTTGTATTACTTTTGCCTAAATAAAATTATTATTATTATATTTATAATTTTGTCAAACTTTGAACGTAGATTGATTCATATTTAACATAAGTTGTAACAGTCGAAGTATCACTTAAATTTTTCTATACAGAAAATCTAAATTTTCTTGGTGACGACCTTATAATTCGGACTATTTCAGTGACAAAATCTTCTGAGACTTAAACCATGAACTGGTAATTTACAAAGTTATGTACTTTTTATTGTTTCACAAATTTATGTAATAAATATCGGCATTTTTGTCTCGGTGGCTTTCATCAAACTAAGTACAATCATAAATAGAACAATATTCTCAATGGTGATTTGGTATCAATCTTCTCATTGAATAATAAAATACTTGGCATTGAAACTGTTTTAATTTCTTGGTTTTCCAATAGATTCATTTTTAAATCCTTTTCTGCAATATGCAGTTTTATAAATTTAATAAAATTTGAATGTTTTCTATACAGTAAATAAAAAAGTCACGTGTGTTTTTATTTTCTAATTTGTGGCTGATATTACATATATTCGTAGTGTTAAAAATTTGTGGTAAAATTTTGTTTTTTTTCTTAATTTTATATATTTTTCATTAATACAAGATTTTATATACTTTAACGAAACGTATAAATAAACGATAAACAGATAATACTATTGTTGTCCAACGTATTTGCACATTTCAAACACAATAATTGAAACACAATATTAAAATATGCAAAATACTTTTTTACTGACTTGAAATTTGTGACGTCACGTCCCTATTCTTCACTCTTTTTGAGAATATATATTTTCGCTTACAAATGTACACATTTTTCATGCTTGCACCGTATATTACGCCCCTGCACTCCACACAACACCGGATATCCGATGCGGAGCGCACCTACCGGCAAGTGCTATAACTACGGAAGACGCGGTCGCTCGTAGAAATAAGGCTGGGAAAATTCTTTCATACATGACGTGAATTATTGTTAGAGTATGGAAAATTAATTAGTAGTAAGATTTGTTTTTGTACAAGTTTCAGTTAAAAATAATTTATATGAAATAATCTATGGTTAGTGTCATGGTTCAGTTATTTTGACAAATATTTATTAAATAAAAATATGTGAAATTTTCAACTCACAGACAGAAACAACAAAATTTTGTTACATTTCATTATGTTTAAATTTAAAGATTTATTGGTAATTACAGCAAAAACTAAACAGTCAAGTAGGATTTCTTCATGGCAACAGGAGACACTTTACACAAATATCAAAAGATTGCTTTTAAAATTGAAATAAAATATCCCATTATTTTTAAACTTTGGCTTAAAATTTCTTTGTTTTCCACACCTAGTTTGTGTCCAATTTGACAAAAATATTTTCTTTTTTATCGGCTGTGGTGTTGGTAAATCCTTTTTTTTAAAGGTTGAGAAATTTCAATATAATTATTTTCTTCACAAGTGTTGCTAGTGATCTCGTGCTAGATTTTTTTTTGGTTTTATTACAATTTAATTTTTATGAGGTGTTTAACTCAAATTTCATATTTTTACGATATTTCTATTGTATATTGGTGAACCCTAACATTAGCAGTGTTGAATATCTTTATTGAAAAGCAGATTTGTAGAAGCAGAAATGATAGTAAATCATGAAATGGATAGTCAATAATTTGTACAGTAAACAGTAAACCATTGAAAAAACTTAATAGAAATATATGCTTTTTCCACTAACTTCTTTAACCCCTTGAAAAGAACATTTTCCGTTGAACAGCGGCCACGTATATAAATGCTTCTTTCACTTCTTGGTCTGAAGTGAATCGAAGACCCTTTAATGTTTTTTCTGAATATATTAAACAAGTGATAGTATGAAGGGAAGAAATCGGGAGTGTATGAAGGATGAGCCATTATATCAAACATGAATATGTGTTCGAATTGTGTTAGTAAACACTGTTCATTGTTGTATCCTTTTCTATAAATGTTCCATTACATGGAATTGTGTTTTTTTTTAAAAAACCTTTAAGAATCAGTTTTCCAACAATATGGCTTCTCACGGTGGCACGGATACAAGTGGTCCAATTTTCAATGACTGCCGCATAGATCCGGCTGAATTTGAGCGATGGCATTGGTTATGTTAATTTTAAGGGCATGGGTCAATTGCGGCTTATTGGCATAGACCTGCGACTTCAGGAAACCCTACATGAAAAAGTCTAGCGGGGTCAAATCGCACGATTTTGATGGCCAATTCACGTCACCTCTGCGAGAGATACCCTCAAATCGTTCATGCAGAATGTCCATCGTGGCGTCCGCTGTGTGGCACATAGCGCCGTCCTGCTGGAACCACATGTCGTCTACCTTCATATCGTTCAATTTGGGTCAAAAGAAATCGGTTATCATCGTTCTGTAGCGCTCGCAGTTGACGGTGATGACCTCACCAACGTCGTTTTCAAAAAAGTACGGACCAATGACGCCGCCGGTCCAAAATCCGCACCAAACTTTTTGTAGATTCATTACCACCTGGTAAACCTCGTGTGGGTTGACGTCCCATATACGGCTATTGTGCTTGTTAACATAGCCATTCATCCAAAAATGCGCCTCGTCGCTAAAGATGATTTTTCGGCCTAAATTGGGGTCCTCGTCGCCAAGTTGAAGTCTGTGAAAGACCGAGTTCTTGTGCACGGCGAGGTATTGACTGCCTCGGGTTCTCTTGCATATTTTCATTTGGCCACCAAACGTTGGAGAGTCGACTTTGAAGGGGCACCGCAGCTGCCGTAAAATGAGCACAACGCGCGCAGCGTTTGCACTAACGCTCATTTTGATAATAAAGTTTTATCATTTGGATGTGCTGCTCAATCGTATAACTTGCCATGGTTCTTGGTGAGAGAATAATAAACAACAGATTAGACACACGCCACAAAAACAGCATCGCCGCCACAGGCTGCTAACATCGACCCGCCCCAATTATAAAACCCTATATAAGGATATTTCCATTCGAATTTGATGGATTGCGAATTCTGGTACATCTTCCGACCGGATCACTGAAATTTTCGTCATAATCATTTTACAATTTGATTGTTCTACAGTCATATTTGGTTCCTATAAATGTTAAGATTGTCTCTGTCCCGAACTAACAACATTAAACCTACGCAAAAATAATAAGGCGAATGCAGTGTCGAATAACATTGCTACCAGTTATTGACTTAGCGTTGAATCGAATTTTCAAAAGCACAATTTCTCTTTTTATTTCGTTGTTATAAATAAGCTGAAAAATCTCGATTGAAAAATAAAAAATTCTTTTCCTTGTCAAAACTTTCAAGGAATTGTAACTTAATAAAAATAATAAAGTTTGTGTACATTTTTTAAAGGAAAATTATAAAATAACTACATCATTATAATAAACAAAACGGTATAAAAACTTTTGTGGGAAATGTTTCAAGTAATTAACTCCCACGACTGCTTTGTACGAGTTTTCAGTGAAATGTAAGTAAAAAGGTGTAAAATTAATTAAACGTATTTACGGAAAAAACTAAATATGTTTCAATAAAATTTATTTCATATTTCTAAAGCGAATTCCAAGAAATACTTGTTTGCAAGCAATTTCAATATAAAATAGAAGTTTCTTTAGTGGAAGAAATTATTTTGCACAATATTTTAACAACAATAATTCAATTACCGTATGACTTCAAATCTTCTAGCATATTTTCACTGATCGAATTGCAAAATTAAAATTTTAACAAATTCCGTATTATTTATACAAGCTGGCATTGAACTTTTTTATTTATAATTTTATAATTTTCTTGATTTATTTGTAAACTAGGTTTTGTCTCTTACGTTTTTGTAATTTATTTCTTTAATAAAAATGCAATTCAAACATATCTTTGAATTCGTAATTACACGTAGATTCCATTTGAACATGAAAGTTAGTCACTTCCGGTTTTAATATTTGTGAGTCCTTAAGCCTAGTTTACAAATATATCAAGAAACTTAAAAAAAATTAAGTGGCCCGTTTTTCAGTGAAATACTGTATATTTTGTTCGACGTAGGATGATTATAATTTATTGAAACATAGATACCAACTTTTGGGTATAGTAATTGTGTATAATTTAAATTTATGAACGTTTGAACCCAAAATATTATAATATAATGAATTCAAGGTATTTATCATTCTTCATATTACATATATATTCTATGTATCTATTTATTGAATTAAAAGAAAAGTTATATTATTTGTTGAAAATAAGTAAATATTCATAATAAACTTAACACTGTACAAATTAATTTATATGGGATATATTTATCTAGTTGACACTAACTGCGATGACTAAATTTATTAGTAAAACAACCCAAAATATAGTAATTCCTGTACTTAACAACTTTAGACATATTATGTTAAATATTAGGTATGATAATTACTTCACATATTTGTACAAATATTGATATGTATTACATATAAATACATATAAAAGTAATAAATATAATTACAATAGTATTTTACAGTCGTCAGGAATTCGTAACTATTATTTTGATAATATTATATTGATCATAACGGTAAACATATATTGCATACGAACGATTTTTATATTTCAATATGATGAGTGTCTGATCGCGAATCTGGGGACCCGGGTTTGGTCCCGATCGACGCCAAAAAATCGAATTTTAATAGCACGAAATTAACCTCTGTGGTGGCCTCTCCATGCCATCATATTGAGTGCCAGTGAGGTGACGACTGGTATTTAAATTCGGGTATAATTTTCTCTGATGTACCAGACCAGATTTTTTCAATTTTTATTCATATTAAAAAAAATGTTTTATTATTCATTTTTTGCTACAAACTTTTTTCGAATTGATTCCCAATTTATGTGACAGAAAAAATATATTTAATCGTTTTTGACAAAGATGTATAAACTATAGTTATATCTACTACTCCCTAAAGCCAACCAGACTCGAGAGCTTAGCTGCAACTCGTGTTTAACTTATCGCGATGTGCCATGTTGATTTCAGTACATATGTTGTGTGCCAGCTTTGTACAGGGGTTTCACAAGTGTGACGAAAATAATAAAGAAAGAAAGAAAGAAGATGGAATCAATATTAGATGTACGCAATTTTTATTCGATGCAAGTACTTAAATTTGGAAACAGATTTTTGTATTGAGTACAAAATATTAAAAATGTATTCATGAATTACTAGATATTAATGTAAAAAATTCAATAATAAAAAAATTGTTTGATTTATATAATTTTTAATATTTTTATACAATTGTGTGAAAAGTGAACTAATCTCACTTTGTAAATAACATTTTTAAATGCACACATTATTTACAAGGATCATAAAGTTGTCACTGTAATGTTTACTGAATATTATAACAGATTTACAATTTTTTGTAAATTATTATTATTGTAAAAGTGATATTGAAATGACTTTTATTTAAAAAAAATATCTTTTCTCCTCTTTTATAACCAAAATGTTCATTGTTGTTGTTGATTCAACATTGTTTATTACAAATGTTCTGGTAGACTTTATGCCTGAGGTTTCTTAACTGTAAGAATTACGAAAACTATGATTACTTCACAGATTTTCTGTAAGCTACAGACGTTATAGAGAATATGCGGATATAAAGTTGATCAGTTTTGGTATATGTCGTTGTTAGGTAAAGGAAAAAAATATGAAAAATAATGTTTGATGAGTATTGTATATTTAAATAACAAGTATAATTTAGTATTTCAAAATTATTTTTCATCTTTCATCAATGACACTTCGTTTTAATTTCTCATCTTCAAAATATAACAAAATTGAAAAACAAGAGTTAAAAAATCAGGTTTTTTGTTTTTTGTTTTTTTATTTTCATCCATAGTTACATTTTTTTGTGACATACCGCGGGTTTTAATCCTACTGACGTCAAACTTGAAACTTTTTTTGATAATTTATTTATTCATGAAATATAATCTTGGAATATTTGAAATTAATACCTATTCGTAAAAGAGTTACAGGTCGTACTAAAAATCACATCAATATTTCACTAATTAATCGTTTTTGATGGTTTCTAAATTCAAATATTAACATTTTTATGATATCTGTACTGTTTCTGTATGCTCTAACGCACATTTCTTGAATAAAAAGTTTGAAAACTATTATTCATATTATGTGCCACAAATGAAAAAAACCTAGATATTATATTTTCAATTTAATCGTAAACCAAACTTTAAATTGTTTTTCTTGGAAATACAACTTTAAATATGTTCGATATATTATAAAAATCAAAGATTATTAAATTTTCTATAATTTTGTGTTGATACTCCTAAATACTCGTATTTTAACAAATGTACAAAAAAATATTGTATCCTACGCTTTAAAAATAAACACATTTTCTTGATTAATTGTTTGATATATATAAATACAGTGATAATTAAATTGGACTAAAATAAAATACTGGCATATGAAAACAAACTATATATTTCTCCAATAAATAATAATATAAATTGAAAAAGGCTGAAGGTAATGTGTCGATTATATTTTATTTTTAGCACAATTTGTAGGACGTTGTCATTGCTCTGCAATGACAATTATTTAGAGGATATTTTCATATGTAATTAATAGGTATTCTGACTTTTTACTTCCTTGTACGTAAGTAAAGGAAGTATTGTAATCGCGAAAAATTTCGGTTTTCAGATTTCAGCGGAAATATCCATTTTGATCATCCCTGAATCCATTTTGACTAATTTCCTCGTGACGTCTGTACGAACGTATCTCGCATAACTCAAAAACGGTAAGCCGTAGAAAGTTGAAATTTTGTATTTAGGACTCCTATAACATCTAGTTGTGCACCTCCCTTTCTGGTTATTACACAATTTCCAGAAGTGGTACTTTACATGAAGCCTATAATAGATTTTAATGAAAAACTCTTTTAAAATATAATCCAAAACTTTTCAAATTTGGTATACAAGACTTTTATGTCAATCGAAATAACATAATAGATTTTGGTTAAAATAGGCTAACCGGAAGTGGTACATTACTTGAAGTTGTTAACAGTTTTTCTTGAATAAAATGATTTTTTTTTTATTTTAGAAATAAATGCTTCAAATAAAAGTTTTAGAGAATTAATTTCTGCGTCTAGCACATCAAGTATTATTAAATTAACCCTTTGTATAAGCGAGATATGTAAATTTAAAAATTATATACTTTTTTGTTTTTGTAATAAAGCTTGCTATGGATTAGGACAAAAACATAAAAAAAATGTTCATGTCAAATTACGTTAAATACGTGCAATTTTATGATTCGTACAATAACAAATATTATATTTTTATTGTGAAATTAGTTATATTCATTGTTGTAATCAAATATTTCTTTGTTGTAATCAAAACTCTCTTTAAAAACTTCCTTTATGGTCGCTATATATCTTACTGTTTTGAAGTTAAAATTAATATTTTGTAATTTATTTATTATAAAAATATGTATAGTTTAATAATCGTACAAGGAAGTCGTGTGGTGTCCACATCAGATTTTTTTAACATACTTTAACCTAACCTAATGTAAAAAAAACTGAGGCAAAATACTATGTATAGTTGAACATACTTTCTGAAAATTGCCACTTTCTTATTTATTTGTATGTATTAATTGTCCGTCCTAATAGTAGGTAAAATGAAAATATGCATAAAAAATAAATATTAACTATTATATTTTTAATAGGAATACTACAATAAATTAAATAAAAAATTAAAGTCACACTGTAGGTATATAACATTCATCTGTTCGTATTAATAAATCATCGGAGAATAACATTTTCATATATAAAATTATAAAATAACAAATACGTAACATAATAAATGATACATAAAATTCACATAAAAATTAAATTACGAAATATAAAATACATATAGAAGGTATTAATTAATTGCTTGAATTATTATTGCACTTAATAATTGTATATTTTGGAAATAATATGTATTTTATGCAATGATTATTGCTTATTAATATTATCTTAATAATTGTTCTATGTTTACTCAACAATTCATTTTCACTACCGTAATTAATATGTTGATTTAGATTATAAGTGAATCTCTCTTCGAGAATGTATTTTTAATATATTAATATGAAATTTAAAAAACTACAGTTCAGCATTTTATTAAAATAAAACAACTATATCTCTATGATATATTGATATATTTCATTTATCTTCCACAAAAAATTTATATGACATTAATCATCTTGTTACAAATAATGAATGAATAATTTATTATTGCTTAATTGATTTTTCTTAAAAAAATTATTATATCCTTCTTTAAGACAATATTTTTTAAATTTTTTTTCGAGTATTTTCTTGTTATTGGTATATAAATTAATTTTTATCTTGTCCTATAATTGAGCTTTGCATGTTGGACAGTATACTTTAAAATGAAATAAAATAAATGAAGACAATATAACTATTATCAATATCAGTTTTATAAAACATCTTCATAAAGTGACATACATATGTATATAAAATCATAAAAATATTACATCCCTGCTATAATAAATGATACGTAAAATAAATCAAATTACGAAATGTACAATACATATATTTGGTTTTTATTAATTATTTTATAAATCGCGTATTATACCGCAAATATATATTGTTCGTTTCACGGATAAATTCGCAATTTGCTTTTTGCAGTTTGTACTTGTATAACTTAGACTACACTTGGTAATCTCTGGGTGTTTTTTTTTTAATTGTTTATAATACCCTGCAATGTACCTACAGTAAAAATTTTGAAAGATGTCCGATCAATGTCGTCTGCGAATGACAAATTCAGTAGTGTCGTTAGCTTAGTTTTTATGAGGGTACGTAAGATACTACTGCTATTTTTACTTCCTGGTACGTAAGTAAAGGAAGTATTGTAATCGCGAAAAATTTCGGTTTTCAGATTTCAGCGGAAATATCCATTTTGATCATCCCTGAATCCATTTTGACTAATTTCGTCGTGACGTCTGTACGTACGTATCTCGCATAACTCAAAAACGGTAAGCCGTAGAAAGTTGAAATTTTGTATTTAGGACTCCTATAACATCTAGTTGTGCACCTCCCTTTCTGGTTATTACACAATTTCTAGAAGTGGCACTTTACATCAAGCCAATAATAGATTTTAATGAAAAACTGTTTTAAAATATAATCCAAAACTTTTCAAATTTGGTATACAAGACTTTTATGTCAATCGAAATAACATAATAGATTTTGGTTAAAATAGGCTAACCGGAAGTGGTACATTACTTGAAGTTGTCAACAGTTTTTCTTGAATAAAATGATTTCATTTTGATTTTAGAAATAAATGCTTCAAATAAAAGTTTTGAGAATTAATTTCTGCATCTAGCACATCAAGTATTTTTAAATTAGCCCTTTGTATAAGCGAGATATGTAAATTTAAAAATTATATACTTTTTGTTTTTGTAATAAAGCTTGCTATGGATTAGGACAAAAAAATAAAAAAAAGTTCGTCAAATTACGTTAAATACGTGCAATTTTATGATTCGTAAAGTAAAAAATATATTTTTATTGTGAAATGAGTCATATTCATTGTTGTAATCAAAACTCTCTTTAAAAAGAACCCGGTTAGATTATGGTCCCTATATATCTTACTGTTTTGAAGTTAAAATTAATATTTTGTAATTTATTTAATAAAAAAATATGTATAGTTTAATAATCGTACAAGGAAGTCGTGTGGTGTACACATCAGATTTTTTTATTATAAAAAATAGATTACAGTAAAAGCATTCTAAATTCAAAAATAAGTCTAGTAAGTTTATAAGCAAATGTAAAACCAAATATGTTAAAAATAAGATGACAGTGTCAAATTTAAAAATTTGTAAATTAAAGTTTGCGGAACATTGTAATATCTTGGACATGTAACTCGTGATGTAATTATCTTCAGAGAGGTTTGATATAGTAAGCGAATACAAGATTCGAGTTCTAGTATTATGTTGCTTTTGTTGCTTATTGTATGAACATATTGCATTTCTTGTTATTCTATTCCAATGCTATGGAATAGCCAATTTGAATCAGCCAATCATGAGCATGATTGTACATACATGTTATTTGCATATTCCCAATATAACTTACATGGAGTTATATTTATAACAATACAGAAAATCTTGCCAGGGTTTGCAATTAGTGGTAATATGCATTTATTTGTTGCAGGTAAGCCTACATATTTATTGCATTCATGATCATCAATTTCGTATTTCGAAAGGTCATCAATGGTGAGTCGAAAATTCCTTAAAAATATGTATTGTATTGTATGCATTGTATTCTGTAAATCGTATTTCAGTGTTTATTTTGAACAAAAGTCTTTAAAATTTAAGTCTTTTGTACGGAGACATCATCAGGGAGTTTATTTTTAAAATTGGTAGATGTACAAACGGTTATTCATATCATACATAATATTAATATGGATATTAGCATGTTTCTATAGATTTTTATGAAATGTTATATCCTAAGCTAATTAGTGCAATTGTGTTTTGAATTTCTAAAAATACAATGAAGAGAAATGAATACGGATTTATTTAGATTCAGATGTATATATTTTTATAAGCTATTGTGAATGGTTTTTAAGATTTTAAATTTGAAGTTATTGAAGATTGCTTACACTAAGCCATCTTATTGACATTCAATGGCTTGTATTTATAAATAAGGATGTTGTGCATTTTCTACGTATAATATTGATCAAAATATATATTATGAAAACTCTTTCTGTATAGTTCCATAATTTATATATTTAAAAAACAAATAATAACTTTTATAAATTACAAAAATATTGAAATACAGTATAAAATAAATAATTAATTTATATATCATTTTTATCTTCCGTCACCTTTAGATAAGGAAGGTATTGTCTTTCGTCAAAAATTTCGATAATGAACAAGCACGTTTTGGTGTCCTTAGAATGCGAATTTACTATTTTTACAATGATGTCTGTATATGTGTGTGTATATGTGACGATCGTTTCGAATCACAACTCCAATACCACGATTTCAAAAATTATAAGTTTTTTAAAGATAATCTTTAATGTTCCTTTTAAATTTATTTATGGGTAATATACGTACAAGTTCTGTAAGATTATTAAATAAAGTACACCCAATATTTGATGGTAAGTTTCTTGATATTTCTAGTTTTATATTCTTTGAGTGTATATTGTTTCTGTTTCTGGTATTATAATTGTGAAAATTTAGTTCTTTAAAATTTTCTTTGAAATGAACCATGGTGTAACAGATGAAGATACAAGATAGAGTTAATATTTTTTCAGAAAGAAAGAAATTTCTGAAAGAATGTCTACTATGTACTTCGTTCAATATTCTTAGAGATTGCTTCTGAAGTTTAAATATTCTTTCAGCATGAGATGAATTATATAGGGTACCATTTAAAATAATAGAATATTGATCTACCGTTTGAGAACTACAGATTGATTTTTGGTTTGTTATTACTGATAAATTAGGCCCTTATTCTTGATCATTTTTTGTATATATTTTCTCTCTTCGTATATCTTCCATGGAGCTTTCAGTTTCTCAAAAGCAAAGCATTAGTTGCAAACTAATTTATTATAGTATTCAACAATTTTGAGTAAATAAATTTAGATTTTTTAAAAATTTACAGCATAATGCAATATTTTCTTAAATAAATATGTAATACTCAGTTTTTGGAGACCTCTAAAATTTGAGGTACTAGGCTTGTGCCCAAGCGGCAATCCTCTACTGGCATTGTGTATCTGAAGACATATACCATTTACGGCCGGTTGTTCCATTTATAGTTAAATATTAGGTTAAAATTTAATCTATTGATAACTTCAGTTTGCGTTGTTCCACTTATGGTTAAAAGTTACCAGGAAGATAAATTTTCGTTAACGGCAAGATAACTAACTACCAGTTAACAATTTTATCCAAAGAATATCGTACCGAGTGCACACGCATGGAAACACGAAGTGAAGATATGGTATGGAACGTTTGTGTTGTTTTGATGATATAAGCTGTTTGTTAATATTAATAATTATTATAATAAATCAATACAACAGTAATGATGAAGCATTGAATTTCATTTTTGATAATATTAATTTTCGAAAACAGTATACAATACGAGAATGATAATTTTGAAAAATAGGATGATTCAGAATTTTTGAGGTTTCGAATGTCAAAGAATACAGTTCTTTCTTTGTTAAATAAAATGGAAGACCAAATCTTGGTCTATTAGGCATAATTTGAAAAATAAACACTTATTTATCTACTTTTGTTTTTCTGAATCACGAATCACGAATCATCTTCCGTATACCAGTTGTTGATAGCTTTATGATTTTATATCGTGGATGCTGGCCACAACTAAAACGAAAATAATTTATAATTGATTCCAGATTATGTCTTTTTTCTTTCCAAGTGACGGAATCTGTCTTCCTGGACTCAATTATATTTTTATATTTGTCGACTAATTTAACTAAATTAATTATTTCCACGGTAGTAAAATAAACTGCCCTTTCTTTGTCTATAAATTTATATTTATCATTTTTTCGTAATGTTCAAACTGTGATTTAAACTATAACTGCACTAAAACACAGATAAGAGAAGAAGAAACCAAATTTATATTAAAATTGTAACAGCCAAGTTGCCAACTTTTCAAAAATAACTCTACTCTAAACACAATTTTAATCTTTCTTATAGCAAATTGGCAGGACTATATCATTCATTAAATTATATACCAATAAGAATGCGTAATTTTCCTTAGTTACCACGTATTATAGCGGTTATTATTAAGTAACCATGGTGAACGAATATACGAACCTTTGTATATTCGAATATACCTACCTTCGTATATTCACTTATAGATGCGTTTGGTTATTTTGTTCTATGTACTCCGAACTGGCAATGTCATTTTTAATTATATTTACGGACATGATCTTTTTCATTCGACCACAGTATCGAGTATATAAATGAATCTGTAGTTAGACTTCAAGGAGGAAAATCGTGCGTTGTATGCTTTAAGTAGACATTTAAAATCACACTGACAACTCGAAGTGCACCGAAACAAATAATTGAACGCATCTGACAGCAAGGCATTATGGAAGTAAAAATTTGACAAGTAAACAAAAAATATTTGGATCACAAATCTAGAACTGCACTGTTGCTAGTTTATTTGAAATACAAGCATTTATTTTGAAATACGAGCATTTCAATGTAATATTACATACTACTACAACTATATTTAAAAAGATAGATGTAGCATACAGTTTGACGTTTCTGTCAAAATAAAATAGACCACAGGTCTACGTTAAATTTACTATTTATTTTTTATTCATGATATAGTCTACCTGTATACAACTCGACGATCAAAAATTCTCGAAATACTCAACGAGTTGCCTATTATAAAACATCATGAAGCAACCCAAAAATCTGATTGTCTAGCTAAGACGGTAGAATATATTTATCTAATAGATAGTAAACTGCTACTTTATCAAAATATGGAACAACCGGGCCTTAGTGATTTTACATGTTAACTGGTTGGTAGGTTTATATTATCTTGAATACGCAATGAGCTAAAGCCTAAATAATTTCTAGCTCTCAATTCTTTGAAAAAGGTTTAAGACTTGAAATATATGTATTTTACATTAATTTTAAAAAATATTAAGTTTTTGAATGAATTTCTAAAACTTTTATTGGATTATTTCTGTGACGTAACATTTAATTTTGCTCAAGGATAGTGTACAAAAGCAAAATGTTATTAGTAATTGGTAAAATCTTTTTGCTTCGTCAATTTTATCCTACACTTATTAATTGCCTCATAAAACAAAATTATTGCATCTTACAAATTTTTTAAACTTTTCATCAAAACATAAATTATTTTCTTCTTCAAGACAAATTTTAATTAGTTACCAGGTTTTTCTGGGTGAAATATTGAGCATTTTTTGAGATTAAAACAAGTTATATATTCATGTGATCATGCATACTTTATCGTTGTATTTGAACAGCAGATAATAGTATTAAATATTTGTTCTATTATAGTCCAACTTTTAATTGAAACGTTTTTTTGTTCTTTTTTATGAGATTTGTGCTGATGCGAAGGTTAAGTAATTAATTATTTAAAAACTTATTTTTATAAAAGATTAAGAAGTTTCAACATTATTTTTAAGCTTTGTAAGATATATTACCATTAAAGTTAATTGTATTACAACTCAAATAAAAACGATAGAATACAAATATTTTTATTTTTATGAACGTAATTTGGGAATTGAAATTAATTATGTAAAACATTTCCTTAATAATTCGGATAGATTTTCTAATGGCATTTTATTAATGTTTATTTAATTAGAAGAATATATATTTCACATATAACAATAACATACATAATGTATATTGACATTATTTTATTGCATTTTAAAACGAGTAAAATCAATTTAATTAATGTGTTCATACTGGGTTCCACTTTTAATAATACTTCATTACACAAATTGAAGATAAGCAAAATTCTCATTTAGTATATATTGTATCAATATATGACATATGGTCATCATGTAATTAATCATATTACAGTATTCGTTGTGATTGATTCTAACCAAATACTTTGTGGACATTAATTATTAGTGGCTTGTATCTTTTAAATTAATTAATTAATTAAACAAAGTAATTTTTATTGAAATTAATACATTAAGAAATAATATAATGTGTGTACTTCCCAGAAAAAGTCTTCAGTAATGACTCCGGATGTGCTCCGGATTTTTGACACTGACATTTATCTGTCAGTTAGAAACAATTTAAATTTTCAACTATTTTCCATGGCATTCTTTCGGCTGTAAAATTTATTACAACAGATTATTTTATATATATTATATTTCTTTTATCTCTAAATCTATAAAATATAAAATAAAATATTCAAATGTATCAGATAGAGAATTTAATTGTCTTTAATACGAGGGTCATTCAATAAGTAAAGAGACAAATTCTATAATTTTAAAACTATTCAATGAATGTGTACAATCTTTTCAGGAGGGTTAGTTGGCAACCTTGGGATATGCTCTGATCAGCTGTTTCATCATTTTATGTCAACATAACCTCAAAATTTTCAGTTCACCATGGCAAGTCTACTAGAAGATTGCACCTTAGAAGAGCAGCGCTCAGTCATTAGATTTTTAGTCGCAGAAGGTGTAAAACCAAGTGAATTTTTTTCTAGAATGTTAATACAGTTAATCACTACGACCCTGAGACCAAAAGGCAGAGTATGGAGTGGAAACACACTAGCTCTCCAGTTCGCAAAAAAATCAAGGTTCAACCTTCCGCCGGTAAAGTGATGCTGACCATCTTTTGGGACTCACAGTCTATTGCGATTTCCTTGAAGATCAGCAAACTATCAATAGCCAATACTACTCTGAGATGCTAGAACACAAAGTTAGACCAGCTATCAGGAGCAAACGCCGTGGACTCTTGTGAAAAGGAGTCATTCTTCAGCACGATAACGCCCGCCCTCATACAGCCCAGCTGACCCGTGATAAGCTTCAAGAATTGGGTTGGGAGGTCTTACCTCATCCTGCCTACAGTCCCGACCTCACCCCATCTGATTTTTACCTGTTTGGACCACTCAAAGACACCCTACGTGGAAAAAGATTTGCTAACAATGAGGAAGTTAAGGAAGCGGTGCAAAAGTGGCTTCGTGGTAAATCGAAAGAATTCTTCGCCAAGGGAATTAGGAAGCTGCAAGAAAGATGGGACAAGTGCATAACTGGGGGGTGATTATGTTGAAAAATAGCCTTAATTTTGAAAGATTGAAATAAACCGTTTTTGAGCTATAGCCATTTATCTCTTTACTTATTGAATGACCCTCGTATTAGCAAGAAAATTTTCAAAAAATAATATTTAGAAGATTTTTTTTCAAGAATCTTCTACTTTCGGTTGTCCAATTGTTACCAAAACCTTTTCAGATCTTCCCATGAATGTCCGATTGGGAAATACGTAATTTTTGAGTAATCGTCCTTCCAACATTCCACATACATACACACACACACATCCACACACACACACACACATCCACACACACACACACACACACACACACACACACACACACAGACATCATCGTAAAAATGTTAAAATCGGATTGTAGAGACCTTAAAACGTGCTTATTCAATAAAATCTGGATATGCGATTTTTAGCATGAATCCAATCACTCTTAGCGAGAGGTAAAAAATACTGTATTTATATTCGTTTTATAATTAAAGAAATTTTTGTTCATTGTCGTCATAAAGGTGTTGCTTTAGTAAAGAGATTTCATAAAATGAAGCGAACTTTTGTTGAAAAATGTATCAGTATTACTACATACGTAATTATCTAAAAAAAAAATTTTTATTTTCTGTTTAATGTGCAATTAAAATGCAATTACTATGTCAACATTTTGATCAAAATGTACAATTCTCGTTATGTTTTATTTGATTTTTATGTTGTATGAAAATATTTGCCGATCTAAAGAAACATAAATATTCCAAGTGCAAGCATTATTTCCGTGCAAATTCATTTGCATAACATTGCCGTGTTGCCGCATTATCTGCGAACAAGAAAAAAGTAACCTTGCAAGGCTTCCACAACGCCAAGTAATAAAAGTTCTCGAAGCTTTGCACATTAAGGATTAAAAATTGATCGTTAGAATAAAATTCTAGTAATAATCTTCACTTTTAACTTCTATTTAGATTGTATTACCATACTAATTGTGCTGGTATTCAAATACAGTTCAACTAGTTTAATTTTGATTGTATCTAGATAAATATTGGAATGGTTTAGTGAGTGTATTACTCATTATTATGAAAAAGAATTGATTAATATAAATGAAATGTCTTGTTTCTTGTTTGCATACATTTTTCGAGGTTTTATTTAAGGCAGTATTATCATGAAAGCTTTTAATACAGATTAAAATGGAATTTAAATATGTTTTTTCTTTATTTTCGTGAGTTTTTACATATTTATGTAAAATTCTAAACAGATTTACCACCTGTGAGCTGAGATATTTATTTTTTTACTGACCGTCATCTTTAGATAAGGAAGGTATTGTCTTTGGTCAAAAAAATCAATGGTGAGTTATTAGTGAATAAGCATGTTTTAGGGTCCCTATAATACGATTTTACCATTTTTACGATGTGTCTGTGTGTGTAACGAAAGTTTCGGATCGCATAACTTCAATACCACAATTCCAATTTATTTTTTTTCGTATTCTTCAAGTTTACATTCAAAATGATAATTAGTAATTATGTACATAGATGTCAAATGTCAGAATTTTTCATTAAAAATTTCAAAATTTTCTAAATTCACGTAGTTAATTTGTCAACAGGAGTATGGAATTTACTTGTCGAGGAAAATAAACCACATGGAATTGGAAAATCACTAAATTTAGAATAAGAAATTATGATATTTCACATCTAGTATTCTGACATGGGCCCCCATATCTGCTTGTCAAGACCAACAAAGTCACATGACTGCTCGCGCCCTAATGTATTAAACATTTCTTGTATACCTACACACTACACCAAAAATTCCACTTATATCTATTCCTTATATTTAGATTTTTAAAATTTAAATTCATTCTATGAAGAAATTTTGTCCTACTCTTCTAATATTTCGAGATGTTTACAATTCATTGTCGGGAGTAACAGTATTTCTAAAGGATATGTGTAATATACCTATAATATTAAATATTTAACTATTAATACATTAAGAAATAATATAATGTATGTACTTCCCAGAAAAAGTCTTCAGTAATGTCTCCAGATTTCTGACACTTATTTATCTGTCAGTTACAAACAATTTAAATTTTTAACTATTTTCCATAGCATTCTTTCGGCTGTAAAATTTATTCCAACAGATTGTTTTATATATTATATTTCTTTTATCTCTAAATATATAGAATATATAATAAAATATTTAAATGTATCAGATAGAGAATTTAATTTTCTTTAATATTACCAAGCGAGTTTTAGCATGAATCCAATATGTCTTAGCGAGAGGTAAAAAATGACCAGACATTAATTATTTTGTATTAATTGTCAACATTGGATATTCAATAGTTTTTGATAGAATTTTCGCATTTATTAAAACAGATTCGACCCCTGTGGGGCACGAGATGAAACTTCAAACATGGCGGAGTTAATGCCAAGATAAGAAACTATTAGTCGACGCTCTGTTAAATATTATGATAAAAGTTCCGTTAAAGCAAGTGACAAACAAAACTTATTTAATTTTGTGAATAATATATTATGATCTTTACGATCAAATTCCTTGTCCAAATCATCCAATTCATTTCTCACCCAATCGCTCCTAACATATTCACATACACCACGCAAATATACCATTTCAAAAGTATTTTATTTAATTATAATCTCAAATTTAATCATCTTTTTATTAAACCCAACCTTTTCACACTTGAAATAATTTCACTCATTTTCCGCCTACCGGATGATCACTTTCCCATTATTCAAAAGAGTCCTCCAAGTCGACAGGTTGTTGGTGATTCTGTTTGACAAACGCGGTGGGCCGGGTACGAGATCCTTAAGTCCTGGATTCCTGTTCCTGCCGGTCCGTCCGGTCATCGCTGGGGAAATCACGTCGTTAGTCGTTCAATATTCCGCTGCAGCGCTATCGTCGTACTAAGAAGGAAATTACTCGCTAGGGAGATGTTAGATGAATTTTAATTCTTGTTTAGGGATATTTTGTGTTTATTCCATTAATGAGAGGATTAATAAATCAGACATTTATTATTTGTATTCTTTTTGGAATGGAATATTTTTGTTCAGCTCATTTTATAAGTGAGTTGAGATAAACTGAGCTGTTTATTAAAAGAACAACGTTTTACATAGAAAAAGTAGATGAAGTAATTCTTAATCTAAAATTCATCACCGTATATAACTTTTTTTTCACGAAGCTCAATATTACTCCTTCTACTGAACTAAATGGCTCAGATTATTTTGAGTTTATTTCATAGGTGATGTGAGTAGAACGATTTACTGAATATACCGGAAGTGATCCGCGACTAACTGATTTTCACCAACAAGAATACAGTTATTAATTGTTATAAATCGAATCTGGGGACCCGGGTTCGATCCCGACTGACGCCAAAAAATACATCGCATTTTAATGGCACAAAATTGACCCCTGTGGCGCACTCTCCACGCCAGCAATGAGTGCCCGTGAGGTGACGCCTGGTAAGCGCCCACACGGTACAAATATTCCATCATTACCGATATCTGTGTACGAAGCAGATTGGCACACCCAGCAATGGGTAATATGCCGTGATGAAATATTTATTTATTTGTTTTAGTTATTTTTTATCTCTACGATAATTTTAAGATCCCGTCAGATGACGTGTAATATACACCCTCTACGATACAAATATATCGTAATTTTGAACATTATTCCATTATTATTTATTTAATAAATGCTTTTCAGCCTTTAAGTTAATTAATCCGTTGATGGGCACAATTCCAAATGTGACTAAATTTATAATATTAATTACAAGTCGTATAATTTGAGTGTAAATTAGATATCATAGGTAACAACTGAAGTAACGAAGATAATTGAATTTAAAGCAGTAGTTTCAGTAAACGATTAGAAAATATATCATAAGCCATGTTTAATAAACGAATGAGTTATTCTTTGATGTTAGAGATATTTATTAAAATATAAAAACTATGACAAACCACAATCATTGTTGAGAAATCGCACTTAAAATGTTGCAGTCTTAAGAAAAATCATATTTTTGACGTTATTACGCACATGTGCAATAAAGTTTGAAGTGAACTGACAACGATGCAATTAACTGTTCAGCGTGAGATTTAATTCACATACAATCAGAAAAATAATTACTAAGTTATTTAACCCGGAATATGGTAAATTATATAAGAAACAATTGTGTAACACAGAATTATAGTTCGTTTTTGTTTATTTCATCACTTTAGGATTTATTTTAATACTTCTTCAGGATACTGTAAAGTACATCAATGTTAAATGCAGTCTCATTTAGTCTGAAAATTGTCAATAATGTAAAATCACACTTTCGTAATTTTCTGCTTCCGTAATTAGTTTAGGAAAAAAATACTTGTAGGCATAAAATTGTACATCTGAATAAGTAAACCAAATTAATTTTGTGTGCCTTGTAAACTAAAGAAATTAGGTATGAAATTGTCGAAAATCAATCTAAAAATAGCTATAGCCATGGAATTGAAACATAAAATTAACATGACAGATAAACCGTTTATTTTGTTTCAATTTCATGCCTATTGCTATTTTTGAGGTGATTTTTGACATTTTCATACCTAATTACTAGCGTTGCAAGGCACGCAATAGTATATTGTGTTATTAGGAGTAAGTCACAAAGACACTTTTACTCCGAATGACATATTTTTTCTTCAAACGTAAATATTCAAAGAAAAATATCTACTACTGACGTTACATTTTACGTAAATTACGTTTGCGATTTCAATTGCCCTGTAGCTATGGATACTTATTTGTTCACTTTTTGTTATATACATTGAAATGCAATTTTCACGTTTTGACGTTTAAATAAAAATTGTGCAATTTTATATCCTCCTTGTGTGAAATTATGTCGGAATTTGAAGTATTATAATGTACGCCCCCTGAAGTTGTTCAATTGGATGGAAATCTAACAGTGTGGCTAAAATATATGTCCAGAAATCACTACAAAACAACATAAATTTTTCTTATCACTTTAATTCTAAGTATTCTTATGCTTATTACAATCCGTGTAATTGTAATCTGTAAGTCTGCTATTCTTTAATAATGTTATTTCCTCAAAAGTAAACTGTGTTTATATTTCAATTCACAGGTTATATATTTAAATTTGACAGCTATTGATGGTATTTAGTAACTTTTTTTCTTAGGTTACCTAGCGTATTATTGTGACATTTAGTGCGATATTACAGGTTTCTTTTATTAAAGTTACTTCTTATTAGTTGATCTGTATAGTTTCTATGGATATTTATTTATTTTGTTTCTTCTACCTTGTGAATCGTCACAAAAGATGCTACTTTTATGACGTTTGAAGAAAAAATAAATTTGATTTACTGATTCTCATGCAGCTTTATGTTCTAGAACTTTTATTTGATACTTTTTTTTTGAAAACAAAATAAATTTATTAATAAACTTTGAAAGTTTATATCGGAGGTATTGAAAGTACCTTTTAAAAGCGAAACCAGAAACATGTGTTCAAATTCATAACTTTGGATAAGCGTTTTGAAAACACCGCCATTGATTTTTCTCTTGATATATTAGTTGAAAGAAAAATGGAGCAAATAAAAATTAGTTTTTAGGTGTTTTTCCCGATATTTTGACATGTTTGCGCTGGAGAACCTACTATTATAACTGTGAAATTAACTGGAAATACAAACAAGGGGTAGTTTTTTCTTTGTAAGCGCCGTGACAAAATTTTATCTATCGTGTGAAAAATATATCAAATCATATTAAGGAGATCGTATATTATAGGTAGATGGATAGATTTTTATTATTTTTTATTAGAGAATAAATTTATGATCTCTTTATCTTCCTTTCTATCCATAATTTCTCTTATAACAAAATATATATTTAAATAAGGTTTACATGGAAATAGTTTATATTTCCATTTTACTAGTCATTGATGATATTTTTTTACTTCCTTGTACGTAAGTAAAGGAAGTATTATAATCGCGAAAAATTTCGGTTTTCAGATTTCAGCGGAAATATCCATTTTGATCATCTCTGAATCCATTTTGACTAATTTCGTCGTGACGTCTGTACGTCCGTACGTACGTCCGTACGTACGTATCTCGCATAACTCAAAAACTTTAAGCCGTAGAAAGTTGAAATTTTGTATTTAGGACTCCTATAACATCTAGGTGTGCACCTCCCTTTCTGGTTATTACACAATTTCCAGAAGTGGCACTTTACATGAAGCCTATAATAGATTTTAATGAAAAACTGTTTTAAAATATAATCCAAAACTTTTCAAATTTGGTATATAAGACTTTTATGTCAATCGAAATAACATAATAGATTTTGGTTAAAATAGGCTAACCGGAAGTGGTACATTACTTAAAGTTGTTAACAGTTTTTCTTGAATAAAATGATTTTATTTTGATTTTAGAAATAAATGCTTCAAATAAAAGTTTTAGAGAATTAATTTCTGCGTCTAGCACATCAAGTATTATTAAATTGGCCCTTTGTATAAGCGAGATATGTAAATTTAAAAATTATATACTTTTTTGTTTTTGTAATAAAGCTTGCTATGGATTAAGACAAAAAAAAAATTATCATGTCAAATTACGTTAAATACATGCAATTTTATGATTCGTACAATAACAAATATATTTTTATTGTGAAATTAGTCATATTCATTGTTGTAATCAAATATTTCTTTGTTGTAATCAAAACTCTCTTTAAAAACTCCCTTTATGGTCGCTATATATCTTACTGTTTTGAAGTTAAAATTAATATTTTGTAATTTATTTATTAAAAAAATATGTATAGTTTAATAATCGTACAAGGAAGTCGTGTGGTGTCCACATCAGATTTTTTTCGTTAGATTTTGCATATTTTGCTACCGAGCTATCGTCGTACTTACATGAAAATTGCTCCCTAGAGAGATGAATTTTCATTCTTGCTTGGGAATTTTTGTTTTTATTTGTTTCATATGGATTTAATCAGTGAAATAACAATATACGACTAGATATCGTAATGTGCAGACATTTGTTAATGAATCGTTCACGATTCTAAATGTTACATTAAAATGGCCAATTTGACAAAAACTAGTAATACTATTGAAGTTTACTAGTTTTGTTTCTGAAATATACAAGTGTAAAGTTGGGAACTACTACTTACTAGTGTATTTGATAAAAACTACTAGTATTTTGTTTCTCAAAATATTTGTGTTGTCTGTCGGAATAGTAATTTAGTAGAGACAGCTACAAGTGTCAAAAGTCTTGTAAATTTTGAATATAAAATTTACTAATTAGTTTCATGTAGTGTTGGTTGTTGTTTAGTGTTGATATATTTGTAAAAAATAATATAATAATGAGGTCAAGTGACTCTGTGTTTAGGGATGAAGAAGTAGTGGTGCGTCGTCAAATTTAAAGCAAGAGTAAATTATGCCCATATAGAAACCTCATATGAGTTCAACAAGAGGTTTAGACTCACGGCAAATAAGTTAGAAACATTAATTAATTTATTGGGACCTATTCTTCAGCGAGATACGAACAGAAACTATGCATTTCCCAAAAAGTGTACCTGATTTATTTGTAATCCTTCTCCTGTCTTAAACCGAAAGCGTGACAAGTTTGGCAGATTTTTGTCCATTCATTTACTTTATCTGTTTTAGACACTTTATTAGAGAATGCTTCAAATACCTTTAGCCCCTCAAATCATCCCCAAAACAATTAATTTCGCATCCAGCGTAGACATTTTTATTGAAAAATAATTTAATTTCAATATTTCAATATGCAATATTTGAAAATGTCATTGACAATCAGAAAATTGAATCACTTGATTTGTAATAAATCGGTTGTGGCCAGCACAATACCTTCCGTCATTCTCGTGTATAATGTATAAATTCCATAATTTTTCATACAAAAGATTCTAAATTTCCAGTAAAATTATTTCATAAACAAACTATTCAAATTGCACTTGACACTGGCATCTTCTTCTTCTTTAGCTTTTCCCATTCGTTAGGGGTCGCTATTTTTGCATGTCGTTCTCATTTAGTTCCTTTTCTCTCAAATCTTCCTCAAGTCCTTCCATCTTATCTTTGGTCTCCCTCTGTTTCTTTACGTTCCAATATAATTCTTCATTTCTCCTCATGACAGTTCAAACCAATGTAATCGTCTTTCTTGTATCTTTCTAAAAACTTGTAACACTAGAGTTATTTTCTTACCGTATCTTTCCGTATATTCCCCAATATCTACTTCAACATCCTCATATCTGCCACATTAATTTACTTTTTATTGATACTGACATCTGTCATTTTGAATTATATGAATATATTACTAGTTCGCAAGTTTGGCATAGCTGGCTGAATTATAAAATTTAATTTCTTTAAAATTCTTTAACTCTGTATCTATTGAATATGAAGTATAAATTGTAATCAAATCGTATAGAGAATAATATATTCTTTAAGTTATAATCACGTTAAATGTCAATAAATCAAATTTAACTGTTAAATCTTCAAATGAGACTACTTCCGGTTGACCAATTATAACCAAAATCTAATCAGTTGTTCTTTTGGATGTAAACTTGAGGAATACGAAAAAAATATAATTTTTGGAATCGTGGTATTGAAGTTATGGAATCCGGAACTTTTGTCACACACACACAGACACACATACATACAGACATCATCGTAAAAATGGTAAAATCGTATTATATGGACCCTAAAACGTGCTTATTCAGTAAAAACTCATCATTGAATTTTTTGACCAAAGACAATACCTTCCCTACCTAAAGGTGACGGAAGGTAAAAAACTGCTAGACTATTGAAAATGTTTTATTTTACTTAAGTATAAAATTTTACTTGTAATTTGTAACTTGTAAACTAGTATTTTTTTGAGAAACAGGCCCCTTGTATATTACTGAATTGTATATGATGTTCTAATGTGTGTAGTTATGATTATTTTTGTATTGTTTTTGAAACTCTTGCAAATTGGGTATTTTTATTCAATAGCCGCTTTTGCAAATAGCTACACTTGTTGACACATTTCTGAACACTACATATAATAAAACCGAACGTTTTCAATTCAAATCTGATCACCAACTTTGAAAAATTGTTACAATAGTTTTTTAATTCTTAATATTATTCTCATTTTCTAGTTTTAGTGTGATCCATTATAATCTGATTGAAACTTTGTTATCTTGATTCATTTAATCAGGCTTTAACTACAGAGATTAAAAGTAGAGTTAAAAGGCACTTAACGTAAGAGTATCTATGAAAACATCTTTCACGAGACCACAGGACCCTGATTCTAAATAGGATTTCAGGATGAGTGCGATATTTATTATTTACATGAGAATATAATTCCTTAGTCACGTGACATGTTTTCCGCCAATCAACATTCAGAATCTCCCTAGCTACGCGTTTATCACAGCGATGATAAAAAACAAGGAAATTATCACCGTATTTATTGCCGTTACTAAGGGATTTGTTTTCTTTATTTATGACATTGACAGTTAATTTTGAGTATAAAAATAAAAACAATAATTCAAACTCCGAAATATTAAATAAAACTCGTAAGTACCATGTTTTAATACAATATGAATATGTATATCAAAAGTTAGGGTAGGTTAGATTGCAAAAATTCATTATATTCTCTCATTAAATATAAGCTCGTGGTATGATTAATAATCGAAGATATTGCTCGTGAAACCGGAGCAACACATTTCAACTCGTCCTTCGGACTCGTGAAATCTGCAGCTCGGTTTCACTCGAGAATATCATCGATGATAATCATATCACTTGTTATATTACGTATGATAATACAAACTATTTGTCACGAAAATGCGTAATCATTTCATGAAATATATCTTGCAAGTTAGATACATATATTAGGATTAAAATTTGTATTACTAGTACAACAAATAATTTATAATACCATACGAAATGTTCCATTCTCAATCTCTATAAATGATACACAAAAAATACGATTCCTGTAATCCTCTTCCAACAATTCAATTTAATTCTTTAATTTATTTCTTTGAAATTGTATGCTAATATAGGCTGGATGTTCACAAGAGATACAGATCTTTTAAATTTTCTTTTGCGTAAATATGTGCATGTTTAAGATATTCTTATAATACAATTTAATAAATTACAATATTGGTAACAATATACTTTGTATTATCGTCTGATTTTAAGAAATATATAAATATAATTTTGTAGAACAATAAAATTTATACTCGTATATGTAGTAATTTTTCATTTTTCAATATTATAAAATTATCTGTACCAGATTATGATTCTTGTAATATAGGCTCTATACTAGCCAGAAATCATAGTTTGGCCGGCATAATGCAAAAAATATGTAAAATAGATCGATGTGTTCAGAGAATTTGGAAAGAGAACAGAAAAACTAAATTTTTGTGTTATCCGTGCAATACATATGCTTGCAGCATATCGCGAGCATCTGATGTATCAGGCAACCAAATACGTTCGTGGTATTTACTATCACACTCAATGACCTGTTGCCAACGTGAAACCAATTATGGATTTTGAATCAAATAATTGAAGTACTGCATTTATTACATCAACTCGAATTTTGAACTGGCTGTGTCTCATACAGTTGTCAAGAGACAAAAATGGTGGTAATCACTTTGCGAAATGTCAGGAAAATATGGAGGGTGTCGTAACGTTTCCCAACATGTTCATCATTTTTCTGCTAATGCGCTGGTCACTGGAGACCGGTCACTGAACGGTCACCTATAGTGTGTTTCATGATATTTGCAAATCTGCCTGCCTTGGTAATGACTTGGTACACCGCCAAACAGCATGGTATAAATGTTCGTATGCGTCAGGGGAGGATTAGCAAAATTTGTAACGGCACTTTCTTAAAATCCCGTTAATTAATATACCTACTTGTATTTATAATTTGTGAAAATTTGGTGCAATGCCATTCGATTGTTGACTTGTTCAGTTGCGGTTGTGCAAATTCAGACGAAATTACAGAAAAAAATGTGGCGACCATGGGACAAAGAAACTTCAGTTTTGTGCAAATTCTATTTATGTGTTGATAACATTTATTTTATATTCTTTGTTCTGCATTTCTTAAAATTCAAGTGAAACATTAAATTTTACACAAATATTTCGTATGCTGGATTTCAAATAATTTGTTACAACCCTGTCATTTTACCCATCAAGCCCATTTAAGAAGCCACCCGCTGCGTAAGTCGAAGCAGGTACGTTTGCAAATATCTTGAAACAAACTATACCAGTTGACCGTAAAAATAGTACGGTCAATGTTCCTGGTCAGTTGGTCATTTGTTTACGCGCGCTAATGCGAATCTTATTTTCTTAATATGGCTTACAAAAAGATTATATTGTCGATAATTTTATATATACTGATTCTACGCACAAATGAACAATTTACAATACAAGAAAAATTTAAGAATTTAATAAATTGTACTTATTTAACTTTTCAATCAATTTACTTACCTATTAATAGCTGTTCGTACAATTGATAACAAAAATAATAAAATTAAGGTTATAACTTTTTGATAATTGAACCAAGTGAATCAGATTGAAACTAAAATTGCATTCAGCAGAAACCTCCTTGGTCGGTGACCGTTCGGTCAGGTGTTCACCAGCGACCACAGAAGTCTGCTGAATGCGACCAATGATCTTCGTTCTCCCAGAGCGTGCTTCATCGGTTAAGATCTCCCGAAGAAAATTTCTTGAACCACTTCTGTACTGTTCAGTCACATACGGCATCATCTCCGAATGCGGTACATATTTTTCGCACCGAACTTATTTGGTGCCTGATAATTTTATAGTAAAGAAAATGAATAGTTAATGTATTTTTTATATTTTCGTCCATTTTAGTATTTGAATTTAAGTTACTTTCTTATATTTTATTTTCCATTTTTTAATAGTTAAAACTTTAATTTTATTGAAATTTCGTTTAGTGTATATTTTGAGTAATAAAGTAATATAAACTATATAAAGAATATTTAAATTTGATTTGCTGGAAGATATTATTCTAATCTCAAAATACCGTAATGGTGGTTGGAAGCACCAATGTTAAAAATCATAATTAATCACATTCGGTCTGTGAGACCAGCGCGACTGCTCGTGTTATAAATATTCACTCGACTACTGTAGGGTTAAGGTAAAATATTGTGACGACCGAACTAATATGATTTTGGTCTTGTAAATGAAATAGAAAAAAAATTAAATATCTGAAATACTATTCCCGTTCTCTTCGGTCTAAAATTAAATTTAATTCTGTGATCTGTTTCCTTGATATTCTATGCTAGTATAGACTTCATACAAAAGAAGTATATTTTTTTTAGTTTTACGTTCTGAGTAAATATGTGCATGTTTAAGATATTATATGCGAATAAATTACAATATTGGTAACTGTATACTTCATATTATCGTATGATTTATTAGAAATATGTATATAAAAATAATTTTCTAGGACAATAAAAAAGTTATTTAGCATTTATTGATAAATAAGAATTTATTACATATAGTAAAATCTTGTTATTTTTATTATATTCACACGTAATATAACAAGTGATATGATTATCATCGATGATATTCTCGAGTGAAACCGAACTGCAGATTTCACGAGTCCGAAGGACGAGCTTATATTTAATGAAAGAATATAATGAATTTTTGTAACACATTATGTTAACCTAACTTTTGATATACATATTCATAATGTATTAAAACATGGTACTTACGAGTTTTATTTAATATATCGGAGTTTATTGTTATTACTTATTTTATACTCAAAATTAACTGTCAATGTCGTGAATAAAGAAAACAAATCCCTTAGTAACGATTATAAATAAGGTGATAATTTGTTTTTTATCATCGCTGTGATAGACATGCAACTAGGGAGATTCTGAATGTTGATTGGCGGAAAACATGTCACGAGACTAATGAATTCTCAATATAATAAAAATATCTGTGAGATTGTGATTCTGTCACGGTCTAGAAAGCCCATTCTGATAACTTCAAATTTGTCAAATTGTCATGGTTACTTCCTATTGACTGCCAAAAACGAACAAATTTAATAAAACTATTATTAACTGTTCACTTCGCTACAAATTCAAACATTCGCAGTCATAACAATGACTTAAAGTACTTGTATTCACAATAATTTCTTTCCTGTTAACATTTGTTTGTCAAAGTCAAAAATTATATAATAGCACCTGGCCTCGTACTTTAATATTTTTTTTTACTTGTAGTCACCCTAAAAATGGAATTAAATTTAGCCTTCTAAGGCCCGGTTTTACCATCTTCATGTTAAGAAATAACATGCGGTTAACTTAATGTTAGTAAAAAAAGTTGTTTTTCCATTCCATGTTATCCATAACCTCAAGCTAAAGTACATGTTATCTTAACATCAAGAAAAAGTACATGTTAACTTGGCAACATGAACTAACTTCAAATTTTGTGTACAGTTTCTGACAGTGCTAGTGTTGAACGTTTCATAATTATCAAATTATAAATCCATATGATGTAAATGCATATAGCGATGATGAGTTGGTGCCAATAGGGGCAGCAAGGATATTTCGAAATAGGCCAAATCATTTTGAGGAATATAGTGGGAATGAGTTTTTTAAAAGATTCAGGCTGTCCGCGATAACTGTTGGAAATATTATAGAACAAGTTGAAGATGTCATTCGACATGAAACGAATAAGTATATATCATAATTAATGCTTTAAATTGTAAATCAATGAGTTTTTATTACATAAATTTTATATAATTACATTCTACTGTATGTCGTTTTTCATATACGAGATTGGCAAACAAATATTCTACATCTATAGAATAATTTCCTCTTTTCTTTTTTTGAATTGTTGGTTCCGTCATTTTAATCTACAAATTAATGACATATTTAACAAATTTTTTCTATCTTATTATTTATTTACTTCATGATAAAATACTTACCCAGAAATTACTTTAATATGTATATCAAGAAAGAACTCACTTACACCACAGACCATATACACTATTTACACAATCTAACCACTCAAACCAAATGAAATATTATCAAACAAAACAAAAAACTGTCAAAATTCAGTGTAGTCAACTGTATAAAACTCCGCTTTCAATGAGAAAATTGTACCAACCTTATAAAAATAACCAAAAACTTTGGGTTAGCTAACATGCAGTTTCCACTTGTGTGGAAAAACGTTTACGGTGGTAACCGGACATTAACTTCATGTTATTTTTAACTCCATTTTTCATAATCGTATGTTAATTTGTACTTGGTAAAACCGGGCCTAATAGTGGATTACTTTTTATATATTCATTGTACATATTATGGTATAATTTATAAGAAATATATATAAATAGTATTGTAGAATAATAAAATACTTGTTTGACATTCAGCATTTATTTTTAAATAATAAGTGTTATACGTAGGGTATTAATTATATATTTATGTAATTAATTCTCGTTTTCTACCATTATAAAAATATGATATTTGATCAGTTATAGTTCCAGCGGTCCAGAGGTCCAATTATCAGTCCTTCTTCTCTTGGCCGTGTGCCTCAGTGTCCGGTCGCGAATTTGGGGACCCGGGTTCGATCCTGACCGACGCCAAAAATAACATTGAATTTTAATGGCACAAAATTGACCCCTGTAGCGCACTCTCCACGCCAGGTAGCGCCGCACGGTATAAATATTCCATCATTACCGATATCTGTGTACGAAGCAGATTGGCACACCCACCAATGGGTAATATGCCAAGACATTTATTTATTTTATTCCTCCGATAACATTTGACTACTATTTCAAATTAAAATCGCAATTTATTTTCGTAACCGTCCTCGGTAAAAAGAAAACACTCGATACTTGAATGCTTGAGATCTAACAGCATTTTAATATCGCTGCATCAGCAAAACTCTGTAGAGCTTCGGATACTTAACCTGAAATCGTCAAAGAATCTGTAATGAATTTCTAAAATTTCTATAAATACCGCAAAAAAATGTTGCTCCCGCTCGATCGGTTTTCGATTGAGATTTCGAGAGTAAATGTATCTCACCCTTTTTCTGAATTTCATGCAAATAAATATTGCGAATCTCAAAGAGGATATTTTACAAAGTTCCATATTTTCAGAGAATTTTAACGATTCATAACATTGTTTAAACACAATTTGTTATTATTTTAAGTGGAACAATTTTAGTAATATACACTTTTCTACGTCGCTGTTAGTATTTTTTTTATCAGGAAACATGAAAATTTATTACATATGGCTGGTTACCAACCTATTTCCTAACTGAAGCAAACTTCAAAGAATTAGTGAAATAGCGAGATTATTTGAAAGAATGTAAATAATAAACTATTAAAAAAAAAAATTACAAAAAGATATAAATCAAAACTGCATGTTTGGGTACTATTTTTTATGAGTAAAATAGGTTGTTCTTGGCTGGTGGTGATGAAATGAGAAGATTTTCTGGATTCAGCCACTTTATTTATTCAATCTCTACGTTTTGACCCCCCATTAGTCTTCTTCAGGAGCTATACAATAATTTAACAATTAGGAACAGAAACAAAGTATGCAGATTAGTTACATAAAAAGAAGACTTAAATGAAAGTTGATTTGGTATGAAAATGCATAAATTGTGTAATATGATAAATATTTAAATTCGACTTGGAAAAGTCGTGTAAATAAAATTAGACCAAGACCAGTCTTGGTCTTATCTCGTCTCGTCTTGGTCTCGACTAAAAGTCGAGACGAGACGAAACCAGTATCACGTCTTGAATTCTCGACAAGAGTCTCGACTTCAGTTCGTAGGTATTTTTTGAAATATATTTTCTAAAAGTTCTTCATGAACTAAGAGTAATGCTGTAATATTGTTTGGAAATTCATAAAAGAAAGATATTCATTGAATATACTAATTTGGATACTTGAAATTTGGCTTAAATTTCCAAAAATAGTAAATATTATAAACTATTCATAATACTCCTATTAATGATATATACATACAGAAATAATGAAATAAATGCGCATTAATTTAATAGATTTTAGTACCTATATAATAAAAAAACTGTTTCTGAAAATATTTATAGAAATATTTCATTTATTTTAATTTCATGGAAATATGTATAAATTTAAATATCTTTGTGTTTATTTAGGGAATAATCTTGAATTCTCAAATTGGATCTATTATAGTAAAACTAAACTTTAAAACTGTATGATTTTTAATGCAGTTTTTTTATATCTTTACCATAATTTTTTTAAATCATTTTCACTAAAATTTGTTTCATCCTTATCTTGCAGAAAATAAAATAAAAAAATTGGTATCGAATCCTATTTAACGTATATTACGAATTGTTTGAAAATAAATTAAATTATTGAATTTAAAAAGAAATATAAAAATATACTACTATAATATAAAAAATGTTTATTTCAAATAAAATACACTTAATTTTGGGAATTTGGAAAAAAAATCGATAATATATCAAATTGTTACTCGGTAACGTTGTTATTTTTGTTGTGGTTTTTATTTTTCCTTATTTATTCTGTGTTGTTCATAGACAACATTTTTTCCGTCATTTTCATCACCGCAGTCTGTAAATATTTAATTCTTTTTTAATATATTTGCGAATCCTTTTTTGAATTATATATTATTACTTACATATTTACAAATTACATATTTTTACTACCTGTAACCTTAAAATATCTCTGCTTCAAATATTACAATTTTTTATACGTAGTTTGTTACACATGAAGAAAAACATTGTTATAAAGATCTTCATTTTTAATTTTTTAACGGTTTTTGAATTAGCTATTTAGTGGTTGTAGAAACAGCTAAATAATGAGATTTGTAGTTGGTAGTCGTGATTTTAAAGAAATATATATAAAAGAGGTAATTTTTATAGAAAATGTGTAAGTAGTGTACAAACATTTTCAAGGGGAATATGACTGTCTATGTTTCACATTTACAATTTTAGTTGTCTATTTGGTTCGGTTAAACCCTTTATAGATATTAAATTGTTTTAAAAATATAGGAAAGTAACATTTATAAAATAATGACACCACGTATGGCATATGGTTGCTGTTAAGTTATTTTAGAGAAATCTTTATAAAACTTTAACCTTTTGAAGATCGGTTTTATTAAGTATCTGTCGAACTATAACAAAACAATTGTATAAAAGAATGTTGTTTTAAATTATTTAAAAATGTTAAAACATATTATGGCTGCAAGTGCTTTTTTGTATCTAATGCAACCATTAAAAGAATTTTTTGAATTTTTACAATAACACAAATTTAATATATATATATATATATATATATATATATATATATATATATAATATTTATTTGTTTGAGGATATCTCGTACAAATGGTTGGTAACAATAATTATTCAGTAATATTTTAATATTTAGTTGCAATAATATTGATGTTAGCTTTTTTACAAATTAAGTGCGAAAGCTCTAAGTTTTAGGGCATTATTTGCGTAATTGTATATATCAAACATTTTTTCTGTGTGGAGGTCTGCTAGGATGGTTCTGCTGTAGTTCTCGGGACTGGTGTTTATCAGATATTTCCAGATGAACTTATTTCTTGGGGCTTCGTAGAAAGGACAGCTGAACATTAGGTGGTGAAGATCATCTGGTTCGAATTTGTTACATGCAGATTTCTTTTTGGTTTAGTCTGAAAACAGAACCATTATGGTAGAAGACTGGATTCTTGGTGGATGAGTTTAGAGTTGGCCAATTAGTTTTAGGATTCTATGTGGAATGTTTCTATCGGTGAAGGGATACATGAATAGGTATGATTTATAGTAGGGGTTGTAGCCGGATTCTGTTATACGTTTGATGTCCTTGAGATACAAATACTGGTTGTAGGAATTTAGTATGTTGGGAATTTCTTTTTTAATGGTCAAAATATTCTGTTCTTCCCATAGCCATAGGAAGTTAGATTTTTCCAATATTATTTGCAGACTTCTTGCCCAGTTATATTTTGCTTGTTTTGCATCGGGGATTGAGGTTTTCTCATTTAATTGTAAGAGTTTGCAATAACATATTTTTACAACTCTATTATCGTTTATTAATAATATCTTGAACCACCAATTAAGCATATTTTCAACGATTGTTAGCTCTAATTTGTTTTGATTTGTTTCACGCCTTAATATATAATTAGGGGTTGAGATTTGCCAGCCTAGTATACTTTTAAATATATATATATATATATATATATATATATATATATATATATATATATATATATATATATATATATATATATATATATATATATATATATATATATATATATATATATATATATATATATATTTAAAAGTATACTAGGCTGTATTACAGTGTCCTGAAGATGGTTTAAATTATAACCGAAAGCTTGACAAATTAAAAAGAGTGTACTCCACTTAAGCCTACAATTTTCTGACTGTCAAACCCACTATCCAGTTTCCTTAACTAATTACAGTCGTAATTACCTTTCAACTATATATATTGCAATAAAATCTTGTGGTATAAAATATCTGTGCTAGTTGGGATCTTAAATTTGTGCATTTTTTTTAAATTTTGTACGTCAATCATGCATGAGCATCATGAACGTTATACTTATATCGGACTAAATTGTCTTCAATCGGTAAACTGTCCTTACTTTAATACTTAACATACTATTTCCTCAGAGCTATTGTACAAATACAAATATCAATTATCAAACACGTGCACTTATTATCAACTTTTGTATGCTACTGTATAGGGATGGAGTTTAGTTGGTTGAGGTAGATGGCAGTAGTTATAGACATATTGTTGCGCGAGTATTTACGTGAAATATAGGTAGCGGAATACCATTCAAATAGCAATTATTATTATGATGATTGTAAGAAATTTGATATTTTCTTAAAGATAAATGATAGATCTTTGTCTCTCTAATAATAATTTTTCTAAATTTTCTCTGACATTTGCGTTAAATCTCTATATGCGTATATTTTAAGGCAATGAAACAAAAAAATGGAATAAAAAAACAAAAAATTGTCATTAGAGACAAAAAGAGGCAAGGTTAAACTGTTTGATATAACTTTACTTATTTAGAAAATATACAATTTCGCTTATTTCAACGACTAGTAGTGAACCCCTTTACTCTTTATCTTCATTTATTAATTATTAAATATTTGTTCATATTAGCTTTGACTATAACTTGTACGGAGCATTTTTTAACAATAACTAAATCTACAGTACAGGAAAAATCGTAATACTTAGATAATATTGAATAAAATGAGGAATCTACTCAATAATTAACTATACACAATATAAGTTTCTATTCATCTTCAAGCGCAGAAGGAATATATTCAAAAACTCAAAAAAATGTAATACTACTATGTCAAAAATCTGTTGTGGCCAGCACAATACCTCTCGCCATTTTCATTTTATGTAGCATTGGGCGCGAGCAGTTATGTGACTTTGTTGGTCTTGGCAAGCAGATGTGGGGGCCCGTGTCAGAATGAGAGCTAGTAATATTCATAGGTGTCAAGTATCATAAGTTTAAATTCGAAACATTATGATTTTCCAAATCTATGTGGATTATTTTCCTCGACAAGTATATTCCATAATAATGAATGACAAGTAAACATCAGAACATTTTGAAATTTTGAATGAAAAATTATGACATATGACAATTGTGACATCTATGTAAAAACTACTAGCCGTCATTCTGACACGGATCCTCATCTGCTTGCCAAGGCCAACAAAGTCACAGGTCTGCTCGCGCCCTATAAGTACACACAAATAATTGAAATTGTTTCTCTTCTTGCGTTCTATAAGAAATTTTATCCTACTATTCTATTATGTTCAAAATTGTTCAAATTCATTGACGGTATTAGCGGTATTTCTTAAGGATATATGTAATATTAACATATCTGTAATTTAAATATATAATTAATTAATAATACAATAATATATATTAAATGTACTCTTACCTCCCAGAAAAATCTGACACTGACATTTTACATTTACATGTCAATTACAAAAATTTAAATATCGCAACTGTTTTTCGGGCAACGAGATTTATTACAACAGATTATTCTATATTATTATATACCATATCTCCAAACCTATACGAGATATAATAAAAAAATTAAATGTGTCAGATTGAGAATTTAATTATCTTTAATATTTGTAGTAACAAATAATATTTAGAATTTTTCTTCTTAGAAACTACCACTTCCGGTTGTCCAATTGTTACCAGAACCTATTCAACTCTTCCCATTATTGTTAGATTGAGGAATCCGTAGTTATACAGGTCTTTAGTCTTATACAATTTGAGAAATCGTGTCTCCAACAACCTCACACACACACACACACACACACACAGACATCATTGTGAAATTGTTAAAATCGGATTTTATGGACCTTAAATCGTGCTTATTCAATAAAATCTGAATATGCGATTTTTAGCATGGATTCAATACCTCTCTTAGCGAGAGGTAAAAAAGTAC
This sequence comes from Harpalus rufipes, assembly GCA_951394225.1. Lineage (NCBI taxonomy): Eukaryota > Metazoa > Arthropoda > Insecta > Coleoptera > Carabidae > Harpalus > Harpalus rufipes. Next base: position 4,166,367 of record OX596275.1, read on the forward strand.
CAGGAATTGGTCAATAAAACACAAAATATACATTATTCATCCAAATTTATTTTATCGCCTTTAAAGTAGGTCCCTTCCGAAATAATACACTTATGGCAACGAATAATCCAATCATCAAAACATTTTTAAACGCATTTTCACGAATCGACTTCAGTACTCGCCCCGAATTTTCTTTTATGTCTATCGACTGAAACGGGTGCATCGAAGTGATAATTTGAGTTTGGAAAGAGGAAAAAGTTGGCCGGAGCCATATCAGGGGAATACAGTGGTTGTTCGATAAGATTTGTTGAGTTTTTGGCCAGAAATTCGTTCACAATGATAGCCTAATGAGATGGTGCTCTCTCAAACGCCGCATAACGCTCAGATAATATTCTCTAGTTACTGTCTCACCTTCTGGCAAGAATTCCGAGTGGACAACACCGCGATAATCGAAAAAAAAAACTGTCAACGTCACCTTCACATCTCGACCGCTTTTTAATGCACTGTACCACTCATTCGCACGTGTTTTTGATAAAGTCGATTCACCGTAAGCCTTATGTAACATTTTCAGCGCTTCGGCACACGAAATTCCATTTACAATGCAAAATTTGGGACAGATTCTTTGTTTGATATTTTTATCCATTGGAAACATCGTAAAACACATTTAAGATGAACTGACAAAGCACTGTAAACAAACTAAATGACAGATGGCGCTCAAACTCCGCGTGAGCTAGGGTACCTCTATATACAGGGTATGGCCATGGGACAAGATGGCCGCCATTAGCGAGTCAATGTCAAACAACTGAGTATTCATTTACTTATTTATTTGTAAGGAATTTTAAATAATCACTCAATGAATCTATTAAGGTAATAAAAAATCATTTATTTAAGAGATACACAATTATTATTATGACATAAATTTAGGGGTTATGTAGAGCATAGGATATACGTTGTTATTATCACATCTAATTTAATAACTGTAGTTATTATTTACATAATAAGTATATATTCTAAACTTACCTTTTAAAAATTTAAATGTTTGTGCTTAATATTGGTAATTTTATGTGTTTTCAATATTGCTAGTCATCGTAGTCAGTATCTCAAGAAAATACACAAATAAATCAAATAAAATTATTAGAAGTATATTTAAATGTGTTTTGCATTAAAATAAAACAAATAGCCACGAAAATACATAATAATTTGCACAACAACAACGAATATGACAGTGGCCCGCTAATGGCGGACGAAACGCGAGCTACGTCATGGCCATACCCTGAGTATATAGGTACCCTAGTGAGAGCGTAGAGGACAGTTGGCACAACTGCTTTTTAAATACACAATTCCCGGTATTTTCTTGACAGAATGTATACTTGTATTATGTTTTATAGTGGGACAGAACTGTGAATGACAAAGTAGAGTGTATTTCAAACATAACCATACTTATCACAGAACCTGTCACCACTGATCTCGTGTATTGTTAATTTTACATTTACTAACTCCTAAAACAGTATTAACTTTTCATTCATTATTTTAATATGATATTGTCGCAATTAAATGAAATAGTATGAATAATTACAAAATATACATAGGATTTATGTGGTTAATACGTACAAGTTTTAATACAGATTTCCCACATACAAAATAAATAATTTGTTATTCTGAATTTGAATTTATAACATTGGTATGGTCTTCAATTGCATCAATTTGAATTGCGCGAGTTAATTGAAAACATTGCAATTATTCATAAAATCAGGTTAAACCACACATCACATACAAATTTTAATCCTAGCGTCATATTACAAAACAAAAACAAAACACTAATTCCGTGCACAATCATCTGTTAAATATACAACGTCATCATTCATCCTTTCATTTACTTTTCTCATGACATTCGCGCCCGTGAAACAAATTGCGATCGCGGGAGTGGGAGTTTCAGCGCGGGAATTACAAAAGTTTTAGAAGCCCTTGCTCATTGCATGAAAATATTGTCCAAGGCTCTGTTGATTTATAGCGAAGAAATGTAACAGGCAAGTTTCTGGGTAATATGGACTGTTTCATTTGTTTTTTTCAACAGTCGTAAAAGAAAGAAATGGAGAAGCAACTAGTGGATTTAATACGAGAAAAATTTCGAGGAATTTGTAACCGTAGGGGATATGAATACATTTATTTCAGTTATGAAAATTCAAATCTTTTTACAAACAAGTTTAAAATTTATGAGACTTCTCAACTATGGTGAGGATTAGGTTTTAACAAATACTCAATATTTGTTCACCTTCAAAATCGACAACAAAATAATTCAGAAAACGTTTGTTGTATTATATTACATTCATTTTTTATAATTCATGTTAATGTTTTCATACGTCCGTCCGAAGGACGAGTTGAAATGTGCTGCTTCGGTTTTACGAGCAATATCTTCAATTTTTAATCATATCACGAGCTTATATTTTATATTTAATGAGAGAATATAATGAATTTTTGCAATCTAACCTAACTTTTGATATACGTATTCATATTGTATTAAAACATGGTACTTACGAGTTTTATTTAATATTTCGGAGTTTAAATTATTGTTATTATTTATTTTTATACTCAAAATTAACTGTCAATCTCATAAATAAAGAAAACAAATCCCTTAGTAACGACTATAAATACAGTGTTTATTTCTTTGTTTTTTATCATCGCTGTGATAGACTTGTAGCTAAGGAGATTCTGAATGTTGATTGGCGGAAAACATGTCACGTGACTAAGGAATTATATTCTCAATTATATAATAATTCTTGTATTATTTGTTTATTATCGTTTTCCTATTATCTTTTTCCTTAGAAAATTATAAATATTTGAATACATAGTTTGCTCCGACATAATATTGAATAAAATGAATTATCCAATGAATTTATTTTATAACTTTTTTTCATTTTCAATAAATCTGATGTGACCAACACAATACCTCCCGCTATTTAATTTTTATTAATTAAATCAAAATTCCTGTATTTAGGATTGATTTACATATGTTCCTTATATATTTCGTATGCAAACACAAAAATAAATATGTAAAATAAAACAACATGAAAAATAACAAACAAGAATTAAGAAACATGTGTCTTGGTGTTTTGACTTATGGGATATCTAGGATATTCAACCATTGAATAGCGGTGTCCTCTACACTGGCTTGCAAAAAATAGCGTACACCTATTTTTTGCTGTATTAAGTCGATCTTGATTTTTAACTTGTCAATGTTACTGGTGTCAATTAAGATGTCAAAGTTCAGAAATTCAAATACATACTTGGTTGTTCTTTCATTTTTCTGGAATATATTTGTAATTTAATAGTAGGTGAATTAAAGACAATGAAAAACTTGCTCCACAATAGATCAAATAATGATGACTGACAATATTGTCAGTTTTTACATTATTTACATAGCTAAAAAATGTGGAAACTGGGTTACTTGATTTTTAGGGTGTACGCGATTTTTTTGCAAGCCAGTGCAGCTCTTGTAATGTGCCTGGAAACCGTCTTAAGGGACATTCCATCGTAATGTTTGAGGAGCATTCTCAAAGTCACAGTTGGGATTATCGACTAGTCCCCATTTATATTTCCAATAATCCGATTGAGCGTTGCCCAGGTCTTTCTTGGGAGATCAAATCCACATAATCGTTGTATTGGATCAATAATTAGATGAGAGTCTGGATTTAATAATTCTCACTCAACACACCAAGCTGCCTCAACAACAAAATTTTCTTCAATTAATTTCTGCCATGGCGGTTTGCGCGGTTTTAGTCTGCATGTATTTAGTTGCAATCCTCATGTATTTTTAGCTGTTGTCTTCTAAGGTGTGGAGGAGGAATGATAGCTAATACAGGAAACCATTGAGAAAGAGTAGATTTAATGGTTTCTCAAATTAGCCGCATAGTGTGGTTTAGTTCAGTGTCCACTATTTTAATGTGTGCGCTATTTAACCAGACTGGGCTACAGTACTCAGCCACCGAGTATACCAAGACAAGTACTGAAGTTCTTAAACTGAAGCATTTGCTCCCCAACTGCTTCTTTAAATAATATACCTTATAAATTTAATTCTTATGTTTTTTAGATTTTTATAAGATTCTGTAATGGCTTTTGGAAGTTTTAGTCTTTGTTAGATTTTGGGATGGTTTCGTGACATTTTGAAAGAATTATTGGGGGTTACAAAAGTATTTTTAAAAGTATAAGATTACGTAGAAAAAGACTAGAAAATAACTTTAGAAAATCTGTTGAGTGACATATCACGTAGGCCAGAATTCAGGAAGCCGGTAGAAATTCAGTTCTTCTCCCAAACCTCCGAAGTGGTCTAAGTTACTTGACCAATTATAGTTTGTTCATTTTTAAGTTAGCCAATAATGCCGGGGACACACGGCGAAAGTTAATGAACATTAACAGCTAATTCTTAATTTAGTTGTTATGTGTCATGTGATCATTTATGTAATGGTCATTTCAAATTTCATAATGAAGAAAAGTGCCGATGAAGTTTTAAAACGAAGGATCGGAAGCGTTCGGGTCTTATCGCCTAGAATATTGAAATCTGACAGTTGTCACTTGCATTGGAACTTGGAGGTTAGAAATTGTTTAAATGAGTTCTCTAAATCAACAAATTGTGAAAAATTTAAATTATCTACAAGTAGTAATGGAAATGTCGCGAAATTTGTGTGAAATGGTCTCTTCATTAAATAGACGCATTCAGAAAAATAGGAGAATTATTGAATACATTTTGCTGTATTTAAATAGAAAAAAAATCAACAGAACCATTTGGACTTTGGGAATTTATTGTTTAATTATATAAAATCGAATACTGAATACTACACTACTGTCACAAGAATACGTGAAAACTGTCAACAAACATTGCGATCTGCGCATGTATAGGAAATTTCAACTAACGTCCGTGTGTCTACGTATTTATCTAATGAGCATTAACTTCAATTAAGAATGTAGCTAATGGTCATTACAAGTACCGTGTGTCCCCGGCATAAGGGTGTGAAGGTTGGACTTCCTTATTGGAAAGTGGGGTGAAATTAGTGATGCCGTGGGATCTCGCGTGTTCGAGATCTCGTCTCGAAAATCGAGAAATTTCGAGACGAGACTATCATAAGTCTCGTCTCGAAAAATCGAGACGAGACGAGAGGAATGCCCTCGAGATTTGCTCGAGACGAGAGTAGGTATTCGAGATCTCGATTGCACGTATTTTTTTTAATATGTATATAATTAAAGATATACAATAAGAAAAATAATTATCAGTACAAATATTTTCATTGCCTGTTAATTATTTATTTATTCATTTTAAATTTATAGGGTTTTAGTATAAAGAATAGGAACAAGAATGTTCCCTGTGATGTACTCTTCACGCTAGTATTAAATGCCCTTGCTGCGAGTAATATTTGTTCAGTATTTTTTTACTTACCTGTTAAATGCCAGACTTAGTAAAAATAAAGTTTTAATCAGTATTATCTACTTACTCCTTTATTACGTCCAAGTTGATGCTAATTTATTTTCCTGATAGATGTAAGTATAGAAAATTTATAACATGTAAGGGTAATATTTTATGAATTTATTTTATATGTATTCATATACAAATTATAAATAATTAGAGCGTCACTGCTTGCTACCTTCAACCATACAAACACGCTCTGAAATGCCAACTTATGGAACATCCATACAGCTAATTATAAATTCGAGAAATTCGAGACTCTCGAGTCGAGATCGAGAATAGAGGATGAAAAATATGACGAGACGAGACGAAAACAAATCTCGTCTCGAAAATTCGAGACGAGACGAGAGTGAACTGTTTCTCGCCGTTTCTCGTCTCGCGGCATCACTAGGTGAAATCAAGTGAAGATGTGTTTCACATGATTTCAGCTCGAGGAGTCTTGTTCTGACTTTTGATCGTGAAGTTTGTTCTCTTCCCATTCGATTGTTGTTTAAATTATAACTTGTCTTAGTGACTTGTGAATTTTGTAGTTGTCTTTGTGACTTAAATAATTGTTGAAGTCCGCGTCTTCCCAAGTTGTTAGATTATTGTATAGAGTTAACTTTATTCTTTGTCATTTGAAATCCTAATCATTGAAATTATTGCATAACGGTAGTGAGTTAGTTTAATAATAAAGTGCTTCAGTCGAAGCCGACCTGTGGTGAACAGTAAGTAGACTGATAGATACCTAAGCGCTGATAGCAATTCGGTAAGCCTAGAGCTTATTCTGAGGTCGTCCTTTTTAAAATTCAAATAGTTTTATGACAGTCAGGTACCGATTCTTTAAACAGTAGTTGTCACGATCCATAGTCATAATTTTGTTTATTGTTGTCAACCATTTATTGTTTTGTGTAAATAAGTTCAGTTGATCAACCAGTTCTCAGTTTCATTTGTTAAGTTGCCCGAATTAATTATTTTTAAGTAATCGCGTATGTATTGTGTGAATATTGCTTTATTTTGTCGATTGATGAGACCGCATCTGTTCATACACTTACATTGAGTTTTTCTATCCGCGGACTCTGAAAATAGTTTTGCATTAATCAAATTAGTGTTTTACTATAGGGTCAAGCATTCAAAAGCCGTTTGTTAAACGGATAACAGTAATGAGTTATTGAACTGTATCTCGCTAATATGTTATATAAAAGTAGGACTGCAGGTGGGATCTAAAGATCACTACCCAACCTATAAAGTAATGGGAAGGTGGGATATAAAAACTATAAGTCGTTTCCCTGTTATATATATTTACGTAGGAAAGAATCATGATGAGAAATCAAAATCTTGGTATTAAGGGCTGATTTTCATATATTCCTTAATAATACAAGAATGTCACAATTAGTTGAATTTGATTATTAACTTTTTGATGAATTTGTATCCATTCGTGTTAGATATTCATGGAATTCGAGTTCGACTGGAATATCTAAAACCCCTTGAATTATATATTAATTTTGAATAAGATTTAACATAATATTAATGTCTGGAATTTAGTTTCAATAATACTAATTTTGATAATTTATTATTTAGAAATATTGAAAATAAATACCTTAAATAAAAATGTTTTTGCAAAATAAAAGCAAAAATCTATGGTATCAAATTTGAAAGATAAGTACAGTAAAAATTTTGGAAAATGTCCGATCAAGGTTATATACGAATTGTATGAATTCAGATTTTTGCTCCGCCCATTCTGACAAATGCAGTAGTGTCGTTTGCTTAGTTTTTGTGAGGGTGCATAAGATACTACTGTTATTTTATTATTATAAAAATATGTTACAATAACAGCATTCAAAATTCAAAAATAAATCAACTGGTAAGTTTATTAGCAAATGTAAAACCAAATATGTGAAAATTAAAATACTGAAACAATGTTAGTAACACTAAGTGTATCTAAATTAATATATAAACTTACGTTATAGCGAAAGTATTATCAACAACGAGCATCGTTTTAAAATGGAATGTCCTAACTTAGTCGAAACAATATGTATTTTTGAAAGACAAGCGTGTTATATCCATCCTTATCGCACACGCTTAAAGCCTTTGTAAAGGAGGGGGATAAATGTATGCCAATTTGTTAATTCGTTTATGATACAGATGGCCTTGATTGGACATCTTTCAAAAAATTTATTGTACAACATATTCCTCTAGAAACGAAATGTGGTGTTTTTAATATTTTGACAAGTAATTATATTTAATGATTTATCATATAATTTTCTGCATTTCGGAAGTAGCAAGATCAAAACTGTCACAATTATATCTTGCTCTTCTTCAAAGTTGATCTAAATTGCAATCATTATTAACGGAAATTTTCATCAAACTCAATAAATTTCTGCTGTCAGTTGAAATTATTCAACTGTCAACAAATTTCTATTGTTTTGGGTAAGGATTCCAAAACAAGTACAATTAAATTTCAAAATTATATTCTTGTAAAAATAATGTTTTCTACATGCTGATCATTCAAAAAATAGAATATTCTCCTCAGGAAATAATTATATTTTCCTTTTGGTGCTTTGCCTTTTGCCGTGCTATATAATATTACTAAAAATTATATATTTCATACGTATGCGCCATTTATGTAATATGTAAAAATATATTCTATCATAATGAATAGTTTAATAGTTCCTTTGTCATTTGTTGAACTAACTTATGATCAAAACCGCTCCTAAATTGCTCGTGACAGAACTTATTCGCATGAAATATCAAACAGACAATTTCACCCTTCATATATAATCGGATATGGGAATTGTAAATACATTATATTCGTATTTATCGATATTACTTTTTCGAAAACTAATTCATTGGGTTAATGCAACTTTTGATATAATTTTCTTATTTTTCTTGATGTAATGGTTGCTCTACAATACGTACATTTTAATATCTTTTAAATGAATCATTGAAATTTAATTTTGAATAATTTATATTTGTAGATTTTCTAACTTTGTCAATCAAATGAGATTTTATTTGTACCATTTTTTTTTTCAAATTTTTGTTTAAATATATAAATTCCTAAGAATTATGAAACAATTTCATTGTTTAAGCAATGGTGTTCCCAATTGAATACATTGGTATTAATCTTATAAGTATGTATGGTCAGATACAATACTTGAAAAATAATGAAAAAAAAAAGTTAATTTTATTTATAAAGATATTAGAAGGTATATACATAAAAAGTCAACGTTAATACAAAATGTTATCAAATATTTGTTTTTGTAAATATTCCCTAAAATTAATAATGGAACAAAATATGATTTTTTTTTTTTGAATTTCTCTTTTAACATACCTATGTATATTTGAAAATTCATTAAACAATAGTATTATTTATTAAATTTGAAGAAAGTTATTGTTTTTACAATACGAATTATGAGTTTAAAATAGTGGTATGAAATTGAAATTAGTAAAACAATATTCAAATGTATTTATATGTAACATTAATAGTTAATTCAATGTACTATCTGTTGGATACTATAACAACTATATATTTGAATTAACATATATTATTTAAGGTGCATTCAACATTCTTTCCATTTTCAAAATAATAATACCTTCAAAGAATTAAGAGTTAATTGTGATTTTGCTTCTAAATTGCTAATAACAATCTGGTGAATACTTATTAATTTGATATTTATTATCTATAATAACTTTTCCGTTGAATTGAATATTTCCGATTTAAATTATCTTACAAATAAATATTATATGTACAATAAAAGATGAGAAAATGAAACGAGATTTTCTATCACTCAGAAATAAGTAGAATGAAATACTGGGTCGCCAGGTGACCGGTTGTAATTCGAACGGCCCAGGGTCGATTACGGTCGACGTGAAACTTGAAAATTATTTCCAATTTGAAATACAAAGCACAAAAGTGATTTTTGTGGTGCTTCTCTCTTCTGCAGCTTTTACAGCAAATTTTTTTATTATTAATACTGAAAAACATACTCAACATTACAGATATATCATCCTCCAAATATCCTCAGCGAAAGAGATTAGTATACCCAGTAATGGGTAGTAAGCCGTCATGAAATATTTATGTATTTTATTTTATAAATATAAAAACTATCAACAATGAAATTAATAAATAAGCTAATTATTGAACGGATAAATAACGTTATTTTTGATCACAAATATATATATATATATATATATATATATATATATATATATATATATATATATATATATATATATATATATATATATATATATATATATATATATATATATACGGTGTTGACCGGCACAGCCGAACATAGAACTTTAACATGTAAAAATCAGAGTTTCCTAATTTCCTGCTTCCCTAATTATTTTAGGTAAAAATCTTGAAATAAAAGTTATAGAAAATTCTGCATCTGAATCAATAAACAAAATTAATTTTGTACGCCTTGTAACGGCATAATTTACGTATGAAAATCGCCTCAAAAATAGCAGTAGCCATGGAATTTAAACAAAATAAATAACAAATGTCTAACGGTTTTTTTTAGGTATTATTTCTAATTTGTATTCTAGTTAATTTAAAATGATGTTTGTTCTCTTGAACAGAAATTACAAATAATAAAAATAAATTAACCTAGCTTGACAGATAAATCGTTAATTTCTTAAATTTGTTTCTTGACTCCGATGCAGAATTTTATGCTCTACAACTTTTATTTGAAGCTTTTTTAACTAAAATAATTAGAGAAGCAGAAAATTAACAATATACATGTTAAAATCCTATGTTCAGCTGTGCCGGTTACCAACCTGTATATATATATAGATTTGAATGGATATAAAAATTTATGAACAAATTTGTAGTGACAAACATGCCTGTACATCCTAAATAAGTTGTCTTTAAACATTTTTATAAGTAGAATTAATTTAATTTGTTAATTATTTTTTATCATATTTTCTATTTCTACTTTAAATAAATAACAGATGAATATAAAAGAAATAGATTGCTTAGTCAAAATAAGTGAATTATATAATTTGTATTCATTGTTGACCATTTTATTGGTTTGTATGTTACCAATGTCTCTTTGGGTTTAAAGGTTATGGGTTCGAGTCTCACCTAAGGTATTTTCAATTCAACTGTGTTAAAAGCTACAAGTTCGATTAAAAAAAATAATTTAATCCCCAATATTTTTCTACTTTCGTGTATACATACCTACACTAACGTAAATTATATATAAGTAAACGAGTTCATTTATATTTGTGGCTTGCTAACATTTCGTAATTTTGAAAATTAGTAATTTAAAATCAATAAGAAACTTTTAGTGTTATTGTTATGAAATTAAGGTAGTTATATCGTGAAATCATTTTACCCAGAATTAATTGAATTTTAAGTACATCTCCACTGAAATATAATCTACCTGCTCTCCAAGTTTTAAAACAATTGACCACGCGGTACCTGAGATATTTGCAATTAAATTTGGCCTTTTTAACACGTGAAGAATAGGAAATGTCAAAATAAACACAACATTTTAAATTATAACTTTTATATCCATACCGACATTTAATCGAAGTAGTATGTTATAGAAAACTAATTAACGGATTTTATGTAAAAATTTGAAAATTATTTACCATCCAAATTTAATTTTATTGCTTCTAGAAAATTATAATCTGAAGATACTATAAAAAGGTAGAATTATACTTGACAACCATGTACAAGCGTTCCAGTTGGAGTATCAGTCAAGTTAACACCCGCTTGGTATTAGCGAATAAGAGGTGATCTTAGGTTAAAGGAATTTCAGACGTACATTCAAAGGAAATGTTTTTTAAATTGGTATTTTACGTGAAAAGCATGAAAACTTTAAACAGTATAATACTACTTTTGTAATTTTAAGAAAGAAAATATATTAATTTGTTTTTCAGTTTTCATTTGTTCTTACTTTTATATCCGAATGTACCAATAAATGTCTAGGTGCGACGTTGCCAGAGTTATTCTCCAACATTCATACTGTAGTGTGAGTACATTGAACTTTTCTACAGAAAAATAAAGAAAAATTTCATCTGTTACAGTGTTTGATATTAGCTTTTAACTATTTTGATGCAATCTGTGTATATAATGTTAAAAAATATAAGTTATTGCAAATGTAAACTGCATTAGTTTAATTTTTATTTTGAACATAGAACAAGTTTTTGAATAGGTACACTCGAGTGACAACTTCCTTAAATGTCTTTTAAAACTGAAACGAATCAAACTGTGTACGAATGTAAACTTGTAGGAAAAATAACTGTCTGAATAAAGAAATCACACACGTCATCTGTTGTGTACCCTAAAAAGATAATCATAATAAGTAAAACAGACTTAATTCAGACATTGCAATAATAGGAATACTTATCTTACGATGCTAATATTATCTACAGAAATAAACTACGTATGAATATTTGATGTTTCCATATATTTTTATTACTTGAAATATTTTTCCTAGTCCTAGTATCGTATGTAAATATAGATAGTAAAATATTAAAGATAATCGAATTCAGTAAATAATTTATCGGCAATATCACCCCTCCTTATAAATATAGTGTAGCGTTCCTTGAAGGAAGGTACGAAGCTTGCTTTAAAGGAAGCGAATACAACAGCAATGTTTGTTAATTTAATGGAAACCAGAAAATTGATCAAAATATAGATTGTCTACGGCAGGTTTCTAATATATACATTAACTGCGCTAATAGGCAATGCCCCACTTCGATGATTGATAGTGAGGAATATTGTTGAGTGCTCAGACATTATGTAAGACGTACGACATTTATATTTATTAGCAAACAGTTTTAATTTTTGTTAATTGATTTACTTATCTGTGATTTTTTATTTATTTATTTAAAAATAAGGTTCATCAGCATCGATGGCTATTAAAACCGATACAAAAGAGTGTATTTATATATTACAAAGTATTATAGTCAAATCAATTCTCGGTAGAGGGCTCTGCCGGTATTAACTTACCTCTACAGGCCTTTTGCCATCGTAGATGATCTTATGATCGCCGCCAGCACAACGAGTCATTGTCTCTGCTACAGGAGTCCACTCACACAGGTTACACCATACTGAAGAGCACCAATAAGTGCGAAACGCGTCTATGGTTACTTGTTGTGCTGGCCGACTCCTGATGATGGTTTCATAGAAACTGACTCAGAAGTTGTATCCTAGTAAAACTAGATATACTGTGTAATTTTTATTACAAAAGTATCATATTTTAAATATTAAAATATGATGTTGAACACAATATTTTAAATTTTTGTTGTACTTTATTGGATGTAAACAGTGTAATATTTTTACAAAAACTGAATTTGTTGATAAATTTAATTGGAAACAAGAAAAACTCGTTTCAAAATCGTTCATTGTATGATAATACTATTCATATATTTAATAAGCATAAAAATAAGGTATTCAGTTTGAAATGTTATTTTATGAATCATTAATAAAAAAAATATATCTTCTTCGGTTTTTATATAAATTTTACATTTTTCAAATAAAAAATTAAAAGAATTAATATTATTTTCATATATTCTTATACATAATAATAATAGAGAGATATTAAAGAAAAAGATGTCTTGATTTTATTTCATATCTTCTTATTGTATAATTCCCTTTTGATATTGGTATAAAAACTATATATGTATATGTGTCTATGTTGCCACTTTTCACCATATGCTATACAAAAATATTAAATAAATATTGTATGTAACATTATTAATATTTAATTCAGAATTTCTACTATTATTACTGGCGGCACAACCGTGTCCAACAATTTTATTTTTGTAAATGAGAATAACTTCAAATTTTAATACTTCTTAACTTATGTTTTCTATAACTTGATTGCAGTAGGCGTAAAAATATTGAAAGTATAATAGTATTCGTGTATTAAAGACCGAATGTTAATTGTCATTTTACTTTGGGAGAAGGAAGTTTGGGTCACGATATAAAGCGGGGCGGTCTAACCCTTCCAACAAAATTATCTACAATTATAAAAGTTCTTTATACTATTTTTTGCGCTTTTTATGCACTTTCTGAAAAAAAAAGTTTCAAATTTTAGGGAATTTTGTGTTAGTGACGTTTGAAAATTCATTGACATCCAAGAACATAACTAGGTAAGGTGGGTAACACCACCCACCTACGATATGTTTTATTTTGTTTTTTTTCTTATTATTACTACTTTTAAATTCAAAATAATATAAACATAAAATTCTTAACAATTGTATGTGTTCGTTTATTTAGTAAGAATTAACATTTGTTATTTTTTAACAGTCATACCCATAGGTACCTTAAAAATAGTTATTTGTGTATCAAGATACTGAAGTTCTACTTTTTATCTCGAATATAGGATTTAGTTGCCGAGGCCATAAGGCCGAGGAAATTTAACCATATGAGTGTTAATTTTTAGGTTATGTATATCTCAGTCTGACACTCAATGCTGTCAACTTTCGGATACTGACATTATCGTACAAAACACTCAAAATTATGTTTTTTATCTCAAACTTCGTCATTGGAACTATTTAGTTTTTTTTAACATATTTTTTTGTCATTTTCCGAACAAATTACATATTGTACATCGTACTGCTACCCAAATTATTTTACATGCATAATAATTATCATAGGGTTGACAACACTGAATTTGTTTAAAATCGTTCTATAATGGATTACTTTAATGCCGATTTTTGAACTTTTAATGACAATTTTTGTGCTCTAGTGATGATTTCATATAAAATAAATTTTACTGGTCTATTACATCACTCGAGTGAGCTATTAACGAACTATTTTGCGCGCTGTAATAGCTTTGTTATAGACGCTAAATAGAACTATAAAAATGCTTATTATGAACTAATTTTATGCTAATCTTTTTGCTTTATTATAAAAGCCGTATATTGCGCTATTGTAATACATATAATTCTTATATCAATTCCTGTACAACTGATTTATGTTTGATACATATTATATTGATATATCTTGAATAAAATTTAAAATATATTATAGAATATTTTTATTTTATTTTGTAATTCTCTTGATGTTATACCTCAATAATAATAAAATATATAAATAAATAAAAACACAAATTAATAATCTTATCGATTTCGGTTTTATTCAAAAACCATCTTCAGAGTAATGAAATAATACAAGAAGTTATTATAGAATACATTATTTTAATTTTTGTCTGTAGCTAATATAACATTGTCACTAAGTAAAAATAATTAAATTATATATATCATAAATTAATTTAATTGTTTAACAAATATTTCGGATATATAAACATTTAAGTTAATGTCATTGATAAATAAATAAAAGGTTTTTCCTTTTTCAAATATTGAACAAATACAAAAAATATTTTTTTAGCAAACACAGCTTATTTTTAAAACCATTCTTTGTATGACGTATTTTTTTCCGTGCATATACGTATAAAGTGTTTCAAATTTTATTTTATGTAAGTATCCGTCATTTATTAAAAAAGAAATATCTGAACTCGTTTTTTTTTGTATGAATGTTGTATTCATTCGTTGAAAATTAAGACGAACATGATATTTAAAAAATAAAAATGTTTTTTTAACTTTTTATTATTTCGTTTGAAAAATATTTTCAAATACACAGATTTAATTTGGTTCTTGTAGAATTTCAAACGTACACCCTAATATTTTTCTTGCTTTTGTTTATTTTGTTGCTCACAATATGAAAATATAATAATTTCTACGATCATTATTATATTTTATTGTTATTAAAATTTATTATTACTCAATTTTGAATATTTTACATACTACATTTTTACAAGTTTCTTATGAAAGAAACTGAACATATGAATGTTTTGTATCGTAAATTATCGAATATTTCATATCCTTGTAATTTTGGAATATAATAGTAACAGGATCAAATTATGATGGATTTAGAACCGTTCAAGCACTGATTGTTTATTTGTATGTTATTAGCTAAATGTGATGTAATTTGATTGAAGTTCAGACGAGATTTAGCAGGTTGTTACATGCATGACATTTCAGCACTAAACATTATTGCCATAGCTTTGTAAATAATGTTTCCACATTTGTGTCTATTTGTATATTTCAGCAGTGGCGTAACTAGGATTTAGAGGCCCCCGCAAAATCAAATATAGCCTCCCCACAATAAACTTGTATAAAATGTATGATTAGGTACAAGAAAACAATGTATATTTTGATTAATTTTGTTGTAAATAATTATTAATGCAATATTTGTTTTTGCCAATTAACAGTAAAAGTGCGATTTTTTGACAGCTAACAATCTGTAAAATACTTAAGCAAATAAATATTATAAAAAAGAATACAAAAATAAATAATAATTCACATATTCCGAATCTATTAATATTTGCATATTTATACGCGCAGTAATAATAATTTTCAGAAAAATGTCTATTGTTTTGTAATACGAAGTCTGACAATTAAGTAATGAGACTGAGCGTATAAAAACCGCATATTTAAAAATTATTCAACAACCACATGATCCCCTTCGAAATAGTTCCCTTGGGCATCAACACAGCGATTCCAGCGATTTTTCCACGCATCCTAGCAGTTCTGGAAAGCTTTGATCGGAATGTCCGACAGTACCTTCGTCACGGCCTCTTGGATCTCTTCAATCGACTCAAAATGCGTTCCTTTTACCACCTGCTTGACTTTGAGAAACAAGAAAAAGTCGTAGGGTGATAGATCAGGCGAGTACGGCGGCTGTGGTAACAACACGATCCCTTTGGGGGTCAAAAACTGGGTCACACTGAACGAGGTGTGACAGGGCGCGTTGTCGTGGTGGAGAATCCAAGTTCGTGCGAAGTCTATCGAGTACTTCGCGGTAGTTGATCTGGTTAACGGTCTGTCCAGGTGGAACGAACTCCCTATGGACCACCCCGCGGCTGTCGAAGAAGCAGATGAGCATTGTTTTCATCTTGAACTTGCTCATGCAATCTTTGAATTCTTTGTGCGAACGAAATACATGTGCACGACTGAGAGAATCACCACCATACACTTTAAGTATGTTACCGTACGTTTCCTTAGCCGAATCGCCCAGTTTTGCGCAAAATTTGATCGCTACACGTTGCTCTAAATTACGCTTTTCCATTTTCGTGACTAGCACCACTAACACACAAAATACGACACAGCTGATGCACTAATGGTCGTACCGGGGTGGTAAACACATCAATCGATAGGGGAGGGATGCCAAAATAATAAGTAAAAATTTCAAAGCTGCAGTGTTACCACAACCGCGGAAAAAAAATCAGTCTCATTACTTAATTGTAAAACCTGTATGTCTCTTTATTTCACGGTCAAAATTTTGTCTTTATAGTAACCATGTTAAATTATTTAATTTTAAATTCATTCTATGAAAATAAATTGTCCTCTTCTAATTTTTCGAAATGTTTCTAATTCATTGTCAGGATTGACAGTATTTTTCAAGGGTATATGTAATATACCTATAATTTTAAATATTTAACTATTAATACAATAACAAATAATATAAAAAAATCTTCAGTAATGTCTCTGGATTTTTGACATTGTACATTTATCTGTCAGTTACAAACATTTTTTATTTTTCAATTGGTTTCCATAAGATTATTTGGGCTGTGGAATTTATTACAACAGATTATTATATACCTTATATTTCTTTATTTCTAAATCTGTAAAAGATAAAATAAAATATTTATATGTATCAGATAGAGAATTCTTTAATAAAAAAATAATTATTTCAATTGTAAATCAAATCAAATTGTTTTAAAAACAAATGTAGGTGAATTTAACCTTGAAAACAAATAAATCAAAAACAAATAAATATTAATATAACAATACATTATAATAAATGTTCAAAATGCTGGCCATTATTAACAAAATATAATTAAAAACGTTTTGCAACATTCTAGTTACACTCCGCAATGTATTTCGATTAATACTATTGAAAGTATTCATCACTACTTCACGTAGATACTCTCCATTATTGTAAATAATATTACTTCCATATACTTTATCTTTTAAAGTTCCCCATAAATACAAATCAAGAGGAGTTAAATCTGTTATTATGGCTGCCCATAAAATGGGTGTTCGTTGCTATAATTCTGTTATTAAAAAGATGGTTTAAATAATGAGCAATATTTCTAGCAGTGTGTGCAGGATCACCGTCTTGCTGGTACCAATTTCGAACATTTTGTGCCAAAGGTATATCACCTAGTAAATCTTCCATATCTTCTATCTACTTTCTTTGCATCCTGAGGTTTATTTTTAACGAAATTATCTTTGGGTTCAGCGGCTAGAGACATGTTAATAAATTTGTAATGCCAGGTTCATCGTCTACTCGTACCTCATGGTCTCGTCGATGGGATTCTGGATATTGAGTTATTTGTACTGAGGGATTGGAATTTATCTTCGCTCTAGGGATACGGAAATATACACTTAGTCGCTCTTGTAAAAATTAAACGATTCTTTAAATACAGACGAGTGTTTGCAGAACGAGAATAAATTGCATCAGATTTGAAAGATTTTGCAATAAATTTTGTTAAATTTAATTATTTTTTAATGGTGCAGAAATGTAACAAAATATGTACACATATTTGAACTTTTTTAAGTTAATGAATTTTTAATATACATTTGTCATAATTATCATAAAATCTTTAATATATTTACATACAAATGTAAAAAAATGCTACTAATATTATAAATTGTAACGTAAGTACTAAATGGTATTATAATTACTGCTATTAATTGCTTGCGCAATATTAAAAAAAAATATTACATTACATTGTTATAACAAGATGTCTTAATCTGAATGAATTTTTTTTTAATGAAGTACTTATACATTTTTCATGTCTTCGCAATGAAATATTACTTTTGTTTTCTGCATCAAATTCACTTAGGTTTGTTTCTTATGTCTTTCAAAAAGTAGACAAAACACTGGGTATTTTGGTAACTAAAAGTAGTCTTTTATCGCACACGTGAAATAAAATAAGTTATGAGAACAATATAATTATTGAATTTTGAATCAAAATGGTTAATTTTTAGCAATAGTTATGTATTTGACAAGTAAAAATCCATTTTTGTAATCTATCGACATATTTACTTTAATTATTATCATTATAATAATTTAAAAATTTATATTTAACTTATGACAGTTGTGTCTCAAAGCGACAATATTTAAAAAAAATATATTTATCTAACTTTTGTTGAATAATATTCGATCATGTAAAAAATATTTTATGCAGCTTAGCTAAAGTAAATTTATTATATATTTTAAAAAAATATCAATGATGTTAACAAATTGTTTAGTTTATACATTTTACTCAAAAAAAAAAAAATAATAACATAAGTATCAACTGTTTCATCCCTGGCCAAAAACCAAAACGTTTTCGTTTGAATATGGGTCATTAAAGCAACATGCAGTCTTCGAATAATTATTTTATTAATTTTAAAACAAAAACCGCAAACTATAAATTAAAAATTATAGAGTAATTCGAATTCATTGCCGTTTCCTAATCCTTCTAATTTTGCTAAGAGGGTTCAATAAAATCAGTCGACTTCATTTTGAAACAAGTTATTTAATTGCTCTAGATTGAATAAATAATAAATTTTCTAATTTGTGAATTTTAACAGTATAGGTACGACAATATGTCATCAATATCATACATTTTTATCTACACAATATTAATTTTAAAACACAAATTTTATTTTTTTAATAATTATTTAAAACAATTAATGGATTTATTTTTATAATATAAATACTAATGATTTCATTATAATTGTGTATTGTACGGGTCAAATTTCGCATTTTAATCCGCAATTTTTAATGAGTTTTGCGATTCAATTTTCGTAAAATGCCACGCGTAAACAATTTGAAACAAAGTGAAGTAATCAGCTTATGTGTATATGTATATTTATAACAATGTATCGCATGATCCATTCATAAAGATGAGCTGCTCTAAAAGGATAATCGTCGTTTTATTCACGCCAGAAATAAACCTAATTCAGGATTTACTATTATATCGTTCAATGCATTTTTGATACTGTTTTGTTAAAATTTAATTACAAATTTGCTGTTTCTCAAACAAGTTGCAAAAAAACAAATTTATCCTTTATACAGGGTGCGGCAAGTATCAGGGCCCCAGTTTGATTTCAGTAACTTTTCGATAAATAAATACAAAAAAAAATGTTTAATTATATTAAAGCTTAAAATTTATTTTTATCATGTTTTGAAAACAATGTTCGATAAGTGTAAGCCGCGAGCAGCCATGCTATGTTCAGCTCTTTTTGTTTATTTTTGTTTTCGGATCTCACATATAATCTTTCAGAACAGGAGATCTTGGTGGCCATTTGGAATCACCAAATCTTAAAATTAAACGACCAGGAAATATATCCTTTAAAATTAAATTGTTTCCCAGGATGAGTGGCGTGGCACCATCTTGCTGGAACCACATATTCACCAGTCCTTGGTCTCATTTTGCAGCCAAAAAGTTTTGTATCATCTAGCGATAGATGTTTCCATCAGTGATAAAAACTGATATATTATATATATATATATATATATATATATATATATATATATATATATATATATATATATATATATATATATATATATATATATATATATATATATATATATTATGGTGTAACTCTAAATGCAACTAGATTAAATGTCTGAATCATCGTAAATTTTTACAAAGGTTTTGTAAAACTTTAAATTAGAAGAAGTGGCGAGAGCTTATTGTTTTTTAGTATTTAAGAAATAAACATTTAAAGTAATGGATATAGGTACTTAAGTCCCCAACCGAACATCAAAATATATGAATTAGAATCTTTCACTTATAATATAAAACAATTTTGCTTTTAATAAGAATGATACAACCTTTTTTAGTTTAAATTCTGTTATATTTATTTAAATAACAACGTTTCGGCAATATAAACTATTGCCTTCTTCAGGAATGGACATGAACAACAAATAAATAAATAACAAAACATTAGCAACAGGTAACTTAGATGACAATTACAACATATTTCAAATAGGAAGCTATGCACGACTAAGATCTAGACCGTCACAATGATTGAGATTATTACTCTTGGTGGTACTCACTGGCTTCTCTAATTAACATGTTGTTTAGGTATGTAGGTCTCGCCAGTATTTTTGTATCTTCAAATTTTATAGGGTGGAATTCTTTCAGGGCATGCTCTGCAAATGAAGATTTTTCTGGCTGGTTCAACCTGATCGAACGCATGCCCTGGAAGAATTCCACCCTATAAAATTTGAAGATACAAAAATACTGGCGAGACCTACACACCTAAACAACAGGTTAATTAGAGAAGCCATTGGGTTTTTTGCGGACCCGGGTTCGATCCCGACCGACGCCAAAAAGTACTTCGCATTTTAATGGCACAAAATTGACCCCTGTGGCGCACTCTCCACGCCAGCAATGAGTGCCCGTGAGGTGACGCCTGGTAAGCGCACGCACGGTACAAATATTCCATCATTACCGATATCTGTACAAAGCAGATTGGCACACCCAGCAATGGGTAATATGCCGTGATGAAATATTTTTTTTTTTATTTTTATTGAGATATACACCAAGAGTAATAATTTCAATCATTGTGACGGTCTAGATCTTAGTCGTGCATGGCTTCCTATTTTAAATATGTTGTAATTGTCACCTTAGTTATCTGTTGCGAATGTTTTGTTATTTATTTATTTGTATTTGTTGATTTGTTGTTCATGTTCATTCCTGAAGATGGCAATAGTTTATATTGCCGAAACGTCGTTATTTAAATAAATATAACAGAATTTAAGCTAAAAAAAGGTTGTATCATTCTTATTAAAATATGAGTTCTGGAAGATTTTTTAATAATTTTGCTTTTCATCATTCTCAAATAATTTGAAATCACTACCATATTTCATAAATATAACTGTATGAAGGGACATTTTATTGAACATTTGCCGAAAAATGTATTACAAAGTGAAAATAAATAACAAAATGAAAATAAACATTTTGTAAATTTTTGTATGAATAATATAAGAACGTTTGTTTTTATAAACTGTTAATGCTGAAAAGTTTTATAATATATTCTTAGTGTTTAACGATCAAGGTACTTTGTTTTATAAACAATACTTTAAAAAAAAGAAACTGTTTGGCTAGAAAAGTTTTACACTTTAACCTAAATTTAACAAGTACTCATTCCAATATAACTAAATTAGTGTTTTATATTTTATCTTTTAAAATCGTTTATAATTTTTATTTATGCCGTTAACAACTATTTCGACGGTTTAGTATAAACAGTTTTTCCTTCATTTTAAAACAAAGACAATGCTTGTCTCCTTTGTACATAAAGGATATGTAGGACTGCGTATCCTTGACCATGGATGTTGGCAGTGAATTTTGCTCCACAATGAAATATTGCTATCTTGAATGCACGCTCAACCACTGGCGCACGAACAGTTTGTCAAGGAATACAGCAATAAAAGAATTAAAAAGGCTAAGGAAAATATTTTCGTGTTGATTAGTTTTTTGATCAGTATTTCTCATGCTTCATTTCATTCAAGAGAATGAAAAATTCATCAACTAATGTCATTTTTTAATCTTGCTAGCTTAGATAAAGGCGATATGGAATCATGCTAAAAATCTAATATCGAGATTTTGGATTATAAACATGGGTTAAACACTTTAGAATTTATATTAACATTATTAGTATTATTTCAATTGGGTCTGAATAATTTCTCAAATATTGCGATAATTAAAACCCGAGATATTAAATGTCGTTTATGAAATTTTGTTAAAACAAGAAAAATAAAACGAACAAGAATCCGATAGGTTATCTTAACTATTTTGCCAAATGGTGTAGTGTATCTAGGATTTTGTTCGTGACATACATATACGTACATATTGCTTCATGAAAAACGAAATCTATATTAGAAAAAAATAAATTACCTAATGTGTTGCTCACATCAGATTTTTTTGCCGTCAAAATATTTTGTAATTTTTCTTTTAGAAGCATATTCAAAATTCATGGCAAATATTTGTGAGTGAATGAATAATAAATGTAAAATTTGTATAATTTTTGTAGATTTAGCGGTTTAGTTTTATTTCAAAATGCTAAACAGATCTGTAAATGATTATCGCTATGTATGTTTCGAAAATCAGGCAAGCTACCCAACCATACTTAATTGTATTACACTGTTTTTGTCTAATTTGAATTTTAAATTTTATGTATTTTACAAAACTTTGTTAACAGATCTACTTTTTAAGATAAATAAAATGTATGGCACGAGGTAGAGAAATATTATTTCTAAATTTCAAAATCTGCGAGAAATAAAAGAAAAATTGTTGTCCATAAAATTGAAGATTACAGTAATAGATATGAAATATTAGTTTTATTATTGGAACAATTTATGCCAAATATCACAATTTGTATAAGAAATGGATCTATAGATCAACAAAAATTCAAAAGTGGTGCGTTGAATACACAATGCAAAAGAAACGAAATAAGCTTCAACCTTTTCTGAGGGAATATTTTCCGCATAGGAAAAAAGTAATTTAGTTTGTCTTTGAGGATGACTTGGTTTCTTAAAAAGTACTGTCCCATTAATATAAGTACATGTGGTCAGCATATGTATATGTGATGTATTAACTTTCATATTAATTTAAACCAATATTAATTTATTTTACAACAAAAAATATAACAAATGTTTAAACCAGAAAGATTATTAGTCAATTTATGTTTTAGAATTATTTTATTAGTAATATGGATTTTATAAGTTGTCCTCTTCATTTCATCCCACAGATGTTTGATAGGCCAATGGAATCAAAGTTAAATAATGGCAAATATAAAATATTCAGTTTTATTGTGTTTTACAACTTTCATTAAGAATTATTTCAGGAATACATTTTTTTTTGAGTATAGTGATATTTACAAATTGACATTATGTACCCATTTTGTATGATATGAGCACATAATTTTTCCAAGAGCTACTTACATATTACGACCATTCAAAAATATTATTTATCCTTATTATCTTGCATCATTTTCATTTATTTGTTGTTCAATTGGGATTTCTTTAAATAATCCAAATACTTAAACTCGCAACTCAAGTTAAATACTCGTATGATAATTTTGTTATTATTTGACATGTATTCTCAATAAAGAGGGTTTGCAGGGGACTTGAGAATACGAAGTAAATTTGTGGTGCTCTTTCCATAACAGTTTTGAGAGCCCGTCTAATGATTTGTATTCCCTAAAACTGTACCCAACGAAATGAGTAATGAACCATGATAATATAATCATTAATTTAAACTTTTTATTTTAATTATTTCTGGATTTTATTGTACGTACATATTTTATTAGTTTTGGATAAAAATTGGTTTGCATGTATTAGAACTTTTAGCTCAAACATTTTTTTGATACTTTCTATTACACATTGCAAATATTTTTAAATAATATATGTTGTATGGATTTATATAAATAAATATACAATATTGTGTTTCTATAAATCATATAACCTTTGCAACTCAAGTTATTTCTACTTAAATATACATGTTAGTGTCAAAATATAAATATGTACAAAATACATACATATTTTTATTCATAAAAATAATATATTGTTTTCTATAAATTATGATTTGCAAAAAACTGTTAATATCCTAGATATCGAATAAACGTTACAAAAAATTCTCTAAAGTCAATGGATTTAAAAATCAATAAGCTGCTTGATTCTTCAAAAACACAAAATATTTTTAAAATGTTCTAAAGCAACAGTTTTTATAATTGAAATGCCCTTTTTATTTTATAATTAACTAATATTTTTTGTCATGTATAACGTTTTCTACAGACATAATATCATTATTAATTATTATTTTTTATTATTTCTTTTATTCACTGTCAGAGTTACAATATATTAGTATTCATACATATTAAATACATACTTATTGTATCTCTTAAAGTTGGCTGTAACTCAACTAATGTTAAAAGAAGTCCTCTTTCTCATTCCAGCATTTGACGCTTAGATTCAATGGTATTTACATCAACACTATTCTTACAATATGAGCTGTTATGAATATAACCATTCTCTGTAGTTCAGAAGGAATATCTTGTCCCAGAAGATTCTCTACATTGGAATTAAATTCTTTATCTACGGAGCTAGTTGCTCCAATAATGATGGGAATTATTTATAGGCTTGCAACGAATATTCGGCTGAATACCGAATAGTTTAGAATGTTGAGAAAAGTGGGAATTTTGGGTATTTCATTCGATTTTGCCTGAATTGAGATAATATGTATAATATAGTATTATAGGTATAAGGTAATAAAAGAACAAAGATAACTATATCAATTTTATATAGCAACAAACAACGTGTGCATAGACTGCATAACACCCTGTGAGTAGCGGCTAGGCAGAGTGCTAGGGAGGGGTGCTGTTGCAGATGGCACAAAGAATTGGGGCCATACCAGCCGAATATTCGGCTATTCGGCCAAGGAATACACTATTCGTTGCAAGTCTTATTATTTACGATGTTTTCACAATCTATTTATTTTAATACAAATACTTCAGTTGTTTATTGGCGTAATGTTCTCGTCTGCTGGGATGGATATTTTAATGAGGAATAATATTATTGTGTCAGGTCTGTTGGCTAATATCGTTCTGCCTGTCTGTACTGGAGGATCGTATTTTATTGTTGCTTTATCTACACTTATATGTTTTTATTCTGGTTGATGTCGTACCAATGGTGTTTTTAATGGACAGTTGAAATGTACATAAATTAAAATATATTTGATTGCAGACTTTATTGTGCCTTATCGCATACTCTTAACAAGTTCGGAACATCCTGATATTATTTATTATTATTAATATTATTTGTAAATTATATATGTATATTAAGTATGAGGCATGAATAAACGCAATGAAAAGTACAAGTACAATAGCTTTAAAAATTCTAACTGCAGTTTTATTAAACTAACGCCATAACATTTAAGTATATATATATATATATATATATATATATATATATATATATATATATATATATATATATATATACACCCAGATGAGTCCGAGTGGCAGCAGAGGTCACTATAAACAACTCATTTGTTACTCATTTGTTACAGAGGACACTAAGAATGTCTCTGTATATATGTAAACTGTGATTTGTATATGTTTGTAAATTGTGACAATTTGAATAGGTCAAATGACATAACAAATGAATACTATATATATATAGTAATTTTGTGGGGAGTCAGTGAAAGGGCAATAAGTTTAGTTCGTTCTGGTTTATTTCATCAAGCTTTCGGATTTATTTTAATCCTTCTTCAAGATGCTGTAAATTGAGTCAATATTACAACAATGTAGTACACATTTGGTGTGATAACTTACAATAATGTGAAGTTGTATTTTACAATAGTTTCGTTTATGAACATGAGAACATTAATACTCTACAGATTTGGAAAACTTGAATACAAAATTTACAATAGTATGAAGTCGTACAAAATTGTTTAGTTTTAGTTACTTATATAATTAACCAGTTTTATGGGAATTTGATTTCATCATCCTTGATGAATATATGGTGAATTTTAATTAAGGTTTAAGTTGAATTACTTATATAATTTTGACAAAATTTTGGTGTGATGGGCCGAAAAGTTTTTTTACCTCTCGCTAAGAGAGGTATTGCATTCATGCTAAAAATCGCATATCCAGATTTTATTGAATAAGCACGTTTTAAGGTCCCTACAATCCGATTTTAACATTTTTACGATGATGTCTGTGTGTGTGTGTGTGTGTGTGTGTGTGTGTGTGTGTGTGTGTGGATGTGTGTGTGTGGGATGTTGGAAGGACGGTTACTCAAAAACTATAAGACTTAAAATTTGTTTAACAACGTATTTCCCAATCGGACATTCATGGGAAGATCTGAAAAGGTTTTGGTAATAATTGGACAACCGGAAGTAGAAGATTCTTGAAAAAAAAATCTTCTAAATATTATTTTTTGAAAATTTTTCGTGGTAATATTAAAGAAAATTAAATTCTCTATCTGATACATTTAAATATTTTATTATATATTCCATAGATTTAGAGATAAAAAAAGTATAATATATAAAATAATCTGTTGTAATAAATTTGACAGCCGAAAGAATGCCATGAAAAATAGTTGATAATTTAAATTATTTGTAACTGACAGATAAATGTCAGTGTCAGAAATAATGAGTAATGAATTAAAAATGTACTTGGAGAATCCCTTAGTTCTTGATCTGTGACTATTATGGAGATGACAAGTCTAGGTTGAAGGACTTAAATTTGTTTCAAACATTATGGGACAATGTACACCAGTACTGTAGACTAGAGTAACTTTGAATTGCGAAAAAGCTATCAAATTCTTCTCAAGTAAGTTGTAAATATTGACAAAATCGGAGTGCAATCTATCCGTCACTTTATTAAAGGGAATTAAGGTTATTTAGATATAACAAGTATGAAAAGATAAAATGTAAAAGAAGATATATAAGAATAGATGCACAATCCAGATATATACATTTTAGACCGCCCAAAATTAATGTTTTTACTAGAAGAATATGAAGAGAAAGTAAACAAAGTTGTTTATATATGGTAAACTCTACTTTGTAATTTATTGTAACATAATTTATGGTAAAATATCTTCATGTTGAGACATGCTATTATTGAATAATGAAGAAGTTTATACGTCATAAATTTATATGAATATATTATTTGTATTTATAAAAATAATCTTTGCTTTATGCATACAGCCAGGTAAAATATACGGCGAGAGGTTATGTGCTGGCCACATCAGATTTTTTTATTTTAAGTCCTGCTGTGTAGTTTCAAAATCTGATTTTACATAGACCTATGTTCGCCTGTGGGTCACCACCCTGTGTATATTATATAAATTTATTCAAAAACCTGAACTGGTAAACTCATATTTTAGTGATGGTAGAATTCCTAACAGCAAATAGTGCAGTCTGTGAATACATATTTAATCCAGCATTTTGTTCGTTTTAACATATTAAACTTACTGACCTGGCATTAAAATTTCAATTTGAAATGTGCATTTTAATTACAGCGATTCCACGAGTTACTATTTACACAATTATGAGAAGTAAATTCATTTTAATTATTTAATATGCACAAACTCAACTGTATGCAAAACGAATTACATTTTAACCAGAACTATTTAAATTGATGGATGACTGAATATTTAATTTAGCCTTAACAGGAAAACTGAGAATTTCATGAACGGAATTACAAAAAATAAGTTACTAAATTTTTGTTAATCACCTGTTAAATAATGGTATAATTAATCATTTTCACGTTATTAATATTATTGTTTCAACCGCTTTTATTTATCCTTAAGTTGTGCTTCAATGTTTTGACAGTTCAAATGCTCTACCCATTAACACGAAGATCAAATTTGTACAAATTACTTTTTAAATAGTACAAAAGTGACACCTGCACGGTACGAACATATCATTACCCATATCTGCTTATAAAACTGATTGGCACAAAAATATTCATAAATAATACATGTGGTAACACGATAATAATAAATATAGTACAAAACAAAATAAATAATAACTTAAACAGTTCCCTGTGGTGGACACCGCCACCACACTGCATATGATTAAAAAATAGTACACAGAAAGTTATTCACAGTTTCAGTGTTGCTAATACATGAATGTTTATATTACTTCCTTGTACGTAAGTAAAGGAAGTATTGTAATCGCGAAAAATTTCGGTTTTCAGATTTCAGCGGAAATATCCATTTTGATCATCCCTGAATCCATTTTGACTAATTTTGTCGTGACGTCTGTACGTACGTACGGACGTATCTCGCATAACTCAAAAACGGTAAGCCGTAGAAAGTTGAAATTTTGTATTTAGGACTCCTATAATAGTTGTGCACCTCCCTTTCTGGTTATTACACAATTTCCAGAAGTGGCACTTTACATGAAGCCTAAAATAGATTTTAATGAAAAACTGTTTTAAAATATAATCCAAAACTTTTCAAGGTATACAAGACTTTTATATCAATCAAAATAACATAATAGATTTTGGTTAAAATAGGCTAACCGGAAGTGGTACATTACTTGAAGTTGTTAACAGTTTTTCTTGAATAAAATGATTTTATTTTGATTTTAGAAATAAATGCTTCAAATAAAAGTTTTAGAGAATTAATTTCTGCGTCTAGCACATCAAGTATTATTAAATTATCCCTTTGTATAAGCGAGATACCTACGTAAATTTAAAAATTATTTTTTTGTAATAACGCTTGCTATGGATTAGGACAAAAAAATAAAAAAAAATGTTCATGTCAAATTACGTTAAGTACGTGCAATTTTATGATTCGTACAATAACAAATATTATATTTTTATTGTGAAATTAGTAATATTCATTGTTGTAATCAAATATTTCTTTGTTGTAATCAAAACTCTCTTTAAAAAGATCTTACCGTTTTGAAGTTAAAATTAATATTTTGTAATTTAGATATTAAAAAAATATGTATAGTTTAATAATCGTACAAGGAAGTCGTGTGGTGTCCACATCAGATTTTTTTTTAAATAGTTATTGAGCTAAAATTATTTTTTCACTCACTAGTGACTTATGAACTACTTTATTTATTTAATATCATTATTATTAGATGTTGCTGGATAAATGGTATGTACCATATTCTTTTTATAAAATCATTACTTCCCTAAGTAGGTTTTGAAATTTGTTCAAAAATATTTATTTATCAAACAAGTGATAAAGGACACTCATTATCATCCACCTCTTTATCTCTTGCATCCAGTGTTCGAGTAACAGCAATTTTTTTATCGATCGAAAAAAAAAAATCTTTACGAAACGTCCTACCTTTTGCCGGTATCTCGTCACTTATTTTATTTACAAGGCAATTGAGGTTATGTCGATTGCGAATCATATATAGAACTTTGGTAAAAAAATTTAAAGAAGGTAAAAAATGCATTTGGTTTTCATTAATTCAAACTTAATTTTTTTTTTGTTTAGCAACCATACAATTTTTTTAATAAGTTTAAATATTATGACTCATTTGATTAGGGTTGTCACGGATGAACTACCTTAAGAGTATTTTTTTATCAAACCGAAAAACTTAATTTTTTGGGAAGGTCAAGGTCCTAAGGTCGACCATTTCAAACTATTGGCTGTACTCGTCCATTAAAAATAACGTTGGCCCAATACAATGATCGACTCGATATGGGTCCAAAGTTCCCTATCTATAGTTACCATGAAAAATTGATGGGTATTTTAGATATTTATTTTGTATCCATTCTCATTAAAATTTCTGTAGATAAAGTGCTACTTTATAATATTTTTTTTAAACTAATTTCCAAGTATATTAATATTTTTTATCAAATGTTACATAAAAGATACTCATGTTGAAAAAATACTCTTTATTTTTAAATTCAAAAATTTATATTTATTTAAGCGTAAATTTTCTTCCTGATTAAAAATGTAAATTATTTTTCTTCCCTTTGGGGTAACAAGAGTGACAACAATAAAATTATGATTATTATGTCTGCCAAAAGCCCTTTACATTTAAATATAAATATTTTTCCAACATTTCTTTGATGTAGTATCATTTAACCCTTTAAAAAACAATGAAAATAATATGCTGTGAATAAATAAAAGAATATAAATATAAATGTCAAGTTGAGCGAGCAAAATAAGCCTAAAAACTCGGAAAAAACCACCGGAAGGAAGAAAAACGAACATCAGAGAGGGCTGGGAAGTTGGTCAATGTCCGACAAACAGGGGTAGATTCAGGATAGGTTTCACAAATTTTCGACAAATATTTTTTTACTGTATTAAATCTACTGAAGATAATATAGTTTTATGATATATTTATGTATATTGACCCCTGTGGTGCACTCTCCACGCCAGCAATGAGTACCGTACGGTGACGCCTGGTAAATGCCCTCACGGTACAAATATATTATCATTAACGCAAAGCAGATTGGCACATCCATCAATGGGTAGTATGCCGTGATATATTTATTTTATTTAATAGTAATAATTTCATATTTTCTATGTGTAATGAGAGACAAAAATTTGTAGATCAATTGTTCATTATGAACTTCAACTTAATTTGACTGAAAAAATTCGTGAAATAATATCGGTTGCATTCCATGTAATTTGATCTTAAAGTACGACTTACAAACAATTAGTGATGCCGCGAGACGAGAAACGGCGAGAAAATTCGAGACGAGATTTGTTTTAGTCTCGTCACGTCATATTTTTTGAATTTCTGAATTTATAATTAGCTATAGGGTGTTCCATAAGCTGGCAGGACAGAGCATGTTTGTATAGTTGAAGGTAGCAAGTACACTATTGGTTAGTACGCTTTCCATGAGAATAGTCGGTACTTATTCCTATATGAGTATTTTATTTCACTCTGTAATTATCTATTATTTGTATATAAATACATATAAAATAAATTCATAAAATATTACCTTCGGGCATTTGTTTATTATTTGGATAACATGTTACAGTAAAAAATTTTGAAAGATGTCCGATCAAGGTCGTCTACGAATTGTATGAATTCAGATTTTTGCTCCGCCCATTATGACAAATTCAGTAGTGTCGTTTGCTTAGTTTTTATGAGGGTACGTAAGATACTACTGTTATTTTATTATTATAAAAATATATATTGCAGTAAAAGCATTCAAAATTCAAAAATAAGTCAACTGGTAAGTTTATAAGCAAATGTAAAACCAAATATGTTAAAAATAAGATAATGACACAATGTCAGTGTCAGTGACTCTGACAGAAAATAACGTTATACGTACGGCTATGAATCCAGGTAATGCATCTGAAATAATATATAAACTTACGTTACAGCGAAAGTATTATTAACAACGAGCATCGTTTTAAAGTGGAATGTCCTAACTTAGTCGAAACAATATGATTTTTTGAAAGACAAGCGTGTTATATCCATCCTTATCGCACACTCTTATAGACTTTGCAAAAGAAAGAGATAAATGTATGCCTATTTGTTAATTCATTCGTGATACAAATGACCTTGATCGGACATTTTCGAAAAATTTACTGTACAAATTTTCTTTATATTCATCTACCAGGAAAATAAATTAGCATCAACTTGGACGTAATTAAAGAGTAGGTAGATACTACTGATTAAAACTTTATTTTTACTAAGTCTGGCATTTAACAGGTAAGTAAAAAAAAATACTGAACAAATATTACTCGCAGCAAGGGCATTTAATACTAGCGTGGCGAGTACGCCACAGGGAACACTTTTGTTACTATTATTTATACTAAAACCCTATAAATTTAAAATGAATAAATAAATATGAATGTAAATGAACAGACAATGAAAATATTTCTACTGATAAGTATTTTTCTTATTCTATATCTTTAATTATGATAGTCTCGTCTTCGAGAAAAACAATATAATGGTCATAATATTATGGCCAAAATATTTTGTTATATCTACAAAAGTAAACTAAATAATAGGTATGATAACTTTTATTTTCGACAAAGTATTTTTACTGTGATAAATCTGCTGAAGATAATACAGTTTTATGATAAATTAATATATTTTGGACCCTTGCGGTGCACTCTCCACGCCAGATATAAGTACCGTAAGGTGACGCCTGGTAAATGCCGTCACGATACAAATAACTATTAAGGAAATCTGTGTACAAAGCAGATTGGCACACCCAGCAATAGATAAAATGTCGTGATGATATATTTATTTAATTAGTAATAATTTCATATTGTCTATATGTAATGAAAGACAGAAATTTGTAGACCAATTGTTCATTGTGAATTTCACCTTAATTTTAATTAAACAATTTGTGAAATAATATTGATTGTACTCCATATAATTTGGTCTTAAAGTATGTTCCTACGTTCAAACAATATAATAGTCATAATATTATGGCCAAAATATTTTGCTATATCTGCTAAAATAAATCAAATATTAGATATAATTTTTATTTTTATGGTTTATTGAAAGAGTACACCTTTTGCCTCTAGATACGAAATATGGACAATTTTCCATTTAGGGGAGATTTTACAATAATTTAATGCTAAATTTCAGAGGCAAAAAATTCAAAACTGCTCCAGTAGCAGCCGCTTTTTTCCGATTATTTAGAAGTGAACTAAATTACAATTAAAAGCTATTTTCAAAAATTGTACGCAAATTTCTATCATATGGATAAAATATCGCCGAAAACGACAACCATAAGATTAATAGATTTCGTCAAAACAAATCTGTATCAATAAAAATATATAAAAAAAAAACTAAACACTTAAGTAATTTATATACGAGATGTAAAGTTAATATAGTATGTAATATAAAAATTTAATGTACTCCATATCTACGTCGTTACTATGCATAATGGTAATGGTTAATAAAAAATACTCAGTGAAAATATTTAACAGGATATTTTTATTCTCGTACTTTTAAGTAGTAATAAAATTTGTTTAATCATCAACACAATTTTGAACCGACTTCTTAAAAGTATTAACGAAAAATTATTCATTAAATTTCATTACTTAGTAAACCATTAGCGACACTTTACTTAAAGATTTTTTAAATAAATTCTTTATGTATATTATTTTGCGATTTATGTTATTAAAAAATCTGATGTGGCCAGCACAATACCTTCCGTCAATCCTGTGTATTATGTATAAATTCCATACATAATTTTTCTTGCAAAAGACTCCTGATAACAAAAAAACCACATGAAATAAGAAAATCATGAAATTTTGAATGATAAATTATGACACTTGTCGGTTATGGACATAATTAATTGCTGTCATTTTGACACGGGTGCCCATATCTGCGCCCTATACATAAATTTTCTTGCCAAAGATCTTATATTTCCAGTAAAATTATTTCATAAACAAACTATGCAAATTGCACTTGACACTGACATCTTCTTCTTTAGTTTTTCCCATTTGTTAGGGGTCGCTATTTTTATTCAAAATGTTCGGTTATTTTCTGAACGACGTCGTGTCATTTTTTGCGATTTATGTTATAAAAAAAAATCTGTTGTGGCCAGCACAATACCTCTCGCCACTTCCTTTTTTTGGTTAAGTATAGGGCGCGAACAGTCATGTTACATGGTTGGTCTTGACAAGCAGATGTGGTTTCAGAATGATAATTAGTAATTATGTACATAAATGTCAGAATTTTTCATTAAAAATTTCAAGATTTTCTAAATTCATGTAGTTAATTTGTCACCAGGAGTGTGGAATTGACTTGTCGAGGAAAATAAATCACATGGAATTGGAAAATCACTTAATTTAGAATGAGAAATTATGATATATGACATCTATATACATAATTACTTGCTATAATTCTGACACATGACAGCTCGCACCTTAATGTATTTAACATTTCTTGTATACTTACACTCTACATCAAAAATTCTAATATATCTATTCCATATATTTAGATTTTTTAATTTAAATTCATTCTATAAAGAAATTTTGTCCTACTCTTTTAATTTTTCGAGATGTTTCCAATTCATTGTCGGAAGTAACAGCATATATGAAGGGTATGTGTAATATACCTATAATATTAAATATTAAACTATTAATGCAATAAGAAATAATATAATGTATGTACTTCCCAGAAAAAATCTTCAGTAATGTCTCCGGATTTCTGACACTGATATTTTTTGATTTTGCGTTTTATGTTATAAAAAAATTGAATATTATTAATTTTGTTCTTCTTCATATATTTTTTTGTATTTATTCATACAACTCATATTTCAAAATATAAATTCATAAACTAATATTATTATAAAACAGATAGTCTATGTTTTAAAATAAAAACAACTCCTTGGATACATATCGCAGTTATTGAAATTCAAAACTTTGTGGCATATGTCACCTTCAAAAAATAAATAATTTTCATCTAATAGCATAGTTTTAAAAAGAAAATGTTGCTTATTTTTTAACTAAATTAATTGGAAGATTTTTAGTTACACATATATTTGTATTCTACTTATCTTTGAAAAACATTGGATGAAAATGTTCAACAACTTTTTTGGTTTCAACTTCAAATTTAATCTAAATAATATCTCCGAAATCATTTTATAGCTCATTAAGCATTCACTAAAAAGTAGTGCTGGGTATAATTTTGGAAATTGAGATAGTCCTGGTCTCATACCACAAAATATGGAATTAATTACCTCTCGCTAAGAGAGGTATTGCATTCATGCTAAAAATCGCATATCTAGATTTTATTGAATAAGCACGTTTTAAGGTCCCTACAATCCGATTTTATCATTTTTACGATGATGTCTGTGTGTGTGTGTGTGTGTGTGTGTGTGTGTGTGTGTGTGTGGATGTGTGTGTGTGGGATGTTGGAAGGACGGTTACTCAAAAACTATAAGACTTAAAATTTGTTTAACAACGTATTTCCCAATCGGACATTCATGGGAAGATCTGAAAAGGTTTTGGTAACAATTGGACAACCGGAAGTAGAAGATTCTTGAAAAAAAATCTTCTAAATATTATTTTTTGAAAATTTTTCGTGGTAATATTAAAGAAAATTAAATTCTCTTTCTGATACATTTAAATATTTTTATACATATTTTATAGATTTAGAGATAAAAGGAATATAATATATAAAATAATCTGTTGTAATTAATTTTACAACCGAAAGAATGCCATGAAAAATAGTTGCAAATTTAAATTATTTGTAACTGACAGATAAATGTCAGTGTCAGAAATAATGAGTAATAAAAGAAAAATGTACTTGGAGAATCCCTTAATTCTTGATCTGTGACTATTATGGAGATGACAAGTCTAGGTTGAAGGACTTAAATTTGTTTCAAACATTATGGGACAATGTACACCAGTACTATAGACTAGAGTAACTTTGAATTGCGAAAAAGCTATCAAATTCTTCTCAAGTAAGTTGTAAATATTGACAAAATTACACATCGATATAAGAATAATCGGAGTGCAATCTATCCGTCACTTTATTAAAGGGAATTAGTGTTATTTAGATATAACATGTATGAAAAAATAAAATGTAAAAGAAGATATGTAAGAATAGATGCACAATCCAGATATATACATTTTAGACCGCCCAAAATTAATGTTTTTACTAGAAGAATATGAAGAGAAAGTAAACAACGTTGTTCGAATTGAAAATTGCAGTTACCAGCCTAATATTTATATATGGTAAACTCTACTTTGTAATTTATTGTAACATAATTTATGGTAAAATATCTTCATGTTGAGATATGCTATTATTGAATAATAAAGAAGTTTATACGTCATAGATTTATATGAATATATTATTTGTATTTATAAAAATATTTTTTGCTTTATGCATACAGCCAGGTAAAATATACGGCGAGAGGTTATGTGCTGGCCACATCAGATTTTTTTTTTATGAATATATTGATCTCATACAAAATAACGTTTACTTATTACGAGTAAAAATATGCAAAATGTATGTAGGAGTTATTTAAAAGTTTGTAGCAATTTAATTTACCCACATTTCTTTAATTTCAATATAAATTTATATTCTACTTCACTCAATCATGTTTTAAAAAAGTTTTCTTTAAATTATATTTTTAAAAGTTTTATTTATTCGTATAACTCAAATCCGTTTTACTTAGAATTATTCACAAAGTTTAATAAAGATTGGGTTATAATATTTATAATTATGAAAAATAATTTTTATTATTTAAAAGTACAAGTTTTGTATGTATGTACATATCGAATTTAAGTTGAAAATAATGTCTTTGTATTCATAATTCAGCGATTTTTTTTTTCGGTACAACTAATATAGTTTTTAACTGAAAGGTTTTGTTTTAATAGATGACATACTTAAGACAAATAAATTAACCCAATTCCATAATCTTTTATATTGTAAAAAATCATTCTTTTAATTTTGCAAATTCAGAGAATTTTTATTTAATTATTTATAAAGTTATTCCCACTCATTCGAATTTACTTCTCTTTGTTTGTTATTTCTAATTCAAATATCGTTCTGCGAGAGCACATACGTTGAAGTGAAGATGATATACAATGATTCGTATCATCGTGATTCGGATAAACGGGATGATGTATTGTAAATATATTTGCATACATAACAGAAAAAGTCATCCATATTTTTTATTTATTTTATTTAGTAGTAATCCGTAACACACAAAATTAAACATTTAAAAAAAAATATAGAAATATTAGAATTGGAAAATCAAATTTATTATATAGAACAACAGGTAATCTATTTCCCGTGAAAAAAATAGATATTAAAAAAAATTACCTCTCGTACTATATAGGTGGTCGCAGTTAGGGGTGAATATGAGATTTTTGTTTTATGCAATTTCTTGTTCTGCTATTTATTTATTTATAGAGTGCAAAGTTGTTCAGAAGTAAAAGTTGCATATAAAACTGTTTTTATATTGTTATTATGGTTTCTTAATTTTAGAAAGGAATTTTAAGTGCCGTTAATTACTTATTTAATAGCAATAACTACAAAACTTGTTTTCTTTTTTCTAGTTTTTGATATAGATATTTCCTTTAGAGAGCCATATAGATGAATTTTTTATATCAAGAACATTGTCCTCATCAGAAAATAAATAATAACAAAAACATTGGCAACAGGTAACCATGGTGACAAATTACAACTTAGCCATGCTTTGCTAAGTTCGAAACCATCACAAAGATTATTATTGTTGGTTTTGAAAATATCATTGGCTTCCTGTTGTTTAGGTTAATTACTTAATTAGTAGTAGTAGCTACAACACTTCTTTTCTTTTTTCTGGTTTTCAGAAATTATTAATAAACGTTAACCTAACTTATGGAAAACAAATTCCATATACAGCGATAATTATTTCCACCACAATAATTCTTTATAATAATGACGTTCCTTATTCGAATAAATATTCATTATTTAATTTTACAAAAAAAAAAATAACAATATGAATAAAATAATATTGTTTTCTATAATGTCGTCATGGCTATTGATACTAATTAACGGCACTTTTAAAATATCTTTTTAAAATTAAGAAGAAACTAAAACCATAATAAAATTTGTAAGACATTTTGGATACAAGTTTGCCCCTTTTCTAACATTGAAATAAATATTTACATACTAACAGGCCTATTCTGAAATATATTCGCTTAAGGAATCGTTATCATAACGAAAACGTTATTATGAAATCGTTACATTTACTTAACGATAATCGTTATCTTTGTATCCGTATACTGTAACTCATTTTAAAAAATAATAACCTTGGGATCAAGTTAAGGACTTTATTTCCTAAAATCAAATTTAATTTTAAATGAAATATCTAAAATAATTCAATATCACTCACAAAACTTCTAGGTTAAGATCAGTTCTGGTGGGAGTCAGCTGTCAACCTGTCAGCTGTCAGACTTCTTCTGGTTGTGGGCTATGCTAGAGCTACTGCTACCACCTGTAGACAAATTGGGAAGCTTGCGTTAAGCGCTAGGAATAAAAACTAAAAATTATTGTAATATTACTTTGTAAAAAACTATAATGTGACGAGTTTTTGGGATCACTATTCAACATACTAGCAATTTTATTTTGACACGAATAAAAATACTGAATTATTGACAAAACGTTTAGGTAACGGATTATTTTTCCAGTCGTTAAAAAATAACGATATCGTTATCTTTTTACTTCCTTGTACGTAAGTAAAGGAAGTATTGTAATCGCGAAAAATTTCGGTTTTCAGATTTCAGCGGAAATATCCATTTTGATCATCCCTGAATCCATTTTGACTAATTTCGTCGTGACGTCTGTACGTACGTACGTACGGACGTACGTATCTCGCATAACTCAAAAACGGTAAGCCGTAGAAAGTTGAAATTTTGTATTTAGGACTCCTATAACATCTAGTTGTGCACCTCCCTTTCTGGTTATTACATAATTTCCAGAAGTGGTACTTTACATGAAGCCTATAATAGATTTTAATGAAAAACTGTTAAAAAATATAATCCAAAACTTTTCAAATTTGGTATACAAGACTTTTATGTCAATCGAAATAACATAATAGATTTTGGTTAAAATAGGCTAACCGGAAGTGGTACATTACTTGAAGTTGTTAACAGTTTTTCTTGAATACAATGATTTTATTTTGATTTTAGAAATAAATGCTTCAAATAAAAGTTTCAGAGAAATAATTTCTGCGTCTAGCACATCAAGTATTATTAAATTAGCCCTTTGTATAAGCGAGATATGTAAATTTAAAAATTATATACTTTTTTGTTTTTGTAATAAAGCTTGCTATGAATTAGGACAAAAACATAAAAAATGTTCATGTCAAATTACGTTAAATACGTACAATTTTATGATTCGTACAATAACAAATATTATATTTTTATTGTGAAATTAGTCATATTCATTGTTGTAATCAAATATTTCTTTGTTGTAATCAAAACTCTCTTTAAAAAGAACTGGGTTAGATTATGGTCGCTATATATCTTACTGTTTTGAAGTTAAAATTAATATTTGGTAATTTATTTATTAAAAAAATATGTATAGTTTAATAATCGTACAAGGAAGTCGTGTGGTGTCCACATCAGATTTTTTTCGTTATGTAGAATTGAATTATTGTTTACAGAGTACCATTTAACGATTTAACAATGCATAACGTCATAACGATCGTTTACAGAATAAGCCTATTATACGATTTTGGTTATTACCATAACAATATAACCTTTTAACGATTACTTACAGAATAGCCCTATAAGGGCAGGAACGCTTAGTTCCCGAATGATGTATCAAAGTTACTGTTTATTTTTATGTAATGTAGTGTTTATCATGATATTTCAATAACTGTTTATTACTTAGCAAATATATAGAGATTTAAAATTAATAAACGTTAAATTTCTTTGTGTTTTGTTATAATTTGCAATACGTTTGTTGGTCCTATGTTGTCGAATCGCCGAATGCTCTGCTTTGCCGACTCCCGCCAAGCAGAATTTGTTGCCAACATTGTGAACCAAAATTATATTTTTTTATTATGAATACAGTTCTTTAAGAAATGCTTTAGAAATAGAAGAGTGTTCTGGTGGAGACTTGGCAAATTGACGTTTCGGACGTTGCTTAGGCGACGCGAAACAACACATTTCAATGCCTAAACACAAGAAGATAATTTTGTATGTAACCTTACGAAAGCTCATATTTTTTTTAATTTTTCTAAACATTTACCTCTCAAATAAACATTATAAAACTGAAACTTAAATTCTCTCATTTCTGAAATATCTTGCTCCCGGCCTGCCTACAGTGGGAACTCGAAGGAAATAAAATGACTCTCTTACAGCAGTTTCCCAGTTCCCCTGGCATTGCCAGAAGCGGTGAGAGCTTGTTAGTTTATAGAGCAGCCGGTGATGTCGGGTTAAACATCATCTAGACCTGTAGTACTGCCACTGTCGGCCAGAGACCTGGGACCTGCATAAAACTCCTTGCTATAAGTTCTTATCACTCTATCACACGCCACACATGCACACGAATATAAACTTTACGAATCCAATTGCAATATATTTAAATAGAAGATTGCTGACAACTCTATTTCGTTCGCGGACGATGCAAGATGAAACACTCAATTGTAGAGATATTTCGTTCCAAAAATAGTAACATATCAAACCTGATAGCATAAATAAGTATAAAATTTATTATTTGAAATCAAGTCAAGTAATAGTAGCCGAAAGTCAAGTCAAGTAGTTACAATTTCAAGTACTTGAAAAATCAAGTAGTTATTGTTCAATTACTTGACAAAATCAAGTAGTTATTTTTTTAATTACCAGAAAATATTCTTCAAGACCACATTTCATTTTCATATAGTTCCTTATGTGCTATAACCTTAACAATAATATACCTTGAAATATAGATTTTTATTCATAAAAATAAATCGTACATTCAAATTTAAAAATTACAAAAAAAAAATCTGTTGTGGCCAGCACAATACCTCTCGCCACTTCCTTTTTTTGGTTACATAAGTATAGGGCGCGAACGGTAATGTTACATTTTTGGGCTTGACAAGCAAATGTGTGGGCCCGTTTCAGAATGATAATTAGTAATTATGTACATAGATGTCAAATGTTAGAATTTTTCATTAAAAATTTCAAGATTTTCTAAATTTACGTAGTTAATTTATCACCAGGAGTTTAAAGTTTACTTGTATGCCTTAGATATTTAACATTTAATTCTGCTCCACATGGAATTGGAAAATCACTAAATTTAGAATGAGAAATTATGATATTTGACATCTATATACATAATTACTAGCTATCATTCTGACATGGGCCCCCATATCTGCTTGTCAAGGCCAACAAAATCATATGACTGCTCGCTCCCTATTGTATTTAACATTTCTTGTATACCTACACTCTACACCAAAAATTCTACTTACGCATATATCTATTCCATATATATTTAGATTGTTTAATTTTAAATTCATTTTTGATGAAGAAATTTTGTCCTCTTCTAATTTTTCGAAATGTTTCCAATTCTATTAATACATTAAGAAATAATATAATGTATGTACTTCCCAGAAAAAGTCTTCAGTAATGTCTTCGGATTTCTGACACTGACATTATCTGTCAGTTACAAACAAATTAAATTTTCAACTATTTTCCATGGCCATTCTTTCGGCTGTAAAATTTATTATAACAGATTATTTTACATACTATATTTCTTCTATCTCTAAATCTATAAAATATATTGTAAAATATTTAAATGTATCAGAAAGAGAATTTATTTTTCTTTAATATTATCAAGAAAAAAATTCAAAAAATATTATTTAAAAGATTTTTTTTCAAGAATCTTCTACTTCCGGTTGTCCAATTGTTACCAAAACCTTTTCAGATCTTCCCATGAATGTCCGATTGGGAAATACGTAGTTAAAAAAATTTAAAGTCTTATAGTTTTTGAGTAACCGTCCTTCCAACATCCCACACACACACACACATACACACACACATCCACACACACACACACACACACAGACATCATCGTAAAAATGATAAAATCGGATTGTAGGGACCTTAAAACGTGCTTATTCAATAAAATCTGGATATGCGATTTTTAGCATGAATGCAATACCTCTCTTAGCGAGAGGTAAAAATTAAAAGTATAATATATGAATTAACAAACTATTTATAGTATTATGTATTATGGTGGACCTTAAAAGGGGGCAAGTCGAATTTTAACCGGGCCGCCCCCTAAAGTGGTTCCAAATAAATAAAATAAAAATATACTGGCAATGATTCCGCTTAATTTTAATATTTGACCGTGAATGACCCGAGAATATGTGGACAAAATCTGAAGTCCCAATTATTATTCTTAATTCGAATGGAGTATAGCTTTTTGTGCGATAGTTTAACCATCTATAGTTAACTTAATAATAATGATAAGGACTTCAAATTTTGTCGACATATTCTTGGGTCATTCTAGTATATATTCCAATATTGAGTGAATTTTTTAAACCGCTGCACAGATTTTGCAGTAGTGAATCAGCACAGCATATGGCACGCCACGCCGTACCACACACAGCTAGGTTATGATTCTACTGATTCGCGTGTTTTCGTTCATAATCGGTTCGTTATCAAGTAGCTTGAATTTGCTTGAAATTGCTTGATCAAGTCAAGTAGTAATGATAGAAAATCAACTCAAGTCAAGTAATGGATTTTTGAAAAGCTTGATTTTCAAGTCAAGTCAAGTAATTTACAAAAACATCAAGCTACTTACTTGACTTGATGTCTCTACAGTCTATCGGGATACTCTCACATGTTCTTTTCAAAACCACTGTTTGAATGTAAGCTTGAAGCTAACTTTTAATTTGCAGCTGCTTCATATATCGCTTGAAATGTCTTGTTATTAATCCGTCCTAGGTCATCACGACTGATATTATTGTCACTTTTGTACCTGGATGGATACATTTCAAATTTGCCAGTACATATTTCCTTGATTTTGTCAGTTCTGTCGTCGTCAAAATATTCTTATTATTCTTAACGTTATTTCTTTTATTGTCAGGTCATGAATCATCAAGTCAGGCTTATTATTGTCTATTCTTGTTTCAGTTAAGATTGGCACATCTGATTTCAGTTTGACACGTTCATTCGAAATTGCGTTTTGAACTTTATAATTTTTCAATTTCTTACTTTTATTTAAGCCGTATTTCTTCGTAAAT
The DNA here is from genome assembly GCA_951394225.1 of Harpalus rufipes. NCBI lineage: Eukaryota > Metazoa > Arthropoda > Insecta > Coleoptera > Carabidae > Harpalus > Harpalus rufipes. The sequence continues at coordinate 4,208,947 of OX596275.1, forward strand.
TGAAAGTGTAGGGATCTAACAACCTCATCATGGGGTTTTTGTAGTCAAAATTTAACTTTCGACCACAATGAGTCGCAAGATGTTTTACACTTTTCGGGGACATTTTGCAAATGTGCTTCCAAAGTAAAGATTTTCGGTCCTGCAACTTTGTAAGCATACCTTCTGACTGAGGCGAGATATTCCCTTTAGAGAGCCATGTAGATGAATTTTTTATATCAAGAACATTGTCCTCATCAGAAAATAAATAATAACAAAAACATTGGTAACAGGTAACCATGGTGACAAATTACAACTTAACCATGCTTTGCTAAGTTCTCAATGATTGAGATTATTAGTCTAGGTTTTGAAAATCTCAATGTCTTCTCTAATTAACCTGTTATTTAGGTGTGTAGGTCTCGCCAGTATTTTTGTATCTTCAAATTTTATACGGTGGAATTCGTCCAGGGCATGGCTCTGCAACTGAAGATTTTTCTGGCTGGTTCGATCTGATCGAACGATGGTGTTCATTCAATCTTGTTGAAATAGTTCTACCAGTCTGGCTAATGTAAACTTTCCCGCAGACACATGGAATCTGGTAAATCCGTAATTACTGAAGAAGGATGACGTCTTTTACTTGTCTCAACATATGTCGAATTTTAACATATCTTCGTGTTCTTCTTACGAAGAATTCTACCAATCTTGTCCGTGACATTTTTGACATAAGGAAGCGAAGCAAACAATACGTTGCTTTCATTAGCATTGATAATAGGTTTTTTCGGTTTCAGACATTTTTCGATAGAAGATTTAGAAAAACCATTCTTAATTTCTTTCATCTCTTCTAATTTCTCTGAATGACAAATTTCTGAAGCTCTTCTCATTATGCACTTAATTGTAATATATTTCTGCAAGGATGACGATGTGAATTGGCATTAATATATTGATTAGTGTGCGTAGGCTTCCTGTAGACTGAATGTAGTGAAGAACCATCTTCTTTTCTATCTGGTAATACCTCCAGGAAGGGAATAATGCCATTTTCTTCGACTTCTAAGGTGAACTTAATATTTTCATTGATGTTATTCAATTGGTTCAATAAAATTGATAAGTTTTGACGTCCATGGGGCCAAATAGCGAAGACATCATCAACATAATGTAATCATAATGGTTTCATCGTAGTTGAATTCAAAGCTAATTCTTCAAAGAACTCCATCAACTTGTAGAATTCATTGTAAAAAACGAAGAAGCTTGTCGTTAAACAATATCGAAAAAGTTTCACAATATCTTCTGAATTATTTTTTTTCAAGCATCTTCAGGATGTATCTGATGGGGATCTTCGTAAATAATAAAGTAACATCAAAGCTTACTAGATCTTCTGATGAGATATATTTGTTCTTTATAATTTCAATAAAATGTTTGGAATTCTTCACATAGGATGATAAATTTCAAATGTATCATTTTAATAATATAAAATATATGGTTCGTAATTGCATCATGATTTTTAAATTTGTTCTTTCTACATATAGAATATAATAAAAAGCATTCCAATTTTAAATGTAAATGTGTATTTATAAGAAATCTAGTTGAATTCCATATGTCGGATGACCGTAAGTCTAAAGTTTTCCTTTGACGTAATTAAATGAGTACATGAAGCATGGTCTACAATTTTATTTCAGAATTGTTTATAAAAAGACTACAAGTATATAATTTTAATGTTATTTTGTTAATTTATGAAAACACCGATCGAGGTGGCTTGGTGACAGTGTACTAGCATGTGTCAGCGGTTCTAGATTCGAATCCTGGGCAAGGTATAACAAATGAAATGTTACATATTTACGAAATATTGACTCACCTCCATTGTCAAATTGTATAACTTGTAAAAATTTGTTATGCAGTAAATAATAATTATTATTATTATTAATTTATGAAAATTTTAATGATTAAAGTATTTGAATTAGAAGGCAAAAAAAATTCAACAATTTCAAATCTCATCAAATCTTTATTTTTTAAATTTAATACTTCATATTTGTGTCAAGATGCTCTCTCATATTTTATTTTTGCAGAACACTACATAGCTTCTTGTCTTTCACTGTTTAATATATTGAAAGTTGCCAAACACTTTTCTCACTTGTCACTTGCAAAAATATGTTTTTTTTTACTTCCTTGTACGTAAAGTAAAGGAAGTATTGTAATCGCGAAAAAAATCGGTTTTCAGATTTCAGCGGAAATATCCATTTTGATCATCCCTGAATCCATTTTGACTAATTTCGTCGTGACGTCTGTACGTACGTCCGTACGTACGTATCTCGCATAACTCAAAAACGGTAAGCCGTAGAAAGTTGAAATTTTGTATTTAGAACTCGTATAACATCTAGTTGTGCACCTCCCTTTCTGGTTATTACACAATTTCCAGAAGTGGCACTTTACATGAAGCCTATAATAGATTTTAATGAAAAACTGTTTTAAAATAGAATCCAAAACTTTTCAAATTTGGTATATGACTTTTATGTCAATCGAAATAACATAATAGATTTTGGTTAAAATAGGCTAACCGGAAGTGGTACATTACTTGAAGTTGTTAACAGTTTTTCTTGAATAAAATGATTTTATTTTGATTTTAGAAATAAATGCTTCAAATAAAAGTTTTAGAGAATTAATTTCTGCGTCTAGCACATCAAGTATTATTAAATTAGCCCTTTGTATAAGCGAGATATGTAAATTTAAAAATTATATACTTTTTTGTTTTTGTAATAAAGCTTGCTATAGATTAGGACAAAAACATAAAAAAATGTTCATGTCAAATTACGTTAAATACGTGCAATTTTATGATTCGTACAATAACAAATATTATATTTTTATTGTAAAATTAGTCATATTCATTATTGTAATCAAATATTTCTTTGTTGTAATCAAAACTCTCTTTAAAAAGAACCGGGTTAGATTATGGTCGCTATATATCTTACCGTTTTGAAGTTAAAATAAATATTTTGTAATTTAGTTATTAAAAAAATATGTATAGTTTAATAATCGTACAAGGAAGTCGTGTGGTTGCCACATCAGATTTTTTTAATAAATGGAAATTCCTAAAGGCTATTGCAATATTTGTGTTGAAATTGAAGAGAATATAGAAGAGAAGATACAAAATATAGAACGGTAATATATTTTTAAAACTTTAATACAAAAAAAACACAACATACAAAAATTTAAAACTTGTTATCTAATATATAAAACATTAGAATCTCAATAATAAACACAAACATCAACTTGCCTGACGATTCAAGTGTAATAATATTATAAAAATATACAAACAAGCGGCCAGATGCCGGAAATACAACAATATAATAAAAATACAAAAATAATTGGCTAGATGCCGGGACATTTGTAAATCTTTATCAAAAACTCACTCTCTGGTTATATTTTAACACAAACATTTAATCATTTAAGGTTATGTTCATGAATAGGAAAACTAGGCAAAATTCATCTTCATCATGTTGATATTATTGTAATCTTATTTCAAATGACGAATGAATGTCTCATAAGATCATGATTGTCAGTTTCGTATAGTTATTCAAGAAATAGTGTTTGGTTTTCACGAAACAATAACAATTAATAGCTGCAACTTTTTCTTTTATTAATATTCTTGCCCATTTTTATCATATTCCTTTCATTCCGAGTTGACTAATTCTATTTCAAAATAACCTTAAACTCGTATTGAATCACCAACTAATGAAACTCAAGTCTGTTCAACTTTTTGTGGCTAAATTTTAGAATAACTTATTGCCCAACAGTAATCCGATTACAGGACAAATTATATAAAATAACCAAAAACAATGCATGTATTGAGAAAATACAAAAATAATATTTTAAATAAATATCAAATAAAAATATCTGGGTACAGAAGATGCATGGGAAGCTACATAAATTGGAGATCGTTTCAGTATATCTGTGCGTGAAGTTGGCAAATGAAAGGAGCTGGGATATCTGAACTATATGAGGCATCAATTTTGTTGGTTATCAAACGATTAAGAAATCGAGCACAAGACTGTTCTAACCTCTCAGCCAAGGACTGCATGGAATGACGTAATAGGGAATCCTGGTTTATACTTTTCACTGGATAGAACCTATCTAGTTTAAATGAAAGAAATTTTAAAAATCTACGATGGATTTGATCAAGAGCTAGACTTTGATAACGATAAAATGGATACCAAATTAAGCAAGCATACTCAAATTTACTCATTATAAATGATGAATATAAAGATTTTAGAACATTGATATCAGTAAACATTAGTATTAGTTTTTGGAAACTTTTTTGATTAGAAAACATTCATGATAGTTTAGCCAACTATTTTGACTATTTACGAGGGTCATTCAATAAGTAAAGAGACAAATTCTATAATTTTAAAACTATTCAATGAATGTGTACAATCTTTTCAGGCGTGTTAGTTGGCAACCTTGGGATATGCTCTGATCAGCTGTTTCATCATTTTATGTCAACATAACCTCAAAATTTTCAGTTCACCATGGCAAGTCCACTAGAAGATTGCACCTTAGAAGAGCAGCGCTCAGTCATTAGATTTTTAGTCGTAGAAGGTGTAAAACCAAGTGAATTTTTTTCTAGAATGTTAATACAGTACGGTTGTATGAACCGTGCGAATTTTTACAAGTGGGTTGATCGGTTTAAAAGTGGCCGGACAAGTGTAGGTGATGAACCCCGATGTGGACGTCCATCTTTTGGGACACACAGGGTCCAGTCTATTGCGATTTCCTTGAAGATCAGCGAACTATCAATAGCCAATACTACTCTGAGATGCTAGAACACAAAGTTAGACCAGCTATCAGGAGCAAACGCAGTGGACTCTTGTCAAAAGGAGTCATTCTTCAGCACAATAACGCCCGCCCTCATACAGCCCAGCAGCTGACCCGAGATAAGCTTCAAGAATTGGGTTGGGAGGTCTTACCTCATCCTGCCTACAGTCTCGACCTCGCCCTATCTGATTTTTACCTGTTTGGACCACTCAAAGACGCCCTACGTGGAAAAAGATTTGCTAACAATGAAGAAGTTAAGGAAACGAATTTACGTAATTTTTTACACATTAATACAATGAGAAACCAAATGTAAATCATCACTTCTAAGTATAAAAATCCTATTAATGGTACATATTCCTCGTTATATTTCCAAACAAAATATTTTTACATTTATACATTTGTTGGTATTAATGTATTACGCGTATAAGACGCTGGCTTGGCATAAATGGAAAATAGATTCGGAAATAGTTTAAAAAAAAGTTTATATTGAGAAACTAGTTTTAATATTGGCAGTAGAAAGGTTTATATAGAATGCGTAGGTTAATGTTTCCTAAGTAGCTAAATTTGTTTTCAATTTTAATGTAGTGTCACTATATATAATTGTAGTTACATGAAGTTCCTTAATCTTGTTTGTTAAAATCTGCTCCCTTCTCTTAAACTATCAAAGTGTCATAAACGCTGTACAAACTTTTGGATAAGTTCACGAAATTATGTTATTTTGATATGTCACAAATTATGGCATTTATTTTAAAGTTTTATTTAAATAATAATAGATTTTATTGAAAATCTTTCATATTGAAAAATATTTTATGAATTTGTTGTGAGTTATTACAAAAAATCTGATGTGGCCAGCACATAACCTCTCGCCGTATATTTTACCTGGCTGTATGCATAAAGCAAAGATTATTTTTATAAATACAAATAATATATTCATATAAATCTATGACGTATAAACTTCTTTATTATTCAATAATAGCATGTCTCAACATGAAGATATTTTACCATAAATTATGTTACAATAAATTACAAAGTAGAGTTTACCATATATAAATATTAGGCTGGTAACAGCAATTTTCAATTCGAACAACTTTGTTTACTTTCTCTTCATATTCTTCTAGTAAAAACATTAATTTTGGGCGGTCTTAAATGTATATATCTGGATTGTGCATCTATTCTTATATATCTTCTTTTACATTTTATTTTTTCATACTTGTTATATCTAAATAACCTTAATTCCCTTTAATAAAGTGACGGATAGATTGCACTCCGATTTTGTCAATATTTACAACTTACTTGAGAAGAATTTGATAGCTTTTTCGCAATTCAAAGTTACTCTAGTCTACAGTACTGGTGTACATTGTCCCATAATGTTTGAAACAAATTTAAGTCCTTCAACCTAGACTTGTCATCTCCATAATAGTCACAGATCAAGAACTAAGGGATTCTCCAAGTACATTTTTAATTCATTACTCATTATTTCTGACACTGACATTTATCTGTCAGTTACAAATAATTTAAATTATCAACTATTTTTCATGGCATTCTTTCGGCTGTCAAATTTATTACAATAGATTATTTAATATATTATACTTCTTTTATCTCTAAATCTATGGAATATATAATAAAATATTTAAATGTATCAGATAGAGAATTTAATTTTCTTTAATATTACCACGAAAAATTTTCAAAAAATATTATTTAGAAGATTTTTTTTCAAGAATCTTCTACTTCCGGTTGTCCAATTATTACCAAAACCTTTTCAGATCTTCCCATGAATGTCCGATTGGGAAATACGTTGTTAAACAAATTTTAAGTCTTATAGTTTTTGAGTAACCGTCCTTCCAACATCCTACATACATACACACATACATCCACACACACACACACACAGACATCATCGTAAAAATGTTAAAATCGGATTGTAGGGACCTTAAAACGTGCTTATTCAATAAAATCTGGATATGCGATTTTTAGCATGAATCCAATACCTCTCTTAGCGAGAGGTAAAAAGAAACAAACATATTGAAATAGTTTGCGTCACTATCTAAAATATAAAGTGATACTTGTCGCTAGACATTATACTCTCGTCATATTCATACTACTTTTTCTATATTAAAAAATTACTAAAAAGATGATGCTTCAAATCTTACTTCGGTATGCCATGCGAAACCGTTTTCAAGGTATTTTTGTGCCCCACAGGCTATCACAATTCTAGCCAAGGTCAATAAACCTGAACAGTATAAACCATTTTAAATTCAGATTCGGGTCAGATCAGTTAAATATATAATTAAAAATAAAGTTTTAATATATATATATATATATATATATATATATATATATATATATATATATATATATATATATATATATATATATATATATTACAGGTACAATATTACAATACATATGAGGATTTATAATACTACATAGTTATTGCATATCGTGGACAGCTTCTTCCCGTATTCCTGTTCCCCTCCGCCAAACCTCTCTATTCATGGCATGGGCTTCTTCTAAATTTCTCTCCTCCATCGCATGTCTGATGACTTCATTCCATGACCGCCTTGGTCGTCCTCTTTTTCTTCTCCCGGGCGACCTCCATTTGTATACTTTCTTCGGCCATCGTTCCTCTGGCATCCTTAGAAGATTCCCAAACCACTTTAAGCTTCTCCTCTCAATTCTTTCTATGACTGTTTCTCTGGCATTCATTCTAGTTCTAATTTCTTCATTATTTTTTCTCTCCAACCTGGAGATTCTGGCACTTCTTCTTACGTAGTCCATCTCGACTGCTGTGAGTCTCCTTTTCATCTCTGCGTTTAATGTCCATGCTTCCGACCCATAACAATTTTTTTTAATATGATTTTAAAATTAATAAATATTACATAAACTATCTTTCTTATTCTTGTCATCATTTACTGATCTGAACCGAAATTCGAACTTTAACCTAAATATGATGAACCGTTATAATTTTCATTTTCTTGAACCGAAAGTGAATCTGAATCTACATTTATTTCGTGAACCCGAACCGAACCTGTACATTTCATGGTCCTTGACCCTAGCACGCTTTTTATATTAAAAATAAGTCATTTTTAAACGATTTTTTGTGACATTTTGATATTTGGATTTGCTATAACAAAATAGAAAACCAAATCACTGTCACCCTGTACCATTTCGCTTAATTGATATTCAGATATTTTTAAAATGAAGGCCAAACTAGAGAAAATAGTATAACAAATTTGATACAGAAGGCTATTCAAGCATTCCTTCGTTCACTCAGTTAAAATAAATCGTTGCTTTGTGTAACTTATGTTTTAACACTAATCTGCTATCGAAAGAGAACCTACAAATTGTTCTGTCAACTGTAAAACTCAATATTATGTTTCAAATTGTCATTTTGAAATTTGTAGTTTCAAAACGGACGTAAAAAATCTGATGTAACCAACACAATACCTCCTGCCATTTACCTATGGGTCTCGTTGCCGCGAGCCTGATGTCTGGTCGCGAATATGGGGAATCCGATTCGATCCCGATCAACGCCTAATAATTCGAATTTTAAATGGCATAAAATTAACCATTGTGGTAAACGCCCGCACAATACAAATATGTCATCATCATTACCGAAATGTGTGTACAAATCAGATCAGCACACCCAGCAATGGATAATATGCCGTGATAATATATATATATTTATTTCTTTATTTAAATACATACCTGCAAATTTACTAATGCTAGAAATTATGTATATTAAGTTCCTTTTAAAACGTTACTATTATTTTTTTGAAATGATTATTTTTTTGACAGTGACATTTATCTGTCAGTTACATACATTTGAGCTGAACTATGTAAACATGGAGATGTGTTTAAAGCATAAGCTCCGAGATATAATTTTTATATTACTTTATAAATTTATCCATAAAATATACAGAAAAAGTATTAAAGTAAACCTGTAGAAAATGGAATAATCTTTAATTTTTATTATAACAAATTGCGAAAAAATTACATTTAAAGGTATTTTTGGAAGAAAAACTGTCTTGAGCTTCAATTAAACTGCCATTTCCGGTTATTCAATTGCGACCAAAATCTAATGGCTTCTTTCCATATTAGAGTAAGGTAGAAATACATACATACACGCAGACATCATCGTGAATGTTAAAAATGTATTCTAGGGACCTTAAAACGTGGTCATTTACCAAAATCTCGATATGCGATTTTTAGCACGATCCCTATACCTGCCTTACCAAGAGTAGCAGCGGAAGGTAAAAAGTACTTATATTTTGAATACAATATTTATGTTCATTTATCTGTACTACATCGATAATATTGTTTAACTTTTAAGGTTATGAGTTTTTCATTCAGATTCCAAATATCAAAATATTGATTACGCAATAGTTATTGAATAGAACCTTCTAGTATGTAAACCTAATACAAGCTACTCATCTTATTTATGGGGCAAATTTAAATGCAGTCACATATGTACAAAGCACAAATAAAATTTTAAAGTGAATTCAGCAGTGCAACCTGTAGCATCTAAAACAAACAAAACATTCCCTATTTTTACAAAGTTCAACGTGTGCATTTGTAAGCTTTCTCTGTAAGACGATATACTTTATTAATAACAATGATGCACTTTGTAGACAGAATACCAGAAGAAGAATATAAGAATAAGAAGGTAAATAAAAGTTCATGATTAAACGATTAATAATTGAAGATTTGTTCTTTGGCATATTCTTATTGCAAGACTCACTGAAAGATTAAAAAGATGATATGCATATATCTTTTAATTTGTACTTCATATTCAAATTATGCGAAATAAAAATGTTTTATATTTTTGTTTAACTACTATCTTCAAATGCTCGTATTTTACTGGGTATGTTCAAATTACTTTAAAATAGTAGTATATTACTAGTACAAAATTGGTAAATGTCCTATAACTGGAGAAACAGTATTTTTTTTAAATTTTTTGATATTTATTTTTTTAAACTTTATTATTAATTTTACTGATTACTGGTACTGGTCCTTGTCTCCGTCAAGGTCCTCCCTTCCCGTATTCACACACTTTTCTTAGCAGTGCTTCCATTTCGCGAAATAGTTTTAGATAGCTTCATTTGAAATAGCCTTTAAGGTCTGTGACGAATTTGCTTATCAATAGTATGAAAACGGCGTCCTTTCAGCACTGATTTCAACTCGTCTCCATGAATGTTTCATCGTCATTAGCTTGTTCAAGGAGGATTTTCTTTCTGTTGTTCGGTCATCTAACAAGATACAAATTTTGCTACAACTCGATTTATATTCAATTTTTCAGTCAGAATTTCATGGCATAGCCCAGTTGGGATGCTAATCTCTTTTGCAATTTCTCTGACAATCAATTGACGATTTGCACGCACCAGATCGTTGATTTTCTGAACGGGGGAGTCAACAATTGAAGTCGAAAGCATTCTTGGCCGAGGATCAAAGTTTTCCCCAGTTTTACGCAAAATTTTATGTTGCACCGTTGCTACAGAAAATCGCGCATTTAAAAAATCGCTATTAACACGTTGCATTTAAATAACAATATCACGAGATATCAACAATCCAAGAACATGTGGTTACAGAGAAGGTTATGCGCAATGCAACGCTGCCAAACGCATATCACTAAATATCTCCAATGGAACGTAATTTAAAATGTTCGGTTATTTTATAAACAGACCTCGTACTTACCGATAGAGTGTGATATAAATTTTCTCAAAAAGACAACAAAATGTCAAAATTAATAAAAAAATAATTATTATAAAATAAAATAACAGCAAATTTTGTAATGTGTGAATATAGTGCTTATGGTATACGACAATAAATAAAATTCAGGAATTTGTTCACTACTGAATACAACAAGCCGCCCAGATTAAAAGAGAACACAGAAAGTCTGAGAAGGATATAGATAATTCCAATTTGGACAAGTGACAAAGGAATGGCAACTAACGGGAATAAACAAAAGAAATCGGAATTTCGAGGGTCATTTCATAAATATTGTACACAATTTTTAGTTTATTCATTTGTTTACTTTTATTACACTATATCTTTACAGTCCTTCAGTATAGTCTCCCGGCTTCTCAACGACTGAATCCCAACGTCTGGGAAGCGCATACCTATTAACTAATATATTGCGGATCCCTTGCTCTCCGTGAAGCCTTGACTGAGATGGAAATATCATTGCTGCATAAGTCTATCTCACTCAATTTGTCAAGTCTTGATTTTGCGCATGCGCGTAATATTTGACTTCTATTGGCTAATGAGCTAGTTTACACCCATCGTTTAGGCCGCGTCCTATAGTAGGCGTCCTGACCTAACTTAGATCAGGTCTCTTTTTCATGTGACCTGACCCAGTTTAGGCCACGTTTTAAACTGCGTGTAAACGCCTTAGTGACCTAAAGTGTTCCATAAAAACCCTGTAGATGGTGGTTGATCCGTATTGTAATTTTGTTGACATTACGTTTTGTAGGTTGTGTAAGTTAAATTAGTTGAATTATTATGGGAAAAAAATCTTGTTTCGAAGCTTAATATACCAATAAAAACAAATTAAAAATTGAATGATATTTGAACCTGAAATACTTTTATTCACTTCGCATATGAAACTGCAGTTTAAAAAAATTAAGTGCGATTGTATTTCAACAGATGGCATTGGCTCGATGACTATATTATACGTATATTACACCTAAATTTATCATAGGTCCCCATGGTGTAAACGATTTGTAGAAGACCTATTATAGGACAATGTATAGGGCAGGTCGCATGAATAGAATTGGGTGTAAACTAGCTAAGACGATATTTAAGTTTTAATTATTGAAGGCGAGCGCAAACTTATTTAAATCTGAGAAATTAAGTAATGTACAGTAAAATTTTTGAAAGATGTCCGATCAAGGTCGTCTACGAATTGTATGAATTCAGATTTTTGCTCCGCCCATCTTGACAAATTCAGTAGTGTCGTTTGCTTAGTTTTTATGAGGGTACGTAAGATACTACTGTTATTTTATTATTATAAAAATATATATTGCAGTAAAAGCATTCAAAATTCAAAAATAAGTCAACTGGTAAGTTTATAAGCAAATGTAAAACCAAATATGTTAAAAATAAGATAATGACACAATGTCAGTGTCAGTGACTCTGACAGAAAATAACGTTATACGTACGGCTATGAATCCAGGTAATGTATCTGAATTAATAAATAAACTTACGTTACAGCTAAAGTATTATCAACAACGAGCATCGTTTATAAATGGAATGTCCTAACTTAGTTGAAACAATATGAATTTTTGAAAGACAAGCGTGTTATATCCATCCTTATCACACACTCTTACAGCCTTTGCAAAAGAAAGAGATAAATGTATGCCTATTTGTTAATTTGTTCGTGATACAGGTGCCCTTGATCGGACATCTTTCAAAAATTTTACTGTACTTACTATTTATTTTGTGTGTAAATTCTTCAACATAAATATTAATAATAATAAAAAAAAATGAAATGTTCTAGTGGTAAATTTGAATTAAATAATTTACTTTATTGTACTGTAAAAATAATAGGAATTCAATTTGTCAGGATTAATTTATTTTGGTGAAGGTAAAGAGTACCAGAAATAATTTATAAAATATTTATTGATTTCAAAATACAATTTTGTTAAATTCATTTCTAATATCTTTCTCCGAGAGTGATACAATCTAATTTTTAATAATGTATCAGTTATAATTTTTATAATTTGCGTTTTATGATTTATCTAAAATGATTTGTTCTTTGACATGGATTAAAAATTCTGTTGTATTAAACACAATTGCAAAACATTGTTGAAATACATTAAGAACCATCTGTTGTTTTAGGTTTATATTTTAACATTTGTTCTTGATTTTGCCTAAATACCCTGTCAGCCTTTTTACAAATAGGTATATCTTTTGAAGGGTATAGAAGACTCCCCCGTTTTTTTATATTAATTAGTATGCTCTCTTTGTATCAGAGCACAAGTAGTCCCAACAAAATAAGCAAATGTTAATTTTATTTTTTTTTATTTTTACATAGAACATATCTCGTTATATATTCTACCACATTTTCAACATAGGTGTTCAGACCCCACATCGTATTAATGCAGTCATGGTCAATTCTATTAACACTTACATAATCTTTTCCACAAACAGGATGTTCAAAAATTTCCCTTTTTGAAGAGACCTGTAATATATTAATGTCGTCCACTAAGCAATGGTAACGATTCAAAGTGCAAACAGAAAATGAAGCTAAACAAACACCCACAGATATACTTGTGAAAATGTTAAAATCTGATTCTATGGAAATCTCGATATGCGATTTTTAGCATGATCCCTATACCTCCCTTACCAAGGGTAGCGGGAGGTAAAAAGGAGTAGTTTTAAGTATTTTATCTTCTCTCGAATGATAATATTTTTGCCAGATGCACGTCTAAAGTTATGGCGGATGTACATAACTAATTAATGCAAACTAGCAACGTAACATAACCTAAGTTTAAAATAAGTTTCCTGTGAACTTATAAAACGAAAGAACAGTGTTTGTAAATTTCCTCAAAACAAGAACAAAGTCTTAGGGAACTTTACTTCACCTGTGTAGGTGGCCTCTTTTCATCTTGTTTCTCGAAATATTTTATTAAATTTTACCATCGAAAAATTGCGCTCATTAATATAGCCTAAGATTTAATCCAAGTTTTTCCGGAACTTCAGTTGAAATATAATTATTCTCGATGCACAATTTGTTATTAAGATTTAAAAAGTTTTTAAAGGAGAAACATATTTTTCTTTAATTAATAGCAAGTGCAACAACATTTTTAAAATAAAATATTTTATTCACAATCTTTTTCTTCCTGTAGCACTACAATCTTTGGTGGATTTTGGCTTGCTCTGCTATTACCTTCCATACTTTCTTATCGGCGACCTTCCGTGACCAGTTTTACACTTTCATTTTACTTAGATCCTCTGACATCGTCCCTCCATCTTTTCCTGGGTCTTCCCCTTGCTCTGTTTTCCCATGGCTTCCAGGTTGTTATCCACTTTGATGTTCGTTCGTTACTTATTCGCATAACAAGACCAAACAATTTCTATCTTTGTGATATGATAAATCTTTATTCACAATCATTATAGTAATATGTCGATTCCTAACCTTTTAGAGGTTGTAGGGGTTGCCTAGCAATATTGCCATAGATCTCTTATAATAAACTGGCTAAACAAACTTTATTAGAGCTGTCAAAAAAGAGTAACAAAATTAAAGGTTATTACTCAATGATTTATTCTGAAAATTATTGATTTAAAAAGAGGATGATTGTGAATAAAATAGCATACAATACACCTCGGTGGGAGTTTCATTACAGCCTTGTGCTGTAATGAAACATATTTTACCTCGGATGTAATATACTATAATAGGACTACATAGCTAACTGCGTTATGGACCTATTGTGACAATGACTACTCGCTTCCAAATTTAATTGACATCAAATTAGAAAATTATTTTCAAAATATTTTTTTATTTAAAATGATATTTGTTGTGCATATTCCTCGGTAGCTTTTAAAATCTGTCGGGCTAGAAGTGTCGGTTCTTACTTAAGCTTAACTTGTGCTTGTTCAATAAGTTTCAATGACAGATTTTCCTGAAATAGTGTATATCGTTGTTAGTAATAACAGCCATATAATATGCCAAATTTAAGGTTGGTACATTTATATCAATTCAAATGGCAGTAGTTTATTTTTCTATAAAATTATAAAATTTATTTTCTGAAAAGTAGTTGGAGTTGTTACTTTTTCTGTGGTGGTACGCCAGGTTATATAAATTATATGAAAATGAATGATGTCAATTTGTTAGATAAAGTATCTAATAAAAATGTATCTTTTGATATAAATTAATGTTTTGTTTCATATTTATTTTTTAAATTATAGTTTACACTTAACCTGTTAAACATAATTAAACATTCATATTAATGACAAGCGCCCTAATTGGTACATATATTATCATTATTATACATATTACTATTCATTAAGGTAATCTGCAAAAAAATAGATTTGCACGCTCAGAAATAACATTCATAACAACATATATACAATGATAAACTTTGCTTCGAATTACTAATTTAAATAAATTAAATAAATACGTATGTACGTATGTTTAACAAAAAAAGTGTAGTTACTTAAGAGACCACATTTTTTATTATGTTTTTGAGATACTTCAATAACATACATCGGTTTATAAAATCAATACAATTGATACTGTTTTATTATTTACATTCGTTTGATTTTATCACATTTTGTGTGTTACTGTTATTTGATTATTATCTCTCTACTTATACAAATTAATTAATTATAATATTGATGTCCCATATAGTCTTGAGCTAATACTATTTCACATTCCTCGAGTCACTTCAAGAAATAAAATACAATTTCATAGTAAAATCGCTAGGACTAATAATTATGAATTGATATTCCCAAAAAGACAACTCTCTGTAACATATAACAATATATCGACTCCTTACCAAAATTTAACGCGTTAAGCGCTATGGCGGTCCGTAAGGACCGCTACTGAACTTTACTACTAGGCCTCGGCGGTCCGGAAGGACCGCTTTACTTATTATTACATTTTTGCTGCCAACGGCCAACGAATTTTACCATTTAAAAGGGACCTCTAGGCCCGTCACAATAAGATAGGCATAGAGTTAACCAAATTAATCAGCGATACATTTTTGCAGAGGTTTTTTTTGCAAGTTTTGAATGATTTTTTTAATGTAGTTTCTATGCGTTTATTATTTTTTGCTTGCAAAATATAACAAAATAATATATGTAACAGCAACTCAACATTATTTATCAGACAAAATAGTAGTTTTTTTTTTAATTTATGAGTTGAATTGAAACATTCATTACAATAATGTAACATCGTACACAGTACTTGCATGTTTTATGAGCAAGTCCTTCTTTTTAGTCTAATTGTTACTCATCTTTTCTTTTCATTTTCTTTGAGGTGTTCCCTTCTTAGTTTTGGTCGTTTTCTGGTTCTGGTTTCTGATACAATATCATATGATCAAAAACTTGTACACGAAACTCTGATTGTTATTATTGTAAATTGTAATTTTCTATTATTTAAAGCATTAAATTTTAATAAAACTTTTTGTAAATCAACATTTTTCGTGCGAGATCTTTCAAATGCAAGAAATGTTAAATTTGCTAAGCGTTGATGCGTCATTGATAATCTTTGCGGTCGATTTATTCTGGTTAACACAGAAAATGTTGATTCGCAAAGAGCTGTACTGCAGCCGAAAGTTCTAGCTGTTGCTAACATTTTATATGTATTTTCATATGCTGTTCATTGTAAAAAAAAAAAACTATTTTATCCGGGTCCATACTAAAATTAATAGCTGATAGCACAAGCCTTGTTTTAACTAAAACGCTATTTTAAAAATTTCAAATTTCATTATTTAATAATAATGACAAATAATATCAATTTTAACAAAATATGATTTTAAAGCAGAACATAATATTCAAATAAATATTTTTTTAAAAAAATCGTTCTTTAAACATAAAGGTAAAATTAAATATTGAAATTTGAATTTGACATTTCTTGAGATTCTAAGTTCATTAATATTTTAATAACACGATCTTTGAACTGCAAAACTTGTTCTAAGGTAAAGGAATAAAAAATAACAATATTTAGTGCTTCATAATAATATTATTAAAACTGCAAATGAATACTGGTAGCCTTAGCCTCTAGTGAGAAATGCTCGAACTAGACTAAACATATCTCTATCTCTAGTTGTCTTTTTCTGGCCAGCCGAAATCAAAACATTCATTGGGAAGGGATAGGGAATGATTTGTCTACTTATGTTTGGTCGTTGGTCCCAAACTCTTTCACGATAATCGACAATGTAGGTACTTAAATGTCAATAATACAAACAATTTAGTTAAGATATTTTTAAGATTTTTCTAGCCCCACCTGGCCACCCCCTGACTACGGGCCTGGAGTAGGTCATCTCAAAGCCAGAGAAATGGAACTTTTGAGGCAAAATGGAGTTGAATTCAGATGATTTTTATTTTATAACTTTTATTTCAGGCAAACATTTTCTATTGTGAATGAAATAATCTCACAAAATGTAAATAAAAATTGGTTTGAAATTAATAGGTAGGTACTCGCAAAACAATATTGTGTGTAGGTAATGGAAAATGGCAAAATGCCATTATTCGTTTTGTAAACTTTGTAACAACATTTAGTTATTCATATTTATAGTTTGTTATTTTTGTTATTTTCTCTATAGTAGTTTATGTAATATAAACTAGAAATAATAGGAAATTAACAAAGCAAAATTAATTAAAAGCTGTTGGCCATAGAAACAAAAATGTATTTTCAATTTTAACTATTTCACATAACTAATTGTATGTACATATGTTTGGTATCTCATTGTAAAATCTCTTGGTTCAATACCATGTCATGTGGAGTTGAGAATTACCATTGGAAGTTGAATCCGAAGCTATCAAAAATGTCCTAAATATATTTTATCTGATATATACATATATGACGGAAAATCATCATCATTGAGAATATTTAGGGCATTCTCAAAATTTTAGGTTTCAAGATATCGTGTTATGAGAATATCCATCATGTTGTGAGGAATATAGATGCAATAACAATTTCCACATTTTTTATTTTTTAAACACATTACTAATATTTGAGGAAAAAAATAATAAAACTTTGGGGAAATGGTTATGATGTAAGTAAAGAGAAAATATACTACTTATTTGTTTTGAGACAGAATTATTACTGACAATGAAAATAGAGAATGTAGCATCAAAAAACAACTATTTTTGGTAATTTTCTAAACTAATATCTTAAATAAATTCTAAATAAAGTATATTTCTTGTTACTATCAATGTTCACGTCTTTAAATAAGTCATAAACGTCAAATAAGTAAATTATAACCCCAAATATATTAGTTAGCAATATTCAGACCATGGCTGCTAAGTTATAGGGTCTCAGAAGACCCCGTTGATTTCACCACAGGAAAAATAATTTGTTTTAAATTTCTTGGTTATTGGACGAAAATGTGAAATTTGTTCTATACTCGTATGTAACTGTTTGGTGAAATAATTATTATGAAGTGGTAAAATTCAAATAAGGTATTATTGGTGCCGATAAATACAAAAGTTTTAGATTGGTGGGGTCACGAATGGTACCACTTCACCAGCTAAAGAGTTAAATCATCTATAATTTCTCTTTTTTTATAAAATACTTTATAATTAAACATTGTCTTACTTTAATTATAACATATTTAAAGCCAAAATTATTATGCCATACATATTTTTTATGATGAATAAAAACGTTTTTCGAACGTGAATTTGGTTACAGAAACTGAATAATTACATTTTGCAGATCGTTACAAATTAGATACTTTGCAGACCAAGTACATTGAAAAATTTGCTTTCATTGGGTTTATATCAACGCCCGTGGATTTAGGATTAGAAATCGTACTTAAGAAAGCAATGTAAACGATCTGGATTGGATTCATACGATAAATACGATTTTCTTTCGCGATATAAACAGCGATTTAACAGAAAATTCAATAGTAGGTCTTGAAACAACGAAACAAATGCAAATTAATATATTTATTTTGCACGATGTGATATACATATAACGTGTATTACCAACAATAAAAATAGTGTAATTATTAGTAGAACAATGAGATCAACGAGATTTACATAAATCCGATTTCGCGATATAAACAGCGTTTTCACAGAAAATTCAATAGTAGGTACTGAAACAGCGGAACAAAAGCAAAGTTTTATATTAATCTTTCACGATAATGAACGTCTATTGTCAACAATAAAAATAGTGTAATTACAGAAGCTGTAAACTGGAACAAAACTATCAAATATCAAGTCAAAATGGGCAAAATTCATATCTACTAATAAACAATGTTTTTCGCTTTCTATGTTGTTATGCCAATAGTCCTAGTAATAAATCCAGTTAAATCTATATTAAATTTGAACGTACTTGAT
Organism: Harpalus rufipes; assembly: GCA_951394225.1. NCBI lineage: Eukaryota > Metazoa > Arthropoda > Insecta > Coleoptera > Carabidae > Harpalus > Harpalus rufipes. The sequence goes on from OX596275.1 coordinate 4,227,733, forward strand.
CTCTTTAAAAATTTCTGGTATAAACAGGCAAGATTTAGGATTTATTTAAATCCGATTTGATAAGAAATCCGATTAAGGTTTTCGATATAAACTTCGTTAAATATAAAATAAAAAAACACAAAAAATATTAATATACATTTAAATCAATTTATGTTTCTAATCGTAGAAAAATTGTACCTGTTGTTGAAAGTATCTTTGTAGAACTTAACTAATTGTAACTCTCACTCCTCCATTTGCAATGATCTACTTTCAACCCTTGGTACACAAATAACTATTTTAAAGACATTTACTTGGAAAAGTCCATTGTCTATTCATATTAAAGAGAAACCGTAAGACAGTTTAACCTTGCGGCGCGCGCGCAGCTGCATTCTATGCCACAATTTTTCAATTTTACATATATCATAATCATTTCCAAATAATCATCCCCATGCATATTCTCATGACTATATACCTGCACACCATACTAGAAATGAAGCATTGCAATGATTTATAGAAAACTATTAATTATTAATTTTAATAATTTTTATAAAATTACGTGAGTATTATAACATTACTTTACTAAAAAAAATAAAAGAAAAATGAAAATAGTCAAGAAAGTATCTTTCAGAGAGGGAATTTGAAGAATTTTTCAGACGTCGAAGAATGAGTTTTCGACATTAGCGATGAAAGTGAAACCGGGAATGACAATGTTGATGTTCCGTCAACACTAACACACTTTTCCCAACGTTTCTTCAACTGTGCCATTTCGTCAAAAAATATTTTAGAAGATATGCAAAATAACTGTCAGCAGGATACATTAACTGCTCGTCTGATTCACATCTTCTTCCCTAAGATTTTTAAATTTTTAAATAAGAAGTCAGTATGTGCTAAATTTGGGTATAAGGCGGATGGCGTAGTTCTGTAAAACCGCAGTCCCTGATAAAGTGTTGTCATGCAACAACAATTTCTTTTGTTTACATTAATTCGGACGCTCTTCACACCGAGGCAAGTTTTAATTTCTGAATAGTTTTACCATATACCTCTGCAATAATTGTAGATCCTCTTGGCATATACTCTATCAATAATATCCATTCATTATCCCAAAAAATTGTTGCCATCAACTTTTTCCCTGAAGATTGTGCCTTGGCCTTTTTGGCCGAAGTGGAGCCCTAATGAATCTACTGCATGGATTATTTTTTAGTAGGCAACACTCATGTTTCATCTCCAGTCACAATCTTCGAGAAAAAGTCTTGTCATCTTCCAAAGCAGTCAAATTTTCTTGCGAAGTTCCTTTCGTTGTTTGTTTCTGCGGTGTAAGCAATTAGGTTATCCACTGTGAAGACATCTTCCTCATGCCCAAATCATCATGCAAAAATTTCCAAACACTGGTTTCAAATAAAGACAGTTCCTTGGTATTAATAGATACCTTCAATCGTCGATCTGTAAGCACCAATTTTACGACTTGTTGAACATTTACTGCAGTTTGCGCTTCAAGTGGTCGACCAGTTTTTGGATAATCCTGTATCGAAATCCTTCTCCTATTGAAACTGTTTATACCAAAATTTTACTTACATACACGGCTACCATTCGCTTATGAATAATTTTAGGACCATTACCTTCTTTTGTTACGAATTTTATCCCACTACGATGCTCCAATTTAGTTTCACTCATTTTTTAACCCAAAATTCTACGCTAAACTGAAATAAATAATACGATTTGAATGCAACTAGTAAGTATGAACTTAAAAATGACATAAATCTGAAAACAAATTGTTATCGTTGATCTTTTGTTTCATGGCTAGGTAGATTTCTCCATAAACTGCCCTCGTTACAACAGTTAGGGCCTGTTTTCAATTTATTATTACACATTGGGGTTCGTCTTTGACCCCAAATATTGAATAAGCAAATCATTATAAAGATCCAGACATTTGACGTTGGTAAAATATTTTTGGATTTTGGATAATATTGTTAGATACCATGACATTCATTTACCTCAAACTGAAAGGAATACACAAAAAATATAAGGACAATTTTACAATATACATATTTTGTTTACCGTTTATGATTACTATAATAGATAGTACACTTGTTAAGTTACAATCTCCCAGGGCTAAAAATTCAGAAAAATACAGATGACATTGAGAGGGTCAAACAAAATTTTGACAAGTAGGGATTCAAAAAAAATTAACATATTTCATCCTAGACTGCTTAACTTGGCTACGCAAAACTACATCCTTCTCTGCTGCCAGAAATTCACTCTGCAAGGTTACCAATTTACGAACGTTAAAAATATTTGACAGATAACTATTTGTTTTTGTCAAATGTGTGGAAAGAATTATTCGTTGAATAAATATATAGAATAAATTTATTTAACGAATACTTATCCAAAACTTTATTCGGGAGTGAAAATACTGGGCCCTAATCAAACTTAGAAATTACAGAATAAACACAGGGGCATAGCAACAAAACAGTGTGCTGCAATACAAGCTTTAACCCACTCATGAAGTTAGAACGACGAGCGAAGCGAGTCGGACAATTGCACGCCAGGCACACAAAGACACTTTTACTCCAAATGACACATTATATTTTTTCTTCAAACGTAGATATTTAAAGAAACATATCTACTACTGATGTTATATTTTACGTAAATTACGTTTGCGATTTCAATTGCCTTGTAGCTATGGATAATTATTTTTTCATTTTTTGTTATAAACATTGAAGTGAAAATTTTCACGTTTTGACGTTTAAAGAAAAACTGTACAATTTTATATCCTCCTTGTGTGCATTTAACTCGGAATTTGAAGTATTATAATGTACGCCGTCTGAAGTTGTTCAATTGGATTGAAATCTAACAGTGTGGCTGAAAGATATGTCCAGGAATAACTGCAAGACAATATAAACTTATCTTATTACTTTAATTATAAGTATTCTTGTTCATTACTATTTAATATGTTATTTCCTCAAAAGTAAACTCAGTTTTTATGTCAATTCATAGGTTATTTATTTAAATTTGACAGCTAATGATGGTATTTAGTAACTTTATTCTTAGGTTGCCTAGCGTGTTATAGTGACATTTAGGGCGATATTACAGATTTCTTTTATTAAAGTTACTTCTTATTCGTTGATTCTGTATAGTTTCTATGGATATTTATTTATTTTATTTCTAGGCCGGCGGCGTAGTAATTAAGCTACTTCTACTCCGGTGGCGTAGATATTAAACTTCTATCTTGTGAATCAAGTCACAAAAGATGCTACTTTTATGACGTTTGAAGAAAAATACATTTTATTTTCTTTAATATGGTATTCATAAGCGCACCCGCCGAAAGGTTAAAAAAACTAAAGGAAAAATTAACTAATACAGTGCAGTTTCATTTCTTATTTTAAAGAGTAAAACTTTTCGTCCATTATTTCTTTTTTTATTGCACTTAAATTAAGCACATCAGGTTGTAGTTTGTTGTAGAAGAGAAAACGACATTAACTATTTACCATCCAAGGAAATTAGATTCTGTTCATTCGGAGAAAGATTATCATAGTGCGCTTTGTAAACTATCAAACAAATAACACAAAAGAACGTTTAAACCGTAACAGATGCAAACTGTAAATATTTCAAACCATACATTCTGCAATTGTATGCAACGGATAAACTGGTTATTTAATGTGCAACTGACAAGCATTTTATAAAGTTTTCAACAATTTCTTTTGTTGGGACGATACTTTTTCTGGAATTGGCCGAAAAATGAAAACAATTATTGAATTAAAAAATTTGATATGATCAACACAATACCTCCCGCCATTTAATATTTATTAATTTAAATGAGGCGACGCTTGGTAAACGCCCGCACGATATAAATCATTACCGAAATCTGTGTACAAAGCAGAGTAGCACACCCAGCAATGGGTAATATGCTGTGATAATATTTTTTTTTTATTTTTTTTTTTTTTTTAAATACATACCTGCATATTTACTAATACTAGAAATTGTGTATATTAAATACCTTTCCATATAACTATTGTTCTCTTTACAATTTTCGTTTTAAAACGTTATTGTTATTAATTGGAAATTATGTATATTAAGTTCCTTTCATCATTATTTTTCCGACAGTGACATCTGTCAGCTACAAACATTTGAGCTGAAATGTGTAACTATGGAGTTGTGTTTATAGCATAAATTCCAAGATAATACTTTATAAATTTATCCATGAAATATATAGAAAAATTATATTTAAATGTATTTTTTGAAGAAAAACTATTTTGAGCTTCAAGTAAACTGCCATTTCCGGTTATCCGATTGACACCAAAATTTAATGGCGTCTTTCCATATTAGAATAAGTTAGAAATACATGGTTTCAAAAGTTTCTGAATGATAGTATTTGAGTTAAAGTGCCCAGAAGATCCACACACACATTCATTGAATAAGTTTACACTGGTTGGTACTTTTTGTTCTTACAGGTTTATTGGAGCATTGAATCGTGTTTTGTTGTGGTTTTTCGGTATCTTCGCCCGTGAAACAACATTTGCAATGCGTCTAAACGTTATTAACTATTTTTGTTGTTATTAATAGTGTTGTAGTGTGTGGTAATGCTTAAAAATATTGCAAAAACATTCTGAAATTGATGTAGATGCAGATATTGTAAGGTAATTCGTTTGTTATTAATTATTTTGTTTTAGTATAGTGTTAGTAATATGTATTAACTGATATCCTAGGCAAATACGAATGCTCAAAAATAGAGGCTCAGATGATTAATTTTCAAATCTCATTGGATATGATATAGCCTTATTATGAACTTATGATTTATAAATTATAATTCATATAATTATATGATATACATAAATTTAGAAAATGACCGAGTATATACAAGTTATTGCTATTTTTAAGTATAGATAAAAATAAAAGCTATAATTTTGCAAAAAGAGACCACAGCCCGTTAAGGGTGTCCCGTGGCTATTATTATTAATGTTCCTTTGAAATAAGTTCAGTGACGTTAGAATAACTTATATTAGATTTACCGTTAAATATCAAGTACAATGGTTGAAAACCTATATTGCTAAAATAACCATAGCAAGAAATTATGGGAAATATTTTAATTAATTCAATATATAATTTCTATAGAGAAATTTACTGAAATGGAATAATTACCAGTGTAATCAATTAGGAATTAATATATTATTTGCCATGTGCAACTGTATTCATAATTGTTAAATTTGGCATGTGACATACACAGCAAATTATTGTAAATGTTGTACATGGATATTAATGTTTATAGAATATATTTATTATGTGCTTATATGTTTAGCAATGTTTTATTACTTTTATATTGTATAATATATTCAATTTAATTCTAAATATTGCATTTACAGCAGATAATTCATTGTGTTCATAATAACAATCGCCACCATTGATTTATTTACATTTGATAAAAGTTTTTTCATTATATTTATTGACAATCAATTTGATAAGCAGGATTCGTGTTGCTGCAACATTTAACCATTTCACGTTATTAACATGTATAAACAATAAGTGAAATTAATATGCATTTGCAATTTATTTATAAAGTAAATTTTGTTTATTAGTTAAAGTACAAGGAAAATATTTAATTTGAGTAAGTTTAATCTTGTTATTTGAACTATTTAAATTATAATTCGGGTTCAAGAATCCGCCGGCTGTCCCTGTTATGACACCTAGGAGGATCGGTCATTTTTATATTTTGTTGATTTAGTACTTTCTAACAAAAATAAATGTTAAAAATTCAAGTTAATACAATTTTTAAGTTTGTTAAGCGCCTCCTATATCAAGAAACTGAATTTCTTAATTCATTAATTGTAACGTCTCGACTAATCACGATTTTGACGTCGAACTGTACAGTAAATTTCCGATCAAGGTCAACTACGAATTGTATGAATTCAGATTTTTGCTCCGCCCATTATGACAAATTATATATATATATATATATATATATATATATATATATATATATATATATATATATATATATATATATATATATATATATTCAGTAAAAGCATTCAAAATACAAAAATAAAACCAAATATGTGAAAATTAAAATAATGACACAATGTCAGTGTCAAGGTAATGTATCTGAATTAATAAATAAACTTACGTTACAGCGAAAGTATTATCAACAACGGGCATCGTTTTAAAGTGGAATGTCCTAACTTAGTCGAAATAATATATATTTTTGAAAGACAAACGTGTTATATCCATCCTTATCGCACACGGTTATAGCTTTCGCAAAGAGATAAATGTATGCCAATTTGTTAATTCATTCATGATACAGATGACCTTGTTCGGACATCTTTAAAAAATACATGCATAAATATTAAAACAAAAATAATGAAATTATTAATACTGTCTATATAATTACATTAAAAGTACCTACATACATACATAATAATAATCATTATTATCTTTGTGAAATACAAAGAGCAGACGTCTTTTCTCGATTTCTCGCATTCGTTCACAGCATTCCTTGGTGTATCGTATTATGGTCATTTTTTCATTTGCTGATCTTTCATGCATGTATTTTCAAATGAAATTATAATGACATGATGATATATGTTTTGCCATATATACAATATCCAGTCCATTTTAATAAAATACTTTATAATTAAATAGTACCTAGTGTAATTACAACGTACTTAAATTCTTGGAAATTCTAATTTGTATTTAATACAAATTCAGAAAAATGTATATTTGTGTTCTAGTTTATGTCAAGGTGAGATTAACAAATATAAGTTACAGAAGAATAGATCAATCTTGTCTTGAATTTGAACAAGATCAGAAAGATTTCAAGTGTGGAGCAAAATATATCAGTAAAACAAAAATATATGTATAAGTAATTAAAATTATTACTAGTAATAAAGAACTACAAAAAATATTTGTAAAATACTTTACATGGAGTATTATGCTGTATGAATGCAAACCATTGTACTTCAAGAAGAAAGAGAAAAAATATATGGTGAAGAGAAAGAGAAAAAAGAAAATTTAAAAATGAAGTTCATACATATACATAATTCAAAACCTTCTCCGGCTTACAATTACAAAAAATCTGATATGACCAACATAATACCTCCCGCCGTTTACCTATGTATATAATTTTGATATTACTTTATAAATTTATCCATACAATATATAGAAAAGTATTAAAGCAAACTTGTAGAAAATTAAATAATCTTTAATTTTTATAATAACAAATTGAGAAAAAAATACATTTAAAGGTATTTTTTGAAGAAAAACTATCTTGAGCTTCAAGTAAACTGCCATTTCCAGTTATCCGATTGCCACCAAAATCTAATCAGATATTTCCATATTAGAATAAGGTAGAAATACATGGTATCAAAACTTTCTGAATGATAGTATTTCAATTAGAGCGTATACAGGATCCACACACACATACACACAGACATCATCGTGAAAATGTTAAAAATGGATTCTAGGGACCTTAAAACGTGGTCATTTACCAAAATCTTGATATGCGATTTTTAGCACGATCCCTATACCTCCTTTACCAAGGGTAGCGGGAGGTAAAAATCACACACAAAATTTGATATTAACACTGTAATAAAAACCAACGGATTTCTTTCAAATGAAATTCATTGAATAAGTTTACACTGGGCGTTACTTTTTGAGCTAACAGGTTTATTGCCGCATTGAATCGTGTTTTGTTGTGATTTATCGGTATCTTCGTCCGTGAAACATTTGCAATGTGTCTAAACGTTATTAACTATTTGTATTATTATTAAGAGTGTTTTTAGTGTCTGTTAATACTTAAAAATAGTGCAAAAACATTCTGAAATTGATGTAGATGCAGATATTGTAAGTTAATTCGTTTGTTATTAATTATTCTGTTTTAGTATAGTGTTAGTAATATATATTAACTGCTAAATTTTGTATTTTATTTATATTTATAAAGGTATAGATATCCAAAAACTTAAATATTAGTATATTGTGTTATTAGGAGTAAAAGACACTTTTACTCCGAATGACACATTTTTTCTTCAAACGTAGATATTTAAAGAAAAATATCTGCTACTGTCGTTATATTTCACGTAAATTACGTTTTTCTACTCCTGCTCTGAAAATACAATTTTCTGGTTTGTTTTTCATATTGAAAGTAACTCTTTGCAGCACGCTTCGGTATCCTAGCAACGAATTTTACTTACAAATGTTGTATAGAATGTTTGTTGTTGTCATAGATACGCATCGCAAATACAAAAATTGAAAATAAATGTCGAATTATTTTTAAAAAATAATTCTTTGTTTCCTTATTTTTTATCTTGCAGGAGTAGAAAAAATAGTGTGTATAGCACGTGTTGAAAGTCCTTTGTCCAACACAAACGATTGCAACCTTCGCTTCGCTCAGGCTGCAACTTTCGTTTTGGTTCGACAAAGATAGACTTTTAGCACTTGATATACAAATAACTATTGCGATTTCAGTTTCCCTGTAGCTATGGATACTTATTTGTTCACTTTTTGTTATAAACATTGAAGTGAAAGTTTTTACGTTTTAACGTTTAAATAAAAACTGCAATTTTATATCCTTGTGCAATTACCTATGTTGGAATTTGAAGTATTATAATGTATGCCCCCTGAAGTTGTTCAATTGTGTAGAAATCTAACAGTATGGCTGAAAGATATGTCCAGGAACCACTGCAAAACAATATAAACTTTTCTTATTACTTTATTTCTAAATATTCTTGTTCATTACTATTTAATATGTTATTTCCTCAAAAGTAAACTCTGTTTTTATGTCAATTCATAGGTTATTTATTTAAATTTGACAGCTTATGATGGTATTTAGTAACTTTATTCTTAGGTTACCTAGTATGTTATAGTGACATTTAGGGCGATATTACAGGTTTCTTTTATACAAATTACTTCTTATTAGTTGATTCGTATAGTTTTTACGGCGTAGAAATTAAACTTCTTATAAGTAATTAAAATTATCACCGAAAGACAATAACAAGTTTTTGATAAAAAATATTTAATAATTACATTTAAATAATATCTGTATATTAAGAAAGTAAAATTTATAAATTGGTATTCCTGTTTGTAATAACTTTGTACAACATATATTACATTTTTATTGCTAAGTATATAACAGAAATTTAGGAACGATTACAAGAAGTTCTCTTTCATAGTCTGAAATCCTCATGTGTTTAAATACAATTAGTTGTCATTATAATAATTGATTTCATTTGTTTGAGTTTATACATTTCGTTTCATTTATACAACTTGTACTAGTATATATTAAGCTTTCTTTAACACATGTAATGCAAACTGTAACTTTTAACTTTAAACTGAGAGTTATCAACCCCCAAGCATTTCAAGCAATAAATATTAAGTTTTATGAATTTAAGCTTCTTGGTCCTCTCTTTTCTGAATTCGGCACTGTCTACCGCTTCCAGGATATAGTCGAGTTTCCCGAGGGATGATACAAAATTGTCCTGGATTCCCTTATCTCCGCGAGCGAATTCTTTCCAAATTCAAAATTCGAAAAATGGGGAGTATTATGGAACTTATAAAACAATCAAAATGCAGGTTCGGATTGATGGATAATCTTGATAGGACCACTAAAATAAGAATAAATAAAATTAAACAAATGAAATATAACATTTGGCTCGAGTTTTTGATTTATTTTGATAAACAAATCATTGATTTTCATATTTTAATTATTTTAACGATTTGTAAAGAATTCTAGCAAATGAATTTTTATTACATATTCAATAGATTCAAATCAACATTTTATTAAAAAAAAATTACGATTTATCTATGAAATAGATTTGTTAAATTCGCGCCTTTCTATTTAGAATTCTATACATAATTATACAAAAAAGAAAATACAGAATTATTAGTTTCACAATTTTATATAGTCATATGCTTATAAATTATTTCACAAAATAACAAGTTTATACTCAATGCATGAATTTATTTCTTCCTTTTTACCTCTCGCTAAGAGAGGTATTGGATTCATGCTAAAAATCGCATATCCAGATTTTATTGAATAAGTACGTTTTAAGGTCCCTACAATCCGATTTTATCATTTTTACGATGATGTCTGTGTGTGTGTGTGTGTGTGTGTGTGTGTGTGTGTGTGTGTGGATGTGTGTGTGTGGGATGTTGGAAGGACGGTTACTCAAAAACTATAAGACTTAAAATTTGTTTAACAACGTATTTCCCAATCGGACATACATGGGAAGATCTGAAAAGGTTTTGGTAACAATTGGACAACCGGAAGTAGAAGATTCTTGAAAAAAAATCTTCTAAATATTATTTTTTGAAAATTTTTCTTGATAATATTAAAGAAAAATAAATTCTCTTTCTCATACATTTAAATATTTTTATACATATTTTATAGATTTAGAGATAAAAGGAATATAATATATAAAATAATGTTGTAATTCATTTTACAACCGAAAGGATGCCATGAAAAATAGTTGCAAATTTAAATTATTTGTAACTGACAGATAAATGTCAGTGTCAGAAATAATGAGTAATGAAAGAAAAATGTATTTGGAGAATCCCTTAATTCTTGATCTGTGACTATTATGGAGATGACAAGTCTAGGTTGAAGGACTTAAATTTGTTTCAAACATTATGGGACAATGTACACCAGTACTGTAGACTAGAGTAACTTTGAATTGCGAAAAAGCTATCAAATTCTTCTCAAGTAAGTTGTAAATATTGACAAAATTACACATCGATATAAGAATAATCGGAGTGCAATCTATCCGTCACTTTATTAAATTGAATTAAGGTTATTTATATATAACAAGTATGAAAAAATAAAATGTAAAAGAAGATATATAAGAATAGATGCACAATCCAGATATATACATTTTAGACCGCCCAAAATTAATGTTTTTACTAGAAGAATATGAAGAGAAAGTAAACAACGTTGTTCGAATTGAAAATTGCAGTTACCAGCCTAATATTTATATATGGTAAACTCTACTTTGTAATTTATTGTAACATAATTTATGGTAAAATATCTTCATGTTGAGACATGCTATTATTGAATAATAAAGAAGTTTATACGTCATAGATTTATATGAATATATTATTTGTATTTATAAAAATATTCTTTGCTTTATGCATACAGCCAGGTAAAATATACGGCGAGAGGTTATGTGCTGGCCACATCAGATTTTTTCTATGTAATTTTTTATCCATAATACTGCGCTCAAGTGTCATTATTGAAGTTATACCTGCCTAAAGAAAAATATTTGGCACTTCAAAAGCATGCCCTGTTCATGACAATCAAGTTCAAATAATTAAAAAGAAAAAATATTTAAAAAATCTGTATTAGAACACAAAGTCATTACAAAATTAAAACTAATTTTTGTCACAAATACGAATGTTATTTTAAATGCAATTGGTTAGTTAGAACTCATGCTCTCTTGAACGAAAAGACGATAATAGGGAAATTGAAAACAGAAAAGTAAAATTTCTGTTTATGTTATTGAATCTTTTCTCTAGAAATGTACACTATTTTCGACATTGTACAAAACTACTTTGTTTTCAAACTTGTTATTCGTATTGTTTACGAAACAGTCAGCCACACCATTTTATAGGTTCCCTTGGAAACTTGAAACACAGTTAATTCTTAGTAAATATTGCGTCTTATCTATATATACAAGATGGTGACCGCGACCCCGTAACAGGACTTTAACATGTAAAGTCATACTTTCATAATTTCCTGCTACCCTAATAATTTTAGGTAAAAATGCTTCAAATAAAAGTTGTAGAGCATGAAATTCTGCATCTGAATCAAGAAGCAATATTAATTTTGTATGCCTTGTAAGGACAGAAATTAGGTATGAAAATGTCGAAAATCATCTCAAAAAAGCAATGGCTATGGAATTGAGACAAAAGAAAAAAAATGTTTCAGACAAATATTGTAGTAGATAGTTTATGGATTTTATAAATGTTATATTTTCGAAAATCGATGGGGTGGTTTTCAAAATATCTTGTTTTGAAATTTTTGATTGGTCGCTATTTTGTTATTTGATGAAATAGAAAATAATTGTAAATACAAGTGTTTTAGAGAACCGAAAACAAATGCTGAAAGTTTTTGTATTTTTTTAAATATTCCTTAAAATAAGAGAGTTATGACGATTTTTCGAAAAACAAGAGAACGCCAATAACTATGAACTGGGGCTCCAAATCAAAAATTTCAGCTAAGAAAAGTTGTTTGTTTTAATGAGTTCTATCTACCATTTTCGGGTGTAACGACTTAGTATTAACACCCTATAAATTATTATAGCATAAATTATTTATTATGTTAACAGACAGTAATATTACGATAACTTCTAGTTTATTCTACAAAATAATACTGTAGAATCACATCCCATATTCCGTAAAGAAGTTACGTATATGTTTCATTGTACTTTGATAATTCCTCGTACTGCTAGCGTGATTCCGGTCCAATTATATCGATTGAAATAAATAACGCATCAAAAATTTAAAAGTACTGAAGTTTTGAACTTGTGCACAGAAATTGCAGCGTTCGATATATTGTGGTATATATGAATAAAGGAAATTACTTTTACTAGGAATGATTTGTAATATTTATGAAAATTATACATTGTGATATCGTTTTCATTATCTTGGTCAAAGCATATACCACTTATAAAATTATATCTATATCTAGTTCAAGGATAAAGAAGATTATAAGAAAATTATTCTTCTAATAGTTATACGCGGGAGTTGGTTATCTTGACCCCAAGTATAAAAAAAAAACATTATTAAAAAAATGAGATTAGCTTCAAATTTCCATTACTTAGGAACGAAAACATTTTCCGTATCTGAAAGCAAAGGGGGGAGGGGGGTTAAGTACAAAAATGTAAACAATGTATTTTCAATGTTCAGTCAGGATGTCTTTCAAAAATATTTGTATGAAAAATTTTAAAAAAGGTCTTGTTATCGAGAATACGTAAAATTTTATGCTGTTTAGAGTCAAGCAAAAATCAACACAGTTAGTTACAAGATGGGTTCCCACAATACCTCTCGCTATTTTTATTTTATGTTGCATAATAAATAAACATCAGAATATTTTGAAATTTTCAATGAAAAATTATGACATATGACAAGTGTGACATGTATATAAATAACTACTAGCCGTCATTTTGACCCGGATCCACATAACTGCTTGCCAAGGCCAACAAAGTCACTTGACTGCTCGCGCCCTATAAGTAACGAATTTAACATTTCTTGTACTCACAAATAATTAAAATTGTATCTCTTTTTTCGTTCTATGAGGAATTTTGTCCTAGTATTCTAATATGTTCAAAATTCTTAAAATTTATTGACGGTATTAGCGGTATTTCTTAAGAATATATATAATATTAACATATCTATAATTTGAAATACATATTTAATTAATAATACAATAATGTATTCGTACTTCCCAGAAAAATCTACCAATAATATTAGTAATATTTAAATATCTCAACTGTTTTTTGGGCAACTAGATTTATTACAACAGATTATTCTATATTATTATATACTATATCTCGAAACCTATACGAGATATAATAAAAAAATTAAATGTGTCAGATTGAGAATTTAATTATCTTTATTATTTGTAGTAACAAATTTTCAAAAAATAATATTTAGATTTTTTTTAAAAACTACCAATTCCGGTTGTCCAATTGTTACCAGAACCTATTCAACACTTCCCATTACTGTTAGATTGAGGAATCCGTAGTTACACAGGTCTTTAGTCTTATAGAATTTGAGATATCGTACCTCTAACAGACTCACACACACATCTACACGCACACACACACACACATACACACACACACACACACACACACAGACAGACATCATCGTAAAAATGTTATAATCGGATTGTAGGGACCTTAAAACGTGCTTATTCACTAAAATCTGTATATGTAATTTTTAGCATGAATCCAATACCTTTCTTAGCGAGAGGTAAAAAAGCTTAATCAACATCTTTAATAGTTTCCGAGATAGATATAAGATGGTAAAAGATAAGTTTACCTCTGCTACCTAGAAATTTCTATGAATTACGACTTCGAATAAATGAGACTTTTTGTTTACCTTTCAGAGGTCATAAATGTACTCTTTTTTTTTTTTAAATATGAGAAAATTGTACTGAGTTAAATGTTTTACATAAAATTGTTTTTATAGCCTGTTTACGGACATAGACAAAATTTTGTTTAATTACTATTTTTGTCAGTTTTTCTTGAATGTTTCGTTTTTCTCGGTAATTAAGCTTTTATTACTCATTTTGGTCAGTACTATATGCCCTTAAAAAATACCCTTTTTAACACCCTATATGTATATGATTTGGCTTATAATTTATGCAAATGTTATTTTTAGTATATATTTTGTTACTATTAGTTCCTTTTCGGTACTAATATTTTTATTTCGTAGGTTACAAATTAAAATTGGGTGTTTTAGACACTGAAATTTAATTAAAATTTTATTGTAAAACACCATTGAATAGAGTTTGTATTGTAAATCGAAATCCACTCGCATCGTATGTACAGATTATTTTTGAATTGAAATTCAAATCAAAGAGCTAGATTTGTATGTATTTTTGTTTTTATTATTGGTTTAAATCCGAGATTTAGCAAAAGTAATTGCAATAATTTCTACGCTTCCGTTTTTCCTCAAATGCAGTGAAAATCTGAATGCTATAGAACAAAAATAGTTTATTCATGTTCAAAGTATTGGAAATGAAAAACGATTGCTTTGATCAATAATAGTTTTACAAATTAATTAATAATCATAATAAAATTGCATTCCGATTTCTGTCTATAAAATCTGGAGTACGACGATATCTCCTAAACTACAAATGCAAATTACCTACTGTAAATGACTAGATATTTAAACTGAATAAATTATTTATTTTGAAAATAATTAACAGATTATTTTAAATTCTTCAGTAATGTCTCTGGATTTTTGACACTGACATTTATCTGACAGTTACAAACATTATTTTTTCAGTTGGTTTCCATGACATTATTTGGGCTGTAAGATTTATTATTATTATTATTATTATTATTATATATATATATATATATATATATATATATATATATATATATATATATATATATATATATATATACAAAATGAGGACATCAGCTATAGCAATGTATGTAAAATGAATATTGTTGATAATTACATGTTTAAATGTAGAAAAGTAATGTAAAGTATAATTCGATCAGTAAGTGTTTCCTAACGGTTGAAGATCGAGACAAAGTTGAGATCTCCAATACATCCGATATCGGTAAAAGAGCATTTACTGACCGCAATGCTTATTACGCTTTTTGCACGATAGAAGCAAAAAATTTAAAAAAATTAGATTTGAAAATTATTTTGACATTTAGTATCATTTTTAAATTAAGCTTTGATTGTATTTTTACTTACCGCCTCCGCCTCCTGGATGGTGATTCTTACGGATTGGTAATCTATAAATAAAACATACTGCCTGGGAAACCCTGTCGGTAAACATTAAAAAACCCGATCATGCAAAAAAGTTATTTGTTATAACGTGTTCATTACATTTCTATATTATGTCTACGTTGTTGTTTTTTACAAATTGACTTTTATTTTAAATTATATTCATTTTACATACATTTATACATTCAAGAATACCTTTTGACGAAGAAACTGTATCAGATAATCATATTTTTTGTATGATGCCAGTCACCAAGGTCACCAGTTCACAATTTTATCTTAACATACAAAACTTTAAGTAGTGCTATTTCCGAAATAGCACTATTTTGCTATTTTAAATTTTATTTTATGAATAGACAATAATAGGTTTCATATTTTTGTAAATAAAACCTATAATATTTGAAGCGGGACACTATTTACAATTTAATTTATTTTTTATCTTATTTTTTCGTGTGGTGCACTCTTCACGCCTGCAATAAGTTCTCGTGAAGTGACGCCTGGTATGCACCTCACGGTTCAAATATTTCATCATTACCGATATATGTGTATGAAGCAGATTAGCACACCTAGCAATGGGTAATATGCCGTGATTTATTTATTTTATTTAATTTTTAATATTAAAGTTAACACTTGCAATTGAATTTTTTAGAAGTAGCGTACTTCAAGATGTAAGAATACGAATATGTAAAAATTGATACAGTTCTACTAAAAAAACTACAAAAAATCTATAAAACAGTTTTGAATGTGAAATGAATGTGTTGAAAATGGAATAAAAACATTATTCCTTCAGTGAATCTGTTCTGCTTTTGCTTGGTTGCATTCATTCTAGAGACGTTTTATGCTAATGGTATCAAAACTAAGGTACGCGAGTAAAATAGATGTTAGAAGAGTACGAGTAGCGCAAGAGCGAACATGGAACAAAGTGCGTGTGAAGACTCCGGGACTCATTGCGGACCTCATTTCCACCGTTATGGAACGTTTTCTCTCGAATAAAGGTTTACCCAAATGGGGAAGAACATAATAAATATATTATGAACTAGGAGGCTTACTTCAATGGCTTATTAAAGTTGGAATTTTGGTACTCATTTTAATATTTAAAATGTTTTAAAAAGTAATTGTCATTTTAAAGTCTTTTATATTTACTAAGCATGTTCCGTATGGCATCGTGTTATATTATATATATATAATTTTTATAATATTGTTTGTTTTTGACTTTGCATATAAACAGAAACATGATCTTTTAAAAGCAGTCAAAGCATCTCTCGGTAGATGGCTCTGCCGGTATTAACTTACCTCTACAGGCCTTGTAGATGTTCATATGATCACCGCCAGCACAACAAGTCATTGTCTCTGCTCCAGGAGTCCACTCACTGTGGAGGATCGGACAGAGACCACAGGACACCACACTGAAGAGCACCAATAAGTGCGAAACGCGTCTGTGGTTACTTGTTGTGCCGGCCGACTTCTGACGATGGCTTCATGGAAGCTGACTCAGAATTTGTATCCTAGTGAAACTAGACGTAACTTTGTAATTTTTATTTTAAAAAGAAGTTAATTAAAATATCGAAACGTAAAAATAGAATAATTATTTGTGTTTTTGGGCATAAATATGGCTGAGCATTAGCCAACCAAATGCAAATCATACCGAATTTTGTGTTAAATTAGGTTATATGAAAGTCTGTTTAGAAAATTTGCTGAAAAATTATCGTTAGAACAAATATTTTTATCTTTTCTTTCATTTCTTCCCTTAGAAATAAAATGTAAATGAGCAATATATGTACATTTTTTTCAGTTGGGGCATAAATTTTATCATTCATTTACATTATATTCTTTCGTTAATTTTGTCGTAAATAACCATAATTTTTTTCGGGCTTTAAAATAATGCCCTTTTAACTTTACTCTAAAAAAACTAAGTTATAATATAATCTCATTTTATTCGTTTTTGAAAATGGTTAATTGTAAATATATCAATAAATAAACAAATTTTATTTACAAAGAGATGGCGCATAAGAATTGATTGGTTTTACAACCATTAGATAATTTATATTTGGGGACTAAAATTTTGCTTATATTTCACATTTTTAGTCTTGCAAAACTGCATATTTGTACATAAAATCAAAAGCATTTTTAATTGTTAAAAGTTCTAATTATTTATTTCATTTAGCAGTTTTGTTATTATTAAATAAACCAAATGATGTGGTATTTACTATTTGATGATGACAGCAAATGTCGTGCGTTCTACTTTTATTGTTAGAATCGAGTATTTATCGCAATGCTAACCTTAACTAAGGTGAAAATTATTGTATAAAGCAAACATTAATTCTTATAATAATTTCTTTGTATTAAAATATAAAGACATTAATTTATAGATAAAAAATATATTTCACATGAACGGCAGATGCTACAGCTCTATACAATAGAGTCCAAATCTTATTTTGTTTATTTTAGAAAACTTTTTTTTCGAATGTTTCGTCGCTTAACGTATGCCTATTATAAATTTATTCATAAAATATAAACAAAAAGTATTAATGCAAACCTGTAGAAAATTTTAAAAACTTTAATTTTTATAATAACAAATCTCGAAAAAATAACATTTAAAGGTATTTTTCGAAGAAAAACTATTTTGAGCTTTCAGCAAATTGTCATTTCTGGTTATCTGATTTACTCCAAAATCTAATGGCATCTTTCTATATAAGAGTAAGGTAGAAATACAAAGTTTCAAAATTTTCTGAACGATACAATTGGATTCTATGGACCTTAAACTTGGTCATTTACCAAAATTTCGATATGCGATTTTTAGCACGATCCCTATACCGCCCTTACCAAGTGTAGCGGGAGGTAAAAAAGAAGCACTAGGTTCATTAAATATTTAGATATCTAGTAAAATGTGCGAATTCTTTTCGTCCATAGATATATTATATAATTTACTCCAATAAAATTCCTAACACATCTTTCAAGATGTTATTACAAGTTTTTAAATCGTTCGGTAAAATGATTTTAAAACCTGAAGTGAGTTTAAATTATAAAAATGAGTTTAACAAGCAATATTCATTAGCATATTAATTTATTCCAATAATATCTGAAATCAGGGAGAGTGTTTTACTGGGCAGAATCAATTTGCATATTTAAATCTCCAACAGGGAACTTGTGAGACACGATACAGTTTCTATGATGCACGCCCGCACACTGATCACTGGTATATGTATGAGGCACACATGATTTCCAATCTGAAATTCTATTAAAATGGATAATTTTTATATGCATAAAAGACTGAGTTGATAAAAAAGCGTCAATATTTTTTGCTAAACGTTCCTGTTCATATTACCACGAGAGTTAAATTTTATCTAGTTCTACATAATCCGGGTTATGTTGGGTAGAATTTGCTTCTCCATTGCAGTAACTTATCGTAAACTTTAGTCAACAATCCCAAAATAACAATTAGTAATTATGTACTTAGATGTCAAATGTCAGAATTGTTCATTAAAAATATCAAGATTTTCTATATTAAAGTAGTTAATTTGTCACCAGGAGTGTGGAATTTATTTGACGAGGAAAATAAACCACATGGAATTGGAAAATCACTAAATTTAGAATGAGAAATTATGATATTTGACATCTATATACATAATTACTAGCTATCGTTCTGACATGGGCCCCCATATCTGCTTGTCAAGATCGACATAGTCACATGACTGCTCGCGCCCTAATGTATTTAACATTTCTTGTATACCTACATTCTACACCAAAAATTCTACTTATAATCTATTCTTTATATTTAGATTTTTTAAATTTAAATTCATTCTATGAAGAAATTTTGTCCTACTTTCCTAATTTTTTGAGATTCCAATTCATTGTCGGAAGTAACAGTATTTCTGAAGGGTATGTGTAATATACCTATAAATTTAGAATGAGAAATTATGATATTTGACATCTATATACAGTAAAAATTTTGAAAGATGTCCGATCAAGGTCGTCTACGAATTGTATGAATTCAGATTTTTGCTCCGCCCATTCTGACAAATTCAGTAGTGTCGTTTGCTTAATTTTTATGAAGGTACGTAAGATACTACTGTTATTTTATTATTATAAAAATATATATTACAGTAAAAGCATTCAAAATTCAAAAATAAGTCAACTGGTAAGTTTATAAGCAAATGTAAAACCAAATATGTTAAAAATAAGATAATGACATAATGCCAGTGTCAGTGACTCTGACAGAAAGTAACGTTATACGTACGGCTATGAATCCAGGTAATGCATCTGAATTAATAAATAAACTTACGTTACAGCGAAAGTATTATCAACAACGAGCATCGTTTTAAAGTGGAATGTCCTAGCTTAGTCGAAACAATATAAATTTTTGAAAGACAAGCGTGTTATATCCATTCTTATCGCACACTTTTATAGCCTTTGCAAAAGAAAGAGATAAATGTATGCGTATTTGTTAAATCGTTCGTGATACAGATGACCTTGATCGGACATCTTTCAAAATTTTTACTGTACATGATTACTAGCTATCATTCTGACACGGGCCCCCATATAATTTTTCTTTACATCACTTTACTACTATATTTATTATTTCAATGAAATTACACGATTACTGTACAGCGCTCATTTGCGAAGGTACATTTTATTTCTGCCTTCATTTCAACATTATATTTTTAATTAACGAAGCGCATTCGCATATTCAACAAGTACATTTTGTGTTAAAATTCGTAAAATAAAATTATTATGAGTTCATTAGTGAAATAAAGCTACACTTGCTTGAAACATTAAATTTACTTACCTTACTGCATTTATAATTAATTGTATTCATAAACAGTATGATATATTTATATAGCGAAAATAATTTATTCATTTTATAGAACATCATCTACTTTATTATTTATTCAGTTTTAACGTAATCCACATTTCACTTGCAAACTTTTTATATTTGCATGGTAATCATCGAGGTGAAAATTCAATAACAATATTCTATCCGTTGCGATAACTTATTAACGCCGTTCATCCATTATTGAAGTATTTAAAAGTTGGAAAGTTTAAGATTGTTTAATATCCCGGAAACGGTTTTAGTTAGACGAATCTTCGTAATTATTGTACCAGAAATTAATATTTTATGAATACTAAAAGATTTTATTATCTTATTTGATTGACTGGTATTGTTTAGGGAAATTTCATTTTAGACTGTTTTAAATTAAATTTCATAACCGTCGAATAATTTTAAGGATAACTTCCTATGCAAAGTATAAAAAATTTATATAAATATTTTTGGCATCATATCGTGAACTACATATCGTAATTGGGAAGTGTTTATAAATCTTTTCAAAACGATTTACATATATTTTCCATCAATAATTTTATGTAATAAATCATTTTCAAAACAATCTTATTTAAAGCATATATGAAACTTCATAGTGAAATAAAAACATATCAATGTACATTAAGCAATAAACTATTTAAACGTAGTCAGAATCTTACCCAACATGCAAGAACTAAGGAATACCAATGTCCTAAAAAAAAACATTTTCCTACTTCGTGTTCACGAAGTGAATTTTGTACAATGGTTCTTATCAAAAACTGTGTTACAATCAACAATTTTGTAGAAATGTTTTTGGGGATTTTTTTTTATTTCCGTCAACCTGAAAATATTTTTTTTAACACATTGAGTGCCATGGGGTACATACCGTGTCCCCCAATTTGCACACAACTTGAGATGAGTTGTGACCTTGGGGGCCATACAATATCCGACAGGACCAAATTTAGTTGGAGCCAAATTGGACAGCGCCTATGCGCCACATCAATTCAGTTCTTACGGGAGCCGGTGGCAGACAACTTTGACAATGTAGTAGTATACTTGGCCTGGGTGTTCGACACGTTTGTGGGTTTTTTTTTGTGGGTAAAATGAAAAATCGTTTACTCACTTAAAACTTTATTTTATATAAGTTTTGATGAGTGAGTGTCAAAGAAACATTCTAAACAATAATATTTTGTGCAACTACTTCACTTATACTTCGTTTTAGATGCTTTATTTTTTGCAACGGCTCGTCCGGAAACAGCTGCAACATGGGCATAACATTGGTCTCTATGCAGATTTTCATGTTTGTGGCCGTGGGGGACAAACGCTGTCCGACAAAAAAAAAGCTCAAATTTACTATTTGTGATATTTTTTTGGAGAAAAAAATTATCGTGTTATAATATTACGACAATAACCTTTCAAAATCGTGAAAAAAAAATGATGGCCACAAGGGATCGCTAGGTATATCGATATTCCATGGTGGCACTCAATGTGTTAAATTAAAATCAAAGTATGTATTTATTTGTAGGTGCATAATAAATATAAATTTTAAGTAGGGAAACTAGTATGAAAGACACGTATTACAATGTCCAATTGTAAAACTCGTTCTTTTCGTAACTCGCCTACGGCTCGATTACGCAAACTGTACTCGTGTTACACCAAGGATCACTGTAATACTTGCCTTCAATATACTATTGTTTACAAATTTGTAACACTTATTTTTTTCGGAATTATTTTTTTAATGCAGTTTTAATGGTAAAGTTTTATTATCTACAAAATCTACTGTAACATGGCCCAACTTGATTTTCTGGTATTGGTTCCATAACTTTTATGAGGCCGATTGCAGAATCATGAGTCAGTATCCTGATTTGTTGTGAGATACCTTTCACCTAAATGAACTTCGTCTGACTAAGGCCCGGATTGTCGCTTCGAGACTATGACTACGTTTACCTCGCAATGTCATAACCCGCTTAAAAATCTAGTGACTTAAAACTAACTCTTAACTCCAACTCGTTTATATCGCATGTTTTAAGATTACAAGATAATTAGCGTTTATCCACTACTGTTAAACAAGGACAGATAGAAAATTTTGCAGATGACATCGCAACAGTTTACTATAATAATAATACCAAAACACTCACGATCTTGAAGCAAACCTCGAAAAAAACAATTGTTATGAGTTTTGAGTAATATATTTTTTAATAATTATTTATGGTTTTTTTAAAAAAATGAGGTTAATCCATAACCTTAACTACTTATCTCGCAAAATTTCAAGTAGGTTAGTTAACTCAACCCATTATTTTAAGTTACTTCACTTAGCCCTAAACTAACGTGTTTATCTCTCACGTTTAACCCGCTTAATTCAAGCGGGTTAGAATTTAAGTGGATAATCTAGTGCGAGATAAACGTAATCTATGGCTAACTTTTCCAGTTTTTACTTCCTTGTACGTAAGTAAAGGAAGTATTGTAATCGGGAAAAATTTCAGATTTCAGCGGAAATATCCATTTTGATCATCCCTGAATCCATTTTGACTAATTTCGTCGTGACGTCTGTACGTACGTACGTATTTAGGACTCCTATAACATCTAGTTCTGCACCTCCCTTTCTGGTTATTACACAATTTCCAGAAGTGGCATGAAGCCTATAATAGATTTTAATGAAAAACTGTTTTAAAATATAATCCAAAACTTTTCAAATTTGGTATACAAGACTTTTATGTCAATCGAAATAACATAATAGATTTTGGTTAATATAGGCTAACCGGAAGTGGTACATTACTTGAAGTTGTTAACAGTTTTCCTTGAATAAAATGATTTTATTTTGATTTTAGAAATAAATGCGTCAAATAAAAGTTTTAGAGAATTAATTTCTGCGTCTAGCACATCAAGTATTATTAAATTAGCCCTTTTTATAAGGGAGATATGTAAATTTAAAAATTATATACTTTTTTGTTTTTGTAATAAAGCTTGCTATGGATTAGGACAAAAAAAAGTTCATGTCAAATTACGATAAATACGTGCAATTTTATGATTCGTACAATAACAAATATTATATTTTTATTGTGAAATTAGTCATATTCATTGTTGTAATCAAATATTTCTTTGTTGTAATCAAAACTCTCTTTAAAAAGAACCGGGTTAGATTATGGTCGATATATATCTTTCTGTTTTGAAGTTAAAATTAATATTTTGTAATTTATTTATTAAAAAAATATGTATAGTTTAATAATCGTACAAGGAAGTCGTGTGGTGTCCACATCAGATTTTTTTATTTCCTTTTTATATGGCTTTTCAAAACTCATCAGGAAATTCAAGTCGGTGAATTTAGTAGTTAAGCTCCTATTCTAGCGAGCTCATCTGTTTTTTTATGCCTCGGTACTCATCACAATGTAACATGATGTTTGGCCAGCTGTTGAAGGGTGAGGCATCTAATGCCTTGAAAACAGGCTAGTTATCTGGTATTACATTGACTGTTGGTTTTTTTTTTTATAAGTTTATTTGAGCACAAAAAATTGTTGCATATATCTCTGCTGAAAATATTGCGAAACTAGTACGAACAATATACCCACTCCACTTTTTCTTGACTATAATTTTAAACCATGCCAAAATCTTTTTGAAAGAGTGATCCTCCGGCGATTACCACTATTAACCATATATACGTCTTGTCATTTGTGTATCAGGAATTTACATGGCCATTTGATCTAGGTGTACAATCTATAGAATTTCTAAGCCAACCTGAGTGATTCTGAGGTTTGAACTATTTTGACCTACAGAGTGTAAGTTTCTAGAGCATCGCCTCTACTTAAAGATTATAATTTTTATAATAAATTTACTAATCTAGTGATACATACTTTATATTATGAAATATAAAATTTGTTTGAAGAAATGAAAATTCTGTCGTAGAAAACAGCACAAGAGTAAAAAGCAGATGAATAGATATCGATGGTTTTATGTATAGTTTTCTTGTGGCACTGAACGCGGTCTACTATATAGTATATGATGTCTATGGTTGATTCAAATATTTTTAGGCGCATTTTACATGTGTATGGAACAGTGCCGCCCTGCCAAAAATGCAGGGCTAAGGATACGGAAGAAGAAAAAATATTATAATTAGTAGCGTCAATTATTTTCTTTGAGTTATTTCAATTATTATTATTTTCTGTATATTTCTGTCAAAAGTCTAGATTCGAAGGTAGTCAAGACAATGTTCTTGTAACGTTTTATTTATATGAGTGAAGAGTAAAAATAAGAGGAATAATATTTAAAATAATACGTTTATTAAACGATAAATAATTAGGATAAATATTAAAACGATAATAAAAATTACCAACGCTATGATTAAATAATTATAAACACTAATTTAAGACTAAGAATATTATTGCTTCTATATATCAGACTATATATTCGCTGTCGTTCCGACGGTATTTATACAGTCCAGTGTCCTTCTGGAACCTTCCGATGACGAATACAATAAATTTAGGTCATCGATGTAATTAACACGTCTAGTCGTTCGCCGCCGGGGATTGCGTCATCTGGGTAATTCCGGCGAGGGGTTTACGTCATCGCTCGGAAACATTCTTTCAGTAGCGGCGCTCGTATACTCAACTCAGGGGCGCACGTCACATTATTAACATTATTTTCTTGATAAAATTATCTTACAATTCTGGTGATATATTTCAGGGTTTTTTAAGATAATCTAGTTTTAAAGGGATAAAAAAATCCGCAATTTTTACATTATACGATATTCTTTATTATTTGCAAGATACATTTCCAATGTTTAAAACATATTCAATTTTATATTAATTTCAATATTTCTGCTAATGTTTTTGTGCAAATTCCACAATTCCTTCTGTACTGGAAAACATTTTTCACTTTGCAATAAACGCACTATTGCAGGCACATTTGTGGTTTTACCATGGTTTAAAAACATTTGGTAGTATTAATATGGGTTATTTTTTTTATTAATCCCACAATATGTAGTAATACATTAATATATCAGTACATGAAAATAGAAAACATCTATAGGAAATTTAAACTTAAATGGGTGATGAAAAATGGCAGATGACAGCAAATGTCGCGCGTTCTATTTTATTGTTAGAATTGAGTATTTGTGACAAGGCTAATATTAACTAAAGTGAATTATTAATTCATATAATAATTTATTTTTATTAAAACATGACATTATTTTGTAGGTAAAAATATATTTCCCACGAACGGCAGATGCTCAATATAAGAGTCCAAATTTTATTTTCTATATTTTAGTACCTCTTTATTATCTCATAACAAAACTATTTTTTCGAATGTTTCGTCGCTTAACGCATTTTTGATGGACACGAATAAAAATATCTTCCAGCTGCTGAGGATGTTAAGATAGTATCGAATTTAAAAATATTTTTTTACTGTAGGAAACTAAAGTAATAATTTAATATTAGTTCACGTATTCTCTAAATATTGTAAAATTACCTATTCACTTTTCTGTTTCATTCTTTTGTTATACTTGTTCAGATGCACTTATAGGTAACAGAAAGTAAATTTTCCGAAATATTTTTAAAACTTTAAAATCTTTGTTTCAGAACAAGCATTTTCCATCTAGGAAAGAACCATCTTAATGTATTTAATCTCGTCTATAATGATAATAGATCATTTCTAAAACAAAATTCTTATTAAAATAAGTACATATAGTTAGCATAGATATAGATGTCAGATTAAATATTATTTGTCACTGATTTATAAGAGCAACGTTTTTTGAACGATTTATAAAGCAAAAAAGCGAAACTTAAAATATCATTTTAAAATCCTTTATTTATGCGGTATTAAATTGATGACGTCATGTTGTCGGGTGAAATCGGACAAAATCGTCTGATTTCCGTAGTAGTCATATAAATCAAAACTGACAGTATACAGTATAGGTAACTTATACCATGTGAATATTATTATCCATCAAGATTCGAAGTAATACATTTATTTCACAATAATAAATCAATTGAATAATTAAGATGTAATGTCAAAACTTCCAGTATTATAATAAATAAAAAGCAATACGTTGCAATAATTGTCGGCAATCTTAGAAAAACCGTCTTTGCAATAGCCAAATGCACAATATAATACCAAGAATTATCAAAATTACCAACACACAACAAAACACAAATTATCGACGCCAGAATCAAAAAAATCATCTTACAGCGGTTACCAGTTTTTTTTTTTATATTTTCCCAACGGTTGGACGGAGATAGCGTATACCCCTCCGAAACACCGACGATAATGACAACTGACAAGCTGCGACATGACATCTGGTGGGAAAAATATGAACTTTCCGATTTGGTACTATATTGTGACTGTATGCTTGAGTTACATGTGGTTTGATCCTTTGATGTGAATAAAAATGGGAAAAAGTCGTACAAATTGTTGTATATTCTAACGTCACTCTCAAGATCTGGTCGAGACACAGGCATTGGGTTTTATAATTTTCCGAAACATGGCCAAAATAAAGTTAAAATTACGACAAGAGCAAGTGTTGAAATGGATATGGATCGACGAAAAGCATGGGAATATGCAATTCGTAGTGCAAAACAAATAACAAAACATATGAAAGTATGTTCTCGTCATTTTAAATCGGATAATTACATATTTCGTGGTCTTTATCTAGCTTTACACGAGCATTCTGCACTAATAATTTTTAAATTTTCTCTAAATGTATTTTGATTTCATGTGGTTTTGCAGAAATTGCACTGGTTCGCAGACAAAGTGCAAATATTACCCACATTATACCGTCATTTTTTAATACTCCACATAATATTATGTGGTTAGCGTTTATAATTCGCTCACCTGCGATCATCAATTTCGATTGATTAAATACATATAAAATTATAAATACATTTTAACATATCTTCTATAATACATTTAGAAGTAGCTGTTGCTTCCAGATATCTAAAATGTTCTGTGGTTCCAAACCCCATTTTAAGTGAAAAAAATTGCTTTTGTTGTTTTTTTCATATGTCACAACACTGCGAGTACATTTCAGTTCTCAAATGAGATAGCGAATAAAAGTCTCATATGTCATGTATGTACAACAAAGATAAAAGTTTAGCAATTCTTGCATCAGAAATTAATAATTTAGGGATCAACTCGGAAATACAGAGTGTATGTATCTTGCTAAGTAACGTTCGACCGACAAAATATATATTTTAAATAATAAAAATTACCTTTATTTAAACTGTGTTTATTGGCTTTGATTAAATTTTATCGTCTTCTTTAATAAACAAACTTCATCTATAACAATAATTCTCCAAAGTGAACATTCATTAAATAATATACGAAAAAACTTTTGTTATCGTATGAATCCGCGTCTTTCTTTCAAATCCAAAGTATCAGTTGCGCGACTATAATCCTAATCGCGATCTCTTCATGTGCATAAAGAGATAATCTCAGCAAGCGATGACACCGAGAAACAAATGCAGCTTAGTCCACGGCCGCCCTTGACTACGTGATCAGCGCAACAACGAGGTGAACGCAGACAATGCAAATTACAAAAGGACAAATTAACTTATTTGCTGCTGTGATATCGGTTGGAATTCATGAATTCCTATTATTTGTTTTTAATTTCAAATTAACTTAGCTAATTGTTTGTTTGCTCAAGAGAAAACGATACCGCTAACATGGAATCGATTTTTCTATAAGGGTTAAGTAATTCTGTTTGCATTTAAATCAGATGAGTATTGTACTGCAGAACACATAAACGTCCTACATATTTAATGTTGATAGTGAACTTTACATGTATGTAGTTGGAAATAAACGACCCGTGTTGATAGAATTATACAGGGCTGTACTTAGGGTATATTCCAAAAA
Organism: Harpalus rufipes; assembly: GCA_951394225.1. Classification (NCBI taxonomy): domain Eukaryota; kingdom Metazoa; phylum Arthropoda; class Insecta; order Coleoptera; family Carabidae; genus Harpalus; species Harpalus rufipes. The sequence continues at coordinate 4,255,805 of OX596275.1, forward strand.
TAACAAATTTTAACCATGGTTCACCGAAAGTGTTCCAAAAATATCAAAATATGTAAATTGTGGATTAATGAAACATGGCAACGGTTAAAGTGGTTGCAACCAGCGTAACCATTCTTTTAGCTCGGTTACGCCGGTTACGTATATCTGTCCTTTTCTAAAACATAAATAAATGTTGGGTTATATTTACGTATTTATCCAAAACTTTTGCCACACATGGTAGTCTTTTTTGTGTTTGTACACATTAATGCAATTGTTAGTTTATAAAGGAACTTGATTTTCGTTATATAAAGAATATATTTTTATTTTACATACATTTTATATGTATACAATACAGAATTTATATTATTTTTGTATTAAATACCAAATTGCAAGTAGAAGTTGCAATTTGGCTTCTCTTTTGGGCAACCTCTTAAGGTATGGTTTCCTAGACGCGACAAGCCGCGGCGGCTGGTCGCCGCGACATTACTCCGATCGCTAGTCGCAGAGCATTACTGTTTTCCTAGACGCGACAGCTGCAGTTCGAAATAAAGCGAATTATGTTACAAAATAATTACATTTTACAAATGTAAATTTCAATTTATAATAGCATTAAGTTTTTTTATATTATTTCATTTACAATTACCTAATTTTTCTATTTTCTCTGTAATCCCCATCCATATTTCGTCTTTATATATTACATATTTATACTTATCATTGATCATATCATACAAAACATTATTTTCTCGAACTTCTTCAACTAATTTCCCATCATCTAAGGCTGAAAATACTGATTTCGCTATCCTGTCGCCGGCGACTGTCGCGGAGTACTGCTCACTATACCAGTCATTCGTTTGTCGCCGCGGCAGACAATTTGCCGCGCAGTCGCGGTCGCGCCGAGGAAACCACTTCTTACAATTTGCCTATACGCAGAGGTGCCGCGCGACCTGTCGCCGCGGCTTGTCGCGTCTAGGGAACCGTACCTTTAAGAAAACGGGAGATGTTAAATTGCCTCCATTGAAATTTAATAAAAAATAAAGTGTTTCTATTCATCCGGAAATGTGACCGAAATACCTCGTCACTGTAATTATTTCAACATATTCTTCTATTCTAGGTCTCTTCCCTAACAAAAACAAACAATAATTCAATAATATAATAGTTATTTCGCAAAATTAATGATTTTTAACTTGCTTTTTATAACTGTGTAACTATTTGCTTTATTTGTTCATCACTACTTGTTAAAAGTAATAAATCCATAAATAAAACGTTTTCATTCATTGTCCGAAATATTTTAGAGTTGCCGCTACTATCATATGATCTAGGTTTAGAGGTTATGTTATAATTTTGAGAACCGAATGAAACCGAAGTGTTTTATTAAAAATAGTCACGTGACTGCAACCAGTCCGTTACCAGAACCGTGGTTTCGGTTTTTATATTTTATTTTTGGAATATACCCTTAATGAATATTTCATTTTTTTCTGGCGAATCTAGATTTCTTATATCTGAATAATGATTGTAAAAATAAATACTAATAATTTGACGTATAAAACGTTACGCTTTTGTTTTGAGAAATAAAACAAGATTTTTGTATTATTTTCAGGAAATACTGTTAAAGTCAACACAAATTCCAAAACTCGCACTTGTTACAAAGATAACTATTTTAAATTTATTTTCATAAAGCCATACATTAAAACTTTTGTAAAATTAAGTTCAAATTAATTTAATAATTGTTAATAAACTATTTCGCTGCAAAAGTTGTAGAAGTAAATCTACAAAATATATTCTTAATATAAAAAAAATATATATTCCTTCATATGTTAGTATAAAACAATATGTATCTTCCTACGCATAGGAAGCCTTTCTACCCTCATTCTAATTCTAAACCTTATCTCTCTCAAATTCTGACAACAATATAATGTAAGTATTCATCTATTTATATACTGGACGACTACGCAAAGTCCACCCTCATACTTTACGTATTTTTTTATTGCATTCGTTTATCAGAAATGTCAGAATAATAGTTCTGCATGCGTTTGTTTATCCTGATGCAGTCAGAAACTTCATCTTTATGGTTATGTTGAAATTACAGTAGATGCTCTAGGACTTATAGCTGTAGTACCTATATTTAAACATGTGGTCAAGTTTTAACTCTTGACCTTTGACCGTATTAATTATTTATAAATGTTAACTACACCTTAGGGATTTGTATATGTGAATGTTTGGAAACTATTTTTCTTTAATAATTATTTATGTATAATACATAAAAGTACCATAAGTTTATTTTTTAATGCTATTTTTTGTCTAATTTCGTTTCATAATTTTAACTTTTGTCATTTTGGATGTCAAAATGACATTCTTTTTCTGATCATCATTAGTCTATTGCTTTTATGTACTAATGAAAAAAAGTGCCAGCTAGGCCTTTAAAATAAAAATTTATTATTGTTTTTCTTATAAATTTTAAAAATGACCGGAATGTCATTCTTTTTTCGCAATATCATTCAATAATATATATAAATTAGGACTACATACATGATAAAAAGTTGTGGATGATATAAGTATCGTTTTTATATAACTGTAGGTACGATTTAATTTTACCGTTAGATTTCAATTGAGTTGAAAAGCGCACTATAGTAATAATGGTCTTGCTGCAATTAGAAGTTCTGTTTATTGTTATAAATTTTTGTTCGAATTTAATATGATGGAATTATATCAGGACATCCTCTGCAACTGAAGATTTTTCTGGCTGGTTCAATCTGATCGAACGCTGGTGTTCATTCAATCTTGTTGAAATAGTTCTACCAGTCTGGCCAATATAAACTTTCCCGCAGACACATGGAATCTGGTAAAACCCTGATGACTGAAGAGGGATGACGTCTTTTAAAAAGTAATTGATGATACGTCAAAAATTTAAAACAAGTACATTTCGTAATTTTTCTTATTTTTGGAAAAAAAACACGTTTTGGTAGCATGAGAATGAACAACAAATCAACAAATATATAAATAAAAAATAACAAAAACATTAGCAACAGGTAACCATTATGACAAATTACAACATATTTAATATAGAATGCCATGATCGACTAAGATCTAAACCGCCACAATAATGGAGATTATTATTCTTGGTTATGAAAATCTCAATAGATTCTCTAATTAACCTGTTGTTTAAGGTGTGTTGGTGTCGCTAGTATTTTTGTTCGCATGTTATATAGTGGAATTATTCCAAGGCATGCTCTGCAACTGAAGATTTTTCTGGCTGGTTCAATCTGATCGAACGCTGGTGTTCATTCAATCTTGTTGAAATAGTTCTACCAGTCTGCCCAATATAAACTTTCCCGCAGACACATGGAATCTGGTTAAACCCTGATGACTGAAGAGGGATGACGTCTTTTAAAAAGTAATTGATGATACGTCAAAAATTTAAAACAAGTACATTTCGTAATTTTTCTTATTTTTGGAAAAAAACACGTTTCGGCAGCATGGACTACTGCCTTCTTCAGAGAATGAACAACAAATCAACAAATATATAAATAAATAATAACAAAAACATTAGCAACAGGTAACCATTATGACAAATTACAACATATTTAATATAGAATGCCATGATCGACTAAGATCTAAACCGCCACAATAATTGAGATTATTATTCTTGGTTATGAAAATCTCAATAGATTCTCTAATTAACCTGTTGTTTAAGGTGTGTTGGTGTCGCTAGTATTTTTGTTCGCATGTTATATAGTGGAATTATTCCAAGGCATGCTCTGCAACTGAAGATTTTTCTGGCTGGTTCAATCTGATCGAACGCTGGTGTTCATTCAATCTTGTTGAAATAGTTCTACCAGTCTGCCCAATATAAACTTTCCCGCAGACACAAGGAATCTGGTTAAACCCTGATGACTGAAGAGGGATGACGTCTTTTAAAAAGTAATTGATGATACGTCAAAAATTTAAAACAAGTACATTTCGTAATTTTTCTTATTTTTGGAAAAAAACACGTTTCGGCAGCATGGACTACTGCCTTCTTCAGAGAATGAACAACAAATCAACAAATATATAAATAAATAATAACAAAAACATTAGCAACAGGTAACCATTATGACAAATTACAACATATTTAATATAGAATGCCATGATCGACTAAGATCTAAACCGCCACAATAATTGAGATTATTATTCTTGGTTATGAAAATCTCAATAGATTCTCTAATTAACCTGTTGTTTAAGGTGTGTTGGTGTCGCTAGTATTTTTGTTCGCATGTTATATAGTGGAATTATTCCAAGGCATGCTCTGCAACTGAAGATTTTTCTGGCTGGTTCAATCTGATCGAACGCTGGTGTTCATTCAATCTTGTTGAAATAGTTCTACCAGTCTGCCCAATATAAACTTTCCCGCAGACACATGGAATCTGGTTAAACCCTGATGACTGAAGAGGGATGACGTCTTTTAAAAAGTAATTGACGATACGTCAAAAATTTAAAACAAGTACATTTCGTAATTTTTCTTATTTTTGGAAAAAACGACATTTCGGCAGCATGAACTTCTACTTTCTTCAAAGAATGAACAACAAATCAACAAATATATAAATAAATAATAACAAAAACATTAGCAACAGGTAACCATTATGACAAATTACAACATATTTAATATAGAATGCCATGATCGACTAAGATCTAAACCGCCACAATAATTGAGATTATTATTCTTGGTTATGAAAATCTCAATAGATTCTATAATTAACCTGTTGTTTAAGGTGTGTTGGTGTCGCTAGTATTTTTGTTCGCATGTTATATAGTGGAATTATTCCAAGGCATGCTCTGCAACTGAAGATTTTTCTGGCTGGTTCAATCTGATCGAACGCTGGTGTTCATTCAATCTTGTTGAAATAGTTCTACCAGTCTGCCCAATATAAACTCTCCCGCAGACACATGGAATCTGGTAAAACCCTGATGACTGAAGAGGGATGACGTCTTTTAAAAAGTAATTGATGATACGTCAAAAATTTAAAACAAGTACATTTCGTAATTTTTCTTATTTTTGGAAAAAACGACATTACGGCAGCATAAACTACTGCCTTGTTCAGGGAAATGAACAACAAATCAACAAATATATAAATAAATAATAACAAAAAGATTAGCAACAGGTAACCATGGTGACAAATTACAACATATTTAATATAGAAAGCTATGCTCGACTAATATCTAAACCATCACACTAAACCTGCTGTTTAAATTGTGTTGATCTCATTAGTATTTTTTTTCGAATGTTATATAGTGGAATTATTCCAAGGCATGCTTTGCAACTGAAGATTTTTCTGGCTGGTTCAATCTGATCGAACGCTGGTGTTCATTCAATCTTGTTGAAATAGTTCTACCAGTTTGGTCAATGTAAACTGTCTCGCAGACACATGGAATCTTGTAAAACCCTGATGACTGAAGAGGGATGATGTCTTTTAAAAAATAATTGATACAGGTACATTTCGTATTTTTTCTTATTTTTGGACGTTTGCAGAAAAAATTATTCGGTGTTTAGGTGTACTCGTAAGAGATTGTGATAAAAATCACATCTCTAGATTTTGATGAATTTAAGTTTTATATTGGAGTAATTGAGACAACCGAAAATAGCATTTTACTTCAAGCTCGAAATAAAAATACCTTTAAATAAATATAATTTTTTCGTGATTTTCATTATCCTTGGATACACAATTTAGGTATTCAAACGTTTGTAATTGACAGATAAATGTCACTTTAAATTAATAATGGTAGAATTTGAGGACGAAGTTATTAGATATATATAAATTTGTAAAATACGTAATCAACATAAAAGTTGTCATTCATTTGCAATTGACAAGATATAAAAGTCATTATTAAAACAAATTTTGATTAGTATATAATCATTTTTCATTTTGTACAATTCGTATCTTATTTATTTTTTACAGTATACATTTACATAAACTTTAAAAGATAGATATAATTTAAACTACAAAAAAAATAAATGACAAAATATGTGATTTTTAGTTCTACACATTAAATGATCAGACACCATTTTGTTGATACAACGCCGGAGCTAACGAAAGGCATTTATTTACATTTTTTCTAAAAAAGTGTTTCCTATTGTAAGGTATATTCTTTACAACTATGATTACTGCAGAAGAGACGTCTAGTTTAGTCTAGTTAGCTTTTCATTTTAATTTTTTTTTCTGTAATTGATTGAAGCAAATTGGCACACCCAACAAAGAATCTGAAGCAGAGATAATATGTTTATTTTCATTAATTACTACATTTACTATCCTGATGAAAGATGAAGTAAATTAAAGTGTATACTTAAATATAAAAAGGAGTAAAAATGGAAATATTATTCGAATCACAATTTTATCTAGCAACCATGGCTGTCAATGTCATTATCTTTTGTCAAGAATGGAATTAATAATTTTCAATAAAGCAAATTTTTAGATTTGGCTACTTTATTAAATATATAAACTCAAAATTCAACAAAAATCTTTGATCAAAATATTAAATTGATAGAAATACATTCTTTATCAAATCTGGAAAGTGCTATTTCATGATTGAGCTAATCAACTTTTAGAACAATGCTCATAAAAGAATTTGCAGATTAAAATAAAATAATTTTATTATTACATAGCGACCATTATTGTATACTGTAACGTTTTATTTATATGGGTGAAGTGTAAAACTCAGACAAATATTATTAGTTAAAATTATACGTTTATTAAACGATAAACAATTAAATTAAATATTAACAAGATGAAAAAAAAATAACTAACACTATGATTAAATAATTAAAAATACTAAGAATATTATTAAATGCTTAAACACTAATATTATTTATTTAACCAATATTTATATCACTATTTATATAACTACATTTATTTATGTTAACAACTCGTAGACTACTTATTTATATCACCAACTTCATTGCTCGTCGCTTCTATATCACAGACTATCTCTCCGCTTTCTTTCGGCCGGTATTTATACAGCCCACCTTCTAGAACTCTCTGACGCGACCATCACCGAACACAAAAGATTCACTCAACTGGATGTAATTGACCAGTCAGAACGCGTATGGGTTTCCCCGGGGGAAATGGCTCTGCATGTGGTTAGTTACCTTTGCTGGCTTGAAATATCTTTGGGATGATTTATCATCCGTTCACTCAACTAGTCTCAGTGCCTCGGAAGAGGAGTCAGTACACCACACTGATGAGCTGCAATATCAGCGAAACGCGTCTGTGGTTCTGGTTGAGTGGGCCAGTCTCTGATAAATTACCGAGAGGTTGATTCAGAGACTGAAATTTTGTGAACTTTGCCGAGTGTAATTTAAATATTATCCTTCACCAGTTTCATTCTCCTCCAGTCACAAAACGAAGTATAACATTCGTCATAAATATTTTTGGATTTGGCTGGAATCAGACTACTGATAGCTTTCATAGCTGCATTCAAAATCTCGCCTGAAGCAGAAAGGGGCTCTTTCTCTATGTTTCTTCAAATTGGAAAATTCTTGCTTTGAAGAGCACGTTTTCAATTTTTTTGTATATTTATTTAGTTGACTTTATAATGTTTCACGTTGTTAATAATATTTAAATAGCAAAAATAGAGTTTAGAAAAGTGATGTTTTAATGAACGAGTATGGCTGTTTAAGTACGAGCGTAGCGAGTAACTTAAATCTATTTTTTTGTTAACTATAATTTGAACCTCTTCTGTATTTCAGAGGTTATTTTTTTAACAAGACGTTAATAATTTTATCAAGTAAACAAAAATACGGAGATGTTAAAGATTACAAATAAAAACAGATATTAGATTATTCATATAACAAAAATAATACTTTTTTTAAAATTATCCCCGTAAAATGGTACTTATTAAAAATTTGTAAGTAAAAATTCTAATTTGACAAATATAGAATAGAAATTTATATTTTGTTTAGATCATACAATCTTATACAAAAAGATTGGAACCCCGTGTAACATTCATGAATATAATTAATTAACATTTATTATCATGTTCTGGTAGTCATTAAGGTAAAAACTTCTTAATTTAAGAGCACTAATTGTATAGTAAAATATTGACTTTAATTGTTTTCTATCTGCTATTATTTTATAATGAGACAGAAAGGATGAAATTATTGTTGAATCTAGTAATTCTAGTTGAGTATTAATATCTAAGTTAAATATGTTGTTAATACCATTAACATTCCAATAAGAAAATTTTAAATTGTGTTTAGATACATTTTTGTTGTTAGAACTTAGAATAAGATGGATTCGACTTTGAGGGGTGGCTCTTTGTTAGCTTGGTGGTGCAGTGATTTGGGCTGCTAAAAAAGCATCTAAAGTGCTGGTTCTGTTGGTTGGATTTCCTTGCTTATTAATATTGTGTTTTGGTCCAGATTTGGTGTTTCTTCAGGTTTGGCAGAGGACAGACTGTTCCTGGTTCGTTTTTTGGTTTGCTGATAAGGTCACCTCTTCTCCATAAAGGTGACCATTTATGTATAATTTGTTTCGAACCAACTTGACTCTGTTTCCTGCAGATTTTTTCTCTTTCTTTATCGTAACTAGTTGTTTGAGTTTTTGTTGTTCATCTTGTGATAAGTCCTCATTTATATAAATGTGTTTGCCCTTTAAATTAAATCTCTTTGAGAATACTTCATTGCTTATTTTTAGAGCGAATCTTCTTACATCATCGAAATCTGTTAGTAGTATGTCTATTTTCAAATTTTCCTTAATTAACATATGTATTGTACCCTGCAGTACTTGGGAATCGTCTGTTTCTTGTATGTCAACAAATATAAGATTTTTCTTTTTATATTTCCGTTGTTGTGTTCACAGGTGCAGGACACCTTTTGGATTACATGTTTCGTTTCTTGCTTTTCCTTCTTGATTACGTCCAGAGTATTTAATTTATCCATAATTTGCGTAAGTTGAGTATCAAGCAACATAGTATATTTTGAGGTTATACCGGCTTCTTTTTTTGCTAAAAAATAGTATATTGCGTTATTAAGAGTAAAAGTAATACTTTGTGTGGCGAGCGTGGAACTTTGAACGACGAGCGAAGCGAGTCGGACAATTGCACGCTAGGCACACAAAGACACTTTTATTTCGAATGACACATATTTTTTCTTCAAACGTAGATATTTGAAGAAAAATACTACTGACGTTGCATTTTACGTAAAATACGTTTGCGATTTCAATTGCCCTGTAGCTATGGATACTTATTTGTTCGCTTTTTGTTATAAACATTGAAGTGAAAATTTTCACGTGTTGACGTTTAAATAAAAACTGTGCAATTTTATCATCCTTGTGTGCAATTATGTCGAAATTTGAAGTATTATAATGTACACCCCCCTGAAGTTGTTCAATTGGATGGAAATCTAACAGTGTGACAGAAAAATATGTCCAGGAATCACTGCAAAACAATATAAACTTTTCGTATCACTTTAATTCTAAGTATTCTTATGTTCATTACCGTCCCTGTAAGTCTGCTATTCTTTAATATATTAGTTCCTCAAAAGTAAACTCTGTTTGGTTATTTATTTAAATTTGACAGCTATTGATGGTATTTAGTAACTTTATTCTTAGGTTACCTAGCGTGTTATAGTGACATTTAGGGCGATATTACAGGTTTCTTTTATTAAAGTTACTTCTTATTCGTTGATTTTGTATAGTTTCTATGGATATTTATTTATTTTATTTTTAGAAGTTAAACTTCTATCTTGTGAATCAAGTCACAAAAGATGCTACTTTTATGACGTTGACGAAAAACACTTATTTTTCATAGTTTTCTGCTTCTACAAGACTTTTAAGCTGTAAATTGCGTTTTACACACTTTATATTTGAGGTAGATTATTTACAAAAAAAACGTGGTTATCATATGGACACAGTGTTGCCCAATTTGACAAACATAAGATAAATGTTTAAAATATTTCATTATTTAAATCTCCGAAATTTTCTTTAATATATCGTTTTAACTTTTCGATTTTTTTGTGAATAGTTATAGAATTTAATGAATTGATATATTTATAATTTTAGGTAATGCACATTTTCAGATCGAAATATAGTATAATTAGTATTGGTCGCTACCAACTTATGAATGTATTTGTTTATATACTTTTTACTACTACCGTAGTTAAAAATTTGCCAGTTAAAACATTTTATAAGGGAGCTTATTTTACTTATTATTTTTTACAAAAATGAATACTAATACGCTGATTATTTCATTTGAATATCGTGTATTGTTTAAAATATTGATACATTGTACATTTATCACTTCTTCCTATTAATATCTAATTGTTTTTTTATTGACTAAACACCGCGATATGTTGACATTTGCCATTTAGAAAGTTTGTCAAAGTTAAACAATGTTCAGTATGCAGCCATTTCAAGAACTTCATGATATTTTTAAATATGTATGTAAATGTTATAATTTGTTTCAGTATTGTGTTTCCACTCACAATATAAATGTTATTTCATAAATAACTTTTTTCTAATTCCTTTTCAATATGTCAACTTGTTTTTCATTCTGAATGTCAAAATGAGATAGTATTTCGCACTAATGAATTTATATATTTAAATATTTGGCATTTATTTTGTATACATAAAATCATTCTTCATAGGAATAAATTGAACATGGTCATTTATATTAAAGCTAAACCTTAAATTCTACCATGGGCACATTACAATTTAAAGAGTTTTTAAAATATTTTTAATACTTTCAAGCGTTCTGCTATGGCCGTTTTGAAACCGAAATCCATTTTCAAATAAATTAATGCAGAAAATAACGAAACTAAATAAACTTTGTTTGAATTTATTTTGCCACGCCAGATACAAACCACTTGAGTTTTATTAAAATAAAAGATATGTTGAATGACATAGACTGTCAGTGGCAATAAAAATTTATATAATCGACACATGTTGCTTATAGGATTTTTATACATATAGTTTGTTTTATATTGGTTTATAACAAAAGTATTTTAATTATTCACATAGAAATTAAGTTTAGATAGGTCATATTCATCATGGATTACATAATTTATAATTTTATATAGAAACATCAACATACAGTAAAATTTTTGAAAGATGTCCGATCAAGGTTATCTACGAATTGTATGAAATCAGATTTTTGCTCCGCCCATTCTGACAAATTCAGTAGTGTCGTTTGCTTAGTTTTCATGAGGGTACATAAGATACTACTGTTATTTTGTTATTATAACAATATATATTACAATAATAGCATTAAAAATTTAAAGTAAATCAACTGGTAAGTTAATTAGCAAATTTAAAACCAAATATGTGAAAATAAAGATACTGACACAATGTCAGTGTCAGCATAACATTATTCGTACGGCTATGAACCAAGGTAATATATATGAATTAATATATAAACTTACGTTACAGCGACAGTATTATCAACAACGAACATCTTTTTAAAATGGAATGTCCTAACTTAGTCGAAACAATATGAATTTTTGAAAGACAAGCGTGTTATACCCTTCCTTATCACACACTCTTACAGCCTTTGCAAAAGAAAGAGATAAATGTATGCCTATTTGTTAATTCGTTCATGATACAGATGACCTTGATCGGACATCTTTCAAAAATTTTACTGTATGCATTTTACGGCGGCATTCTAGGGGAGTTAAATTAAAATTAACCGATATATGATAATTGTCATCAAGATTATTATTTTGTAATTTATAGCTGACATGTTTGAAAATCTTTTTTTGAATTCTTTCAATATTATTAATAAGTTACAATTGACTAGGATTCGAAATTGTACAGCAATAATCCAGTGTACTGACTATTAACGCTTTAAATAAGACTAAAAAACAACACATTATTGAAACCAATTGTGGAGCGGAATATAAAACCACGAGTTTTAAAGCATTTATTAATTAGTTCTTCAATGTGAATCGTCATATTCAACTTTGGATCAAATAATATGCCTAGATCTTTGATTATATTAGTACGATTTAAAATACTATTATTCATTCTGTATTTATAATTAATAACATTCTGCTTTCTGGTGGAGGTTATGGCTTGACATTTTTGAACGTTTAAATGCAATTGATTTCTAATTGGCCATTCATTGATTGAGTTTAAGTTTTGTTGCAAAAATTCACAATCCTCAATCTGACGAATTTCACGAAACAATTTGAAATCATCTGCGTACAGTAAACAATAAGAGTACAGTAAAATTTTTGAAAGATGTCCGATCAAGGTTATCTACGAATTGTATGAATTCAGATTTTTGCTCCGCCCATTCTGACAAATTCAGTAGTGTCGTCTGCTTAGTTTTCATGAGGGTACAAAGGATACTACTGTGATTTTGTTATTATAAAAATATATGTTACAATAAAAGCATTCAAAATTCAAAAATAAGTCAACTGGTAAGTTTATTAGCAAATGTAAAACCAAATATGTGAAAAATAAGATACTGACACAATGTCAGTGTCAGTGAGACAGACAGAAAATAACGTTAATCGTACGGCTATGAATCAAGGTAATGTATCTGAATTAATAAATAAACTTACGTTACAGGAAAGTATTATCAGTAACGAGCATCATTTTAAAATGGAATGTCTTAACTTAGTCGGAGCAACATGAATTTTTGAAAGACATATCCATCCCTATCGCACACGCTTATAGCCTTTGCAAAGGAAAGAGATAAATTTATGCCAATTTGTTAATTCCTTCATAATACAGATGACCATGATCGGACATCTTTAAAAAAAAATCTGATGTGACCAACACAGTACCTCCCGCCATTTACCTATGCATATAATTTTTATATTACTTTATAAATTTATCCATACAATATATAGAAAAGTATTAAAGCAAACTTGTAAAAAATGGAATAATAATTAATTTTTAATAATAACAAATTGAAAAAAAATTACATTTAAAGGTATTTTTTGAGGTTCAAGTAAACTGCCATTTCCGGTTATCCGATTGCCACCAAAATCTAATCAGCTCTTTCCATATTAGAATAAGGTAGAAATACGTGGTTTCAAAACTTTCTGAATGATAGTATTTGAGTTAGACCGTAAAGAGGATCCATACACACATACATACATATATACATACATACATACATACATACATACATACATACAGACATCATCGTGAAAATGTTAAAAATGGATTATAGGGACCTTAAAACGTGGTCATTTACCAAAATCTCGATATGCGATTTTTAGCACGATCCCTATACCTCCCTTATCAAGGGTAGCGGGAGGTATAAATACTGTACTTGATGCAATATCGTTAATAAAGAGAATAAAAAGAAGGGGCCCAAGTAATAATAATTAAGATTTTAGATCTTTAGAAGTAAAGATCATTTCCAATTTAAAAATAGTTTCATAAAAAATAAATATACTTAAATAAGATGATACACTAATTTTGTCTGAAACTGAAATAAGATGATATACTAATTTTGTCTGAAACTGAAAGTATACATAATTATGATTGCATATCCGATGCAAATAAAATAAACTGTATGAAATATTGATGCATTTTGCAATTCATATTTTAATTTACAGAAATGAAAATTAGTTACTTTATTCGTTGTTCGTTGATATGAAAATTATGTAAAAAGCTCATATAGACCTTTTCCACGTGCAATGTAAAAAGTGCAAGTTCGGATGAACCCTCGCAGAAATAAACCAAGCGGACTACTGAGTTTACTCCGACCCCTGATGTTAATTTGTGCGCAGAGTAATTACATAATTTAACTCCTACGTTGCTCGTTCCTTAACCAACACAACCATAAATGGTTGCACGGTGGCGGAAATGGTTTTTCCTCGTTTTAAATGTGGTTAGTTTCTACTTTTTTATTGGAAGTTGTAGAATTACAATTGTCAAAACAATTTCTTCCCGTTAAGAAAAAAAAAAATATTAATATAGTAAAAACAAAAGAAATCAATTATGGAATTGGATAATTAGTATTTACTGGTCGCGAATCTGGGGATCCGGGTAAAAATTATTCCGAATTTTAAATGGCACATATATTGACCCCTGTGGCGCACTCTCCACGCTAGCAATAAGTGCCCAGAGCTTTACCGAGAGACGAAGCCTCGAGGTGAGATACAGCACGAGGCTGTGATGAAACTCCCACCGAGGTATCATACTATTTTATTCACAATCAGCCTCTTTTTAAATCAATAATTTTCTAAATAATTCAATGAATTATAACCTTTTATTTTGTTAATATTTTTGACAGCTCTATTAAAATTTGTTTCGTCTACTTTATTATAGGGATGTAAGACAATATTGCTAGGCAACTCCTGTAGAAACATTTTCTACCCGTGGGGTGGAAGTGAAATCTGTTATTCCCCACTCAAGAGATCGTTATTGCAGTTAGAAATGACGTATTTACCAACCTCTAAAAGGTTAGGAATGGACATATTATTATACTGATTGTGAATAAATCATATTATTCCTGGATATATTTATTTTTATTTATATTAAAATTTGAAAATACCGGTATTTTATAACATTCTCAATATGCGAATTAATACATTCTGGCAGTCCTGTCAACAAAAGGAAGTATAAAATCCATTTTCAAAACCTTAGATATTGTTCCGAAAATTCGCCGAATTACTAGAAGTTTTTCGAGAAAAAAATATATTTAAATAACATAACATAGCTTAAAAACGTCGGATTACTGGACGGGCCAGAGTAGCGCACAGTCGGATTATGGAGAGTCAACTGTAAACTGTGAACAACACTTTGTACAAATATTAATTTCTTTAATTTTAAATTTTGTTCTAACATTTGATAATGCGAGTAATACCTACAATGAATATCTTTTTAATTTTTTGTAAATAAATTATAGAAGAAATTTAAATTAATTATTTTTGAATGTACACAAAAAATCTTTTTTGCTCGCTAAATTTGTTTCGGGGCATCTTTTTTGTCTGCAGACCGCGGTCTATCCTAAACTGAATTTGATGAGTTTGTATTTGAGATTCACAATTTACATTACTGTTTCCTGGAGTTAAAATCCGTAGAATATATAACCTTACAGGCGTCGTATAGCAATAGACATAAATTTTAGCTTACATTATCTATGTATATTTTGCTGTTATATTTCTTAAAATGCTCATGATTCATGAACCAGGAATAATTATAAAATTATAAACCAGGATAGAAGTAGGTATAATAAGCCAACACAATAACTCTCGTTTAGTTTAATTTTTATTCATGTAAATACTTAAAATTAAGTTTAAATACTGGGTTTGTTCCCGACCGACATCAAATATTTCGAATTTTAAATAGCACAAAAATGACCCCTGTGGTGCACTCTCTACGCCAACAGTAAGTGCTCGTGAGCTGACACCTGGTAAACGCCCGCACGGTACAAATATGTCATCATTATTACCGACATCTGTGTACAAAGCAGATTGGCTCACCCAGCAATGAGTAATATGCCGTGATGGTATATTATATATTTTTATTATCTTACCTATATTCCTAGATATTTACTTAAGATGGAAACTGTATTAAGATACATATAATTATTGTTCCATTTCCTATTTTCTTTTTAAAACATTACTATTATTGTGTGAAATGATTAGTTTGTTGACAGTGACAAATCTGTCATTTACATACATTTGAGATCTGAACTGTGTTGCGTTTAAAGCGTAGGCTGCAGGATTAAAATTATAGATAATTTTAGAAATTTATCCAAATATATACAAAAAGTATTAACGTAAACCTGTAAAAAATTTAAAAAAACTTATTTATTTAACATAAATTTCGAAAAAATAACATTTAAAGGTATTTTCCGAATAAAAACTATTTTGAGCTTCCAGTAAAGTGCCATTTCTGGTTATCTGATTTACACCAAAATATAATGGCTTCTTTCCATATAAGAGTAAGGTAGAAATACAATGTTTCAAAATATTCTGAACGATAATATTTCAGTTAGAGCGTAAAGAAGATCCATACACACACATACACACACACACACACACACATACACACAGACATCATCGGGAAAATGTTAAACTTGGATTTTGGAGACCTTAAAACGTGATCATTTACCAAAATCTCGATATGCGATTTTTAGCACGATCCCTATACCTCCCTTACCAAAGGTAGCGGGAGGTAAAAACCCTGTCTGAATTTGAAATACTAATCAATTAATTAATAATTTTAGGAATATGGAATTTACTTATCGAGGAAAATAAACCACATGGAATTGGAATATCATGAAATTTTGGATGGCCAATTGACATTTGACATACATATATGTACATAATTACTAACTGTCATTCTAATTTTAAATATTTAATTGTTATTATTGTTATACCACAAGAAATAATAAACTTACCAATATCTCCGAAAATTCTTCAATAATGTCAGTTAATTTGACGTTTTACTGTTATGTTGCCAAAAAAGAATATCTAAGATTTATTTTCAGCTAATAAAACCATATTCGTACTAGGGCAAATTCTGAATCGGTTCTTATCCACTGTCATGTGTTCAGTTAAAATAGACTTAAGTTCAAGTTTTAGAATTGAGCTGCCAAACAGGTTTATGAACTACTGTTGGTTTTTGACAATGACATTTTTCTGTCATTTACAAACATATGATGGTTACTATAGAGTTGTTTAGGCTCTGAAATTTATTACAACAGATTATTTCATATTATTATTTACTATATCTCCAAACCTATAGGAGATATAATAAAATTTTAAAATGTATCGAATAGAGAATTTTATGTTCTTTAATACTAATAATAAAAAAATTCAAAAAAATAATATTTAGAATTTTTTTTTTTAAGATACTACTACTTCCGGTTTTCCAATTGGTACTAAAACCTATTCAACTCTTCCCATGAATGTTAGATTGAGAAATCCGTAGTCAAAAAGGTCTTTAGTATTATAGAATTTGAGAAATCGTGTCTCCAACAACAACCTCACACACACACACACACACACACATCCACACACACACACACAGACAGACATCATTGTAAAAATGTTAAAATCGGATTCTATGGACCTTAAATCGTGCTTATTCAGTAAAATCTGGATATGCGATTTTTAGCATGAATCCAATACCTCTCTTAGCGAGAGGTAAAAATAATTATATTTTCCATTGGTCTGCAGTACGAGTAATAAATATTTTATACAATTTATGGATAAATTTATACAATATTCTATTTTGATGAATCTTGCAGCCTGTGCTTTACACAGGTCCCTTTAATATACAGATTTATTTAATTGTATGTAATTGACAGATAAATGTCACTGTTCACAAATTTATCATTTTAATTAAATATTCTAAATATTGTTTTATAATTAACAAGTCAGTTATTATTTAGGTACGTATGTATGTATTTGAAATTGTCAAGAAATGAACGTGACTATCGCAAAATAATTTGAAGTAATATATCTAAATGAAAATATTGATACCTAATTTTATTTCTTGTAAAATGGTATGCACCTCGAATCGTACAGTGCACCTACGACTCTTGACAACAATTACAAATCAGTATATTTTCACTAGTCCGAATGTAGGTATCAATTAAACCTTCGTCCAGGATAAAGTTTGCAACAAAACGACCAAATAAAGTCTATACAAAGGTACAAGTCAGGGAGTTGCAAAGGGCTGCATGTAACCTAACAGCTCGGCAAATAAGTCGTGCTCACTGTCTTATTGAATTGCGTAATCACTGCAGCAACGTGCCATGAATACAGTGACTGAATCCTAGATCGAATGTCACTGAATCGTTTCTAAGCTTCAACTAAGTGGGAACTAGACAAAGTGCAAAATCTAGTATGTGCAAGACAAATGTAACGTAGCTAATAGTCTATCATTACTTATCAATATTCATACATAAACAAAAGTACCTCTCGCCATTTCCATCAACAACAATTTTTTGTTTTTTAATTCTAAATTCATTCTTCGAGTGAATTTCCTCTTGCCATCTAAATGTTCGAGATTCTTCCAATTTATTGACGGGATTGGCAGTATTTCGAAAGGATATATGAAATATATATACAGTTTTAAGTATTTAATTAATAAAACAATAAGAAATATTAAATAACATTCCCAGAAAATGCCTTAAGTACTGTGTTTCGATTTTTGACACTGACATTTATCATTTAAAAACAATATAATTTTTCAATTGGTTACCGTGAAGTTGTTTGGTCTCTGATTTATTACAACAGATTATTCTACACATATTTTTTACTTCTAAATCTATATCAAATATAGTAATTTTTTAAATATATCAGATAGAGAATTTTGTTCTTTAATATTTGTAATAGCATAAAAATAGCAGACATCCATAGTTAAATAGATCTTTGTCTGTGTATGTGTGTGCGCGTGTGTGTGTGTGTGTGTGTTTGTGTGTGAGTGTGTATATATGTGACGATCGTTCCAGATCGAATAACTCCAATACTACAATTCCAAAAATTATAATTCTTTCATCTCTTTCCTAAATCCATATGATTAGATTTTGATTTTGGTTAACCGGAAGAACCCCAATTTGAAGATTTTAATAGTTTTTCTTAAAAAAACACTGTTAACTATCATTTTTTGAACTTTTATGTTTATTATAAATATTGAGGAATAGTTTATTCTGTATTCGATTTAATTATATCTTTTTCTTTATATTCAATGAATTTAAAGATAAAGAATTATAAAGAAATACCTTGCAACTTATGCTGCTAAAATCTGCATCATGGAAACAGAATATTCAAATATTACTGACAGATGACAGTGTCAAATAAAATTTACATTATATATTTAAAATGATTTTACTGGAAATATATAAGTGTAAAATAATTTGTGGCAAAAACAAATCACATAAGGTAATACATCATATTATAGCAACAAGCCAATTCAGCAGATTATTATGTTATGAATAAAATGTTATATACCTATGTGTTTATTATCTACTTCTTATTTTTTAAAAACACTCTATTGTTTTTAGGAGTAGTTCAGTTCAGTACAAGGTAAGAGCAGTTTATTTCTCCCCTAAAAGAAAACATCCATAGAATTCAAAATTTGTACAAAATACGTAGAATTGACGGAAGGTAATGTGCTGGCCACATCAGATTTTTTTACAAAGTTCTTAAATTGTTATGTTTACCTAGGCGTAAGTTTAATATATATAAAGACAACATAATATTGATAAATGCAGTTAATTCTTCCATACGAGTATATACAAGGAGTTTATTAAACATAGGGCAAAAATTGAAGGGATTATTCCCTGGACCATTCTAAGATGATTTAGTCCTTTGGTGGTTTTTGAAAAGCCGCTTTGTTTCGAAGATACAAGGCGAAAAAAAAATTCGACAAAACCATTTTTTATATTTTTCAAATTATTAATCTAGTAACAGCAGGCAAGTTATGTGTCAAATTTGTTGAGACGTTTGGCTGTTTGACGTGTATTTTCTGTCTATAATACTTAAACTTTTGTTAGTGAAGTCCTCTTATCATGAATAGCTATACGAACGCCGAGATGACTGGCATGCATTTCATATATGGACTTGCTGATGGCAATTCATTACAAGCTAGGCGGATTCTTGCATCGTAGCTGGAGGTAGTCATTTTCAACAGTACTTGTAGATTAAGAAACTTTACATGTAATTTTTGGTATTAAATGTTATTGTCGAAAAATTTTTTCGCCCTGTATCTTCGAAACAAAGTGGCTTTTCAAAAATCATCTTAGGATGGTCCAGGGAATAATCCCTTCAATTTTTGCCCTAGGTTTAATAAACATCCTGTATAGGTATGTTAAAAAAATTATATTTTAAGTGAGATAAGAAATTCTAAGAAAAATAATTATTCGTTATCTTGAAAACAAAATACTATTATTACCGTGTATGCAAATTTTAATCATAAACATCATGTGGATTATAAGACTACGAAACTTGAGTAAAGAACAAAAGATAAGCTAGGCTGAAATATGAGAAGAAAAATGTAAGAAACATTTTTGGAGAAGTTAATATAAACCAATATAAGTGGAGTATAGAATAACAAAGAAAAATTCAAACTTTAAATGATTGGTCTTTAAATAACACACTGCAGTTCGAGAAAAAA
Organism: Harpalus rufipes; assembly: GCA_951394225.1. Classification (NCBI taxonomy): domain Eukaryota; kingdom Metazoa; phylum Arthropoda; class Insecta; order Coleoptera; family Carabidae; genus Harpalus; species Harpalus rufipes. Next base: position 4,275,841 of record OX596275.1, read on the forward strand.
ACGGTGGAGTCGCGAATCGCACATTTATTTTATCTCTTCATAGTTAAAATAAAGCAAGTAAACGATAGACGATTGTCTGTTTGTAGGCGAAGCTCTGAAGAATTACTGGATTGATGTCCATGCAATTTTCAGTATTCTATAGAAGTATAGAGTATCCCTCGAGGAAGGCCGTTCGAGGACGTTCTTCATATACTTTAACTAAGCCGTTGAAAATATTTGTAAACGATTGGCAGAATTATTAATCTTAAAAAGACAATTCCAAAACTGAAGGTGAACGTAGCGAAATAAAAATACTGCTATATGAAGCATTTCTAATCAATCATCAAGATCTTCAAGATACTTATATTTAAATTTAATATTGAAATAAAATTTTAGCTCAAGTTGAAGTGTATACATATAACGATAAAATTATAGTAATAAACAATGTAATGAAATACAGTAAAAAAATTAAAAGATGTCCGATCAAGGTTATCTACGAATTGTACGAATTCAGATTTTTGCTCCGCCCATTCTGACAAATTCAGTAGTGTCGTTTGCTTAGTTTTTTTATGAGGGTACATAATATACTATTGTTATTTTATTATTATAAAAATATAAGTTACAATAAAAGCATTCAAAATTAAGTCAACTGGTAAGTTTATTAATAAATGTAAACCCAAATATGTGAAAAATAAGATGACACAATGTCAGTGTCACTAATAGAAAATAACGTTATTTGTACGGCTATGAATCGAGGTAATGTTTCTGAATTAATAAATAAACTTACGTTACAGCGAAAGTATTATCAACAACGAGCATCGCATTAAAGTGGAATGTCCTAACTTAGTCGAAATAATATGTATTTTTGAAAGACAAGCGTGTTATCCATCCTTATCGCACACGCTTATATCCTTTGCAAAGGAAAGAGATAAATGTATGTCAATTTGTTAATTTGTTCATGATGCAGATCACCTTGATCGGACATCTTTAAAAAAGATATGTCCGCCTTAACAGCTCAGCAAATCCAAAATAGCTTTCAAAAGCTACATTGGAATGAATTATATAATGACGAAAATGGAGAGTTTATAGAATAATTTAATATGTTATTTTTGACTGATTTAATAAAAAAAATCTATTTTATTATTATTATTATTATTATTATTAACCCACCTCAAGTTATTATTGTAATTGCAATTCAAAGATAATGGCATCAGTTAAACTTGAAAATTGTTGGGTTAATAATTCATATCTTACCTTACTTAAAAAGATAACATACCTACTTGAAATATTGCAATGATAATGATAATGATTTTCGCATATATATTTTGCATATATATTTAGGAAATGTGTTTTCAAAACAAATTTGTAGTAAAATCTTATAAAGTAATTTATATTTTGATTACCCTAGGTTATTCAAATATGCATTAAGATCTGAAATTAAAATGTTTTTCACACTTATGAAAACATATTTACATAAAACTAAAAATACAAATAAAAGAAGTGATATGTGTACATACACGCCTTTTTATTTTGCTACGTGAATATATACCTAGCTAGTAAGTGTCAAAAGCATGCCTTTTAATTCTGTCTACCTTTTTGCTACAAGTTAGCGTTAGCAATACATGTTGTGTTCCATGTGGTGAACGCACCCAATAAATCGTTTATTAATAAAAAAAATCATACATTAATAGGGGTCATTAATGAATGATTATCTATGCATTAAGATAGCCTATTAATAAACGGTCGACGGAAAATATATTTTAAATCATATTTGATGCGATTAATAAAATGACCAGTAGTACTCGTAGAGTACATGGTTGAAGAGTTTCACAAGTGATCAATATATCGATGGATTTTGAAAGAAGCATTGCTTGAAATAGGTTTTATATATCCGCGTCGCTGATTAGCGAATATATATTGACCTTATTTTACTAATAACTAAATTAAATATATCAACACTGCTTATAACCCAAATGTGGGTGTACCAATTTGCTTTTATTCGCAGATTTCATTAATGACAACATATCTGTGCCGTAGAGGGCATTTTATTATAAAATACCTAATCTTATTTGTTTATAATGCACATGGCAGGTAAAATTAATTGCTGTTAAAGTTTTCTTCGTACAAATATTCGCTCTTGTTTAAATGCAAATTGTAATGAGTGCACCGTTGCATCCTTAAAGAAGTTTAGGTTACCACATTGTTTACCTTAATAGATGCTCGTTGTTTGTTCTCAATTGTTCACAGTGAATTAGATTATATAAACAAATTATACGATATACAGGGTGTTTATTAAACTTAGGGCAAAAATTGAAGGGACTATTCCCTGGACCATTCTAAGATGATTTTGTCCTTTGATGATTTTTGAAAAGCCGCTTTGTTTCGAAGATACAGGCCGAATAAAAATTCGACAGAACCAATTTTGATATTTTTCAAATTATTAATCTAGTAACAGCAGGCAAGTTATGTGTCAAATTTGTTGAGACGTTTGGCTGTTTGACGTGTATTTTCTGTCTATAATACTTAAACTTTTGTTAGTGAAGTCCTCTTATCATGAATAGCTACGAACGCCGAGATGACTGACATGCATTTCATTTATGAACTTGCTGATGGGAATTCATTACAAGCTAGGCGGATTCTTGCATCGTAGCTGGAGGTAGTCATTTTCAACAGTACATGTAGATTAAGAAACTTTACATGTAATTTTTGGTATTAAATGTTGTTATTGTCGAAGTTTTTTTCGCCCTGTATCTTCGAAACAAAGCGGCTTTTCAAAAATCATCAAAGGACAAAATCATCTTAGAATGGTCCAGGGAATAATCCCTTCAATTTTTTCCCTATGTTTAATAAACACCCTGTATATTGCGGTAATGAGATGTTCTAATATTATGTTACAAGTGGGTAACGGCATATTTTATACACAAACGAACAGTTTAGTAGACCAAGTGAAAACCAATTAGATAAAATCTCTACTAGAATGGCATACAATTTTTTTTCAACCCCTTTGACAATTTGATATTTCATTTTTGTAGGAATATTCTTGTAATTTTGTTGGTTGCTACGGATTTGTATTTATTTTAATTTATATATGATTAATAGTTATTTATGGCACAAGTGACTTATGTAATACTCCTACAAAATGTCATCCATCATCTCTTAAATTAAAATGTATTTAATTTTTTTTAATTTCACGTTACAAAATGACATTTTTCTAAAAAGAAATCCGCAGGTCATGCACAATTTTTAGGTAGTAAGCATAATTTTTGTTTCAACGTCATGAACTACTTTGTTTATTGTAACCATCATATTAGAAAATTCTAGTTAGTTAGTCTATTAACTGGTATGTTGGACCACTATTTTTGTCAGTTTCTTTTTTTTCGATTCAAATACAAAATGGCCTCTTTCTCGGAAACAGTTGAAGATCAAGCCTATGTTATATACCCTGTATAACCTCAAAATATAAAAATTGTTGTATTTGTCTTCTCTTTCATAAAAAAACTAAAATGGATTAGGTTCTTCATAACTCCATAAATTTTGTTTTTTGAAAATTTTTACTAAATACTTGAATTATCAATCTTGGACGTTTATTTTGAAGATTGAAAATTATATTTAACTCGTGCTAGAATATGTTGCTTTCTGTAACTTTTCTAATTGAATACTTAATGACTTTTGTATTATTTTTAACGTTATTGTAATATTTATTTTGTTACAGGTGAGTCTTAATTCTTCTGCTGTGTACAAAATTCTGTATTTGGTAAGTTCAAATTGTAAAATTATTCGCCAGCATTTTTATATTACTTTAAGTAATTCAACACAGAATAGCTTCATTTAAAATGTCAACTTTAGTAAAAAAAAATATCTGAAAACGTGAATATTTTTATTCAAGAAGGTAAAATACTGTCACTAACTATTTTACCAAAAATTCCCTGAAGGAAAATTACCTGTCAACAATTTTCGATATGAAATAATCATTAAAATAGTTAATTTATAAATTGGTGGATAAAATATGGTATATTGTTATTTTATCCGTTAGAATATTTATTTCAACTTAGATGTATTTTCCATCGTTTTCTTTCATTTTCCTTTATGAAACGTCAGTAAAAATTAAAATCTTTCACGAAGCACGTTGAAATCGTTGAAACGAATCGTATACACAAAAATTATAGCGTTAAACAGTCACAAAAATTAAGGGGGCAAAAATTGTAATTAAAGTGACGGTTGCAAAATTAGCACTAACTCAAAATTTTATTCCAATCAAATATTTTGTTTTGTGAATAGCTCTAATATCAAAACAATTCATCCGGAATAAAAATGGAGATATTATTTAAGTCTCAATTTAATCTTTTTTATTCTAAAAAATAGGAGATAAAAAATTAAATTTTAAAGTCTGTCAAATTATGCCACACTGTGAAATCAGTTAATATATGTATTCAAATTTTAAGAGAATTACAGATATCAATGTCAAGTAGAATTTAAATCATATATTCATCCATTAATTTTATAGTAAATTATTTGTTAGTGTGCTAACTAGATATTTTTATTTATCTTTTAAAGCAGCAAAATTTTATTATTACAACAGTAAATAAAATGTACTTGTTTAGTTTATTTTACGGTCATACACTGCTATCCAGCTTTTGTTTTTTGTTTATTTCGGATAATAGCAACTATTTAGCAGTTGTTCTTTGTTTATTCTACTTACCTTTTGAGAAACTTGAATTTTATTATTATACATAATTACAAAAGTAAATAGAATGCATTTGTTTAGTAGTTTGTTATTACGTTGAAACAATGATGTTATTTACGTTTGTTTTGGTATTTTAAACATTTATTTTACTCTTGCATCGTTAAACAATTTTGTGTATGTTTAGATAATTTAAATATTTACTCGCTGTTGATAAATAGTTCAATGGAAAAAAACTTGGATATTTCATTTTACGCAGCTAACGTGTAAATTGTATTCAAGAAATTAATTATGCCTTGGAATCAAGAGCATTTAGTCTACTGTCTATTCCATGTCTGGACCTCTGGCGTGGTTGACACATTGAGTAATATAGATCAATAATTTATTATTTATTTCTTTTCAAATATTTGTGCCATTTTCATGATTCACTCATAGTTTATTCTATAACAAAGTAAAAAAAACATTCTATAGATTATTTTATTTAAAAATAAAAGATTTTGTTAACATATCCTAAAATTATGTTGTAAGAATTGTTGATCTTTGTCTGAAAACAATAAAAAACATTTGAGTTATTTGTTTAACCGTGGATTGCTACTCATTTAAATTTAAATGGATCTTTAGAATCCGAAGGAATTTTGAAGATTTTTTATACAGAATTTGTAGAAGCTTTTTAATTAGAGTGATATGTTCAATTACCAATTTGTAAAGTAAAATATTGTGGCCAGCACAATACCTCTCGCCACTTCCGTTTTTGGTTACATAAGTATAGGGCGCGAGAAGTCATGTGACATTGTTGGCCTTGACAAGTAGACATAGATGTCAAATGTTTGAATTTTTCATTAAAAATTTAAGATTTTCAAAATTCGCGTTGTTAATTTGTCACCAGGAGTGTGGAATTTACTTGTCGAGGAAAATAAACCACATGGAATTGGAAAATCACTAAATTTAGAATGAGAAATTATGACATTTGACATCTATGTATATAATTACTAGCTATCATTCTGACACGGGCTCCCATATCTGTTTGTCAAGACCAACAAAGTCACATGACTGCTCGCGCCCTATTGTATTTAACATTTATTGTATACCTACACTCTACACCAAAAATTCTACTTATATCTATTCCTTATATTTAGATTGTTTAATTTTAAATTTTGTCGTACTCTTTTAACTTTTCGAAATGTTTCCAATTCATTGTCGGGATTGATAGTATTTTTGAAGGGTATATGTAATATACCTATAATTTTAAATATTTAACTATTAATACAACAAGAAATAATATAATGTCTGTACTTCCCAAAAAAAAAAAATCTTCAGTAATGTCTCTGGATTTTGGACACTGACATTTATCTGTCAGTTACATTTTCATTTTTCAATTGGTTTCCGTGTCATTGTTTGGGTGTGAGATTTATTACAATAGATTATCATATACTTTATATTTCTTTAGCTCTAAATCTATAAAAGATAACACATGATTAGCGTATAATTTTAACCTAACATGAAACTATTCTGAGATCAAAATTGGTTGTAAATGTACCTATTTCTAACATTGGAGGTTAATGTAAGTCATTCTTTTAAAGAACATGTTAAACCTTGCGAAGCAATTAAACTAATTAAGAAATTCTGGCATATCTCCCAACCCTCCGGTAATGTTATGATGTAGTTAATAGCCCGACAATCTTTCACATATCTGCACTTAGTCCGCTAATTACCCCTAACTAGGCGGGCATTTAGCAACGAGGGTAGCCGGTAAATAATTGAGCTGGGTCCGTAGGCGTGCGTCCCTTGCGAGCAACAACGAGGAACGGCGAGCTCAAATCAAATCGAGTGCAACCACTACATGCGTATACCGGCGTACAATTCTTCGTGAAGTAAGAATTTATGATGTAGTTGAAGTACGAGAGACGATTTTTAAATTATCTACCTAGCTATGAAAATAACAAGTGACAGTAGGAATTTTTGCTGTCAAATTGCTGTGACATTTATTCATTTATTAACCAAGTTTTATTTCTACAGTTTTTTTTTTAATTAATTGCAACAAAATGAGTGAAGTTTGCACATAGAAGCGTTATAAAATTCTTAACAAAAGAATTGAATGGACTGAAAGCAATCCATGAAAGGATGAGGCGGTATATGGGAAAGATGGGCCTTCCTATTTTACAGTAAAATTTTGGTGTAAGCAATTTCAGTGGGGCAGAGAATCAATTCAAGATGACTTAAGATGCAGAGGGCCCGTGGAAACAAGAACGAGGGAAAACAAAAAAGTTGAAGACTTGGTTTTGACATAACGAAGGATAAGGCATGGATACCATAGACTAAGGAATAGTATATTGTGTTATTAGGAATAAAAGTGACACAAAGACACTTTTACTCCGATTGACATTATATTTTTTCTTCAAACGTAGATATTTAAAGAAAAATAGCTACTACTGACGTTACATTTTACGTAAATTTCGTTTGCGATTTCAATTGCCCTGTAGCTATGGATACTTATTTGTTCACTTTTTGTTATAAACATTGAAGTGAAAATTTTCACGTTTTGACGTTTAAATAAAAACTGTGCAATTTTATATCCTCCTTGTGTGTAATTATGTCGGAATTTGAAGTATTATATTATATGCCCCCTGAAGTTGTTCAATTGGATGAAAATCTAACAGTGTGGCGGAAAGATATGTCCAGGAATCACTGCAAAACAATATAAACTTTTCTTATATCACTTTAATTCTAAGTATTCTTACGTTCATTACTCGTCCCTGTAATTGTAATCTGTAAGTCTGCTATTCTTTAATATGTTATTTCCTCAAAAGTAAACTCTGTTTATATTTCATAGGTTATTTAATTAAATTTGACAGCTATTGGTGGTATTTAGTAGGTAACTTTATTCTTAGGTTACCTAGCGTGTTATAGTGACATTTATGGCGATATTACAGGTTTCTGTTATTAAGTTACTTCTTATTCGTTGATTCTGTATAGTTTCTATAGATATTTATATATTTTATTTCTACCTTGGAATCAAGTTACAAATTTACAGCAGTTCTCAAAGATATTTTACTGTAAAATCCGTACTACTAACGACATCTATGAAAGGGTCAGGAAGTATTTCCAAAGGCTACTAGATTGAAAACTTGTTATCACGTTTCTGAATGCAGATTCAATAAAAACATTGCTCTTGTCAAAGTGACATTGTTCTTGTCATAGTGACAAGCACACACAAATCAGCTCAATCACTTCAAGGTCGCTCAAATCACGTGTCTGCTCACGACTTATACTATAATTTAGAAACAAAATTATTTATACTTCACATTTGTTTTAATTATAAAATAATTAAATGTCATAAACTCACAAAGGGGAAGTAGTGTTTATGGCAGGTCTTTGAAATATTAACTTTCTTTGTATATCATCTTTCTACCAGATGAAAAGAAAAACGAAAACTAATTCTTATTTTATACTTGAGCTTTAATTGAAAGTATCAGTTAACATTATACAATAATAGTAATTACCAGATTGTGTGATACAATAGATTTACTGTGCAATGTACTCGTATTAGTACAAATATAACCATAGGGTATCTTATGGCATTGTGAACAAGAGTATGCAATTAAACTGGTGATAAGTTTAACCCAAATTCAAAATGCACAAGATGCTATATATATATATATATATATATATATATATATATATATATATGGCCAATGCTCCCTTTGAGGACATTCTAGTTCATATATTGTGCACTATGAGGACAGAGCAGGCCCTTTGGGGACGTCCTCAAAGTGCCTAATTCATATATCAGTCAGTTCGAGGACAGGAACTCTGGCGCCAAGTGTGGCAGTAGTAAGAAATAAAAAAGTGGTTTGATTCAATGCTAAATATCAATACCTCCGTATGTAACCCTCACAACTTTTAAGGTGTGATATTACATATTTAAAAGGATGTCTTTACGTAAGTTAAGAAGTCATATTTACACTATATCAGAGTAATAACATTATCCGCAAAGAAAATGCACCGTCACAATTTTTATTACATGGTTTTTAATTAAGTAATTAATTAAGTTAATTATAAATAATTTTTATTATTTATTAATTCGTTAACGTTTTCTTCAATGTCCAGACCTTTAAAACAAATAGGTTAAAATGATTTTTATAGTAAATAATAATGTGATGGTTTAAAAATGTTCTTATCTGAAAAATAATTATAAACTATATAACTTACCTTTATTATAATGATTAAAATATATAATAAAAGAAAAAACGACTTAGTTGGTAAAAAAATTATGTGCAAAGGAACACTGTGACGGACTGTATTCCAACTTAAATAAAATATATTAAATAAAATAAATACCATATCTTTTATTTCAGCTGCTTTTATAATTTATAAAGGAATAATAGGGTAACAACATCGGTGTTGAATATAAATATGACATATGACTTCAGTTTAAGGTTAGAATAATATATTACCTGAGTAGACTAATAAAATCTGAGAAATAAATGTATATTAGGCTTAGAATACAAATTACAAACTGCACACATATCAACTCTATACATTTCTTGGCATATACATTTTCCTAACGTACAAATATGTCCCTTCAAGTTATATTGCCCTGTTTCTCGTCTTGTACATTCGTGACAAATCTATACCATGAAGTTGTCGCACATCAGAGAATTCGAACATGGTGCATTATCTTCTCTCGAAGTAGACTTCGTAAATAAAATGTATTTTATTCCTTTTAATAAAAATATATAAACGTAAACCTATCCTAAAACATAATGCAAATATTTCACATATTTAAATTAAAATACGTTTTGTTTTTGAAATGTAATTCGAAATGCAATGAACGCGCCAAGTTTGAATTCACAGTGACAAATGTATAAGGCGAGAAATGCACAGGGCAATATAACTTCAACGGACGTATTTGTACGAAAGATAAATGTATATGTCAAGAAATGTACAGAGTGCTATATGGGCATTTAGGAATTTGTATGCATTCCCTTAATTAGTCTTCTATAACATGCTAGTTTTTCTATTAAATGTCGGTTTGGATATAAAAGTTGTAATTTAAAATGTTATGTTTATTTTACCATTTCCTATTCTTCACGTGTTAAAAAAGCCAAATTTAATTGCAAATATTTCAGCTATCGCGTGGTCAATTGTTTTAAAAATTGGAGAGCAATTAGATTATACTTCAGTTCAGATGCACTTTATATTTCAATTAATTCTGGGTAAAATAGTTTCATGGTATGACTACCTTAATACCCGAAATGTACGCAGTCAGTAGTATGCTACAAATTATTACTATTTTGTTGACATGAAACAGATAATTTATATAACAAACGCATATTTAATCGTAAAAATATGCAATTATTACAGTATAGGTCTACCAAAATATAAATTCATCTGGATTGAGTAAAATACTTGCGATACTACGATGAACAGAGAGATATAATAATAGAATTATAGATAAATAATCATTTGTACAGTCCGTGCAAGAATTTGTATGATCGCTCGGGGTCATTCGGTCCTGAAGCTAAGATGGTAAACATCTCAGACAAACGCGTATTTAATATCCTGCGTGAATATTGGGGCATAGAAAAGCTACCGACAAGATGGGTGCCGTGTTTTACAATGTTTCGCAACTATTGATGAAATATGGATACATCACTGTACACCAGAAATCAAAAAACAGCCAGAACCGTGGATTTCTCCTGATGGACGTCCTCCCAAGAAGGCAATAACGGTTCGATTGGGCGGAAAGGCCATGGTCATGGTTTTCAAGGATTAGCAAGGCATAATCTTTATTGACTATCTGGAAAAGGGAAAAACAGCCACAGGACATTACTATGCCGCTTTATTGTATCGATTTCATGTTGAATTGATGAAAAAGCGGTCCCATTTTGGAAAAGAAAAAAGTGCTGTTCCACCATAATAATACACCAGCTCACTCGTCCGCAGTTGTAATGGCCAAATTGCTCTAATTGTACTACAAACTGCTCCCTCATCCATTTTACTCTCTTGATTTGACCCCTTGTGACTTCTTCCTCTTTCCAAATATGAAGAAATGGCCAAGTGGAAAAAAAATCAAATCGAACAATGTTATTGTAAAGTACTAAATGCAAGAATACGAATGTTATAAAAGTTGTGACCGCAAATTGTATATTGGCGGGCATACACGTCCGACATAATGGGGTATTCTAATATTTTTTTGTTAATTTTATTTTCTGAAACTTTCACATATTTGTATTATAAATCTTAAATTTTGAGTTCTGTTTTATTTAATTTAAGCGAGATTTTAATTTTTAAATATAAATTGAAGATTTAAATTTTACCGGATGTGACTTAACAGAAGCGGCGACATTTAAAAAAGGATATAGAAATATAGTACTTGTAAAGAGACAAAATGTAATAAAACGAACGCGAACAAGACAGTTTACCCGTCAATGGCAGATTATGTTTATATATAAAATTTGTAAGAAATTTCATCTCGTCAGTCACTCGTACGTCACAAACCACGTGGTATCTTTTTAACGCCAAAATAAATGACAAAAGAAAACTCATGTTAGGAAAAAAAATGATTTTTTTAACATTATTCGGTTACTGTTTTCATAACCCACATTGTTATAACATTTTTTACCTTAAATTTTGCTCCATTAGAATACACCATTTCTAAAAATTGTCGATGATGTATGTATTATAATGTTCCCATATTATCAAATACCTATTTTACAATATTTAGTTTATTAGAATTAGTTAGCAATTTTGAACAAATTAAAGCCACTTTTTATAAAATGCGAATTTTGTTTAATAATTATTCCGAATTCGCAATGAAATAGTAATTATTAAAAACGTTACTTCATATTTCTGATTCTTTTATTACACTTATTTCATTTATTTTTATTTAAATAAACACAATTTTGAATCCTGTCTGTCGTCTATAAATGGCCAATTAAATAATTTTTTCATTAAATAACTTCCGGTTTTATTTAAAATTATTTGGAATAATAATTATTAGCTTTTCATATTTTTGACATATTCGTTATATGTATTGATATTAAAATTAAATACTTGAATTATTCCGCGTTTTTCAAGCTGGTTCCTGTGCAAGTTGTACTGCGCAATTTGGCCCCGCCCATTGAATTAATTACATCTGTTCAGCCTTCAACCTGTTCCACAAACGGAAATCAGTGTTTTTGATTTTACTAAGACTGAGACTGTCAGTTACATTCGACTTAAAAAAATTACGGCAATTTTTAAATTGAAGTTACATATGTATAAAGTACTTATAGATAAGCTTACAATTTGGAGGACTTTTTTGCAACAGAAAAAATCTGTTGTGGCCAGCACAATACGTCTCGCGATTTCCATTTTGTTACATAATTAACGAACTTAACATTTCTTGTACACACAAATAATTCAAAATATATCTATCCTTTCGTTCTATGAGGAATTTTGTCTTGCACTTCTAATATGTTCAAAATGCTTCATATTCATTGACGGTATTAGCGGTATAAGAATAAAAGGACATATGTAATATTATTATATATATATATCCGGATTCATACAGCTACTGCCATCTCTCCGCTCCCAAACGCCAGCCTTCTCTATCCTCAGCATCTTCTATTTCAAGTTCTCTGGTTGACATAGCTTCTCTCATTCTTTCATTCCACGATAATCTCGGTCTTCCTACCTTTCTTCTACCAGGTGGTTTCCAGTTAAATAATCTATTTGGCCATCTATTCTCGTCCATGCGCAACAAGTGTCCGAACCATTTTAAACTTCGTATTTCAATTCTATGCAAAATGGTCTGTTCCGCCTGCATCCTGGTTCGAATTGTGTCGTTTCTGACTCTTTCTAATCTGGAAACTCTGGCCGATCTTCTTAAGTAGTCCATTTCTAAAGCCTGTAGTTTATTTTGGTAGTCTTTATGAATTACCCAGATATCACTGCCGTAGCATGTTATAGATTCTACTATGGTTTTGCCTATTCTTTTCTTGTTATGTTGGCTTATGTCCTTGTTCCACCATATAGAGTTCAAACATCCTATTGCTCGTTTTCCTTTACTTATTTTTTCTCTTATTTCTTCAGAATCTATGCCATTTTTAGTGATAATTACTCCTAAATATTTAAATCTGTCCACTTGTTTAATTTGAATATTATCTTCTATTAAGATTTCAAAATTTAGTTCGGTATTAGTTGCGAGGTATTCTGTTTTATTGAAATTTATTTTCATTCCCCAGTTATTATATGCGTCATGGAGTTTTCTCAGCATAAATTCTAGATCATATGAGTCTTGGGCTATAATAGCCTGGTCGTCCGCAAAATTTAAAGAGAAAAGTATATTGTTATCTATTGGGATACCCATTCCACTACAGCTTTTTTTCCATTTCATTAAAGCTCTTTCTAGATATATGTTAAATAACACTGGTGATAAACTACAACCCTGGCGGAGTCCTTTTGTTACTGGAAACGGATCAGATAATCGTCCATGATATTTTATTTGGGCCTCATTATTATTATAGTATTCTTTTAGGATTTTAATTAAGTTGTTATCTATTTTCAAGTCATATAGTGCTGTCCATAATTTTACTCTTGGAATTGAGTCATAAGCTTTTTCTAAATCTATGAAAGCTAAATGTGTTTCTTGACTATGTGCAGATCTCTTCTCTATTAATTGTTGCAATATAAATAGATTATCTGTACATGATCTGCCAGGGGTAAAGCCACTCTGTTCTTCTCCTATTTTACCTTTTACTTCTTCATTTAGTTTCCGTTGCAAGATTTTTCCAAAGACTCTGCTCAATGTACAGTTTACACTAATTCCTCTATAATTTGATGGATCTCGTCTATCGCCTTTTTATATATGGAAGATATATGTGAAATTTTCCATTCGTGTGGGATTTTGTTTTGTTTTATAATATTATTAATAAGGGACAAAATCTTTTCTATCATTATTTGACCACAGTTTTTTAATAATTCTATGGGCACATTACCCGGTCCTGGAGATCTTCCACTTTTCATCGAGACTATCGCTTCATTTAATTCCTCTATGCTGATTTCTTCATTTCTATCCTCATTATTATCTGGATGTTCAGTTAATTTTTGATCGCTATTTGAATTGAACTCTGGTCTGTTTTCTGTAAATAGCTCTTTATAATGTTCTTCCAGATTTTTCATTTTCATTGACACATTTATTTTAGAGCAGTCATTCTTTTTCAGGTTTTTTAGTGTCCTCCAGGCTTCTGATGATTGTGATCCTCCTATTAAACTTTCTATTTTTTGACATCTTTGCTCCCACATTTGATTTTTATTATGACTTATTTTTCTTTTTAGATCTCGATTCTTTTCCTTGTATTGTTCCCTATGTTCTACTCTTCTGCTAGATAGCCATTTCTTGTATAATTCATCTTTCTCTAGAACTAACTGTTTCAAATCTTCCGACCACCATTCCTGATCAAATCTTCTTATTCTATCTCTCGTTCCTAAGGCTTCGAATGCGGCTTTATGCATTATTCTTTTAACTGCATTGTATTCTTCTTCAATATCATTTCTTTGATTTTCTTTTTCTAATTCTCTATTAATACGAGTTTGATACAGATACTTTATACTGTCTTGCTGGAGCAAATGTAAGTTATACCGTGGTATTTTTTCTAATTCGCCCTTTGATTCTATACCTAACTTCGCTTTTCTTTGTTGGTCTTGATAAGGAAATAATATTTCTGCCTTTACTAATATACCTACCTATAATTTTAAATATTTAATTAATAGTACAGTAAGAAATATTAAATGTACCTATTCAGTAATGTCAGTAAACTGTTAATTTTTGACACTGACATTTTGCATTTATCTGTCAATTACTTACAAGCATTTAACTATTTCAACTGGTTTCCATGGAGTTGTTTGGGAAGAAACATGCATTACAAGATTACAACAGATTATTCTATATTACTACATATTATCTCTTAATGAATAGAAGATATAATATTTTTTTTAAATGAATGAGATTGTGAATTTAATGATCTTTATTATTTTTAATAACAAATGTTCAAAAATAATATCTAGAATACACACACACAAAATGTCGATGAGCTCTGTAATAAAAAAAACCTTATACACGGATCAGAATATTAGAATATATTGTCAAATACCTATTATGCAATATTTATATAATTAGATTTACAATTTTGTTTAAATAAAAAGCATATTTTCATAAAGTACGATTTATTTATATCTTACGCACATGTGCCAATGAAGTCTGTATTAAAAAAGCCTTAAATTCACGGATCTGAGTATTATAATTCTCTAATACTGTCAAATACATATTAACAATATTGTATAAATCAATGCCATGTTTATAAAGTGCAATTTAGTAACATCTTATGTGTATGTGCCAATGAACTCTATATTAAAAAAATGTGACCAGCACAATACCTTCCGTCAATCCTGTGTATTAGACACTGACATATTCTTCTTTAGCTTTTTCCATTCATTAGGGATCGCTATTTTCTTCTTCCACTCATTTCTGTTTTGCGTGTCGTTCTCATTCAGTTCCTTTTCTCTTTTATCTTATCCTAGTCTTCCTCTGTTTCTTTAACCTTCTATTACTAAGCTATTCATTCTTCTTCCAATATATTCTTCATCTCTCCTCATGACATGTTCAAACCAATGTAATAGTCTCTTTTATCTGGCTAGAAACTTCTTACACTAGAGTTATTTCCCTTATTTTTTCATTCTTTACCGTATCTATCCGTGTCTTCCTCAACATCCTCATCTCTGCCACATTCATTTACTTTTCATTGATACTGACATCTGTCAATTTAAATTATTTGAATATATTAGCGGTTTCCATGGTTAGCTTAGCTGGCTGATTTATGAAATTTAATATAATTCTTTAACTCTATATCTATTGAATATGAAGTATAAAATGCAATCAAATCGTACCTATAGAGAATAATAAATTCTTTGTTATAATAACGTTAAATGATATGATACTTCCGGTTGACCAATTATAATCAAAATCTAAGCACGTCTGCATATGGATGTAAGGAAGATGAATACGATTTTTTTTTTTAAATGAATTGTAGTATTGGAGTTATCGAATCCGAAAGAATCGTCACACACACTCATACACATATCGTCGTAAAAATGATAATATTGTATTATACGAACCCTAAAACGTGCTTATTCTTTAAATACTCATAATCGAATTGTTTTGACCAGACAATCCCTTTTTTACCTAAAGGTGACGAAAGGTAAAAATCCTTAAATTCACGGATCTGAGTATTAGTATGCACTAATATTGTCAAATACATATTATGCAATATTAAGTTTATTAGAATTAATAGAATCAAAACCATATGTTCATAAAGTCGGTTTTATTCTCAGCGAAAATCGAACAAATATATAATACTTATATGTTTCAAAAGCTTCAAATCTGTTATAGTTCTAAAATATATAAATAAACAAATAATCACGAACAGTAACTCAAGCCCAACGCTTGAAAATTCACTATCACGTTCTCTCAGGGCTTATGTTTTTTACTCACGAAGGGTGACACGATTTAAAAGTCTTTATTAGACAAGGAAATCCGAACACTGATTTTTTTTTACTATGTACGTACGCTACGTTACTTATAAGTCATAATTTTATGTAGTCGGGGTATTTACAATGGGAAACATTACTTTTAATATCAAACAATTACCTCCATATATATTACAATTAAATTCTACATTTAAATCATCACAGTATCTTAATTTTTCACTTTACAGCCAAATTATTCGGAACATTTTAGTACTTTGCTAGATTTACATTTTGTTTTTTTTTTCAAAAGAAAGAATAAACAATAAGAAGTACATTAAATTCTAATTGTAATTAAATTTCAATTCTATATTCTAATTATGGTGTTGCATATCTCAGTGTACAGCGTATCTGTTTACGAATGGCTAGGTATGAAGCGTCATAATGTTTATACATCGCCCTGTTCATTTCTTGTATCGTTCAGTTTCAGAACGTTCAAATCTTGACCATGATGTTAGCGCAGATTAACTTCGCGCGCTCACAATTTAAAAAGTAAACTTCGCTGTACAAATTTTAAAAAAATACTAGTATACCTACTCCAATTCAATAAATAATTTTCATGTACATTTGGTACTCCGTAGTGTACTTTTTAAATTGTGAGCACGCCAAGTTCATCTGCACCAATTTCATGGTCAAGATTTGAACGTTAGGAAACTGAACGAAACAAGAAATGAACGGGGCAATGTATGATGAACATTAGGATGTGTGTGTTTCCGGTACGGCTCTGTGGTTCCAGGTTCATGCTTGACCGCTGCCGAAAATTATTTATAATATATAACTAGCACAAAATGACCCCTGTGGTGCGCCGTCTACACCAACTTTGGGTGCCCGTGCGGTGACCGCTGGTAGCCGCCTTACGGTTGGAATATATTATCTCATTACCGATATTTGCTTACTTGCAGAATTGACACACCCGGCAACGGGTAAAAGTTGTGAAAGTGACGATTTATTTATATACTTACTTATTTATATTAAAATTTATCCTATATGTGTACGTATAAAATTATTAATAATAACGGAATAATAAACAAAAAAAATGTATTAATTATTTTTTGTTCCATGAGTAGTTTATTACAATGTACAAGTTACTTAAAAAATTAATATGTAATAATTCAAATTGTCAAACTACTAATAACAACCTCCTCCCTAACAACAGCTGTGTTTACATTAGGTAGGTATGTTACATTTCCCTAGCGGCGGCAATATAAAAGGCGGCATGCAGTAGACCAACAATGCAAGTTTAACCTGTAAAATTAGGTTTATTGTTTCACTTTTCATTTATAAATTTAGTTAGCATCTTAATTACAATTATAATTCCGGCCGTACTTTAATTAATTACGTTTTTTAAGAGTTTTGCTTGAAATAAAGGGATATGCTTCATGCTTAAATAATTTAAATACAATAGACATTGCAATATATGTAATAGTTTATTTTATGGAATTTAAAGCTATAGGCGATAAAAAATAAGATCGTAGCGCCAAAGTGGCTTTAAAGGAACTAATGTCAACGGGATATTTTGACATTTACTAATTCCATTTATGCATTAAGTGTGTAATATTAAGAGATATTTTATATTTAAACGCAAATAATATGAACATAATAAATAACACTTGTGTTTATAGAACCAAGCAAATGTCACATGTATAACTTATCCCATCAACTATAGTTCTGTAAAGTATCACCAGATGTCATATTGCTTATTTCCCGTCACATATAGTCTATAGGCGACGGGAAATAAGCAATATGACATCTGGTGGTATTTTCGGAACTATAGTTGCCGGGATAAATAATACACGTGACATTTTTCTTGCTTGTATAAACACAAGTGTTATCTAGTATGTTTATAATATTTACGTTTACATATGTAATATCTCTTAATATTATACACTTAATGCATAAATACAATTAGTAAATGTCAAATTATCCCGTTAACATTAGTTCCACTTTGGCGCTGCGATCTTATTTTCCTTCGCCTATAGTTTTCAGAATTGAATACATTTTGTTGTTATTGCAATATCTACAGGATGGTGCGTTGGAAGACGTACTATATATGATTTTCATCGTGAAAATATGTTTTACGAATTGCAGGATCTCTGAAACGTATTCATTCATAAAAATCTCCATATGTGAAATTTCGCATGATTCCTATACCAGCTCCGTGATGCTGGCAAAACCATTATGGCACAACTCAATAAAATTAATTGAAATATTTTTTACTCATGAACAAAAAAGTATGGTTGATACAACTTCACTGTGAAGCTGGTACAACCCCATTGCAAAAAAAAATCTGTTGTGGCCAGCACAATACTTCTCGCCATTTCCATTTTATGTTAAGTATTGTATTTAACATTTCTTGTACACACAAAACAATCTAATTTTTCGTAAAACGTGCTTATTCACTAAAATCTCGATATGCGGTTTTTAGCACGAATCTAATACCTCTCTTAACGAGAGATAAAAATTGGGATATTTAATGCACATTAATAAGTAATTTATTACGCCAAAATGAAAAATATTACTCTTACCAGTAGTAAAAAAAGTGGTTATCCTTTACCCGGAGTTTTAACAAAGTAATGAATTTACTTAATATACCACAGAGTTAATATTGATTTATTATAATTTGTTGACTTTTTATAAACAATTTTATATTTATAATAAGTTGTTCAAATATATTAACACTATAAAAATATAAATAAAAAATATGTTTCAATTTTTATTTATAAGTTGATAGTAACATTAACAGCGATAATAATAAATAATTTCCTATTTACAGATTAGGTATTCCGAGAATATCTCTTAACCCTCTGTTAAAATGACGTTTATGGAGAGTTTATTCTATAGAGTTGTCTTATTCCATGTTTATTATTATACATTTGTAGGTTAAGCTCGTAATAAACTATATCTGTGTTAAAAGGAGGATATTCAGTATTCAACCCCTATTTATAATTACCACAGTAAAAGTATTTAATTTATATTTTTTTATTTAACAGAAACGATACTCGATACATATGTTTAATATCCAAGTCTAACGTCTAACGTAATTCAAGTTCCCAACCGGGGACCTAGAATTTTCAAAAGTCGGCGAGCGATAGCTCGGTTGCCGACATAGCCTTGTCCCAGAGTCCCTGGTGTACTACCGACGTAAAAAAATATTACAACCTTTCAATATATATTTCCACATGTTTATTGAAAATTAATAGGCTTTTGTTAAACAAATTATATGTTTCAGGTTATTAAAATATTAAAAATATGTGGCACATCTGATTTTGTGCATTTCGCTCTTATCTAAGTTCATTGCAAATTTGCCGAAAATTATAATAATCAGCTAATTATTAATATTCAATACTGATTTTCACATGTTTATTGAAACTAAATAGGTTATTGTTATACAAATTATTTACTTTATGTAATTAAAATAGTGAAAACATTTACCATACATCTGATTTTGTGCATTTCGCTCCTTTTCTAAGTTAATTGCAAAGTTTTCAAAAATTATAACAAGCATCTAAATGTTCAATACCGATTTTCACATGTTTATTGAAACTAAATAAGTAATTGTTAAACAAATTATCTGTATCATGTGATTAATATAGTGAAAACATTTAACATACGTCTGATTTCGTGTATTTCGTACTTTAACTTAGGTCACAGAAAACAACAAGCTTGCTGCTTGTCTGTGCTTAGGTTAATTGAAAAGTTGTCGAAAATTATAATAAGCAGCTAATTATTAATGTTCATTACTGATTTTCATATGTTTATTTAAACTAAATAGTCCTATTGTTAAAGAAATGATCTGTTTCATGTTATTAAAATAGTGAAAACATTTAACATACATCTGATTTCGTACATTGCAAATTATCCGAAAATTATAACACACAGCTAATTATTAATATTCTAATTTTAATCACATAATTTATGTGATACACTCTAAATTGTTTAAAAGTACTGTGCATAATAGGAAATATAACAAAGAAATATTTAATTTAAGAAATTCTGATTATCTGCATATTATGTATTAAGATTACATGATTTCAACTTAATCGTTTCTTCGCGTAAACTATTTAGTCTTGTACTGAGCAGTCAACAATATTCTAAAGAATAATGTTACATTTACCTTCAATTAATTTTTAGGAAAATATTTTCGACATTCTTAAAAATAAATGAAAATACCCGTAGTCATTCTATTCTTATTGTCTCAATCTCTTTTCTATATTGTTTAAATAATGTAGAATATTATGAAACGAGAGAAAACTAAGAAAAATATGAAGATATATTACAATAGTGTTTTGTTAAATATTAAATAATAGACGTTTAGTAGTCAAATAGTAAATACGTGTATAAAAAAAGCATAGATGCAGGGAAATTCATTCGCCAAGACAGGTAAAAAAAGAAGTAATAACACGCTAGCAGTTTTTTTTAAATTGTTTTGTACATATGTAACTAATGCGTGTGTTACAAATAAAAGTTTTTATTAGATTAAATTATAACAAGTGAACAATAATGGGAAGAAGTAAACAAATATTTATTTGTTTAACTAGGCACTAAAATACCAGATTTACAGGAGAGGCTGCCGTTTCATTGCATTCAATCACGACATTCAATGCTGCCGAAGCTGTAAATCTGTGTTTTGTGCCGTGTTGAACACATTATTTTTTGCCGATTTTAGAATTAATATTAATTTAGTGATTATTTTTAACAACCATTTTGAAAGTTATCGCCATCAAATTATGTTGCCATGCGTTTGTTGAACGGTTGCTATGCGTTTGTTAAGCGGTTGCTATGTAAATAGCAACAATAGGCAGTAAAATATGTTTACTCATCAGCAAAATATTATTACAAAATTATTTCTTGAAGCAGACAGATGTTATACGAAAATAACAGAAATTTGTTTTCTTAGACATGTATATATCTATTCTGTTATTTAAAAACAAATCTGTTGTGCCCAGTATACCTCTCGCCATTTTCTTTTATGTTGCATAGGGCGCGAGCAGATATGTGACTAAGCTGATATGGGGGCCGGTGTCAGAATGACAGCTAGTCATAATGTACATATAATACAAATGGATTTGGAGAATCATAATGTTTTGAATGATGATTTTCCAAATCCATGTGTATTATTTTCTTCGACAAGTATTATTGACGACAAATAAACATCAGAATATTTTGAAATTTTGAACGAAAAATTATGACATATAACAGTGACATCTACGTAAAAAACTACTAGCCGTCATTCTGACACGGATCTTCATATCTGCTTGCCAAGCCCACAAATTCACATGACTATAAGTAACGAATTTAACATTTCTTGTACACACAAATAATTGAAATTGTATCTCTTCTTTTGTTCTATGAGAAATTTTGTCCTACTATTCTAATATGTTCAAAATTCTTCAAATTCATTGACAGTATTAGCGGTATTTCTTAAGGATATATGTAATATTAACATACCTATAATTTAAATACATATTTAATTAATAATACAATAATATATATTAAATGTACTCGTACGTCCCAGAAATATCTTCCAGTAATGTTTTATTAAAAATGCAAATTTTTGACACTGACATTTTGCTTTTATCTGTCAATTACAAACATTTAAATATTTCAACTGTTTTTTGGGCAACGAGATTTATTACAACAGATTATTCTATATTATTATATACTATATCTCCAAACCTATACGAGATATAATATAAAAATTAAATGTTTCAGATTGAGAATTTAATTTAAACTTAAAGTGTGCACTTTTGTTATAGTGAACTTTCGTTTATAGTGCACTAAATTCTTAGACCTCTGTGAGATTCATTGTTAGCATATTCCACTATCCTATGTATGTGTAGGAAAGTACTTTACGATGTTGCAACTATTGCAAATCACTTGTTCACAGATTCAAAATACTTATTGCTTACTAATAAATAAAAATGTATTATATAGCAATAGCCTCAAAGTTAAATAACAATGTTACAATAATTTGAAATTTAAAATTGTGTATAGCTGCCGCGCGTTCAGTTCAAATGATCTGCGCATAGTAGCCAACTTGAAAACATCGACTACTTTCTTTAGGTTGTGAGTGAAACTCCTTGCTCTTTATACCAATTTTTCATGTTGACGAAATTTTTACCTCGTTGTAACAACAGCATATAATAATTACTAATAAATAGGTTACAATTATTGTAAACATTAGGCTATAAGTCAGTAGTGAGTACGTTTACACCACACGTATTAAACATTTAGTCCGCATACCAAGTGACATAACAAGATGGCGACGAATGGTGTAAACACTCTGTACTAAACCTTTGGTACGCAATTGGTTCACATTTTTAGTACGTGCAAAGGGGGATGTACCAGACCTTACTCATGCACGGTGTAAACAGTAAGCGTACCAATGCGGTATTTCTGCCATTTATGACCACTTCTAATTTAATTAAATAATTGTTTACTAGCATTTAGGGAAACTGTGAAAATTTAGTAATATTTACAAGTTTAATAGTGTTGCAATGTAAATTACATAGATTCACGACTATTTTGCATTGTTAAGTCATTTTAGGTTAGGGTGGTTGTGACAGTTGAATCTACGCAAGCATGTGTAACGTACCAAAATATTTAGTTTCTTTATTTAGATACCGGTGTAAACATACCGTACTAAGATAAATTTTAAGATACACTTGGTCTGCGTATCAGCATAATACGCACGGTGTAAACGTAGTCATTGACCCAAATAGCTAATAGATCAAAAATTTAATATATATTTAGTCGTTTTTCTTATTTTTTTGAATGATTGCAGAAAACATATTGTTTGCAAAACATGCGGAACCTGTATGTAAATTCCGAAACTCGCTGCCCTCGTTTTGGAGAACTTTTCTTTAGAATCATTACAAAAGTAAATTATATTACTTACACAAATATATACGAAGTGGTTGACAATGGATTGTAATCTGTCAAACGCACAATTAATACATCTGTTATATTTGATCCCCCTTGTTAAAATTAACTAAGATTGGTAAAATATTTTTTTTTTAGTTTGTAGTATTTATTCCTTAAGAATATTTTTTACCTGAGATTGATTAAAATGACCCTAAGTACTTAAGTAAACGGTTTTAAATCAGTCTAATTAATTATTTAAATAAAAAATCAGATGTGGCCAGCACATGATCCCAGCCAATTCCGTGTTTAAATTACCAATGAGCTTTAAATAAAGTAACACTTCCAGTTGATAAGAAATAAAATTTATATATCTGAATTTAAATCTAATGAAAACGTCAACATGCAAATAAAATTTTCTGATACTACCCTGGCTACACATTTCGTTTAGAATTAAATTTGTTCGGTGTGAACATGACTTCACAATCCACGATGAATCAACGTGAGATTGAATAAAAGCAACAAATGCATCACTGCAGTAAAGAACATTGCATATACTACATAGCGGGGACTTGAACCACCTCCGTCTATGCCTGGTCCTCAAAGTTATCGATATATGAACAATTTTATCCGTCCTCAAAGGGAACGTTAGCCATATATATATATATATATATATATATATATATATATATATATATATATATAGTTGAAAAATTCACAGGTGTAACAGTCTGATTATTGGGCAAGTTGTTAAATTATACTCTTTTCAGTTACATGTCAAGCTTTCGGAATTTCTTTATTCCTTCATCAGGACAGCTACAAATTAGTAACAATTTCGTATTAACATTTTGAAAAAATGTACATAAGCAATACAGTACTTACTACTAAGTGAGGTTAGATTGTAAACAAGTCAGTCATCAGAACTGTGTAAAATTTAGGTTGATAATGTTGGTACATTTATTGTAGTTAAATATAGAAATAAATAATTAGAACAAAACCAATTAGTTCGTAATTAAAAAATTACGCTTTAGCCTGTGATGGTGGTTTTGGTACTAAAATGGCGGAGAACATGTCAGTTTAAGAGTACTTTTCAATTAGTATGAAATAGGAAGAAAAAATACTATATTCATGAACGCATGAATAGAAAAAATAAATATTCCGTTTCATTTACTTTATTTCGCATACTGATCTTTACGAAAGGAAGAATACTTTCTGAGTTTTTAATAACATGTTTATAAATAAAATTTGGCTATAACCGACATATTTCTATTCACAAAATAAGAATCATCAAGTCTCGTCTTGCACTAGTATATTTATAAATTATAACTTATAACAGAAAATAGCTTCTCGATTATTACAAAATTTAGCACATGAGCTAATTAAAAATTTGTACGGTAAATTATAGGAAATATATCGACCTACTTAAGAAATTTATAATAAAGAAAACAATTTCAGAACTTAAAGCCATATTATGTTGAAAAAATGTATTACACTTTGTATATTGTCTGGGATAATATTAGAAATTTATACGTATATAATATAATTATTTACAATGTATATACAGGGTGGAATATATTCGAGTTCTTTATATGAAAATCTTTCTTATTATGTACGCTACAGAAAATTGATGTGGGTCTTTTGGCCAACTTTTTGAGACACCATTAATAGGCACCATAGAAATTTTCTTTCACCTATCGTACAGGCTGAAACTTGATTTTTGCTTATTTTCAAAATACCTCATATCTCGCTTAATATATAATAGAAAGTAAAAATATTTAGATAATTTTTATACGGTTTCTTTACGTAAAAACGTGATATAATCGGATTTTTCAAAACTTAATAATTCTCAAAATATAACAAAGCATAATATTATTTAAACGGGAGCATGTATTAAAACAGTTTCATCTTTTTCCTTACTTTATAAGCTTTTCAATGAAGTTCTACATTCTTTTGTTTGCAACATGAAAAAACATGAAATATGGTGAAAATGATTAGGCAGAAGACTAACGTCATGAACCTGAAAAAAAACCTTATAAAAAGAAATATAACTTGTAGTAATTGTTAGTTGTTATTTATTTTTTAAAAAAGAAGAAAAACTATACTAGCATTAAAGAAACGTACATATTAATTAACTTACAATTATTTCTAAGTCAATCCTCATTCCTTTTACGGAATATAAAATTATTTGACACAAAATGCTTATTCTCAGTAGTGCCAACTTTATATTCCGTAAAAGGAATAACGATTGACTTAGAAACAATTGTAAATATCATTAATATATGCATATAATACTTAATACTAGTACATTTTTTTCTCCTTTTAAAAATAAATAACACCCAATAATTTCTACAAGTTATATTTAATTTTACGAGTTTTTTTCAGGTTAATGACGTGACTTAAGCCTAATCATTTATATTAAAATGAAATTTATTAAAAAACCAATTACAGATCATCATTTATTTATTTTCACTATATCTTTTAATGAAATTCTCAAAATCATTTTCAGCCAATTATTTTCGGATTAGTTCATTCATCTTTTATTGGCGTTATAAATGGCTTTGACAGTATTAAAAAAATGTGGTTTAATATGCTTTCTATACAGTATGTTAAAAAAACCTAACTCAAAGTGGGCTGTGAACGGAGTAACGTATGTTAATTTAAAAGTATGTAATTGAATGTCAATTTGATATGAGATTTTCTCTAAAAGTTCATCTAAAGAAATCAAAACTTTTCTTCTTAATTCTTATTTTAGAAATGGAAATAAATTAGAAAACGGCGAATGGCAATATTCTGTATCCTTCTTTATTATCTTTTCGCCTTAAAATTACATTTTAAGATCAATTTTTACAACTTGACTTTTGAATTTAATAATGATCAGACATACGTTTCTCTATACATAGCCTACTCCGAGTCATATTGATAATAGTAATTTACAATAAAAAGCGTTGTTTTCCAATATTGAGAAATAGTAAGAAATTAATATATCGATTTGTGTTACAGTCATGGGCGCCGGGAGGGGGGATGCAAGGGGGTGCACGTGCACCCCCTGACTTTTGAAAAAAAAATTTTTTTTGAGAAAAAATTGTTTTTGATAACAAAAAAAAATTTTTGATGTAATATTTTTTATTAGAATACATAGAATACATAGAAAACAGAATAGAAAATACAAATGTGATACATTTACTTAGAAATAACTTATTTTAAAACAGCAATGTAAGTCTTCTCTCCTGCTGTCCAAACTTGTCTACAACTTTATCGATAAGGTTTTGATTTGTACAGTCCATATAAACATTTTATGCTTTTTCACAACAATTTTCAGTTTTATAATTTATTAATAGCTACAAATGAAATTGCTATAATTGAGAAATAAAGAATCATTCAAATTAAAAGAGCTATGTTCGTTGTTGAAAATTAATTTAAAAAAGAAAATACTGACTAAGTGTTCAAATTTTTAGTTCTGAACAAGATTTTCCATATCTAACTTTGGTTTTTTCGTAAATATTCATATCAGTTTCCCGCTATTCTTCCTAATTCATTTGAATTCTAGTAGTGTCGTAACTTATTCAAAAAAAATTGAATAAGTTACGATACTCGTATGATTCATATGAATTTTAGTAAATTCATATCATATGAACCTACTAAAATGAATAAATTTAAATTTAGTAGGTCCATATACAAAAAGAGTTTATTTAAATCAAATAAACATATCACTGATTGTAGTTCAGAAATGTAATTCGTTGTTTTTTCTTCGAAAAAAAAAAAACGACTGAGGGGGGTAGAGAGAAAATCTTTCTGCACCCCCCTGAATAAAATCCTGCCGGCGCCCTTGGTTACTGTTATACCGTTAAATTTCTAATCTTTAGTTAAAAAAATAATTTAAAATTGTGTTATAACGTTGAAGAATTATTTAATTATTATTACAAATTCTATTAGCTAGGATATGATAAAAGGATTTTTAGAAAGTGGACCAAATTAAGTGAGACGGCTTCGTATATATGGTTAGTTCTATGATAGGTTAAGCGTTGTACGTATGTAAATAACACCCTAAAATAAGTTTTGAGAAAATATAATTACACCACGCTATTCTACATATGAAACCGTATAAAAATTATCTAAACACTTCTCCTTTATCTTTTATTATAAGCGAGACGAGGTATTTTCAAAACAAGCAAAAATAAAATTTTAGCCTGTGATGCCTATTAATGTCTCAAAAAGTAGCTTACATAAAAAAAAACTTTTTCACATAACGAACTCAAATTTGTTCCATCCTGCAATTTTCTCAAGTTTTGTTCACAAGTCACATAACCAATAAAGCGATTCTGTTAACATATTCTTTACAGTAGTTATTGTATCATATTTTCTTCGTACCTATTTATTGTGTATTCGTCAGCATTATTTTTTATTACTATTCTTTTCGAT
The DNA here is from genome assembly GCA_951394225.1 of Harpalus rufipes. Classification (NCBI taxonomy): domain Eukaryota; kingdom Metazoa; phylum Arthropoda; class Insecta; order Coleoptera; family Carabidae; genus Harpalus; species Harpalus rufipes. The sequence continues at coordinate 4,303,346 of OX596275.1, forward strand.
GTTATACAATTTGTACATCTAAGAAACATTTTTCTAGTTTTCGAATTCGCTATCAGTTTCAAGGGTTTTATATTTCGTAGTAATTTAACTTTACTAATTACAGTTTGCTATTTGCCAGCTACAAAGTGAATCTAGGTTATTTAGTAGTTTTTTCAAAAGCAATATGTTCTCTAATAACTAGTTCACAAGCACATTGAATTTTTCAAATTTGACAACAGACATTCAATCGTTTCAAATAAAAGTGTAACTCATCTGCCTTTGTTTTTGACTACATTCCACTCATAACCTTTTTTAATATTTTTGACAGTAGACCTCAGTTAATATAGATATCACTTTCAAATAGTTCGAAGTTGAAATAATTGACATATGTAGTTTTATTAATGTCCAATATTTCTGCAAAATTTTACGAAATAAAGTATCTAAAGATATTTTATACCTATTCACAGAAAAAATCATATTTCACGGAGATGTCCCGACACTACGTGCTGACATACGAGTATCAATAAACTTATCTCTGTAATTCTGGAGATATCCTATGTTCAACATATCAGATTTCTAATTTCTATCTTATTAGTTTTCGACACGTGCAGAAGTTTATCGAAGATCACCGTTTGTTTTTCGCACTGTCACACTTTTCAAATAATTTTAGCAAAATATATTTATAATTAATTTTTCGATTACTAATAAAGCAATATTTTTTGGATGCCCTTATTTTTCCTATAAATATTTCTCTATCTCTCTCAACTGCGTTTTATAATATTTGTGAAGGAAGGCATTTTTATTCGATTCTAGATTAGAAATGTAGTACTAGAAAGTAGTATTAGTTTTCTTCAATACTGCTCTCTAGTACTGCATTTCTATTCCAAAATCGAATAAATTATTTTCAATAGAGCCTATTAAAAAGAATTTAAATCTATTTAAACTATTCCAAAGAAAATATTTACTAATATTCTAATTATGTTTCATTTTATACACTTAAATATTAAATGTTAACAATTACAGCATTTATTCTTACAACAACGTTTCGGTTCACCTTGTACCTTCTTCAGAGTAGTAAGTTCTTACAAATTGTTACAATTCATGTACACAAAATACATACCTACAAAACATCCAGTTAATTTATTAAACATCGTACAAAAAATTCAAAGAGCATACACACATCCATTTGCCCTAAAAAACTTGTCATTGAGAAAACTCGCCAGGACTTGTTTTCTAAATTCTGACGCGTGCGAAAAAATTTCTTATAAAATTCGTTGTTTACTATACTATTATATACCTTTTCTTGTGGTACAATGAATTTACTGTTTTTATATAAAATGTTTGAAGTGTAGTGGCTTATCCTGAAAAATGAATAACAAAAAAAATCTTTACCATAACCACATTTTTGTTGGCAAAATTTGTTTTGTTTAATAAAAATGCAATACAGAATATTTTTTCTGATAGTATATGTATGTATAAAAACCTAGGAATATTATATAATATAAAGAAAATAAATATCAAATCGATCTATTTCATGAAACATTTTCAGAATGTTAGGATGGCGCTACTGTTTCTGGGGTACTACATTTGAATTCAAACAAAAACAACGAATAGCAGGGCTAGTTTTCCCAAATTCATCCGAAATTTTACGATGAAATTTCATAATTTTCTTTTTTCTAAAACTCTTAATTTAAATGTTAACATTTACTCGAAAGTTCAGTCAAACAGCATTTATTCTCACTATACCAACATTTCGGTGCATCCTTGCACCTTTTTCAGGGTAATAAGATCTTACAGATTGTTACAATTCATGTACACAAAATACATTCGTACAAAATATTCAGTTAATTTATTAAACATTGTACAAAAAATTCAAAGAGCGTACACACATCCATTTGCTCTAAAAATTATATAATAATTACTGAAATTTACTATGTCTTTACAACGGTTAGAATATCCTAATGTACAAAATGAACAATAAAACATTTAGCTATTACTCTTAATAACATAATTTATATATTAATTCGCGTGATATTCATACATAACTTTAATGTTTGATATTGGATATTGTTATTTCTGTCCGTTGGAATATTTAATTTATCACTATGTGCATATTTTGAAAATAGTTTTAAATATATCACTGCACTGATTTTAATAACTCGAAACCCGAATTTTAATACAAACCATTTGAATAATATAACTGTTTACTACTGCAACAACATCCATAGCTTTAAATTTTAATCTAAAATGTAACGATTGAAATGCAAAAGATTTTATTGTTCGTCTGTACGTACCTATTCCCGTAAGAGTTGTAGGAAAATGAGGAAACTCTGTGTGAGTCCTTGTGCAGACGGTAGTAATTTCTACATGTAATGAAGACATAACGCACTGTAAGAACTGAAAGAAAATATAATCTACCTTCTCAGAGGACTCGTTAGCGTCCTTTACAAAGGAACTTTGCGTAGTAACTAAACCTACATTATTTTTTTTATTTGCTGATCTCACTTTAAACCTTCTGTATAATTCTAACACCCGGTTCCATAATAGAAGTCTCATTTAAAGCGAAAAGGAGCCTTTTTGTAGTAAACCTGTTCCATAATCGTTTTTACCTTCCGTCACCTTTAGGTAAGGAAGGTATTGTCTTTGGTTTCTGTACATCTGAGACAATATCTTCCTTACCTAAATATAACGGAAGGTAATAATATAAGAAATCTGTTGGATTCTAGTTCTGCTACCTTTAACAACAACAATCGCATGTCTTCTCAAATAATATCATGGACTTTGTCAATTATTTATGAAGTTGAGATTGTTTTCGAGCGTCCACTAAAAAAAGTACATCGACACTGGTTCTTCTTCTCTTGAATTCATTGCCATTATGAAAATAGCATAAAATATTTTGAATAAATAAATTAAATCAAATATTTTTTTCCAGCTTTTGATCTGTCAATTTCGAGGTTAAAAACATATCGAAACAAATCATGGATAATAATACATAACTAAGGCTTAGAAACTGATGATTTTTTTTCATAATTTATAAAATGATAATGATTCGACTGCTGAAAATTTTATTGGCAGTTATGTCATTTTTCATAATACGCTGGATAATAATTTAAACGATTGGATATTGAATATTTATGACAGTAGAATTACAGCTCTCGTGAATTTTATATACAATATGTAAGTATTTTGTTACTTTTTATTAAACCTCTGTAACGATTTGAAATAATTCTATCACGTTAAATTGTATGAATTCTAAATAAACATTTGATAACCGCGAAAATATTACACCGCTGTGTAGAAAAATGTCTGACGTACTAATAATAGTTCATTTAATTACGGCTGACATTATTTACGTCACAATATTCGTCCTCGTAAATTTTACCGATCCTGAATGAGGAAAATAAAATGATATGATGGGTGAATTAGCTTATTGAATGAAATAAATATAATGGTATTTTTATTGAATTTTGTATTAAATAAAAAGTATACAATATATTAAAAGGATAACACATTTCGTCAATAACGGATATTACTCCACATAAATAAATAACACTTCATACAGTTTATTTTTTTACCTCACGCTAAGAGAGGTATTGGATTCATGCTAAGAATCGCATATCCGCATTTTATTGAATAAGCGCGTTTTAAAGTCCCTTGAATATGATTTTAATATTTTTTACGATGATGTCTCTGTGTGTGTATATGCATGTATGTATGTATGTGTGTATGTGTTAGGAACTTAAAACCTGTTTAACTACGGACTCCTCAATCTAACATTAATGGAAAGAGTTGAATAGATTTGGTAACAATTGGACAATCGGAAGTTGTAATTTCTTTTTTATACACCTAGTCGAAAAAATAATAGTGAGCCATGACTGTGGCTTGAAATAAAATAATTAACTAAAACAATTGTAATACGGTAAATGTCAACCTGTAAATAATAATAGTTACAATTGTTTTAGTTCATCGTTTTATTTCAAGCCACAGTCATGGCTCATTATTCTCTTTTCGACTAGGTGTATAAAAAAGTGCCCTCCATTTTACTTTTTAATAATGTAACATATGGATTATTTTACATGTCTGTAAAGCAAATTTGATGTACTTTTCAAATTTGTAAAAAATATAGTATGTTCTATTTGAAATTTCAAAGTTGATATTAATTACTAATAAACCGGAAGTGGTATCACGAATGTACATCCGTCTTAAAGTAGCTTACATGTTGCTGTATAAATCAAGTTATATGAAAGAAATTACTAACTTAATAAATAAGCGAGATATTTGCTGGGTCCATTAAAATATAACACCCTGTATAAATTGATAGTCGTCGTAATATTATTGACGATTTTAAATTTTAAATGTTACAAGGGATATTTTTTACGATTGTAGGTATGCTTCAAATTTTTGTTGTCATTGTTCTTATTTTTACCTCTCGCTAAGAGAGGTATTGCATTCATGCTAAAAATCGCATATCCAGATTTTATTGAATAAGCACGTTTTAAGGTCCCTACAATCCGATTTTAACATTTTTACGATGATGTCTGTGTGTGTGTGTGTGTGTGTGTGTGGATGTGTGTGTGTGTGTGTGGGATGTTGGAAGGACGGTTACTCAAAAACTATAAGACTTAAAATTTGTTTAACAACGTATTTCCCAATCGGACATTCATGGGAAGATCTGAAAAGGTTTTGATAATAATTGGACAACCGGAAGTAGAAGATTCTTGAAAAAAAATCTTCTAAATATTATTTTTTGAAAATTTTTCGTGGTAATATTAAAGAAAATTAAATTCTCTATCTGATACATTTAAATATTTTATTATATATTCCATAGATTTAGAGATAAAAGAAGTATAATATATAAAATAATCTGTTGTAATAAATTTGACAGCCGAAAGAATGCCATGAAAAATAGTTGATAATTTAAATTATTTGTAACTGACAGATAAATGTCAGTGTCAGAAATAATGAGTTATGAAAGAAAAATGTACTTGGAGAATCCCTTAGTTCTTGATCTGTGACTATTATGGAGATGACAAGTCTAGGTTGAAGGACTTAAATTTGTTTCAAACATTATGGGACAATGTACACCAGTACTATAGACTAGAGTAACTTTGAATTGCGAAAAAGCTATCAAATTCTTCTCAAGTAAGTTGTAAATATTGACAAAATTACACATCGATATAAGAATAATCGGAGTGCAATCTATCCGTCACTTTATTAAAGGGAATTAGTGTTATTTAGATATAACATGTATGAAAAAATAAAATGTAAAAGAAGATATGTAAGAATAGATGCACAATCCATATATACATTTTAGACCGCCTAAAATTAATGTTTTTACTAGAAGAATATGAAGAGAAAGTAAACAACGTTGTTCGAATTGAAAATTGCAGTTACCAGCCTAATATTTATATATGGTAAACTCTACTTTGTAATTTATTGTAACATAATTTATGGTAAAATATCTTCATGTTGAGACATGCTATTATTGAATAATAAAGAAGTTTATACGTCATAGATTTATATGAATATATTATTATATTCCATCATTACCGATATCTGTGTACGAAGCAGATTGGCACACCCAGCAATGGGTAATATGCCGTGATGAAATATTTATTTTATTTATTTTATTTTATTTGTATTTATAAAAATATTCTTTGCTTTATGCATATAGCCAGGTAAAATATACGGCGAGAGGTTATGTGCTGGCCACATCAGATTTTTTGTTTAAGTATACGATACAATTTGCAATTTGATAGTTTTCCGTTCCTAAGCCTTTAACTTCAAAATTTGATCATTTTTTTCTTAAAACACTTCGAATCACAATTCTGCGGTGTATAATGATAAATAAATACCATAACCAGTCTGGATTTTTTGTCGTAAAAGATATAATTTAAGAATAAATCTTTGTAAATGACGTTTTTGCCCTTCAAAGAACACTTTGCCAACCTAAATTCGTTACAAATCTAAAAACGATCACTGCTGATGTTCCAGCTTTATCGTACGCGATCGGGCTGTCTGCAATCAATTTCGTTAATCTACCAGCTACATTAATTAAAGGATCCAAAATTCCCATTTGCTACCCCTATAATCCGGTGTGTTGACGGAATTGGTGTCGGAGTGTGTTTTCCTTGCTTATAATCTTCTTTATTAGTTTTTTAATTGGGTTGAGTACGATCACAAATAATCTGATCATAAATTAGAATTTGTTATTTTTGTTCTTTAATACTCCAAATTTTTGTTTACAAAATTCATTACGATTCTGGATTTTGGTCATTAATTAAATGATTTCTTTAAACAATTGCCGGCACGGTGTTACAATAAATCGTTGTATAAATTAAATACCATTTTGTGTAAATGCGTAATATTTGTAAAATTTAACTCATTTTAGTTCCTTTGAAATTATGTATTTTTTTAATTTGAACTTCTTAGAATTCTATTCTGTATTGCGCTTACAATTAGAAGATAAAGATGTATTAAACCCTTAAAACAGTTAAATTGATGCATTTTCAAAATTACAAACATGATTGAACTCTAACATGTGATTAGCGACATTGGAATTCAGTTTAAGATTTTCAAAGCTTTTTTATGCATCAATTTTACATGTCGAAAATAATTTAGCAAGACTACTTCCCCTGGAATCCTATGAAATTAAGAAAGCTATTTCCAATAACACCCCTTTAATGAATGAACAGTTAGACTTGATACATTCCCCATTCCTTTAAACCTTAATCCCCAAATCTCCACCGCTAAACTAGACATAAAAGGACCCGCTGTAATATTTTATTGTAGTTCTTCTGATGATGGCCTAACAGCCGAAATTGTACAATAAAGAATTTTCTTTAATTTTGTGAAACAACCGAGTGTTTTTCTTAATCATTTTGAAAAATGATTCACCTAGTGCCAACAGCTTCCTCTATTGATTTTAAAATAAAAAGTACGCTGCATAAATCCACCTTTACAAGATTTCAATAAATAACTTAAGATATCAGTGTTAGAAAAGATGATAAGATTATGATCCGGATTCGAATCATATCAAAGTCAAACTTGAAAATTATTTCCAATTTTTAAAAATAATAACACTAAAGTAATACGTTTAAAACACTCTCCACTAAAACTGTTAGTGCCCGTGAGATGACTGATAAGCACATCAATAAAGATGTAGTGTCATTATCGAAATATGCAAACAGCAGTTTGGCATACCCAGAAATGGATAGTAATAAACATTAATAAAATATGTATTTAATACAATAAAAAAATAGTTTATACCTTTAGGTAAAATGGTCATATTAAAATTTCACTATTTTCTACAATATTTTTTTTAACTTCATTAGTGTTAGGGTTAAATTTTGTAATTAATATTTAATAACTTATATATAGCCGATCAGTTTGAAACTTTGCGCACATATTATGTACATAGTTTCAATGACAATGCAATATTTTTGACAAACATTAATTTCGTAAATATAATTTTTTTTTTCGATGACTTTACACACATACTTAATTTTTCATTTCAGTTAACACAAAACTTATTTTGGCAATAGCTTTTAATTTTTCATTCATTATATATGTTATCAGTAAATGATTTGTTTAAAAATCTTACGAGTATTGAACTTCCACCAAACAAATTTGTAGTATATCTTTAGTCTTTCGCGTATTGACATATGATTAAAGTTATATTATTATTACATACTGTAGGATTAGTTTCAATTGTTATGTTCAAGTTCGAATGCTATTACAATAATACATTGTACCTATACGTTTACAATACATTACTTACATGGATTATGGACAGAATCATTAACAAAGGATAACATAAAGGATAAGTACCAAGAATATTGAAGCACTTTCTCTAAGTAATATGAAATTATCTGTAGAAAATGTTTCATTTTCATGAAACTAATAAAAATAAATAATTTAGTTGTACGAAAACAATATACAAAATATGATAGTACTTTTCTGTATTAAATACATATATCTAATCATTTTCTTTTTACCTCTCGCTAAGAGAGGTATTGCATTCATGCTAAAAATCGCATATCCAGATTTTATTGTATAAGCACGTTTTAAGGTCCCTACAATCCGATTTTAACATTTTTACGATGATGTCTGTGTGTGTGTGTGTGTGTGTGTGGATGTATGTGTGTATGTATGTAGGATGTTGGAAGGACGGTTACTCAAAAACTATAAGACTTTAAATTTGTTTAACTACGTATTTCCCAATCGGACATTCATGGGAAGATCTGAAAAGGTTTTGGTAACAATTGGAAACCGGAAGTAGAAGATTCTTGAAAAAAAATCTTCTAAATATTATTTTTTGAAAATTTTTCTTGATAATATTAAAGAAAAATAAATTCTCTTTCTGATAAATTTAAATATTTTTATATATACTCGTATTCTATAGATTTAGAGATAAAAGGAATATAATATATAAAATAAACTGTTGTAATTAATTTTACAACCGAAAGGATGCCATGAAAAATAGTTGAAAATTTTAATTATTTGTGACAGATAAATGTCAGTGTCAGAAATAATGAGTAACGAAAGAAAAATTTACTTGGAGAATCCCTTAATTCTTGATCTGTCTCTATTATGGAGATGACAAGTCTAGGTTGAAGGACTTAAATTTGTTTCAAACATTATGGGACAATGTACACCAGCACTGTAGACTAGAGTAACTTTGAATTGCGAAAAAGCTATCAAATTCTTCTCAAGTAAGTTGTAAATATTGACAAAATTACACATCAATATAAGAATAATCGGAGTGCAATCTATCCGTCACTTTATTAAAGGGAATTAGTGTTATTTAGATATAACAAGTATGAAAAAATAAAATGTAAAAGAAGATATGTAAGAATAGATGCACAATCCAGATATATACATTTTAGACCGCCCAAAATTAATGTTTTTACTAGAAGAATATGAAGAGAGAGTAAACAAGGTTATTCGAATTGAAAATTGCTGTTACCAGCCTAATATTTATATATGGTAAACTCTACTTTGTAATTTATTGTAACATAATTTATGGTAAAATATCTTTATGTTGAGACATGCTATTATTGAATAATAAAGAAGTTTATACGTCATAGATTTATATGAATATATTATTTGTATTTATAAAAATATTCTTTGTTTTATGCATACAGCCAGGTAAAATATACGGCGAGAGGTTATGTGCTGGCCACATCAGATTTTTTATTTATGTTTGAAGAAAAGTGACTTGAAAAAAACTATTATTTTTAAAAACCTGATGTGACCAACACAATACCTCCCTCCATTTAATTTTTATTAATTTAAATATATATACCTATGAGGTCTCCTGGCCGCATGCCTAAGTGTCTGGTCGCAAATCTGGGGAACCGGATTCAATCCCTACCATCACTAAATATTTCGAATTTTAAATGGCACAAAATTGACTGTGGTGCACTTTCCACGTCAGAAATGAGTACTCGTGAGGCGACGCTTGGTAAACTCCCACACGATACAAATATTTTATCATTATTACTGAAATCTGTGTTCCCAGCAATGAGTAATATGCCATGATGATAAATTTATTATTTTTTTATATAAATACATACTTGTATATTTACTAATGCTGGAAACTATGTATATTAAGTTCCTTTCCATATAACATTCTATTTACAATTTTATTTTTAGAACGTTACCCTTACCAAGGGTAGCGGGAGGTAAAAACTATATTTTATGACAATAATATTATTGATGGATGATTGCCGCTAACTTATATTTTTTTACCTAGGGGTGTTCTTTCGACATTTGTCGCCTAAACGTTACTATAATTTGAGAAAAGTAAAAAAGAAAACCTGTACCTGAATTAGAAAATAAAACATGGTCGTCTGATTTTCATTTATACTGGTTGGTACTACGTGACATTTACTTTAATTTTCAAACGTCATAAATCAGAATTGACATGAACTTTCGAATAATTGAATAAATGTCTGTCCAATGTTGCCAACTACAACATTACATATACAAATTTCCCTTCATCAACTCGGTTTAATATAAGTTTTTTAAAGTACTCATTTTATAAGATTTTGTTGCACTTGTCATTTAGAAAACAAGCCCTGACGCGTATGACAAAAATCTGTTGTAGTCAGCACAATACCTTCCGTCAAATCTGTGTAATATGTATAAATTCCATACATAAATTTTCTTCCACAAGATTCTAAATTTCCAGTACAATTATTTCATAAACAAATTATGCAAATTGTACTTGACACTAACATCTTCTTTTTTAGATTTTCCCATTCGTTAAGGGTTGCTATTTTATTTTTTTCTTCTTCCACTCATTTCTATTTTACGTGTCATTCTCATTTAGTTCCTTTTCTCTCAATCTTCCGCAATACAGTCCTTCCATCTTATCTTTGGTCTTCCTCTGTTTCTTCAACCTACTATTACTACGCTATTCATTCTTCATCCAATATATTCTTCAATTTCTCCTCATGACATTTGCAAACCAATGTAATCATCTCTCTTGTATCTTTCTAAAAACTTGTAACACTAGAGTTATTTCCTTACCTATCTTTCCGTGTCTTCCCCAACATCTCCTTCAACATCCTCATCTCTGCCACATTAATTTACTATTTATTGATACTGACATCTAGCAATTTGAATTATATGAATATATTAGTAGTTTCCATGTTTAGCATAGCTGGCTGAATTATAAAATTTAATTTCTTTAAAATTCTTTAACTCTGTATCTATTGAATATGAAGTATAAACGTAATCAAATCGTATAGAGAATAATATATTCTTTAAGTTATAATAACGTTAAACGTCAATAAATCAAATTTAACTGTTAAATCTTCAAATGAGGCTACTTCTGATTCATCAATTATAACCAAAATCTAATCAATTGTTCTGCTAGATGTAAACTTGAGGAATACGAAAAAAATATAATTTTTGGAATCGTAATATTGAAGTTGTGCGATCCGAAGCTTTCGTCACACACACACACAGACGCACACACATATATGTACATACATACAGACATCATTGTAAAAATGGTAAAATCGTATTATAGCGACCCTAAAACATGCTTATTCACTGAAAACTCTTTAATGTACTATTTGTGCTTTTTATGAGCATTTTTTCGTATTCCAATGAATAAATCATCTCTACTACTTTTCGTCTTTAAGAATATAATTAGTACAAAGTAAAATTAGATTGCATCGCTAATGAGTCATAAAGAATGAAAAAACAATGCCTCCCTGTAATTTTCTCGTTGTAAATATCGCTTATTAGCAGAGCAACAGGAGTCGATAGCTAACCTGTAGCGCGAAGCTTCGAGCTTGAAGGAGCCTGCCCTCCCACGGACTCTAGGGCGTAATAACCCCTCGTGGAGGGGGAGGTGTAATTGAAGGCAACGCCGGAAAAATGCCTCATGAATATTTTCTTGAAAGTTTATTGTTAGTGTCCAATCGATAAATGGCTTTCAGTTTTACCTTTTATAATATTAAAATGCTATTATCACGCATTATGTGTAATTGAAATAAATAATTATAGTAATGTAGAAGTTTGAAAAAATTCATATAATTTAATTTTATTTCTAGTATTCATTTAAGAAACAATTTAAGATTAACAGCATTATAGATCTAAATATATTACCAATATACAACAAAAGTTGACATAAATTATTTAATTATGTATTTTTCTTTAGTTATTCCATTAGTATCAGAAAAAATCTGATATGGCCAGCACAATACCTTCCGTCAATCCTGTGTGTACAAATTCCATACATAAATTTTCTTGCAAAAGATTATAAATTTTTAGTATTATGTGATTCCATTTCTCGGCAACTGAATTCCATACTCCTGATAACAAACAAACCACATGAAATAAGAAAATTATGAAATTTTGATTGAAAAATTATAACACTTGTCAGTTATGGACATAATTAATTGCTGGCATTTTGACACGGGACAAAGTCATGTTACTGCACGCGCCCCATACATAAATTTTCTTGCAAAAGATCCTATATTTCCAGTAAAGTTATTTCATTAACAAACTATGCAAATTGCACTTGACACTGACATCTTCTTCTTTAGTTTTTCCCATTTGTTAGGGGATCGCTATTTTTTATTTTCTTCTTCCACTCATTTTGTTTTGCGTGTCGTCCTCATTCAGTTCCTTTTCTCTCAAGTCTTCTACAATACAGTCTTTTCATCTTATATTTGGTCTTCCTATGTTTCTTCCACCTTCTATTATTATATTCATCTCTCCTCATGACATGTTCAAACCAATATGTAATCGTCTCTCTTATATCTAGAAACTTCTAACACTAGAGTTACTTCCCTTATTCTTTCATTGATTTGATTTTATTGATACTGACATCTGTCAATTTGAATTACCTGAATATATTAGCAGTTTCCATGGTTAAGTTAGCATAGCTGGCTGAATTATGAAATTTATATAAAATTTATTATCGTTATTCTTCTTTAACTCTATATCTGTTGAATATCAAATATAAAATGCAATCAAATCGTATAGACAATAATATATTCTTTAAGTTATAATAACATTTAACTGATTTTTTCAAGAAAAACTGTTAAAATCTTCAAATGAGGGTACTTCCGGTTGACCAATTATAACCAAAATCTAAACAGGTCTGCATATGGTTGTAAGGAAGAGGAATACACAAGAATTGTATTTTTTGGAATTCTAGTATTGGAGATATCGTGCCCGAAAACGCGGGCACACACACACATACACACACACACATACACACACACGCACACACGAACACACACACACACACACACACACATACAGACATCATCGTAAAAATAGTAAAATCGTATTGTAAAGACCCTAAAACGTGCTTATTCAATGAAAACTCACCACCGAATTTTTTGACCAAAGACAATACCTTCCTTACCTAGAGGTGACGGAAGGTAAAAACGTATGCTTTTTAACTTCCGTCACCTCTAGGTAAGGAAAAAAAATTCGGTGGTGAGTTTTTATTAAATAAGCACGTTTTAGGTTCTTTACAATACGATTTTACTATTTTTACGATGATGTCTGTATGTGTGTGTGCGTGTGTGTGTGTATGTGACCTCGGTTTCGGCCGCGATATCTCCAATACTAGAATTCCAAAAATTAAAATTCTTCCGTATTCCTCTTCTTTACAACCATATGCAGACTTGATTACATTTTGGTTATAATTGGTCAACCGGAAGTATCCTCATTTGAATATTTTAACAGTTTTTCTTGTTAAATATTATTATAACTTAAAGAATATATTATTCTCTATACGATTTGATTGCATTTTATATTTCATATTCAACAGATATATAGTTAAAAATTATAAAGATAATAAATTTCATAAATCAGCCAGCTATGCTAACTTAACCATGGAAACTGTAAGGGAATCATAAAATACCAAAAATTTAGAATCTTTTGCAAGAAAATTTATGTATGGAATTTGTACATAATACACAAGATTGACGGAAGGTATTGGCCACATCAGATTTTTTATATTTATTCTGTTAGAATCGGAAAAAATCTTTTTCTGACAAAATGATGAATTAATAACATCATTTTAACATTTTATTTGCATTGTATTACATTTTTTTCCTCATTCTTTGAGAGGATAACTATTCTAATTTCCAGTTAAAGAAACAGCGGAAATATTTGAATATATTCTATACTTTATTCTGCATTTGTATGTAAAGACTTACCAAATTTAATGTTTATTTTCAGATCTCACAAATATATTTAATTTTGTATCTTTTTTTATTTATTTCATTAATATCGAAAAAATAAAACTTTTTCTGAAATTGCATTACTTCAGCTTGACCTGAATTTTATTGGTCTTCTAAGGTTCGACATGGAATCTCAGATTAATTATTAAAAACAAGTTGGACGTAATATATTTAGGCCGTAATACCCAAAGTGTCAAGAGTTACTTGACGTAGTACTTTTCCAATATCGAATCTCATGTGTTTTTCAAAACTCAATTAACAAAGTTATACGACGAAATCATATTCAATGTAACATTTCTATCAAGTAATTTTCCTGGTCTTTAAATATTTATTAACAAATGTTTCAAATTAAAATGTTGTTTTTCGGAAGAGATAGATATGTTCATTTTCTTTAATATTACCAAAAAAAAAATTCAAAAAATAATATTTAGAAGATTTTTTTTCAAGAATCTTCTACTTCCGGTTGTCCAATTGTTACCGAAACCTTTCCAGATCTTCCCATGAATGTCCGATTGGGAAATAGTTTTTGAGTAATCGTCCTTCAAACATCACACACACACACACACATACACAGCATCATCGTAATCATCGGATTGTAGAGACTTTAAAACGTGCTTATTCATTAAAATCTGGATATGCGATTTTTAGCATGAATGCAATACCTCTCTTAGCGAGAGGTAAAAAGTCACATGACTGTAGTGACAGCACGCACTTTAGAATTCTATCAAATGATGCATTTGTTTTCGCTTTTCGCCGCAAAGCGAAAATTTGGTAGCATGCGTGTCTCAAAATATTCGCCTGCAAGCGTACGACTCGAGGCGAAAGTATTAAACTAACGTCCCAATTCAATTCAAAGACAATTTATATATAATTTATAAATTTATTATATACAATTGTCATAATATTTTTTATATTAATAGTATAAAACCCGAAAATTCCCGAAACGAAAAGCTAATATAGAATTCTAAAGTGCATGCTACCAAGATTCGTAAAAGTAAAATCGCATTCGCCTGTTTTCTATGATAGAATTCTAAAGTGCGTGCTGCCACTACTGCTCGCGTCCTAAACAACATAAAATGAAAATGGCGAGAGGTATTGTGCTGGCCACAACACATTTTTTTTGTAATTAGGCTTCTGTAGTAGTTTATGCAAGAATAGTTTAAATTAGTTGTTTTCTACAAAGATATCCCGCTAACTGCAATTAAACGATGTTGAGATAAGTGCTATGGTATCATGTTTCGCTATGTTTCCACACTTTCTCAGTTCATAATTCCATTTGGGCGGTAGTGCTATGCTGGCGCTAAGTGAAATCCGTGAATTATTGAAGCATAAATGTACACGCAGGGCGTCGCGTCCTGGCACTACTCTCTCGCTACGAACCTGACGCCCCCGTAATGTAACTCATTACCTGCGCCTGTTGCGCCGGCGGACGACATCAAATAAAAATTTGTCTCGCCAAAAAGCTGGATGAATACAAAACCGAAAATTGTCATTTTGCTTGTAGAATATTTAATTTGATATTGGGAGTAAATTGCAGAAATGGACAGGTCAATTTATTTTAATTTTTGAGTCGGGATCCATATGTACTCTTTATTATTTGTTCTCGTTTATTGGTTCTTTTAATTATTATTATTATTAACCCATGATATTAACGCCCTTAGCAGATACAACATAGAAACATAATAATTAATTATTACAGTAGATACTGAGGGATGGTTTACCACATGGGTTAATGGGGTTGTAAATCTAACTTTTTACCTTTCGTCACCTGTAAGTATGGAAGGTACAGTAAAATTTTTAAAAGATGTCCGATCAAGGCCATCTGTATCATGAACGAATTAACAAATTGGCATACATTTATCTCTTTCCTTTGCAAAGGCTATAAGCGTGTACGATATGGATGGATATATTACCTTGATTCATTGCTGTACGAATAACGATATTTCTGTCAGTATCAATGACACTGAAATTGTGTCAGTATCTTATTTTTCACATATTTGGTTTTACATTTGCTAATAAACTTATCAGTTGAGTTATTTTTGAATTTTGAATGCTTTTATTGTAACATATATTTTTATAATAATAAAATAACAGTAGTATCTTACGTACCCTCATGAAAACTAAGCAAACGACACTACTGAATTTGTCAGAATGGGCGGAGCAAAAATCTGAATTCATACAATTCGTAGACAACCTTGAGCGGACATCTACGAATTGTATGAATTCAGATTTTTGCTCCGCCCATTCTGACAAATTCAGTAGTGTCGTTTGCTTAGTTTTTATGAGGGTATATAAGATACTACTGTTATTTTATTATTATAAAAATATATGTTACAATAAAAGCATTCAAAATTCAAAAATAAGTCAACTGGTAAGTTTATTAGCAAATGTAAAACCAAACATATGAAAAATAAGATACTGACACAGTGTCAGTGACACTGACAGAAAATTACGCTATTCGTACGGCTATGAATCAAGGTAATGTATCTGAATTAATAAATAAACTTACGTTACATTGAAAGTATTATCAACAACGAATAAATAAATAAATATTTCATCACGGCATATTACCCATTGCTGGGTGTGCCAATCTGCTTTGTACAGATATCGGTAATGATGGAATATTTGTACCGTGCGGGCGCTTACCAGGCGTCACCTCACGAGCACCCATAGCTGGCGTGGAGAGTGCACCACAGGGGTCAATTTTGTGCCATTAAAATGCGATGTAATTTTTGGTGTCGATCGGGATCGAACCCGGGTCCCCAGATTCGCGACCAGACACTCAGGCACACGGCCAAGAGACCCCATTATCAACAACGAGCATCGTTTTAAAGTGGAATGACACTCAAAACAAAAATGAGTGGAAGAAGAAAATAAACAATGGGAACCCATAACGAATGGGAAAAACTAAAGAAGATGTCAGTGTCAAGTATAATGTTTATAGTTTGTTTATGAAATAATTTTACTGGATCTTTTGCAAGAAAATTTATGTATGGAATTTGTATATAATACACAGGATAGACGGAAGGTATTGTGCTGGTGACATCAGACTTTTTTAAATAAACACTGTATATTGTTTTATATATTATTTACTGAAGTAGTATATCTTCATTAACTATTTTCCGCAGAAAAATATATAACCTTAAAATAAAGAGAAGTTGCATAGTTGCAATTGCACATGGCCAACCCATATTTCCTGCGGAAGATGAAATTGGTTGTGACTAAGACAAAGATGCTGTTAGTTTGTGTGATACGTACATAAAGGCTTCCGGCGGGGAGAAAATTGCAGAGTGGGTAACACAATGCATATGTACGTTCGTGCACTGTTAGTCTAAGTAGCGTATTCAGCTTCAACTTACTAATAGTTCTGTTGGTTCTAGAGAGCCTGCAAAGTGCCCTATTCATTGCAAATTTAATCAAACTAACCGTAGTTTTGTTCACGTCCACTCTCATATTAAGTCTGATTTGTAAATCGACAATGGCGTAGTGAAATAACTGGGTTAAGGGCCGGTATTTTCACTTCCGAATAAAGTTTCGGATATGTATTCGTCAAATAAATTTATTCTATATATTTATTCAACGAATAACTCCACTGAGTCTTTTCACACATTTGACAAAAACAAATAGCTATCTGTCGAATAATTTTTACATTCGTGAATTGGTAACCTTGCAGAGTGAATTTGTATCAGTGAAGAAGGATGGAGTTTTGTGTAGCCACGTTAAGCAAACAAGGATGAAATGTGTCAACTTTTGAATCCGTACTTGTCAAAATTTTGTTTGACATCCTTAATGTCATCTATATCCTTCTGCATTTTTAGCCCCGGGAGAGTGTAGTTTAACAAGTAATCTATTGCAGTAATTATACGCGGTAAACGAAATTATATGTATATTGTAAAATTGTCCTTATAATTTTTGTATATTCCTTTCAGTTCGAGGTAAATGAATATTGTATAAAAGTATTCAAAATCCTAAAATATTTTACCAGCATCAAATGTCAGGATATTTATAATGTTTACCCAAGGAGGGATTTACCTATGTATGCACTGTTTGAGATTATATACGAACCCCAATTTGTAACAATAAAATAAGAACAGTTTGTTTTTATAATCGGAATCTGTCAAAAACATCCTTGATGTGTGTGGTTAGGTCGCTATCTGATCGTGCGTTTATGATTTCTCGCATTATTTATTCATTCATGGTTCAAACAATCATCAGAATCATTAAAAATATTTAATATATCCACTTTGTTAATAAATCTGCACTATGTAGAAATGTAATGTGCATACGAATAAACCCTTTATTCGCTACCCAACTAGCGAATAACTTATTCTGCGAATAACAGATGTTATTCTTTCGAATAAATTTATTTGCAAGTGAAAAGACAACAAAAATATTAATCCGAAGGTTAAATTTATCAATAGCTTTATTCGCAAGTGAAAATACCGACCCTAAATTAAATAATATATAATAAAATAACCTATGGGGCATATGACAGTTATGCACAACGAATCGGCCTATTCTTCCGTAGTCTGTGCAAAAAAATTAAATTCATTGTCGACCTATTCGTCGTTTTGCCCCACTTTACCCTGCCTATGTATGCGAAAATAGCTTGTTGTAATTGTCATAATTCAATATTGTTTCATTTTGTTGACATTTCATTATTGTTTAATAGATTGCACTTAAATATGTTGACCAATTATTAACCAAATATACACGTAAATCTGATGTAGCCAGCACAATACCTTCCGTCAATCCTGTGTATTATGTAGCGGGTGTCCCAACTAGAGCGCCGGATTTAAATTTGCCGCCATTTTGTTAATACGAATTGTAAGGTTAATTTTTTTTTGACAGTTGTCACGTACAGACCACGCGATTTAAGAATATGGAGAAGTATTCAAACGAACAACGTTTAATTATTGTAAAAACACATTACAAAAATGGTGAAAGTTTTGCGAAAACAGTTCGCCAATTACGTCAAGTTTTCGGTCGCAATAATGCGCCTAATGAGGCGTTTAATTATAAAATTTGAGACCAAATTTACGCTGATGGATGAGAAGATCATTGTTCGTCGTCGTCCGTGTCGGTCACTCGAAAATATAGCCACAGTAAGGGAATCTGTGGCCGAGAATTAAACATTTCCAGAAGCACTATGCAACGAATTTTGGTAAAAGATCTGCATTTGCACGCGTACAAGGTTCAATTGGTGCAAGAATTTAATTTAACTTTGTTCCCTAAACTAATGTTCCAAATAAAATCTTTAAATTATACTTATTTCTCAACTTGTTACATATCGATCTAGGATTAGAGTTGTTATCATAAACAAATTATAAGTAATATGTACGAGTACATCTTTTATCCTTCAATAATTGCTTCTTGTTCGCGATCTCGTCTTGGTTAGGTAATATATTTTCATGTTGCATTGCTTTTCAACTAGAACTATTCGCAATTTACCGTGTGTGGTTGTTTAACGAAATGCAAGCAATTGACGAGACGCACCCACACTTGTCACTTATAGTCATCATCATCAAAACAGAAATCAAACGGAAGCATTCCTCAGTTAATAATTGTTTGGTCTTATTAGATGCACGATCGTGACGTGGTTTATAGGTGAAGAGACACATGAATGTTAATAGATGCTGCGACTTGCTGACATATTAGCAATGCGGGTGAATACTAAATAGTGCTTCCTACTCTAAAGTATGCTCTAGATATGGGTTGTCTAGGTGTTTAATGTATCGATCTTAACATACATATAGATAACAATTCTGAACTATAAAGCCAAATAGTGGTATACGAAGATGACGGTAGAACTAAAAATAAGACATATGTTTGTGAGAATTAATAATTACACCACGCTAGGTTGGCTAGATGTTTAGCATATCTATCTTAACGTAAGTTATACACATTAATTATAAACTAAAAAGCCCAATAGCTATTAATACACTGCTCCCATCCTTTTCTTACACTTGTACATAATACACAGGATGGACGGAAGGTAATGAGTTAGCCACATCAGATTTTTTTACCTTCCGTCACCTATAGGTAAGGAAGGTATTGTCTTTGGTCAAAAAATTCGGTGGTGAGTTTTCATTGAATAAGCACGTTTTAGGGTCTTTACAGTACGATTTTACTATTTGTACGATAATGTCTGTATGTGTGTGTGTTAGTGTGTGCGTGTGTGTATGTGTGTATGTGACCGCGGTTTCGTCAACGATATCTCCAATACTAGAATTCCAAAAATTACAATTCTTGCGTATTCCTCTTCCTTACAACCATATGCAGACTTGTTTAGATTTTGGTTATAATTGGTCAACCGGAAGTATCCTCATTTGAAGATTTTAAGTTTTTCTTGAAAAACAAGAGATGAAGTATATTGGAAGAATAAATAGCTTATAACAGAAGGTAGAAGAAACATAGGAAGACCAAATATAATATGAAAGGAGAGAAAAGGAACTGAATGAGGACGACATACAAAACAAAAATTAGTGGAAGAAAAAAATAAAAAATAGCCACCCCCTAACGAATGGGAAAAACTACAGAAGAAGAATATGTTAGTGTCAAGTGCAATTCGCATAGTTTGTTTATGAAATAATTTAACTGGAAATATAGGATCTTTTGCAAAAAAAAAATTGTGTAGGGCGCGTGCAGTGACGTGACTTTGCTGACTTTGGCAAGCAGATATTTGGACCCGTGTCAAAATGACAGCTATTAACTACGTCCATAACTTACAAATGCCATAATTTTTCATTCAAAGTTTATGATTTTCTTATTTCATGTGGTTTATTTATTATCAGGGATGTGGAATTCAGTTGCCGAGAAAAGGAATCATAAAATACCAAAAAAAGAAATTTTGAATGAAAAATTTTGACGTGAGGATAACTCGCAAAGTAGAAATGAATGGAAGAAAAAAATAAAAAATAGCGACCCCTAACGAATGGGAAAAGCTAAGGAAGAAGAAATTTATAATATTTTGGCAAGAAAATTTATGTCTGGAATTTATACATAATACACAGGATTGACGGAAGGTATTGTGCTGGCCACATCAGATTTTTTATAAAATATATTCAAAATCATTACAGTAATATGTTAACTTTTCGAATCTTTTAGATGTTGGGAAATATGTCATTACTGGCTGTAATGAAACATTTCATACCTTGTATCTTGGATCTAATTATACTTACATCGGGTAATTTCTGGGAAATGAGTGTAATAAATTCTCCTACCTGTCGGAGGAACGATGAAGTAACTTTCATATTTATTTATGCAAACTCCAATATTCCTCCTTAATATGAACAAGTGGAGTTACTTTGCATTTTTCAATCAAATAATTTACATCTTACTATAATAACAGTGAAACTTTATACAGTATGCTTTCAAGATGCATTTAGCGCTAAAGTAGAACAGGTATATTTAGCTGTGCGATGCTTGGTGCTCTCACAGAAATGTCCATTCCACATTGATGGAAGGAAACGTGAACTTCGTGAGGAAAACAATAGCAAGCCCGCAAGCTTGAACTTTCTTTCACGCGGAAATGACTTGCTTACAACCTAATTATAATTCTCGTTCCTCTTCACATAATTTCGATAGAGTATCTCTCACTGTTGTAGTTTGTTAATAATTATTATGTATTGAATGAAAAGACCATTCAGGAATTAAGGAAGCTATACAAATCAAATACGGATATGGTTAAAATTTGTATCCTTTTTAACTCTCGCGAATAAGCACGGTTTAAGGTCCATAGAACCCGATTTTAACATTTTTACAATGATGTGTGTGTGTTTGTGTGTGTGTATATGTGTGTTAGGTTGTTGAAAGCACGATTTCTCAAATTCTATAAGACTAAAGACCTGTTTGATTACTTCAATATGTTAGTAATTCAAGGATGATTGAAGGTGTAGATAATAAGCAACTCATTTACATTTGTAATATTATAACGAATCATTCTCTGAACTATCCTCAATATTGATGTTCGTCTTGAAATGAAAGGTTACCTGATCTGAACGCTCTTCGTATTATGTTCTAAATGTTACATTGTATCTTCTTTTATAACCTCTAATTTCCCCTGATATTTCGTTTACTCGATTCTTTTTCCAGTATAATATTAGTAATAATATAGTTGTGTATTGTGCCATCTCTATTCCTTTTGTTACTTTTTATTCTTTATGATGTCTGAATATAAAGACTAATAGGATTTTTCTCTACATTATATATCTTTTTAACTTTCTATATACGGTATTTTTTTTTTTAAATGTCCGATCAAGGTTATTTGTATCATGAACAAATAAACAAATTGGCATACATTTATCTCTCCCCTTTGCAGTCTACAAGAAGAATGTTATTAATTATAAATACAGAATGAATAATATTATTTTAAATCGTACTAATATAATCAAAGATCTAGGCATATTATTTGATCCAAAGTTGAATATGACGATTCACATAGAAGAACTAATTAATAAATGCTTTAAAACCCTTAGTTTTATATTCCGCTCCACAATTGGTTTCAATAATATGTGTTGTTTTTTAGTCATAAAGCCTTAATAGTCAGTAAACTGGATTATTGCTGTACAATTTCGAATCCCAGTCAATTGTATCTTATTAATAATATTGAAAGAATTCAAAAAAATATTCAAATATAAATATAATACAAAATATAAATTACAAAATCATAATCTTAATGACAATTATCATATATCGGTTAATTTTAATTTAACTCCCCTAGAATGCCGCCGTAAAATACATACATAAAATACTGTATCATGAACGAATTAACAAATTGGCATACATTTATCCCCCTCCTTTACAAAGGCTTTAAGCGTGTGCGATAAGGATGGATATAACACGTTTGTCAAATATTCATATTGTTTCAACTAAGTTAGGACATTCCATTTTAAAACGATGCTCGTTGTTGGTAATACTTTCGCTGTAACGTAAGCATATATATTAATTCAGATACATTACCTTGATTCATAGCCGTATGAATAATGCTATTTTTTTCAGTATCACTGACACTGACATTGTGTCAGTATCTTATTTTTCACATATTTGGTTTTACATTTGCTAATAAACTTACCAGTTGATTTATTTTTGAATTTTGAATGCTTTTATTGTAACATACTTTTATAATAATAAAATAAAAGTAGTATCTTATGTCCTCATAAAAACTAAGCAAACGATACTACTGAATTTGTCAGAATGGGCGGAGCAAAAATCTGAATTCATACAATTCGTAGACAACCTTGATCGGACATCTTTCAAAATTTTTACTGTACATAGTTTGTTGGTTATATTTTGATAATTTCATTATTTTACACAACTTGCCTTTTGACGTAAATTTAATTAATAACCATCACCTAATATTCTAATAATTAAATTATAATTACCAAAATTGGAACGTATATAGTTAGACTGATGTTAAATATAAATATTAATAATTAATTATTAATACGTTTTTCCATGTGTAAAGTGTACTACAACAGTATTTACATTTTTCATTGCTCCTTTGAAAGTATGCCCAAGTACCTTGTTTTAATAAAATTGAAGTATGTCATTAAAAACTAATTCAAGTGAGTAATTAAAACCATTAAATTGCTAACTCTTCATATGTAATTATTATTAAACTGAAAATGATGCGGTTTACGCTAGCCTATCTACTCGTATTATTTTATAGTATAGGCGTTCAAACATTATTTTACTAGTAATAAATTCGCAAATTACTACGATTTATAAATATTTTCGTATAATTTATTGTTTATTTTTGTGAAATTAGGTTTTTATATATAATGCAAATATTCAGTTTTTATATTAGCTAATATTTAAATATATTTTCATAATAACCTTTAATATTCAAAATAATTATTGACGGTATAAAATTTTATATATTTGAATATAAATACTTTTGTTTTATAAATACGTAAAATTTAACTATTATACCCTTTTGAATTTATGTAATTAACCCAAATTTTAATTTCAGTATTAATTTAATTAATTTATAAAGAAATATACCTAGCTTCTAGCTATGAAAGAAGACACACTGAACAATACTATACAATACATTACTTCCTTCAACACTAACACACTTTTCCCAACATTTTTTCAACTCTGCTATTTCGTCAAAAAAGTCATTTTTTGGAAGATCTGCAAAATAACTGTCAACAGCATACATTAACTCCTCGTCTGATCCAAATCTTCTTCCCTTAAGAATTTTTTTCATGTTTAAATAAAAATAAGTCACTAGGTGCTAAATCGGAGCTATAAGGTGGATGGCATAGTTCTGTAAAACCGCAGTCTTTGATAATGTCTTCAACTTTACGCACTTTGTGAACCTTGCAATTGTCATGCAACAACAATTTCTTTTGTCTTTTGTCTGCATTAATGGTAGACCCTCTTGGCATATACTCTGTCAATAATATCCCTTCAAAATCCCAAAAAATTGTTGCCATAAACTTTTTTCTTGAAAATTGTGTCTTGGCCTTTTTGGGCGGAAAGGAACCTACTGCATGGATTCCTTTTTGGTAGGCGGGTACCAGTAATACAACTATGTATACATACATACATACATACATAAAATCACGCGTGTCCCACTTAGTGGGTTCGCACAAACTCGATAACAATAAGAACAACATCAACATCATACAACAAATCCTTACTCTTAAACATATTAAAGTGACCGATTTTCGGTAGCGAAATACCGCATCCGGATCACAATAATAGGAAACAATCATCCTTCGCCACGTATTCCTATCTAAGCAGACTTCTTTCGCCTCGGCCACACTCATAATCGCATTCATATATGCTCTTCTTCTCTTCATACTTGGAAACTCTCTCTCTTTAAGCACCCTACCAACCACATCCATCCACTTAGACACTGGTCGGCCACGCAACCAAAAACTCTCAACTTCACCAAGATATATACGCTTAACAAGCCGTTCACTCGCCATTCTCTCCACATGTCCAAACCATCTCAACTGACTCACACCAACTCTTAATCACATTGGCTGGTACCACAAGCCTGGTTTTAACTAAAACGATGTTTTAAGAAATGTCAAAATTCATTATTTAATATTAATAATAAATAATATTAAATTCATCAAAATATGATTTTAAAGCAGAACATAGTTTGTATTCAAACAAATATTTTTAAAAAATTGCTCTTTAAACGTAAGGGTGAAATTAAGTATTGAAATTTGAATTTGACATTTCTTAAAACAGCGTTTTAGTTAAAACCAGGCTTGTGGTACCAGCCATTGTTCCTAACCATACATTCTTCATACACCAAATTATTCCTCACGCGATCCCGTCTGACATACCCATATACACCACGTAAATACCTCATTTGTACGGCAGTCACTCTCTTTTTATGCTTCCCCGTCCGAAGAAAAATTTACGATCAAATATTCCTATACAAAATAATACATAATAAAAAATTTATCAGCGAGTTAATACAATATATAAAATTATTTGTACCATCTAGATGTACTAGATCTCAAATCATGTTTCAAGTCGAAAATTTTGCTACAAATACTTATATAAATTCGCCACTACATCGGATTACTATTGCACACAATAATCTTTGTTCATTAATTGACATATTTAATGTTAGCTTTACACATTTTAAAAAAATGTTAAATGTTTACATAACTGAATCTCACGTTTAGCTTTACTATATTGTTGTAAATTTCTTTATTTGAGATAACTACTTGGTTCTTTATGCATCTATGTTCAACTTTATTATATCATTGTAAATTTCTTATCTGTAAATAACTATGTTCTTTATGCATAAGCCTGCGTTGTACATACTTTTGTAAATTCGCGGGGACCTGTTTGGCCTAGGCTGTTGGTTCTCCTTAACAAAATAAATAAATAAATAAATGCCCAGCATTCGCTTCCATACATCAAAGCAGTCACTAGCACCTCATTATATACACAACTATGTTTCATCTCCGTATTTTGTTATCCCACGTTTTGTTCAATTACAACCTGATATTAATTTGAAAAATAATTATTAATAAAATTTTAACTTTTCTTAATCAAAATGACCTGAAGAATAAGTTAAAATTTGTTTCATTCGTTATAATTCACCCTACTTACCTAAATCTGTCAAAGACAGAGACCACCCTTTCTCAAAATGAGTGTTTATCATTGGTGAATAAGTTATGATTCGACGAAGCGCGGGCTACTCGCCAGGAAAATGGAAATTATGTAAAAGTTTCTAATTTAAAACAACGAATTTAATAAACCAGAAACTTTATTGTTCATATTTACACCATAATTCATTCAAATATTACAATAAACAGAAATGTAATTATATATTTGCTCCTTTAATTATTAAATTATAATTTAACAAATTGTGTTTTGTGTATTTCTGTAAACTGTGTAAACAGCTGCATCATACATGAAAGTTCTGTAGTCTCTTGAGTATGTCAAAGTACAATACTCGTGTACCCCTATTATTATACTTACATAATATATTAGTCCCTCTTTAGTAAGTTCAAATGTAATCAAATATGTTCTTGAAACTATTTCCAGAACTGGCACAAAATGACAAAGTTTTTGCAAAATATAAACCGATCTTATTAGTTTCATAGTACACAGATATTTACAACGTACTTTAAACTGTTGATTTTAATTGTATTATAAAATTAAAAATTCATACCTACTATTTAAATATATTCAGAAACTTTCAATATTGTGTTGGAACACCTGTTGCTCTTTAAAGATGTTACATAGCTAAGTGCGTTGACTGATTCTTATTCTGACGACCAGGGTTCGCATCTAACCGACGTCAAACTTGTAAATTATTTTCAAATAGCACAAAATGTGCATTTGTGGTGCTCTGTCCATGAAAACTCTGAGGGGCTGTGAGGTGATATCTGGAAAGCGTCCTTAATGGTACAGATATATTGCCATTACCGAAATTTGCGAATAGAAGCAGATGGCACACTCAGCAATAGAATAATACAAAGTGTCTGGTCGCGAATCTGGGAACCCGGGTTCGATTCCGACCGACGCCAAAAATTACATCGAATTTTAATGGCACAAAATTGTCCCCTGTGGCGCACTCTCTACGCCAGCAATGAGTGCCCGTGAGGTGACGCCTGGTAAGCGCCCGCACGGTACAAATATTCCATCATTACCGATATCTGTGAACACAGCAGACTGGCACACCCAGCAATGGGTAATATGCCGTGATGAAATATTTATTTATTTATTTATTTATTTACAGTTACATGGATCTAAACATTATGAAAGGAATACACAGTATTTTTTTTAAAGATGTACGATCAAGGTCATCTGTATCATGAACGAATGAACAAATTGGCATACATATATCTCTTTCCTTTACAAATGCTATAAGCGTGTGCGATAAGGATGGATATAACACGCTTGTCTTTCAAAATATTATATTGTTTCGACTAAGTTAAGACATTCCACTTTAAAACGATGCTCGTTGTTGATAATACTTTTGCTATAAGTTTATTTATTAATTCAGATACATTACCTTGATTCATAGCCGTACGAATAACGTTATTTTCTGTCAGTGTCACTGAAACTGACATTGTGTCAGTATCTTATTTTTCACATATTTGGTTTTACATTTGCTAATAAACTTACCAGTTGACTTAGTTTTGAATTTTGAATGTTTTTACATACACACAGACATCATCGTGAAAATGTTAAAAATGGATTGTAGGGACCTTAAAACGTGGTCATTTACCAAAATCTCGATATGCGATTTTTAGCACGATCCCTATACCTCCCTTACCAAGGGTAGCGGGAGGTAAAAAACAGTTAAAGTTTTATTATAAATATGAACTTGCCTGTTTGTGGTATTGCGTTATATTTTGAGTTATTAGACACCAAAGCTTAAAGACTTATAGGAATACCTTATGAATGGAATATTAAATTTAAAAAAAAAAACAAAACTGAAATAATTCATAAATATTACATTGATAATTCGTATTTAAATATCTAAAATCTGTTTAAAGACAATAACATTCATAATGTTGATATAGGATTTTGCTATCATCAATCACATTATCTTTATTATACAAATAATTTTGAAGTGGGTAATCTATATTATAACATACAGTGTAATGCAAATTTTATGTTACACCTATCGCATTGTGTTTCAAATATACACACAAAGATATGTTAATTTTATATTTCAACCAAGGGTAATAGAAGTATACTTTGTTTCAAACAAGAATGGATCATATTTATGATTTATTTAAATAGCTATAATGGTACAAGTGAATGAATACATCTTTTAAAAAATCAAAAAGTTTAGGACACGAGTGCGTATAAAATTGGCCGGTACTTAATTGCACCATAATATTAATATGTCAGTGTTAGTGACACTGACAGAAAATAACGTTATTCGTACGGCTATGAATCAAGCTAATGTATCTGAATTAATAAATAAACTTAGGTTACAGCGAAAGTATTATCAACAACGAGCATCGTTTTAAAGTGGAATGTCCTAACTTATTCGAAACAATATGAATTTTTGAAAGACATGCGTGTTATATCCATTCTTATCGTATACGCTTATAGCTTTTGCAAAGGAAGTAGATAAATGAATGCCAACTTGTTAATTCGTTCATGATACAGATGACATTGATCGGATATCTTTAAAAAATAAATACTGTATGTAGTCAAAACTAAACGCGTAGGTTCAGAAGAGATGTAAAAACATAACACTTCCATATGAGTTTACGCAGCTTTAGAAGTTAATTTGAAGTTATGTAGTAATATATGAACAAGTTTTAATAAAAATATCAGCAACGACAATTGTGTAACAAATTAATTGAAACAAATTTACCTACATTAAATTAGTTAAGTTTTCCTCTGTTTTCAATTTTCTATTAATTAGTTTACATCCTCTCTAGAGTAACTATATACAATTTTTTCCCGCGTTTCTTCCTACATCTGCATCAAGTTAATTCTTGTCGTTTCATTTCACTATCTGGTAGAATTAACACAATGGCTCGTTACATGTGCCATTCATGAGTAAGAAGGCTGCGACGTGGAGTAACGTCACTAAGTACTCACGTGATCAACTGAAGGGCTCTTTCGGACAGAGACGTGTAAGTGTAAAACACGAGGAAGAGGAAAGTTCTTTACATAACGCCCGAGCCGACAACACCGACATATTTCTAACTACTCAAAGGATAATGGAAGCGAAACTTTGTGGGATATTCATGGCGGTAATGTCTTATGTTTAAGAGTAAAATAGTAAATTTTGTACTTTCGAAAACCACTGAATATATGTAGATATTTTATATTAATTGTACGAGTTCAAACTCAAATGTATTCGTACCCTCTGAAATAAATATATTAACAGAAAAAAAATGTAGGTTACAATAGTTAAGACTATATTGGAGCATTTTTTACCTTCCGTCACCTATAGGTAAGGAAGGTATTGTCTTTGGTCAAAAAATTCGGTGGTGAGTTTTCATTGAATAAGCACGTTTTAGGGTCTTTACAATACGATTTTACTATTTTTACGATGATGTCTGTATGTGTGTGTGTGTGTTCGTATGTGCGTGTGTGTGTGTGTGTTCGTGTATGTGTGTGTGTGTAATAAATAAATATCACTTTGCAAATAATTTTACTAAAAAAATAAAATTTAATATAGTAATTAATTGAATATTTTGTCAGTTTCCTTTACCTTCAGTTTTATAAATAATACTAGCATAAATATTATATTATTTACTGTTGGAACTAAAAAAATTAGCACGTGTCAGAAATATTATTCTACCTATATACGATTTGATTGCATTTTTTCTTCATATTCAAAGCATTTATAAATAAATATTTTTTAATAAGTTTGCAACCTATGTTGCTTCATCATGAAACAGTTAAGACGGAATTTCCGTAAAGTCCAGAAATTAAATTGGAACTATATTAAATTCTGGGAATAAATTTTTGGTTGATCTAGATTCTGTGTTACGTGGTTTGAATAATCTATTTTAAATATTTAGGTCTTGAACTTTGTTTCTAGAGTATAATCCAGACATCTTCTCGCAGTGATCTACTTTTATAAATTTATAGAACTTACTAAATTATTTAGATTTAAGTTAGATTTTTGAAATTCCGTTGTTCTTATTAAAGTTAATATAAAATAATAATAAATATTAATATGAAAAAATATGGAAATTAAAAAATATTAGGCATTTTTTGGAAAGTATTATTCGAGGAATCCAGAAGTTCTAAATTAATTAAGTAAGAAATATTTATTATTGATTTAGAATGGAACTTAATGTAATATTTTTTTTTATTTTTTGTATAAGTCACTAGTTCCCTCAAAAAAAATGAAATACCTGCTTCTTACAATTCTTCAACTCAGTGTACGTTTACGCAATTTACTGTAAAGTTCGTAAACTGTATTTATAAGGAATCTACAACTCTCCAGAATTAATCAACCCATATAGTTGTATGCATCGCAATTACGTTAATAGAAGCGTTTATTACTTCAAATTCATAGACATAACATTCATCTCCATTCCGTAACCGGGGAAATCGCCCAATTTTAGAACACATCGTAAAATTATATCGTAATCAATAACAATAATTATTTGTTTTTATTATTGACATGTATTTATTTAGAATATTTAAAATTGAAAATATAATATCATCATAAATACAATAATCAGCAAAACCGATGAAGCTACGTCCATTTTAACAATTTCATTATATTTTTTTTTCATTTTATATACGTTTACAAGAAGAAGAATGAAATTGCAACGTAACGATAAACAAGAATGAAAAGTATAGATAAATGGAAAATTTGTTTATTGTTATCACCATAAAATATGAATTTATATTTTTAATAGGATTTTAATGTATGTCATGCATTGTATGTTACAATAAGATAAAGATTATAGTATATTTTATATTATTTAATCATAAATATATCATTACTAAAACAACTTTTTTATTTCTTATGCATTATAGAGCAAAGGAAAACATAATTTTTAATGTGAAAATAATTTTCATTTACATTATTAATGGTAAAATGAAAAATTTATATGTATTCTTTGTGTTAGAAAAGTCCATATTTATAAAATAAATTTTATGTATAACGTGTTTTAAATTTTTAAAATATTTCTTTATAAACGCATTATCCAATTTACATACAGCATTAACATAAAATTGCTGCTCTCAACCTTATGTTAAAATAATAAAACTTCTAAATGTAGGAAAACATAAGTATTTTTTTTCTTTTTAAAGTTTTGTTCATTCCACTTTAATATTTGGCCAAATTTTAAACTCCATTGAATCCATTTACATCTATTTTATAGTCTGTAAATTTTTATATTCTCTTGTTTGAGTGTAATATTATTCAATTTCACTATTTCATACTCATAACAAATAAAATTTTCAAAATGATAAATTCGTTTAATTTAGACGACTGGTCGACAAAAGCTTCATATTAATTACTATTGTATGTATTCATAAAAGTTATTGATTTATTATCCAGTATTAACTATTGACATTTAATTTTAAATACACTGATACGCATTAAACAAAAATCTGTTGTGGCCAGCATAATACTTCTCGCCACTTTCGTTTTTGGTTACATAAGTATAGGGCGCGAGCAGTCATGTGACATTGTTGGCCTTGACAAGCAGATTGGGGGCCCGTGTCAGAATGACAATTAGTAATTATAAATGTCAAATGACAGAATTTTTCATTAAAAATTTCAAGCTTTTCTAAATTCACGTAGTTAATTTGTCACCAGGAGTGTGGAATTTACTTGCCGAGGAAAATAAACCACATCGCTAAATTTAGAATGAAAAATTATGATATTTGACATCTATGTACATAATTACTATTATTCTTACACGCACCCCTTTATCTGCTTGTCAAGGCCAACAAAGTCACATGACTGCTCGCGCCCTATTGTATTTAACATTTCTTGTATACTTACACTCTACAACAAAAATTCTACTTATACCTATTTTTTATATTTAGATTTTTTAATTTTAAATTCATTCTATGAAGAAATTTTGTCCTACTCTTCCAATTTTTCGAAATGTTTCCAATTCATTATCCGGGATTAACAGTATTTTTGAAGGGTATATATAATATACCTATAACTATTAATACAATAAGAAATAATATACTTCCCAGAAAAGTCTTCAGTAATGTCTCTAGATTTTTGACACTGACATTTGTCTGTCAGTTACAAACATTTTTATATTGATTTCCATGACATCATTTGGGTTATGAGATTTATTACAACAGATTATACCTTATATATCTTTATCTCTAAATATATAAAAGATAATCAATATTTAATACAATCAAGAACAAAAAAATTCAAAACATAATATTTAGAAGAATTTTATTAAGATTCTGTTACTTCCGGTTGTCCAATTATTACGAAGACCTTTTCAGCTCTTCCCAGTAATGTCCGATTGAGAAATACGTAGTTAAACAAGATATTAAGTATTATACTTTTTGAGAAATCATCCTTCCAACCTCCCCACATACACACACACATACACACACAGTCACATACATCCACACACACACTCACTCACACACACACACACACACACACACACACACGCGCACACACACACACGCACACACACACACGCACACACACACACACAGATATCGTAAAAATATTAAAATCGAATTGTAGGGACCTTAAAACGTGCTTAATCATTAAAATCTGGATATGCGATTTTTAGCATGAATCCAATACCTCTCAGCTATAATAAGAAATAGAGAAACAAGGGAAGACTTAAGAATTCGATAGATTTTATTATTCTTTTTGTCAATTTTTTTTTTAATTTGTTGATTACGCAGAATCTACAAGTCATACTTAAACTTACTAACAAGTAAAGAGTACATTAACTACTGAAACATTACTCTTCATATTTAAATTTCCATACGTACCGTCAATTCATTTACATATTCCCTTAATGAAGTTATCTTAATTACGAAGAGAAAAGTATATATTTACAATGCCTTATTCAAATTAACAAATGAGCAAATTGAATGAAACATTTTATTCGTTTAAAAAGTTAGAAAAATATTATTTGTAACAGCACGTTAATAATGAATAGCTAGCTGCCAAGAGAAATATTTATATTGTATTAAAGTTAATTGAAAGAGTGCACTTGAAAAAAGATATTAAATTAAGTACTTACGGCACTGGAATGCTAACTGATGTTTAAGTGAAATTGAGGAAGAGATTGCATTCACTGACACTGAAAGAAAGAGTTTAAAAGTACTGAAAACTCTCCTATTGAAAAATGTGAGTTTTTTTTGAAGTTTCATTTAGTTTTAAAACTTTTTAATGGATCAATAGACACAAAATAAATCCAAAATCAATGAATTAACATATTGTATTCAGTAAAAATAAAACATTTCAAAGTAGAATATATAAATTAGTTCATACTATAAATCTGATGCATAATAAAATATGTATTAACATACAAATATTGATTTCAGTAATAAAAATCTGATGTAACCAATACAGTACCTCCCGCCATTTATTTTTTATTAATTTAAATACATACTTATGGGGTCTTGTTGCCGCGTGCGAATCTGGGGAACCCGATTCGATCCCGATCAACGTCAAATATTTCGAATTTTGAGTTCCCGTGAGTTGACGCTTTATAACGCCCGCACGATACCAATATGTCATTATCATTACCGAAATCTGTGTACAAAGCAGATTAGCACACTCAGCAATGGGTAATATGCCGTGATTATATATATATATATATATATATATATATATATATATATATATATATATATTTAAATAAATACCTGCATATTTATTAATGCTAGA
Organism: Harpalus rufipes; assembly: GCA_951394225.1. Taxonomy (NCBI): domain Eukaryota; kingdom Metazoa; phylum Arthropoda; class Insecta; order Coleoptera; family Carabidae; genus Harpalus; species Harpalus rufipes. The sequence continues at coordinate 4,336,865 of OX596275.1, forward strand.
AATTATGTATATTATGTCCCTTTCCGTATAACTTTTGTCCTATTTACAATTATATTTTTAAAACGGTGCTATTATTAATTAGAAATGATTATTTTTTGGCAGTGTCATTTATCTGTCAGTTACATACATTTGAGCTGAACTGTGTAACCATGAAGTTGTGTTTAAAGCATAAGCCCCGAGATATAATTTTTATATTACTTTATATATGTAGAAAAAGTATTAATGCAGACTTGTAGAAAATGGAATATTTTTTGCGAAAAACAACATTTAAATGTATTTTTTGAAGAAAAACTATTTTGAGCTTCAAGTAAAGTGCCAGTTCTGATTATGCGATTGACACCAAAATCTAATGGCTTCTTTCCATATTAGAATAAAGCAGAAATACATGGTTTTAAATTTTTCTAAATGATAGTATTTGAGTTAGAGCGCCCATAAGATCCACACTCACACACATTCACACACACACACCCACACATATCATCGTCAAAATGTTAAAATCGGATTGTAGAGACCTTAAAACGTGGTCATTTACCAAAATCTCGATATGCGATTTTTTAGCACGATCTGTATACCTCCCTTACCAAGGGTAGCGGGAGGTAAAAATAATGTATCAACACGGTATTATATTATTTATTCCTAATTATGCGAATTAGTTTTTATTCGGAGCTTTATGTATACTTTCATTTCTCGAGCATCCAAATTTGTGTGAAGTTAAATGCCCCTCGAGAGTCACTTTAACTTAAAAAAAACACAATTAAATATAATCAAATCATTATATGCTGCTCCCTTCTCAGTTGGCATCAAAAATTTGTCTATGAACTTGAAAATGAAATGTATAACGTTTCATTCAGATGTCTGACTTAAAAAAAATAGTGTCTTTTAAAAGTTGTACCAAAATTTGTCTATTGAAAAACATCATGACGCCTCTTTTGACAGTACGTATATATCAAACAAAAATTAAACTTGAATAAAATTATCAGATATCTTTTAAAAATTATTTTCACATCACTACAACCTCTATCAAACTAGATGTAGATTCATTGGTACCGAAAAAACAGCCTCAGTGTTCACATTAAAAATATTATGTTCGCATGTTTTTGTTTAATAAGAAAACGTTGATTTTTTAAACTTATTGGTGATATGAGATATGTTAGAGTCCTAAATAAATACTAAATTTTATATGCGGCCCTTGACAAATTTTTTTGAACGATGTGTCTCAGAAATGTAAAAGATTAGATACCTTTCATAAATCATTTTCAATGTACAGAATTTGTTTTTTAAAGATGTCCGATCAATGTCATCTCTATCATAAATGAATTAACATACATTTATCTTTCTCATTAAATAATTAACTTTGATTCATAGCCGTACGAGTAATGTTATTTTCTGTCATTGTGTCAGTATCTTATTTTTCACATATTTGGTTTTACATTTACTAACAAACTCACCATATAACTAAATAAACGGCACTACTGAATTTGACAAAATCAGCGGAGCCAAAATCTCACTTCATACAATTCATAGAAGACCTGGAACGGACATCTTTAAAAAAAATTACTGTACCAATAAAATTCTTGAATGTAAAAGTACTTAATTAATGCTTTTAATTTGCGTTGAATATAAAGCTCACGGAAAGAAAAAATAAAACTGTATTATTATAAGATTTTCCTCATCTTCCTGGAACATTCCATTTTAAATATTAAAACCATATTTTTAAGGTAGTTATATCGTGAAACCATTATATCAGAATTAATTGAAATTAAGTACATCTCAACTGAAGTATAATCTACCAGCTCTCCAAGTTTTAAAACAATTGACCACGCGGTACCTGAGATATTTGCAATTAAATTTGGCCTTTTTAACACGTGAAGAATAGGAAATTGCAAAATAAACACAACTAGTATGTTATAGTAAACTAATTAACGGATTTTATATAAAAATTAGAAAATTATTTACCACCCAGATTTAATTTTATTGCCTCTAGAAAATTATAATCTGAAGATACGATAAATAGGTAGAATTATACTTGACAACCATGTACAAGCGTTCCAGATGGAGTATCAGTTAAGTTAACAACGCCCGGTTGGTATTAGCGAATAAGAGGTGATCTTTGGTTAAAGGAATTTCAGACGTACATTCGAAAGAAATATTTTTTAAATTGGTATTTTACGTGAAAAGCATGAAAACTTTAAACAGTATAATACTACTTTTGTAATTTTAAGAAATAAATATATTAATTTGTTTTGCAGTTTCCATTTGTAGTTTAGAATTAGTATTATATCTTAAAATATCTTATTACTTTTATACCCGAATATACCAATAAATGTCTAGGTGCGACGATGCCACAGTTATTCTTCAACATTGAAATACGACACTTGTGTATGTGTTAGTGCGAGTGGTACAGTCCAAAAAAAAACTTTTCTATGGAAAAATAAAGAAAATTCATCTGTTACAGTGTTTGATATTAGCTTTTAACTATTTTGATGCAATCTGTGTATATAATATGTTAGAAAATATAAGTTATTGCAAATATAAACTGCATTATTTTGAACATAGAACAAGTTTTTGAACAGTTAAACTCGAGTGACAACTACCTTAATTTCCAAAACGGTAAATCCATATAACATTCATACATTACATATTCCCAAAGCTCTTTCTACAAGAAATAACATCAACATTGAATCATTTCAATATTTTTTTTTTATTTTAATTTTATCAACCGTCACAATAACTTCTTTCCACAATAACTCTTTGCTGACGGTCATCGACAGGTAATCGAATCTCTAGATTCACATTTCTGGTTCCCACGGTGCATCAGATCGATACACTCACATGTCACTCAGACAGAAGGGGAGAATCGGACCGCTGAGCTTAGATCCAGACCGACAAACAACCACTAAGTGCTGAAGTGCTAGAAATCTGACAGGAAAAGCAAGGGAAGAGATAGATCAGGAATGTTTTAGAGGAATATATTTGTATTTTAAGAGGATGTAATCCGTTAGTTGACAAAAAGAATTGATGGAACAGAGAAATACGGAAAAGAAAAATCGACTCTCATATAGTTTATATTTTTGTTTCAGCTTATAGAATGATTTAATTTGTTTAAATAAATTATTGTCTTATATGCCGATGCTTGGCACTGGTTTTAGAATCTTTAAATTAATGATTATTTTTTCTTTACAGAAAACGTTTGATTTGTGAACATTCCTCATTTTGGTAAGTAATATAAATCTTTTACGTAGGTATCTCTTCATTTTCATATACTGTGTGAGATTAAAATAATGCCAATTTATATATTTAGTTCCAACCCTTTCTGACAATTTTAAATATTGATTATTCTTACTAAAAAATCTGTTGTGGCCATCACAATATCTCTCGCGCCCTTTCCATTGTGGTATATATATATGTATTGTATTTAACATTTCTTGTACACACAAAACATTCTAATTACACCTAATCTTTATATTTACGTATTTTCTATAATTTTAAATTCATTCTTTGAGCAAGTTTTCTCCATTTCTTCTTCGAGGTTTTTCCAATTCATTAACGGGATTGGCGTTATTTCTGAAAGATTCATGTAATATACCTATAATTTTAAATATATAATTAATAATAAAATAAGAAATATTAAATATTGTTCCCAGAAAAGCCTTCAGTACTATCTCTGAATTTTTGACACTAACGTTAGTGACATTTATCAATCAATTACAAACATTTTAATTTCGCAAGTAGTTACCATGGAGATGTTTGGGCTGTGAGCAGGCTGTGAGATCTTTAAATCTATAGAAGATATTATGAAAATTTTGAATATGTCTGATAGAGAATTCTGGTTTTTAATATTTGTAATAACATAAATTTTCAAAAAATAATATTTAGGATTTTTTGTTAAAATACTACTACTTCCGGTTGTCCAATTGTTACCAGAATCAATTCAACTCTTCCCATTACTGTTGGATTGAGGAATCTGTAGTTACACAGGTCTTTAGTCTTATAGAATTTGAGAAATCGTACCTCCAACAACCTCACACACACACACACACACACACACATCTACACACACACACATCCACACACACATCCACAAACACACACACACATCATCGTAAAAATGTTATAATCGGATTCTAGGGTCCTTAAAGCGTGCTTGTTCACTAAAATCTGGATATGAGATTTTTAGCATGATTCCAATACCTCTCTTAGCGAGAGGTAAAAATTACTTGAGCACTAAGTTCATGTGTTCAACACGGAAAAAATTGTAGTTTCACTGCTTTGTGTGGTTATACACTAAAACCAAAGACTAAGCTTAACGATGCGTGAATGCAATGCATTTCTTATGGAGTTTATTTAAGCTCTATGCCCTAAGAGCTCATACTTTTTGTCAAATACAATTTTTAATAAATTGATGTGATTGTTTTTTCATTAAAAATTTCAAGATTCTCTAAATTCTCATAGTTAATATGTCACCAGGAGTGTAAAATTTACTTGTCGGGGAAAATATACCACATGGAATTGGAAAATCACTAAATTTAGAATGAAAAATTATGATATTTGGCATCTATGTACATAATTACTAGCTATCATTCTGACTCGGACCCCCATATCTGCTTGTCAAGGCCAACAAAGTCACATGACTACTCGCGCCCTATTGTATTTAACATTTCTTGTATAATGTTTCCAATTCATTGAAGGGTATATGTAATATACCTATAATTTTAAATATTTAACTATTAATACAATAAGAAATAATATAATGTATGCACTTCCCAGAAAAAATCTTCGGTAATGTCTCTGGATTTTTGACACTGACAAACGTATTAATTTTTCAATTGGTTTCCATGACATTATTTTGGCTGTGAGATTTATTACAACAGATTATTATATACCTTATATTTCTTTATCTCTAAGTCTATAAAAGATATAATAAAATATTTATTTGTATCAAGTAGAGAATGTATTCTTCTTTAATACTAGCAAGAACAAAATTTTTCAAAAAATAGTATAACAATTTTTTAAGAATCTGCTACTTCAGTTGTCCAATTATTACCAAAACCTTTTCAGCTCTTCCCAGTAATGTCCGATTGAGAAATACGTAGTTATGCAGATATTAAGTATTATAAATAAAAATAAATATTTCATCACGGCATATTACCCATTGCTGGGTGTGCCAATCTGCTTCATACACAGATGTCATTAAGTATTATAGTTTTTGAGAAATCGTCCTTCCAACCTCCAACACACACACACACACAGACATCTTCGTAAAAATATATAATCGGATTGTAGGTACCTTAAATCGTGCTTAATCATTAATCTGGATATGCGATTTTAGCATGAATCCAATACCTCTCTTAGCAAGAGGTAAAAAATGAATTAACTAAGTTTCTAACAACTTCAGTACCTATCTTATTTCAAATGACTCAAGTACAAATTAATGTTTGATTTAGGTAGGCAATATATGTATAAATGCCTGGTGATATTATTTTACAAATTGTATTATCAAATATCTACTGATTCGTCCTGTAGGAATATCGATAAATATTTGCAATACCTTCGCTATCAAACTCCTTTGAAATGAGTGACATATTTGGTAGCTAATAACAGATCATCAATTATATTAGTTTTGAGCTGTCAAGGGTTTTATGTTATCCCAACAATTCAGCGTCGGTTTTCCTTCTCCGTGGTTATCTAACGTTCGCAACACATAACCCTCAGGATGTCTCGACTCGAGGTTCGCCCCTCCAATTGAGACCTCATCTCGCCTTCCTACGGAGGCTGAAGACAAGAGGTTTTGTTTACGCTCATGATGTTCGTTTGTTCTCCCTAACGGCCCGCGCTACGTTTTTACTTTTCACTTCAACGAGAGTAGAAGTTTACTCAGAGAAGGGAGGTTCCAGTGGAGCTCTTTGCAGTTATTGTTTCACTCATGAAGGAATGATAGTAAAAGTTGTTCAAGTACGGAAAAGGAGAGCGAAAGTGTCAGTGTGTGACAAGAATTAATGGAATGTCTGGTGAATTCTCTGAAAGTGGTTCAAACAAATTATGTTTATCGCGCAAGAGTAACCATAATAAAGAATGGGGAAGAAGAAATTACTGGATGTCAGTCAATTATTAATTTATTTCCGCCTGTACCGGTTTCGACGCCTTATGTGTATTCTTCAGGAACTACGATAGTTATTACAGTTTTTTTAAAAAGTTGAAAGACATATTTGTTTAAAACTTACGTGAAAAAGTAGAATTTAATTAACATTGATATATAACAATAAATAAATAACATAAATTACATTCACTGACGAAACCGCGGTCACATACACACACACACACACACATACACACACACACACACACACACACACATATACACACACACGCACATACGAATAAAATCGTATTGTAAAGACCCTAAAACGTGCTGATTCAATGAAAACTCACCACCGAATTTTTTGACCAATTTTTTGGTGTGAAAAAAAAAATCTGTTGTGGCCAGCACAATACCTCTCGCCATTTTCATTTTATATTACGTAGGGCGCGAGCAGTCCTGTGACTTTGTTGGCCTTGACAAGCATATATGGGGGCCCGTGTCAGAATGACAGCTAGTAATAATGTATATAGGTGTCAAGTATCACAAGTTTTCATTCAAAACATTATGATTTTCCAAATCCATGTGGATTATTTTCCTAGACAAATAAACGTCAGAATATTTTGAAATTTTGAATGAAAAGTTATAACATATGACAATTGTGACATCTATGTAAATAAATAACAATAAATAAATAACATAAATTACATTCACTGATCGTCAAAATTTTAAAAAATAAATAAATACATTAAAAAACTCATATATTCGTCAGATAAATTGGATATATTTTTTAACCTTTAACCCTTTTTCTAAATTTAAGTCATAACTTGTTCCGAAGGTCGTTTCTCAAATTACCGCTAGATTTTTTATGTCAAATTCTTATTGTCTTTTACCTCCCGCTACCCTTGGCAAGGGAGGTATAGCGATCGTGCTAAAGATCACATATCGAGATTTTGGTAAATGACCACGTTTTAAGGTCCTTAGAATCCATTTTTAACATTTTCACAATGATGGCTGTGTGTATGTGTGTGTGGATCCTCGTTAGGCTCTAACTCAAATACTATCGTTCAGAAAATCTGGAAACCTTGTATTTCTACCTTACTCTTATATGGAAAGATGCCATTAGATTTTGGAGTAGATCAGATAACCGAAAATAGCACTTTACTGGAAGCTCAAAATAGTTTTTCTTCAAAAAATACCTTTAAATGTTATTTTTTCGAGATTTATGTTATATAAAAATTAAATATTATTAAATTTTCTACAGGTTTGCATTAATACTTTTTCTATATATTTTATGGATAAATTTATAAAACTATAATTTTAATACCGGAGGCGTTTACCAGGCGTCACTTCACGCGAATCTTGGGAACGGGTTCGATTCCGACCGACGCCAAATATTTTAGAAGTTTAAATGGCACAAAATTGACCCCTGTGATGCACTCTCCACGCGAGCAATGAATATAGGTAAGTATATAAATAAATATATCATCACGGCATATTACCCATTGCTGGGTCTGCCAATCTGCTTTGTACACAGATTTCTTCGGTAAAGATGATGACATATTTGTACCATGCGGGCGATTACCAAGTGTCACCTCACGAGCACTTATTGCTGGCGTGGAGAGTGCAGGGGTTATTTTTGTGCCATTTAAAATTCAAAATATTTGGCGTCGGTCGAACCCGGTATTTAAATTTAAGTATTTACATGAATAAAAATTAAATTAAATGGGAGGTATTATATTAACAATTCAATAATAAACTGTCCTTCTAATCGCGCAACTTTTGTTTAAATTACCCTTATTATTATTATTATTATTATTATTATTTGGGACAGCCTGTGTTTGTAGGTATGTCTATTGAAAACTACATACAAATTTGCTATAGGTACCTAATTCCTTTCATCAAAAGTTTTGTGACAGACTTCAATATCTGTTTCTGACAGTCAAACATATGTATGTATTACATTCGTAAAAGTTTGTTCTTTTAATATTAATTTTGATTTACAAATAGAAATTTTATGTAGGACTGAGTATTCCTACGCCAGTGTCTACCGCACTCTAATAGGTACTAATCTAATGTATTGAAAAGCATGAAGTTATGTTTATTTGTTTTAAATTCCACTCTCAACAACTATTAAAGTGAAATGAACCGTGTATTAAACTATATCTGCGTTGAAAACATTCACATATCTTTTAGAACAACCGTTATTGTTAACCTGAATTGCTAGTAAATAATCGTAATATCACTAAACAAAAAGTTTCTTTCGTCGTTTCTATACAACATGAAGGAATGAATCAGTTTCAAAGATATGTACATTTTATTTACAGTTATGTATCAAGGCACTGAAGTTCTATTTTTATCACGAATATGAAACAAACCATATGAGTGATAAAAAATCTGATGTGGCCAGCACAATACCTTCCGTCAATCCTGTGTATAATGTATAAATTCCATACATAATTTATCTTGCAAAAGATTCTAAATTTCCAGTAAAATTATTTCATAAACAAACTATTCAAATTGCACTTGACACTGACATCTTCTTCTTTAGCTTTTCCCATTAATTAGGGGTCTCTATTTTCGCGTGTCGTTCTCATTCAGTTCCTTTTCTCTCAAGTCTTCCGCAATACAGTCCTTGCATCTTATCTTTGGTCTTCCTCTGTTTCTTCAACCTCCTATTAGTAAACTATTCATTCTTGTTCCAATATAATTCTTCATTCTACATTTCAAACCAATGTAATCGTCTTTCTTGTATCTTCCTAGAAACTTGTAACACTAGAATTATTTTCTTACCGTATCTTTCCGTGCCTTCCCCAACATCTACTTCAACATCCTCATCTCTGCCACATTAATTTACTTTTTATTGATACTGACATCTATCAGTTTGAATTATATGAATATATTAGTAGTTTCCATGTTTAGCATAGCTAGCTGAATTATAAAATTTATTTTCTTTAAAATTCTTTAACTCTGTATCTATTGAATATGAAGTATAAAATGTAATCAAATCGTATAGAGAATAATATATTCTTTAAGTTATAATAACGTTAACTGTCAATAAATCGAATTTAACTGTTAAATCTTCAAATGAGGCTACTTCCGGTTCACCAATTATAACCAAAATCTAATCACTTGTTCTTCTGGATGTAAACTTGAGGAATACGAAAAAAATATAATTTTTGGAATCGTGGTATTGAAGTTATGGGATCCGGAACTTTTGTCACACACATACACACAGACAGACACACATATATACAGACATCATCGTAAAAATGGTAAAATCGTATTATAGGAACCCTAAAACATGCTTATTCACTAAAAACTCATCATTGAATTTTTTGACCAAAGACAATACCTTCCTTACCTAAAGGTGACGGAAAGTAAAAAAATGTGTCAGATTTTCATTTTCAAAAAATAATATTTAGAATGTTTTTTTTAGAAACTACCACTTCCGGTTGTCCAATTGTTACCAGAACCTGTTCAACTCTTCCCATTACTGTTAAATTGAGGAATCCGTAGTTACACAAGTCTTTAGACTTATAGAATTTGACAAATCGTATATCCAACAACCTCACACACAAACACACACATACACACACACACACACACACACACACACACACACAGACATCATCGTAAGATTGTTAAAATCGTAAAAATGTTATAATCGGATTCTAGGAACCTTAACGTGGTTATTCACTAAAATCTGGATATGATATTTTTAGCATGAATCCAATACCTCTCGTAACGAGAGGTAACAAAAAACTCTATTACAGATCATCTTTTGTTTTATATTAATCAACAAAATAGATACGTTTTTGTCAGTTTTTTACAGATTTACAGATGTATGACTTACAGCTTTGTTCAGAATTAGCCTATTATTGAAGATTTGAAATAAAATATACAATGTATTTCTAAATGCTGAATATGAAATATTCATACAAAAATGCTTACTATATAAAAGTTTACAATGTTTTTCTAATAATAATTTCATCTCTTCATACGCAACTAGTAATTATTTTAAAACGTATAATACATTAAGTACATGTTTTATTTTTATTCTGTATCAAACTTCAATGTTGCTACAATGGATGTAAAATGGAAAAATTTTATGTACTGCTAGCAATTTCATTTAAAAGTTCTACAAAACGTAGTTTTCAATTTTCATGAGTGGCTTTACGAATGGTCAGTAATGTAATATGCGACACATATCATTAACATCTGTGGAAAGAACAAATAAAATATTAAATTAATATTGTTATACGTTGTCGAATAAAAGAAAACAGACTTTTTTCTCTAAGTTAATAGTTCTCTATTTTAAATTATATATTATTGTAACGTTTAAATTTATAATAAAAATAAAAAAACAGTATGAATGTATAAACACTACTTAAACACTAAGATTATTTATTTAAACAATTAACACAACGCACTATTCATTTACACGATGTTTATATCACTATATTTATATCACTATAGGCGCTATGCACAAAAGTAGTCAGCGCCGACATCGGACAAAAATGAAAGTTTTGGGTCGTATGTGTGTGAGTTTGGAAGTTCTGGTCACTCTAGCTCAAATACTATAAACCGCAGAATTTTTATACCTTGTATTTCGACCTTACTCTAATATGGAAAGAAGCCATTAAATTTTAGTGTAAATCGGATAACTAGAAATCGCACTTTACTAGAAGCTCAAAATAGATTTCCTTCCAAAAATACCTTTAAATGTCATTTTTTCGCGATTATATTTTGGATTAATATATTTTCTATATATTTTATGGATAAATTTATAAAACTATCTATAATTTTAATCCCGGAGCCTACGCTTTAAACCTCAATTCCATGGTTCACAGTTTAGATCTCAAATGCATGTAACTGACAGATATGTCACTGTCAACAAATTAAGCATTTCAATAATAATAGTAACGTTTTAAAAAGAAAATAGTAAATGGAAAAATAGTTATATGGAAAGAAACTTAATACAGTTTCCAGCATAAGTAAATATGTAGATATATAGGTAAGATAATAAAAATATATATATCATCACGGCATATTACCCATTGCTGGGTGAACCAATCTGCTTTTTACACAGATGTCGGTAATAATGATTACATATATTGTACCGTCCGGGCGTTTACCAGGCGTCACTTCACGCGAATCTTGGGAACGGGTTCGATTCCGACCGACACGAAATATTTTAGAATTTTAAATGGCACAAAATGAATATAGGTAAATATATAAATAAATAAAATAAATATATCATCACGGCGTATTATCCATTGCTGGGTCTGCCCATCTGCTTTGTACACAGATTTCTTCGGTAAAGTTGATGACATATTTGTACCATGCGGGCGATTACCAGGTGTCACCTCACGAGCACTTATTACTCGCGTGGAGAGTGCAGGGGTCATTTTTGTGCCATTTAAAATTCGAAATATTTGGCGTAGTTCGGAATCGAACCCGGTATTTAAATTTAATTTTAAGTATTTACATGAATAAAAATTAAATTAAACGGGAGGTATTGTGTTGGCCACATCAGATTTTTTTAACTTTTAAGTTTAAGGGTGAAATTCTATCATTGAAATTATTGTCCATCCTGATTTTAAATTTTGACATAACCTTCTATGCACAACCCTCTATCCCCCATATCAACAAAGTACCGTTCTTTTGGGCAGTGCCGGATTACCCAATAGGCAGACTAGGCAATTGCCTATGGGCCCCGCGCCTTTTAGGGGCCCCGCGCCCCACTACATTAGATTAAAATAATATTGATTTGATTTTGAGATTTTTTTTATTATAACAAATAAAGAAATCCTTAAATAAAGAAATTTTGATTACAACAAAGAAAAGCTTATTTACAAAAATGGAATCTTGCTTACAATAATAAAAAATGTCAATCACTATTACAAGACCCTACTGTTACAACTCGATTTTTATAATACCAATACCAAATACCAGTGTTTACCATTTTATGTTGATTTTCGTAATAGTTCTTTTGCATAACGATTAACGATGCTATAAAATTTTTGTATTTACAATAAATGAAGGGCTTATTGTAATATAACACAAAACGAAAAATTCGTAGTAATAGAGTTTAAAGTTTTTCAACTAACACGTATACTTTAGTAGAGGCAGAAAAACAACGAAAAACCTTTAAAAAATATTTTTTCCAAATAAATTTATTTTAAAAAAGCATCAAAGATTTCACTATGTAGGTACTTTAAAATTGAGAAAACTGAATGTTTATAGGTATATATTTTATATTAATTTGTTTAAAAGTATGTTAATTTTTTTTTATAATAAAATTATTTTATTAAAATTGTTGGGGGTAAAATCGTAACCTTATTGGAGGGGGGCAAAATTTCGATTGCCTAGGGGCCTCCACATGGTTTAATCCGGCACTGCTTTTGGGCGACAAAAAGTTGATAACCCTAGTCTTAATAGATTCGCGAATTCGCAAAAAAATGTTGCCATGATGAGAAGTTTGAAATTGTCGAACGAACGGAGAATTTTCTTATTAGTATTACATAAAAATTTACTGGTATAGCAGTATTCGTAAGTCATGAATGACATTAATTATCAAGGAAGTATTCCCTGATTTCAGAAAACAAGCTAAAAATGTTTTTTCTTTAATAAATCACAAGCAGAAATTCAATTTTCGGAATTTTTCTTTCTATATGATTACTGATGACGTACTCATAACTTCTGTATTGAATTAGCTCCGTAATAGTATTGATTACAACATATTTGTTCGGAAATACAATTATTGACAATGTTTAAAAGAAAATAAAACAAGTTCGAAAGCAATTATCATTAAAGTAAAATAAGAGTAGCTATAACTGTTCGGATTTTCAATTTTATTATTCGTGTATAAATTTTATTCTGTCTGAAGTTATGGACGTATAATAAGTACGATATTATATGGGTTATTTGTATTTTCGTTAAGCTTGTAGACGTAGAAGATTGTAGTTAATGGTATACTGATCCGGGCACATTGTATTTTAGTTATTAACAAACGTGTAAAGTTTGAAATTTGTAGTGTCCATTTAGATAATCCGCAGATTATAATACGTATATGAAAATAAAGCAAAATACCTTCAGGTAATTTAATCATTATAATTTATTCAACGCCTAAGTAAATATATTTGTAAATAAAACATTATAATTATTTGCTTCCAAATTTTCAGTAAATAAAATACAGAGGTAGGCAGGATAGACCTGTACAGTAAAATTTTTAAAAGATGTCCGATCAAGGGCACCTGTATCACGAACGAATTAACAAATAGGCATACATTTATCTCATTCTTTTGCAAAGGCTGTAACAGTGTGTGATAAGGATGGATATAACACGCTTGTCTTTAAAAAAATCATATTGTTTCGACTAAGTTAGGACATTCCATTTATAAACGATGTTCGTTGTTGATAATACTTTCGCTGTAACGTAAGTTTATTTATTAATACAGATACATTACCTGGATTCATAGCTGTACGTATAACGTTATATTCTGTCAGAGTCACTGACACTGACATTTTGTCAGTATCTTATTTTTAACATATTTGGTTTTACATTTGCTTATAAACTTACTAGTTGACTTATTTTTGAATTTTGAATGTTTTTCATGTAATATATATTTTTATAATAATAAAATAATAGTAGTACCTTACGTACCCTCATAAAAACTAAGCAAACGACACTACTGAATTTGTCATAATGGGCGGAACAAAAATCTGAATTCATACAATTCGTAGATAACCTTGATCGGACATCTTTGAAAATTTTTACTGTACTCTTATACAAGAGTGGATTGAAAGGTTTCCGGAATCACTGAGAAGACCTTGGTTTTTCGAAAACAATTGTATGTCGTTGTTTTGTTTTAACTCTTCATATGAACTGTCAAGAAATTTCAATACAATCTGTCTAATCGTGAAAAGCGTCTGTGTCGAATTACCTAGCGTTAAATCGATAATGGATAAAAACGAAGTTTCTGCGGTGGTCAAGTTTTTACCTTCCGTCACCTTTAGGTAAGGAAGGTATTGTCTTTGGTCAAAAAATTAAATGATGAGTTTTTAGTGAATAAGCATGTTTTAGGATCCATATAATACGATTTTACCATTTTTACGATGATGTCTGTATGTATGTGTGTCTGTGTGTGTGTGACAAAAGTTCCGGATTCCATAACTTCAATACCACGATTCAAAAAATTATAAATTTTTCGTATTCCTCAAGTTTACATACAGAAGAACAAGTGATTAGATTTTGGTTATAATTGATGAACCGGAAGTAGCCTCATTTGAAGATTTAACAGTTAAATTTGATTTATTGACATTTAACGTTATTATAACTTAAAGAATATATTATTATCTATACTATTTGATTACATTTTATACTTCATATTCAATAGATACAGAGTTAAAGAATTTTAAAGAAATTAAATTTTATAATTCAGCCAGTTATGCTAAACATGGAAAGTACTAATATATTCATATAATTCAAATTGACAGATGTCAGTATCAATAAAAAGTAAATTAATGTGGCAGAGATGAAAATGTTGAAGTTGATGTTGGGGAAGACACGGAAAGATACGGTAAGAAAATAACTCTAGTGTTACAAGTTTCTAGAAAGATGCAAGAAAGACGATTACATTGGTTTGAACATATCATGAGGAGAAATGAAGAATTATATTGGAACAAGAATAAATAGTTTAGTAATAGGAGGTTGAAGATAAGATGGAAGGACTGTATTGCGGAAGACTTGAGAGAAAAGGAACTGAATGAGAACGACACACAAAAATAGCGACCCCTAACGAATGGGAAAAGCTAAAGAAGAAGAATATGTCAGTGTCAACAATTTGAATAGTTTGTTTATGAAATAATTTTACTGGAAATTTAGAATCTTTTGTAAGAAAAATTATGTATGGAATTTATACATTATACACAGGAATGACGGAAGGTATTGTGCTGGCCACAACAGATATTTTGTAGATAAATTACATCTTTGTATTGGAAAAAATACTGTTTCGTATTTTTACTTCCTATTCGTAACTACAAGTACATTCTCTCGATTAGGATCTAATTAATGTAAAATCATTTATCAGTGTAACTGAAGCAAAACAAATTAATTAAATTAGTTTACTTGTCGTGAATGATAAACTGCTAATGAGAAGAACTCAATGAACTTAACCGAAAAATATAAAACTGCTGAACATGTAAATCTGACCGTAGTAGTTTATGAAAAATGAGCGAAAAACGAAATGAAAGTTGATGCAATATCGTTCATCTTCATTCATCAATAGTGAAACATACTACCAACCTGATAACATCGAGCTACTCCCTCGATAAATCATTTCTCTTATTCCACTAAGCTACGAATCGAACGCATTCATTATTAAAAATGACGCTAGAATTACGAGAGGAACTGAAAGAATAACAGTCGTGTATTACAAAACTACAATATATGAGTTTCAATTAAAGTGAAACGAATTTATTTCGGAATTGAAAATGATAAAAGTTACAGTTAGAAATAATACTTCACAAATTTAAAAAATAATGAATGTTGGTTTAAATATTTCCTCCTCCAGAACTCTTTTAAAAATTTAATGTAATTCTTAAACGACATGGTATTTTTTTAATGTCTTAATGCAAACTTTTACAATTGCATAAAATTGTAAAAAACTCTTAAAAATTTATCACTG
Source organism: Harpalus rufipes (assembly GCA_951394225.1). Classification (NCBI taxonomy): domain Eukaryota; kingdom Metazoa; phylum Arthropoda; class Insecta; order Coleoptera; family Carabidae; genus Harpalus; species Harpalus rufipes. The sequence continues at coordinate 4,352,633 of OX596275.1, forward strand.
CGACATTATACAGGACAAACCCAAGTGGGCGGTCGCCATCTGGGCGACAAAATAATAAAAAAAAAATAACAAAATTAATTATTGCACTTTGCATAAACAAAAAGCATCAACTAATTCATCATTAGTATATTTTTCCATTTTGTTGACAGCATCTATCAATAAAATGTCAATTGTTCTTTGTTTAATGTTAGTTTCTGTTGTTTCCATAGCAATAATGATATATGTGTATTAAAATATGAAATAAAATATTTAAATTTCAACTTAAAATAACTCTTTTGTTTTTAATTTTAGAGCCATAGTGATAATGAACTTTTATATTCAGATAATAAAAATCTTTTAAATGGTACCATTTTCAATATGGCATTCCATTTAAAAAAGAGGTATTTTGTTGAATAAGACGCGTATTTGATGTTCAATTGTTTTGTATTTTCCACCGTTAAATTTGTCGTATAATATCGCCCAACTTTGTCTATTTAATCGTCTTTCTATCTCTTCAAATAAGAAAGTTAGCAATGGTGGCCCGCTTACAGTGGACACACTGTACAAAAAAGGGTTTTTACATTTTTTACCTTTGACAGGTCGTCAAAGTTAACCAGAATAACAATTTATGAAAGAAATTTAAATTACTTATAAATTGTTACAAATCATGTACACAAAATACATTCGTACAAAACATTCAGTTAATTTATTAAACATCGTACAAAAAATTCAAAGAGCATACACATATCTATTTACTCTTTGAATTTTTTGTACGATGTTTAATAAATTAACTGAATGTTTTGTACGAATGTATTTTGTGTACATGAATTGTAACAATTTGTAAGATCTTACTACCCTGAAGAAGGTGCAACGGTGCACCGAAACGTTGGTATATGTTGTGGCCATCACAATACCTCTCGCGCCCTTTCCATTATGGTATATATTATAAGTATTGTATTTAACATTTCTCTTACACACAAAAAAATCTAATTACACCTTTATATTTACGTATTTTCTATAATTTTAAATTCATTCTGTGAGCAAGTTTTCTCCATTTCTTCTAAAAGGTTGTTTCAATTCATTAACGGGATTGGCTGTATTTCTGAAGGGTTCATGTAAATTACCTATAATTTTAAATATAATTAATAATACAATAAGAAATATTAAATATCGTTCCCAGAAAAAGCCTTCAGTACTATCTCTGAATTTTTGACACTGACATTAGTGATATTTTTCTGTCAATTACAGACATTTTAATTTCTCAAGTAGTTACCATGGATATGTTTGGGCTGTGAGCAGGCTGTGAGATTTACTACAACAGATTAATTTATAGATTTATATATCTATATCTTTAAATCTATAGAAGGTATAATAAAAAATTTGAATATGTCGGAAGGAGAATTTTGTTTTTTAATATTTGTAATAACATAAATTTTCAAAAAATAATATTTAGAAGATTTTTGTTAAAATACTACTACTTCCGGTTGTCCAATTATTACCAGAATCTATTCAACTCTTCCCATTACTGTTAGATTGAGGAATCCGTAGTTACACTGGTCTTTAGTCTTATAGAATTTGAACACACACATTCACACACACACACAGACATCATCGTAAAAATGTTATTATCGGATTCTATGGACCTTAAAACGTGCTTATTCACTAAAATCTGGATATGCGATTTTTAGCATGATTCCAATACCTCTCTTACCGAGAGGTAAAAATAAAGCATCGATGTAAAGTCAATTTTTCAATATGACATTTTTTATTTCAGTAACAGTTAAGTTCAGAGACACTTTAACCAGGAATTAAAATATCTGGCCTTAGTAGAGTTTCGATAATCCGAGTTTCCAATAATTCGATCCATTTTTTATCGAGTACAAAATAATAATTTAATTCTAATTGAAATTATCCAATTTACATCTGGCAACCATGTCACCTAAACCATTACCAGAAACTAATATTTCATTACAGAACTTTACAATTCAACTACCATTAAATTCAATAATACTCTAGCCATTTGACATCTGTATTAGAAATAATAATTACTGAATTTCCGTCGGACAAATAATTTCTATATATCCTTGTCACCAGCGTGTCAAATCACCATCAACATACCTGGTCTCGTATTCAAAGGAGACCTCGAAGACCCTTGCATTAAACTTGAATTAGGCTTTTGAGCAGATCGTTTAGTGAGCAGACTGCTCGTAAAAGCCTATCCTTTTAACGATCTATTTCGCTTCCAGTTCGCTACGGAACAGCGTTCAGAATAATGCTACTACTTGAATTAAGACTTGTGAATAAACAGAATGCTTACAGCAGTTCGACTCGGAATTTTAAATTAGATGCATGCATACAAAAACATAGATTCTTTTTCTATTTTCGAAAGAAACAAGTTAATTAAAATTTTACATTGTAAATAGGTCTTAGCTCATTAGTTGTGCATTTATACATTACTCTTAAATCACAGCCTTCAAGGTGGGAACAACAATGATAAATTAGTTATCTCTTGGCCGTGTGCCTGAGTGTTTGGTCGCGGAATCTGGGGACCTGGGTTCGATCCCTGTAGTATTTCTTATTAATATTTTATAGTGATTAAACTGATATTTGAAATAAAAGGCACTATCACTTTTAATATCGTTTATTGACACACGTTTTTTAAAATCTCCATTACAATATTCTGTCTGTGTTAACCGCTATGTACTGTGTGTACAATTTAAATCTTGTCAACTATGTTTTATAAAAACCCAAACAATTTCAAGTATAAAACATAGATGACACTATATGTTACAATCCCGACCAACGCCAAAAATTACTTCGAATTTTAAAGGCACAAAATTAACCCCTGTGGTGCACTCTCCACGCCAACATTGAGTGCCCGTGTGGTGACGCCTGGTAAGCTCTCGCACGGTACAAATATTTCATCATCACCAATATCTGTATATAAAGCAGATTGGCACACCCAGCAATGGGTAATATGCAGTGATGATATATTTATTTTTATCTTAGTATGGGTGCAAAACTTCTTGACTGGAAAGGTAATTGGAAAGAAGAAGTCAATTATTATTTATTTCCGTCTCTACCGGTTACGACACCTCATATGTTTTCTTAAGGAGCTACAACAGTTATTACAGTTTTTGAAAAGTTGAATGACATATATGTTTAAAACTTATGTGAACATGTAGAATTTATTACATACACTGGTTGTCAAAATTTAAAAAAAAAAAAAGTAAATATATTAATAAAACTCATATAGTCGTCTGATGAATTAGATATATTTTTTAACTTTTAATTAACAATGACATCCTTTTTCTAAATTTAAGTTATAACTTGTTCCGAAGGTCGTCTCTCAAATTGTCGCTAGATTTTTAATGTCACATTTTTTCTTATTGTTTTTACCTTCCGTCATCTTTAGGTAAGGAAGGTATTGTCTTTGGTCAAAAAATTCAATGATGAGTTTTTAGTGAATAAGCATGTTTTAGGGTCCCTATAATACGATTTTACCATTTTTACGATGATGTCTGTATGTATGTGTGTCTGTGTGTCTGTGTGTCCGTGTGTCTGTGTGTGTGTGTGACAAAAGTTCCGGATCCCATAACTTCAATACCACGATTCCAAAAATTATAATTTTTTCGTATTCCTCAAGTTTACATCCAGAAGAACAAGTGATTAGATTTTGTGTGTGGTTATGTCGCGAATAAACCAATCGCTACCCAACTACCGAATAAATTATTCCGCGAATAACAGATGTTATTCTTTCGAAAAAAATATTTGCAAGTGAAAAGACAACAAGAATAATTATCCGGAGGTTAATAGTTATTTAACTATCAAGTGTGTTAATGTGGGCGATTAATGATCGAGACATTTTGAGGTCATTAATCGCCAATTAACACACGTGTTAGTTACAATATTTTTTCGTTGACCATATCTTACTTAAATGGAAAATCTAATTTTATTCCATGACAAATTTTTTTAGGTTAGTAATGGTTGACCGAATGTCAAATTTTACGTCAGAAAATTAATAAGTTTTGTCATCAATTGTTTTCAGTGGGTTCGTTCAGTTTACTTAATGCTAGAAAACACAAGCGGTTTTTTATGTTATTTGAGGAATTTTATTCTTTCAAATTTATTTTAAAGGTATGCTACGTGAATATACCTAGCTAGTAAGTGTCAAAAGCATGACTTTTAATTCTGTCTACTTTTTTGCTACAACTTAGCGTTAGCAATACATGCTGTGTTCCATGTAGTGAACGCATCCAATTAATCGTTTATTAATAAAAAATCATGCATTAATAGGGGTTATTATTGCATGATTTTCTATACATTAAGATAGCCTGTTAATAAACGGTCGACGGAAAATTTATTATATATTATTTATTTATTTATTAACCACTCTACAGGGTATGTAATCTCAATTACAGAGGGTATATAAACAATACATATAAAATAATAATACGAAATAGAGTAGACACATAAAAACCATATATCAAAATATTTATCTAAGCTTTATTCGCAGGTGAAAATACCGGGCCTTTAGAGTCACATAGCTGAATATATTTATGACACAATAGTCAATCTTGAAAATTACAACGATTTTAAATGTAATCCTCATTTACCGAAATCTGTGAATAAAATCAAATTGACACCCCCAGATTTTTTATCTTTTGCTTAACTGAAAAATATGTAAATTATTTTAAAAATATTTCTCTAATATGTATCTCTTGAATTTTCAATCTAGTAGTTACAACTTACAACAATAATGCAAAATATGATTTACTAAAAGAGTAGAACAATTTTTCATTTTAATATGTGTTTTACATCACGACAGCACGGGTTGTTTTATTTTTTATCGCGGTATCTCAATAAAAACACATGTATCGCTGTTGATACGAACGTGTTTGTTATTTATATGAATGCATCATAGGGGAATAAGCTGCTTTGTCCTCGAGTGTGTTGCGCTACGCGCGAAGCTGGGAATACAACCTAAGAAAAAATAAATTGCAAAAGGTTTCCGTTTTTCACACCTTACGAGTACACACTATCTTAGTATGCTATGAGAAAATTGGAAATGAAATTGTGATACAATATGCACAGTATAAAGTATGTACTTACGTAAAAATAATGGAATAAAACAAGTTAATACAATATAACAACTTTTATTCGTTTATAGACATTGTCATACATATTGTCAATTGTTTTTAAAATATTTTTAAAAAAATACAAGGCCGGTCACAGAAACATCGACCCCGAAGATTTATGTTCTTCAATATTTCTGAAAAACAAAAAATAGAAACCATGTAATAATAATTTGATGTAAACATCTACGTCACTGCATAAACATTAGCACAGAGGGCAGTGTAGTAAATAAGTAAATATCTGGCACTCAGTCTAAATACAATGTTATTAACTAAATTTCTCATTTAAACAATAAGCTACGGGCAAATATATGACAAAAGACTAGTCCCAAAATTGTTCGTTCCAACAGTAAATAATACAATGTGATTAAGAGAGTTGGTGTGAGTCAGTTGAGATGGTTTGGGCATGTGGAGAGAATGGCGAGTGAACGGCTTGTTAAGCGTATATATCTTGGTTCTTGGTGAAGTTGAGGGTTTTCGATTGCGTGGCCGACCAGTGTGTATGTGGATGGATGTGATTAAGGTGCTTAAAGAGAGAGAATTTCCAAGTATGAAGAGAAGAAGAGCATGTATGAATGCGATTATGAGTGTGGCCGAGGCGAAAGAAGTCTGCTTAGATAGGAATGTGTGGCGAAGGATGATTGTTTCCTAACTATTATTGTGATCCGGATGCGGTATTTCGCTACCGAAAATCGGTCACTTTAATATGTTTGAGAGTAAGGATTTGTTGTATGATGTTGATGTTGTTCTTATTGTTATCGGGTTTATGCGAACCCACTAAGTGGGACACGCGTGATTTTATGTATGTATGTATTATCTACAAAACTGAGGGTAAAGGTAAGTGAAAATATACTCAATTAATTGCCATCTTAAATTTTATTACTTTAATAAAAAAATATTTGCGAATTATTAAAGACGAAAACATTTGTCACATACAGACAATGGTTTATTTGCAAATAAATTATTATTAAACCTAAGAAATTTTATTATAAACAATTTATTCAAGTTCTATACACTCTATTAATACAAATACAATACAAATAATATCAAAATTTGTTGAAGTGCAGTAATAATCAGAGCATTCAGAAGTTTATTTATTCTTGTTTTTAATATAATTATAGGTGATACTTTAATAAATAAATATCACTATGCAAATAATTTTACTAAAAGAATAAAATTTAATATAGTAATTACATGAATATATTGTCAGTTTCCTTTACCTTCAGTTTTATAAATAATACTAACATAAATATTGTATTATTTATTGTTGGAACTAAAAAAATTAGCACTTGTCTGTTGTCATTTGTCCGTAGATTATTATTAAAATGATAAATTAGGTAATAACATATTTAAAACCAGTACACTTTATTAATATATAAAATAAAAAATTGCCCAAATATAGTCAACTATTGTAATCTAAAAATTTATTTCTTCTTGCTGTATTTATTTTTCAGTGGGTACGAATACATTTAGGGTTGGGCTCGTAGTTTTCAATTGATGATTATTAGTTTTTAAAAGTAATCATCTTGCATCATGACATACATTCCGATTCAAATCGAAATGGCCCATCAATATCAAATGGCGAATACGGACCCAATTCCCACGATGCAGACTTGTAACAGATTCTAATCAATTTGCATTTATAACAGCGCAAAAAACTTCAACTTTTGTTGTTTACTGCTGTGACATTAGAAAAAATTATAGCAGTTTCAATTAGTACAATTTGCAAGCATATTTAACGTGAACACGCCAATTTTGAAACAGAAATGGAAATAATAAATAACATTGTGCGAATGGTGTCGTTGTTTTGGATTTGGATGAAATTGAAGAGCAACAGAGAAGAATGAGAATGAAAGAATACAAGAGGATGGGAAAAATATTAATCTGATGGTAAATGTTGATAAATCCAAAGTGTAATTTTTGAATGAAGGGCTTTGATACATAGGCATTTAACATGGTAATATTATTTCTGCCGTAATACTTTATGCGGTGCTACATATATATATATATATATATATATATATATATATATATATATATATATATATATATATATATATATATATATACATCTCTCTATCAATTTGACTTCCGTACATAGAAACATGCATTTGGCGTCTATGGGAAATACTGGTCCTAGGCGTCTACTTCTTCGAGTATATAGAATGTTTCACCCCACCTAATAATGTGAGCATAAGGATATTTCGAAAAATTCGTATTTAAAGAAAACAATATACACGTATATTTGACTTCCGTACTTTATACGGGTTTTTGCCGTCCCGCGTATATTTTTGTACGTATTACTGACAATTTGGCGTCCAAAATTAATATACGTTTACAAAAAGCTATCAATCGGGCATCCTGCATTGTTGCCAAATATTGTGTACTGTAGCACCAACATGGAATACGAACATAGTCGTCTAACATGGGATCATGATTTTTTTTTAATTATATTTTTTACTAATATTTTGAAAACTATTTGTTTAAATTTGATTTACATGCAATTCTTCAATTAAATCAAATAAAACAAAATTCGTTCTGCATGTTTAATAAAATGGGTCTGCAGATACCTATGTATTTATACGCCTTATGTGCAAAATATTTTAACATTGCTACGTAAATGCTCTTCCTCTCTGTGGTTTTGTTTTTTTTATCTTCCGTTACCTTAGGTAAGGAAGGTATTGTCTTTGGTCAAAAATTTCGTTTTACTATTTTTACGATGATGTCTGTATATACTCGTATGTATGTGTATGTGTGTGTTTACGTGTGTGTGCATCTCTCTCTCTCTCTTTGTGTGTGTGTGTGTTTGATTGTGTGTGTGTGTGTGTTTGATTGTGTGTGTGTGTGTGTGAGTGTGTGTGTGTGTGTGTGTGTGTGTGTGTGTGTGTGTGTGGGTATGTGTGTATGTGTGAAAAAAGTTCTCCGATAACTCCAACAAGTACAATTCCAAAAATTATAATTCTTTCCTTTTGTACGTCCGTATAAAGACTTGATTAAATTTTGGCTATAATTGGTACACCGGAAGTACTCTTATTTGCAGTTCTTAACAGTTTTTTTTTTTAAGCAGTTAAATATCTCTTTTTCACATTTTGTTATCACAAATATTATAGATATGTTATTCTCTATACGATTTGATTAATTTTTTTTCTTTATATTCAATGTATTTGGAGATTATTAATTGACAGATGTCTGTGTCAAGTATAACTTGCATAGTTTGTGAAATAATTTTACTGGAAATATATAATCTTTTGCAGGACACTACCTTATCTGTGAGTAATTTATATAAAATACATAGAATAGACGGAAGGTCACGTGTTGGCCACATCAGATTTTATACAAATTTATGTCTGCTTCCGACATATTTAAAATTTGAATTAAACTAACCAAATGCTTTTAGAATAGGTAAACATACTTTTTGATTGTTTTACAACCACAAATTAAATATTTAGTTTAGGTGTTCCTAAATAGATACAAGTTACAAGGTTCCTTTTGAAACAAAACCGTAGGTACATGAATTATTAAATAAATGTTATGATATAAGGACTATTTAATATATGTATCGCAACATCTGCCGCCTAGACCAAAAAAGTATGAAATTGATTTTCTAATAAATTAAAAATATTGACTGGCACTCTCAGCACCCAACTAATAAGACTGAAGTACTTATACATTATATTAGCATATTTGCGTAAGTAATCGCTTGTAAAATTGGATGATCGGAATAACAATCATTATTTCTATTTAATAATTACCTACTAGTTTTCTCACATCTTTCATAAACTTGTTTATATGTACCTCAGCGTATAAGATATGTATAAAAGAAATATTTTTTTTGTTCCATATCTCAAAAATATTATTCACATAGATACATATATTTGTCATTTGCAAGTAAGAAAGCTACCATCCATATTTCAAGCATTTTGATTATATTAAATATTTGTTTTGTCAAATTAAATTTGTCTATCCTATAATAACAGTATTTTTTAATGAAATGTATATGTGTATCACATGTAATATTTAACGCTGTTTTTGCTACACCTTAACTTATATGATCGCAGTTCAAAAGACAGAAATAAATTTTCAAGTTTATTTTTGATACAAATTACAATACTGATTTTAAATTTTTAAAATACTGAACTTTTTATTTCATTATACACGATGCACCAATAAAATTTAAGCAGGAATAATGTTGCGCAGTGCTATGCACATCTCTACATAGTATAAAACTAGTGATATACCTTGGCTTCACCTAGGAGCAATATTGACTTTACCTCCAAAAGTTTTATTTAACCGAGTTCTTATAACATTTTGCAGAGATAAGTCGGCCGGGGGGCCGCGCTTCCAATAATGTCCCCGAAACTATAAATACCGTATTTTAAATTTTTATATTTAAGTAATTTTCAGTTTTTATCCGATAGTGTTCTAAAGTTGTTAACCATTTTTTATATTCTTGTCTATTTTAAATTTATTTTAACCTAATTGTATGTCATTATTTATTTTATCTTTTATTCTTCTATTCAATTCTGAGGAATGTTTTATATATAATTTAATATATTGTGTTTTCTATGTAATGACATCCTAAAGAGACATTGATTAATCTTGAAGATGGTTATTGTAATGACAGAAACGTTGATGTAATATCAATAATTTTTCTTCACTCAGGTTCATAATAATATATAAAAAAATTTGGGCGAGGTTTTTCTTTATCAGTAATAAATGTTATGATTATTTTTTATAAATGTTTATCGAGATATTTATAAAATCATTGTAGTAGCAGGTATAGATGTATTTTAATACATAATATGTAATAAAAAATAATTTTAAATTTTACAAGTCACGCATTCACAAAATACTTATAACAGTATAATAACGTGCGAATGGGAATGCACGAGCAATACGATATTACTTTCGAGCGAGATATTTTTTAGACGATTATAAAAATAAAGTATTTTCAAGAATTTTGTTTCAATTGACAATACTTACATAAATAAATAAATAAATATTTCATCACGGCATATTACCCATTGCTGGGTGTGCCAATCTGCTTTGTATACAGATATTGGTAATGATGGAATATTTGTACCGTGCGGGCGCTTACCAGGCGTCACCTCACGGGCACTCATAAATGGCGTGCAGAGTGCACCACAGGGGTCAATTTTGTGCCATTAAAATTCGATGTAATTTTTGGCGTCGGTCGGGATCGAACCCGGGTCCCCAGATTCGCGACCAGACACTCAGGCACACGGCCACGAGACCCCATACTTACTATTTTAATTTTTTCAATTAATCTACCATAGCAACAAAGAAAGAAAAGCTACCTGGCTATGATGATTTGGTATTTAAAGTACCTACGTGTGACGAGCTTAAAAGCACGACACGAAGCGTAGTGTTTTTTTACGTCATTTATGCTTTGTAAGAACTTATGCCCGTATATTATACGCTATTTTCTTATACCTGCATATTTATACCTGATTTGCGAATTCGGACAATAATTTAATCAGTCTAATAATTATTTTACATCTATTAAACTGAAAAAACTCAAAATTACTTTCCAGCCTAATGAAAATTAATTAAAAATTGTTTAAATTATTTAGTATTTTTTAAGATCCAAAACTAATTTCCTATTTCGCGTTTACAAAGTTTCATGTACTGAATGAAGAAAATCTAATGTGGTCAACACATTACCTGCCTTCAATTTTATATATTTTTAAATCCTTCTTGCAAAAGATTATATTTTTAGTAAAATTATTTCACGAACATATTTTGACCCTGACATCTGTCAATTAGTATAATTTGAATATCCAAATTGTTTCCATTGTGATGCTGCATAGACTGCAAGATTTATGAAACTTAATTTCTTTATAATTATTTTTCTCTTCCAAATATAGCAAATATAATGAAAAATTGTAATCATGTAATATAATATTCTTTAATGTTTATAATAAAAATTTGGGTACTTCCGGTCAGGTTGACCAATTATAACCAAAATCGAATCAGCTCTTCATAAGGGTATACAAATGAGAAGTACGTAAAAAATTGTAATTTTTGGAGTTTGCAGTTATCGAATAACGATTGTCACACACACACATGTACAGACATCATCGTAAAAGTAGTAAAATTGTATTCTAGGGACTCTAAAATGTGCTTATTCGTTAAAAACGGACTATGAATTTTTTGACCAAAAACAATATCTTTCTTATCTTTCTTATTAACGGAACGTAGAAAAAATAATTCATTTAAAATTTGTCATTGTCATAAAATGTTATTATCAAAGAAGTTATTGCATTCCTATATGACACAGTAACAAAATATCGGAACAATAAATAAATATGAAACTATTTTTCATGTTTTAATGAATAAACTTTCGTCGTTTATATGTGGAAAAGATTTTTTTTAATTGAGAAAATACGAGTTCTCAAAAAATAATTATTTTATAATAATACATTATTTCTGCAAATTATCTTTATAAAATAAACAAAATAATATGGAAAATAATAGACATCTTTATAATTTTACTCAGTGTTGACTAAATTCTTTAAAAATAATAATTTCTCAATATAATATTTGATTATGGTATCATAACCAAATCAGATTCATATTCTTTAAACATTTAAAGTGAAGAAATACTGAAAACTAAACGCACGAGTTACACATGCCATGTTGCCAACTGTATGGACGTCAAATTGGCGGTGATTTTCGGTTTTCAATATACGGCGGCGTATATTATGATGCGACGAAAGCGCCACACACGGAATTTCGATGAACTAAATATACGGCTGTTAACAACAAAACAGTCATTTGGCGTCCAAAATTAAAATTTGCAGGTAGACTCCCCACATCACGTAGATGCTAAAAATGTGAGAAAAACTGATTTATAATTTGGCGTCCATATTCGGACGTCACTTTACGAAGGACGTCAAATTGTTGGGGATCTGGCAATGTACGGACGTTCGGTTGTTAGACTGATGAATATATATATATATATATATATATATATATATATATATATATATATATATATATATATATATATATATTATAATAGTATTTTGTCATACTAGTTTCTAAAGCAACGTTTTTTGAACGATTTATAAAACAAAAAGTGAAACATTAAAGTCCTAGAATTTTAAAATATGATTTTAAAGTTCTAGAACTTTAAAATTTTACCTTCATACTGAATCCTTTATTTATGCGGCATTAAATTATTCTTCGCCTGAGTATCTTCATCCAAAATATCTCGAGAAATGTATTTTTCATCAATTATAGCGAATAAGAATGTTAAAGAAACCAAAAAAAAAATCAATTTCAATTTGTAAAAAAATTGCAACTTAGCCTACTTAAGGTAGTTGTCACTCGTGTTAAAAAGGCCAAATTTAATTGCAAATATCTCAGGTACCGCGTGGTCAATTGTTTTAAAACTTGGAGAGCAGGTAGATTATACTTCAGTTGAGATGTACTTAAAATTTCAATTAATTCTGAGTAAAATGGTTTCACGATATAACTACCTTAAACAAAATTCATACTGCTACAATTTGCTGCATATTTCTTTTAATAATTTAATAGATACTATTATGTATCTAGGACGAAAAGTGAATCTTTAAGGTATGATCAAGTTGGTTACGGCCGAGGCGGGCAGCCGAAGCAGTAATTACTTATTCCTTAACGATTCACTTTTGGGTGGGTAATTTCTCGACTGTGATGTGGATTAGGTGTTAACAATTACTCGAAAGTTCAGTCAAACAGCATTTATTCTTACTAAACCAATATTTCGGTGCACGCATGCACCTTCTTCAGGGTCTACAACAATTATACAATAAAAATGTAATACATACAAAATAACATGGACATTATCACACACTTACAGTAAGATCTTACAGATTGTTACAATTCATGTACACAAAATACATTGGTACTAAAAACGACAACCGAATAATACGGAAAATAGCTGGAAATATCCTGTGTAAGGATTCTGGGGACATCATTGATACGGACTCCTATTGGTCGTCTGTACACCAATAATAATGTAGCGAGTTATAGGAATTTAAATAAAATGTAAGGAAAATAATGAAAATCAGTTAGGCCTGAAATTACCTTTTCCTTTTCGAACTTTTCAAATACGCCAAAATATACGCTGTTAAGTCCTTGAATATCAGTTCTTGCATTGATGTTATTGCAGTCATCCATAATATGTTTCAAGAAACATATGTTTCTTGAAATGTTACATATTATCTGGGATGATTGGAATAACATCAATGCAAGAACTGATATTCAATAACTTAACAGCATATATTTAAGTTTCTGCAACTTCCTACTTTATTATTGGTGTACAGACGACCAATAGGAGTCCGTATCAATGATGTAACCACAATCCTTACACAGGATATTTCCAGCTATTTTCCGTATTATTCAGTTGTCGTTTTTTGCAAATGAATGTGTATATACTCCTTGAATTTTTTGTACCATGTTTAATAAATTAACTGAATGTTTTGTACAAATGTATTTTGTATGAATTGTAACAATTTGCAACATCTTACTGTAATTGTGATAATGTCCATGTTATTTTGTATGTATTACATTTTTGCACCGAAACATTGGTACAGTAAGAATAAATCTTGTTTGACTGAAGTTTCGAGTAATTGTTAACACCTAATATATTAAATTTTGTTACTCTGGATTAAAATTTATGCTAATTTTATTAAAATGTTGATAATATTATAATTACATATGAAAAATTAAAACCGTGTAATATATGTACACAAACTTCATAATGACGGAAATGAATAATATAAACTAATGCAAACATGAATATGTAATACATTTATTCAATTCCTAGCAAAGGTATCATTTATCATATTAATTAATGATAAATATACCTAGAATCGTTAATTTCATTTACATATGCATTGACCATAATTATGTATTTAATTGCGAAATTAATAGTTTTAATAGTTCACTGAACTAAATAATTACCTACGGATCAGTTTAAATAAAAACAATAAACTTTCACACTTCAATTCCAGTAGCGTATACACTAAAGATTAATATTAATTTTGTTTCTATGTATTATTATTATTAATTTTATGTTTATAATAAAGTTACGCTTAATCCATTTGTTGGACATTGAACCACTGCTTACCTTAGATAATTAGTCATTCTAGGTTTCACCCTCCTTAACTTGTTAAGTACACAGGATACAAAGGATTAACAATATAATCTACTCACTACAATAGTAATAAATGTGTCCTGTCTAAATTGTATGTACAGTTTCATACATAAATAAAGTGACACCTTAGGAACTAATAAAAAAATCTGATGTGACCAACACAATACCTCCCGCCATTTACCTATGGGGTCTCGTTTCCGCGTGCCTGATGTCTGGTCGCGAATCTGGGGAACCCGATTCGATCCCGATCAACGCCAAATAATTCGAATTTTAAATGGCATAAAATTTACCCTTGTGGTAAACGCCTGCACAATACAAATATGTCATCATCATTACCGAAATGTGTGTATAAATCCGATTAGCACACCCAGCAATGGATAATATGCCGTAATAATATATTTATTTGTTTATTTAAATACATACCTGCATATTTACTATTGGTAGAAATTATTTTAAGTTCCTTTCCATAAAACTATTGTTCTATTTATAATTTTCCTTTTAAAACGTTACTATTATTAATTTGAAATGATTATATTTTTGACAGTGACATTTATGTCATTTACATACATTTGAGCTGAACTATGTAACCACGGAGATGTGTTTAAAGTATAAGCTCCGATATAATTTTTATATTTATTTATAAATTTATCCATGAAATATATAGAAAAAGTATTAAACTTATAGAAAATGGAATAATCTTTTTGAAGAAAAACTATCTTGAGCTTCCAGTAAACTGCCATTTCCGGTTATCTGATTGCCACCAAAATCTAATGGCTTCTTTCCATATTAGAATAAGGTAGAAATACATGGTTTCAAAATTTTCTTAATCAATAAACAAAATTAATTTTGTGTGCCTTGTAACGACAGAAATTAGGTGCGAAAATGTTGAAAATCACCTTAAAAATAGCAATAGCCATGGAATTGAGAAAAAATAAATAACAACTTATCTGTCATGTTAGGATAATTTATTTTTATTAGGTATTATTTCTAATTTCTGTCCCAGTTAACAATTATCTGTTAATTTACATTGATATTTGTTCACTTGAACAGAAATTATAAATAATAATAAAAATAAATTAACGTAGGCTTGACAGATAAATCGTTAACATTTGTTAATTTTTTGTTTGAATTCCATGGCTATAGCTATTTTTGGGGTAATTTTCGAAATTTTTATATCTAATTTCTGCCGTTACAAGTCAACTAAAATTAAATTTATTAATTGATTCGGATGCAGAATTTTATACCCTGCATCTTTTATTTGAAGCTTTTTACCCTAAAATAATTAGGGAAGCAGAAAATTAGAAAAATCTGATTTATATGTATATAGTTTGGTTCACGAAAGATGTCAATTCAAGGTCATTTATTAACCGTATGGTATAATATTACTAGCAGATAACTTCACAGCATTTCGTATAATTAGTCGTGCAACATGAAATATTTATGGATACATTTTATCTGTAAAAAATAAGTGTAATTTATTTGAAAATTATGTTTCTTTTTAAATAATGCCTTTCTCAAAGATTTATGCTCTTCGCGTATGTATTTGCAAAACCCAAAAACATAATACTTGACAAAAACCATGGAATAATAATTTGATTTAAATGTCAACGTCACTGGGTAACTATTAGGACAGAGGGCAGTGCAGTAGATAATTAGATATCTGTAATTCTACGACATACGTCATATAATCTTTCTCTTTCTAACATGAAATGTTGCTAAGCTACTACTGTATAAAGTGCTGTGTATTCTTTCTTCGAACAAGTGACCTTGAATAGTCATCTTTCGTGGACCAAAGTATACAATTTAAGAACTAGATTAAATCAAAATTAACTTTCATAAAATTTGTTTCAGATAAACGATGCGTTACACGCGTCTATTGTGTCCCGTCCTCGTGGCCCTCTTCACCCTAACCTCACTCTGCTGCGGCACCGAGAACACGAAGCGCGCGCCATCTGGCTTCCAAGGTGTGCGCGGGAAGAAATCCATCCAAGACACATACCCCGAGACGGCGCAAGATGTCAGCAGCAACAGCATGAGCCTCACATCAGACATGGAGAAACGAGCACCATCTGTCGGCTTCCACGGCATGCGAGGCAAGAAGCTCGTGTTCCCGCTCGAACAGGGATTCCCCAGCTATGCAGCCTATCCCGTACCAGAGTTGCTGTACTCGCCGAAAAGAGCGCCAATGGGATTCGTTGGCATGAGAGGAAAGAAAGAGATGGAGTTTGTTGGTGATGATCTGGATAAAAGGGCGCCAAATATGGGATTCCTTGGAATGCGCGGGAAGAAATTTATTGATGATGAAGACGATGATGCGTTTAATGATTATTACATGGAGAAACGGGCGCCCAACATGGGATTCCTTGGTAAGTGTACAAAATTCTACATAACAATTTAATTTCGACAATGGGGTCATTTCACATTTTCTAATTTATTTTTTTTCTTGAAAGAATAGGTCAAATTAAATATGTAGGTGTATGTTTTACACTTTACAAGTCTTTAGAATCAGAGATATGATTTTTTAAAAGTTGTCTTTAATTTCAAATATTTGGACGCTGACGTCTCGGCAAAACGTCACGGCTTGTCGGATGCGGCAGCAGCTCTCTATCGGTTGTGTTTGGAACTATGATTGTTTGAGTTATCACTTGTCAGTTTGATTTTTGACAGCAACATGTTAACGAAAAACATATTTTATACAACTTTTGGTATTTATTTTAATAAATGTTTTATTTACTTACCTTTACTCTTAACTCTGCTGTCACCTGTCACAATTTTAGGTTAGCTTGTTTACAGCAGCAAACGGATATCACGTGGACCGTTGTGTGTGTGAGAGAGGAATGTTTTTTGTGTGAGTAACAAGCCGTGACGTCACGAATTTTACAGCCGCGAAAGTTTATTAGCAAATATATAAATGAAAAGTCGCATATTTCATGTTATTTTATATTACTATATTTATTAAATGAGACGGATTTCACGATTTTATAAAAAACGATTTTTTTTAAATGACCCCATTATTTTTCACATGCACGGCTATTCTGTAACAAAATGATTAACCCTATATGACCAAAATTAAATATATAAATGATATAAAAATAAAATCTGTTGCGGCCAGCACACTACCTCCCGCCCTTTCCATTGTGGGATATATAATCGCAGACTAGCCCTGTACCTATAATTTTAAATATTTAATTAATAATACAATAAGAAATATTAAATGTCGTTCCGAGAATAAGCATTCAGTATCTTTGAAGTTTTGACACTGACATTAGTGACATTTATTTGTCAATTACAAACATTTTAATTTCTCAACTGGTTACCATGGAGTTGTTTGGGCTATGAGATTTACTACAACAGATTATTTTATAGATTATATTTTTATATCTCCAAATTTAGAGGATATAATATTTTTTTAAAATATATCGAATAGAAAATTTTATATTTTTTAATATTTGTAATAACAAATTTTCAAAAAATAATATTTAGATTTTTTTTAAAATACTACTACTTCCGGTTGTCCAATAGACCTTTTCAATTTAATGAGATATTAAAAAGTACACTACGCAGTACAAATGTTTTTAAAAAATACTAACAATAAACTCTACCTACTCCAATTCAATAAATAATTTCCATCATTTTATACTCAGGGGTGTACTTTTTAAATTGTGAGCGCGCCAAGTTCATCTGCGCCAACTTCATGATCAAAATTTGAACGAAACAAGAAATGAACGGAGCGATGTATGAACATTAGGACGATGTGTGTGTTTCCATTCCACATTATATACTAATTATTTCCGTTCTGTAGGCATGCGAGGCAAGAAAGAATACTCCCCTCTCTTCGAAGAAGAAAAACGCGCCCCATCTGACGGCTTCTTCGGAATGCGCGGCAAGAAACAACCCGGCAGATCTGGATTCTTCGGAATGCGAGGAAAGAAATACCCGTACGAGTTCCGTGGCAAATTCGTAGGTGTCCGTGGAAAGAAGGATTCAAATGAGAATGTAATACCCGAACTAGAGACGCCAATGCAGGAGTTGAGCTACCCAATGGACAACCTAGACATCAACGAACTCATGTTCCTCTTATCAGACTCTGATGGTCTCAACTGGGAGAAGAGGAAGGGACCTAGCGGGTTTATGGGAATGAGGGGCTAATCAGGTTTGTAAACAATAATAATATTGGGCGAACAGTAGAGTTTTCTACGTTTTTTTTATATTAATCTTGATAAAATTTAAACTCTAGCTGACAGTTACAGAGGCGCCATTTTTCTTAATATATGCATTTTTTTTTATTTACTGTATTCATAATCACCTGTATATACAGAATGTTTCTGTGCTTGCTCAGGTATCTTTTTTATTTGAATAGTTACGAGTTTGGTAAAATAAGAAAAATTGTGCCATATTGAATTACATAATTGGTGATATCAACAAAAATAAATTTAAATTAGTGGTTTCCAAAATATAGGGTCTAACTTTTTATTTTAAATAGGAATACATATTTTTTATTTGCTTATTCGGTAAAAAATATTTTTAATTCAATGATATAATCGTTTTATACTTTCGCATAGAAAAATCCATAATAAGTTTTATATTAATTTTATAGTATGTACGAACATTTAATAAAAAAAAAATCTGATGTGGACACCACACGACTTCCTTGTACGATTATTAAACTATACATATTTTTTTAATAATTAAATTATATTGACAGGCTTAAGCCAAGCCCGAGAAATATTTTGATATAGAACAAAAAATAATTCATTTACTACTATCATTCTTAAATTAACATTAATCTAACCCGGTTCTTTTTAAAGAGAGTTTTGATTACAACAAAGAAATATTTGATTACAATAATGAATATGACTAATTTCACAATAAAATTTAATATTTGTTATTGTACGAATCATAAAATTGCACGTATTTAACGTAATTTGACATGAACATTTTTTTTATTTTTTTGTCTTAATTCTAGCAAGCTTTATTACAAAAACAAAAAAGTATATAATTTTTAAATTTACATATCTCGCTTATACAACGGGCTAATTTAATAATACTTGATGTGCTAGACGCAGAAATTAATTCTCTAAAACTTTTATTTGAAGCATTTATTTCTAAAATCAAAATAAAATCATTTTATTTAAGAAAAACTGTTAACAACTTTAAGTAATGTACCACTTCCAGTTAGCCTATTTTAACCAAAATCTATTATGTTATTTCGATTGACATAAAAGTCTTGTATACCAAATTTGAAAAGTTTTGGATTATATTTTTAAACAGTTTTTTATTAAAATTTATTATCGGCTTTATGTAAAGTGCCACTTCTGGAAATTGTGTAATAACCAGAATGGGAGGTGCACAACTAGATATTATAGCAGTTCTAAATACAAAATTTCAACTTTCTACGGCTTATCGTTTTTGAATTATACGAGATACGTACGGACGTACAGACGTCACGACGAAATTAGTCAAAATGGATTCAGGGATGATCAAAATGGATATTTCCGCTGAAATCTGAAAACCGAAATTTTTCGCGATTACAATACTTCCTTTACTTACGTACAAGGAAGTAAAAAACTAGCTCTTTGTCCCTATTTTTTGTCATTCAATCCTTTATATTACATGAACTTTAAATATATCCTATTATAAATAATATTGTTCACTAATAAATAATGTGTAAAAGTATTGAGCGTCTTTAATAAAAATAAAGTAAATATGTTATGAAAAATTATGCTAATGTTTGTTTTCTGTTACAGGGTGAGTACTGCAGTGATCTCCTAACGACTATTAGAAACCAAAAATCTAGTCAATATACAAATAATGCCGTAATTATTTATTACCCCTACTTATTGATGAGTACTTATTTTTATATGTTCGAAGAAAAGATAAGAGGTTCTATATTTTACATACATCTTAATGAAAAATATCGTTTATCCAGTTTAAAATATTATTTTTGGTTTTGTCATTGAAGGCTGGCCTTGACAAGACCAACAAATTGTAAAAATATATTTTGTATTATAAATCAGATTATAATATATTAAAACTTATTTAGCTTACTCTCTAGTTTATTTTAACCTGGATAAATATTCATATATGATTAGAAAATAATTTTAATTGTGTTTGTGAAATCAATACAAATAAACATATCAAGCGCAAACTGATCTAGTATTCTATGAAGAGGTGTGATGGTT